>JALGPY010000002.1:139063926-140292259 GCA_023055425.1 Linanthus parryae | reverse complement strand
AGCTGATCAATTTCATGTAATAATTAATTAGGGTTTATGATCTGCGAGTCGGTACTTTTCTCAACTTGTGAGATTTATTTTATTTAGTAGAGATGTTAGCTAGTGCTAGATAAAATAGATAGATAGCGAAGATTGAAGAAAACAAGCCCAAAGAATTAAAGGAGCCACAACATGGAGCATGGACATTCCACAAGGCTATGAAGGATGGACCAAGAGATAGAGGCACATGGAGATACATTTTATATTCTAAGGTTCGTAGATATTCTCATTGGCGTGGGAATATCTTAGTCTAGGAGGCCATATCCATATCACGTTAATTTTTTTTGTGTATGTTTACTTTATTGTCTTATTATTGTTGTTGGTGTATGGATGATGCATGCAATTTGATAGTAAGATAATTAACAACCCGGATCTTTTATTTGGAGTTTTTTCCAAACTGAAATAAGTAGATCAGTTGATATGGATCAACAAAATAATTTAAAATTAAAGATAAAATCCCTCAACTCAAATATTACATTTTTTCATTCTCGTTATTTAGATACTCTTCATGATCATGATTATCAAGCTCGTGCATGCAAAATCAAGGAGACTTGATTTGTCATGATTGTGTTGCGATGGCACAAGCAAATAATGTGCACCTGTCTAAGTAAGAGGTTAGACGCAACGAGGTGATTTTAATAAGATTAAAAGCCTAGAGGCAAACAATTGGGATTATCCATGGGATGAATAAATAAGGATTCATTTGCTCAATTGAACCAAGACTTGCATAAGGATGCAATTGGAAATTATTCCTACCTAAATAACTAATTTTGGGTGACTTGCCAAATCAAGCTCACAAGAAATGAAATATTGATCTTGGCACCCACTAGGAAATATAAAGATATTCTCCGCATTAATATTTGAGGGTTATTAATCCGTAAAAAAAATTGTGGGAGCTGTATTAAATAATCTAGACATTATTAAATATAGTTAATTGTTCACAAATACTAAAACTCGCGTATTTTTATTTTTGAAGAATTCCAATGTCAAACAAATCATCGAACTCATCTCATTCCCTACGCTCTGTCCTTGAGAAGGACAAGCTTCTCGTGACCAATTTTCTAGACTTGTACATAAACTAGAGAATCGTTCTCAATCAAGAAAAGAAACTGTATGCTCAAGATAAGCAAGTTCCTGATGGTCCGGAAAACAACACTCCTGCAGCCCTAAAGGTGTATCAGAAGTGTGTTGATGACGCTAATGATGCGTCCTGCCTCATGCTTTGCACCATGTCCTCTGACATTCAGAAGCAAAACGAGAACATGAATGCAGTCGATATGATCGAACACTTGAAGCAGCTCTTCCAAGAGCAGGCAAGGGTATGAAGTTTCCAAGGCATTGTTCAAATGTCATCTGTCAGAGGAAACCCCCTTGGGGCCGCACGTGTTGCGTATGATCGGCTACCTTGAGAGCCTTGACCGCCTAGGGTTTCCGGTGGGTCAAGAGTTGGCCACCGATCTCATCTTGCAATCGTTTCCTGAAATTTACGGACAGTTCATCATGAAATATAACATGCATAAGATCGTGAAACCTCTTCCAGATTTACTCCATATGTTGTGGACAGCTGAACAAAGCATCAACAAGGGAAAGGGCAAAAGGTTTGCCTCATCCTCCAAGGGCAAAGGCAAGTCGGTTTCCAAGTCCAAGGAACCTACCCTTAAACCTCTTGGTGGCGTTGCCAAAAGTGTGTCTAAATGTAAGTGTCACTACTGCAGTCAGCCTGGACACTTGAGGAGGAACTGCCCAAAATATCAGGAGGACAAGAGGCTTGGAATAGTTATTCCACCACCACCAGGTATTTTTGTTATAGATTTCAATATTACTTGCTCTTCATCTTGGGTATTGGATACTAGATGTGGATCTCACATTTGCCGAAATGTGCAGGATCTAAAGAGAAGTAGAAGATTGGCTAAAGGAAAGATAGATATGCGCATTGAGAATGGAGCAAAGGTTGCTGCATTTGCTGTAGGCATGTACGGTCTGTCTCTGCCTTCATGATTAGTTTTAAAATTAAATAATTGCTATTTTGTGCCTGCTATGAGCAGAAACATTATTTCTATTTCTTGTTTGGACAAGGATGTTTTACTATTTCAATAAAGAACAATTGTTGTTCCATTTATGTAGATAGTATTCACTATTGTAGTGGGAAATTATTTAATGGAGTATATATCCTTGATCTAAGTATAACATTCATACCAAGAAGATTAAATGAATAATTTAAATCCTGCTTATCTATGGCACTGCCGTTTAGGCCATATAAACGAGAAACGTGTATCTAGACTCCATACGGATGGATTCCTAAACTGATTTGATTTTGAATCATATGAGACATGTAAGGCTTCTTTATTGGGAAAAAAAGAGAAAGTCCCATTTCAATAAGAAATATGAGAGGACTAGTGAGCAACTGGCACTCGTGCATACTGATGTATGTGGGCCATTTTCCACGCCTGCAAAGGGTTGTTACGTGTACTTCATCACGTTTACTAATGATTTCAGTAGATATGGATTTGTATACCATATGACGGCCAAATCCGAGCCCTTTGAAAAGTTCAAAGAATTCAAGAATGAAGTAGAGAAGCAGCTTGGCAAAAGTATAAAGGCTCTACGATAAGATCGTGGAGGTGAATACTTGAGCCAAGAGTTTGACGACTATCTCAGAGAGTGTGGGATATTATCCCAACTCACTCCACATAGAACGCCACAATGGAATGACATATCCGAGAGGAGGAATCGAACACTTTTGGACATGGTTCGATCTACGATGTGTCAAACTGATATTCCATTGTCATTTTGGGGCTACACTCTATTATGTGCAGCTTTCACCATTAACCGTGTTCCATCTAAATCAGTCATGAAGACACCCCATGAGATGTGGAGTGGGTGTCGTCCTATGGTGTCATTCATGAAGATTTGGGGCTGACACGTTTATGTAAAACATTTACAATCAGACAAGTTAGGGCCTAAGTTGGACAAATGCCAGTTTGTGGGATACCCTAAGGAAACTTAGGGATATTATTTCTACAATCCAACTGAGAACAAGTGTTTGTTGCTCGGTCCGGCGTGTTTCTAGAAAGAGAGTTTGTCTCTAAAGAAGCAAGGGGGATGACTGTAGAACTTGAAGAAGTTCAAGAACCACAAAGCACTGATTATGCTATGGTGTGGAGCAGCCTGTTGAAGTAACACAAGAGCTTCCTAGATCTATTAGAGTGCACCAGGAGCCTGAGAGTTAAGTAATTCTCGTGTTTGATTCTAGTGACACGATGCTCATAGATGATGAGCCTACTACCTATGAAGAGGCCATAAAAGGGCCAGACTCTCAAAAGTGGTTTGAGGCCATGAGATTCGAGATGGAATCTTTAGGGTTTCGACCATGGATACGCAGTGGAAGAAAGAATTTATCCATTCAAGACCCTCCAAGGATCACAGGAAGAGAGTCATAACGATGGTAAAGGAAAACAAGTAACACACCTTAGAGGTCTCCTGTGATGACTTGTAACGTGAATGGTGTCACGTATCTCGGTTGAACCCTGCCTAGAGTTGAGATCTAGATCTTCCAAACGCCTTGTGCTAGCTAGGAAGAATGAAATAGGATGAATAAATCATGCAACGAATAAAAAAGGAAGAGGGTTCGGAACCTCTTGGTGGACGACGGGTAGAGGTGCGGCAATGGGAGGGCTTCGGCCTCCTTTGTTGCTCTCTTTATCTCCTTGATTTATTCTCTCCTACTCGAAGTAAGTAGATGTGTAGAGAAAATAAGATAAGAGTGTTCTTTATATAGTCCAACAACTCCATGTCCTACTACATAAAAAACCCATATCTTAATCCTACTCTAATAAGGATTAGTCACTTTTTCAAACTAGTCGTAATCATGTCCATACATGGATTGGTTCTCTTAGCAAATCCTAATCATGTCCCTACATGAATTAGTCCACATTGGTAAATCCTAATCATTTATATACATGGATTAGTCCAACTTGCATATTAGTCCTACTAATTTAGAAAGTTGTTGCAATTTGATCCTTCTAATTAATAAATCATATTAATTAATTAATTCCCAAGTCTAGTTCACCCCTATATGGCGTGTGACCCCATAGGTCTATTTAGTTGGTAGTAACTATTAATAATATGGAGCGGCCTCTAGCAAGACATCCATTCAAGCCAACCAATATAAATAGTCATGATGACAAACCTTGCGAAAGTATTGTCTCATCCCTTTGCCTCAATATCCGGATTGGACACGAGACATACAAGTCACACTCGTATATCAAATCCATAGTTTCTCGATCCTGGGATTAGCCTTATTCGTGCAAATAACATCAATATCCCATATTGATTTATTTGAGTCTGGCCAGACATTTTATAAGCACTATCCCTCGAGTGGCCTAGGATATTTTCTCCGTTATCTGGGAGGGAAAAATTATATCTACATTACTACGATATCTAAGCTTGCTTCATATTGTGTCCGATACGCGCCTTCATGACTACCCAGTCACGGTGCAGCGTTTGACGCCACCAAAACGCAATACTACACAACTAGATGATCTAGTGACTTCAAGTCTAAGGATGACAATACCGTTGTCACCTCGAGAAGCACTTGTGACTTTACATAACTTGTATGTAGCCTTCTCGGAGATGGGTCAATCCAGTATGCCATTAATCCTAATGCATACGCATGTGTTGGATCGTGATATCTCCATATCAATCCAACCCCATACTAGTCTATAGTTGATTGTCCTGTTAATCAATAAAATCGACTAGGGATATTTAAGAATATAACATTTATATTCTAAGGACTTCATTCATGTTAACATATCTCCATATCGATAACATAATGAATTGTAAAACCATATATTTGTCACAAGAAATTGATTGCCTCTAGGGCTCAATTCCAACAGTCTCCCAGTTGCACTAGAGTCAATATACTGCATCATATGCCTATTGATCTAGCGCGACCCTTCATGCTTACACCGCGTAGGGGAGAGACATACGCTGGTACAATGCAAATACTCACATCTCTTCTATCAACAATTTGATTGGGATTGAATATTCTGAGTAAGTGCATCTCATACAATATTTAACTCAGTCCTCTATGTTAGAAGCAGTGACTGGATCTCGCCCGGAACCTTTCCAGCTCACAGTCCCTCCCACTAGTGCAAAACATAAAAGTTGACTATAATCTAAAATTTTCATTGTTAGATGTCAAGTTCGCATCACTGTAACTCCTTACAGTAAACTCTTCATATCCTCCATTTATCAAGAATTCATCCTTCATTTCTTCTCAAGTACTTAAGGATAATCTTGATAATTATCCAGTGACGTTCACCCGGGTTTGACTGATATCTTTGTGTCATACCGTATGACACATATGGTCTAGTACATAACATGCCTTATCTCGTGAATCTTATTTATACGGTCCCTTTCCCATTCTAATTTGAAAAACAATGAGTTTTCGAAAGACTAATTCCATGTGACATGGATAAGAATCCATATTCTTTTCACGTTGAACCATCTCAACACCTTTGTCAATTTATGTACTATGACTTATGCCGCACAACCATCTTGATCTATCTCCATAGATATACATAGGTTGTTTCGCCTAAGTCTATCATTTGAAGATTAATTCCCTAGTCTATCTCCGTAAGATTTTTAAGTAGGGACATCATTCCCAATTATTAGTATTTCTCCACATACAAGACCAAAAACGTAACTGTGCTCCCTCTAAACTTCTTGTAAACACAAGCTTCATCTTCAATTTTGATGGAACCAAACTCATTTGATTGCATCATCAATTTGAAGAATCCAACTCCAAGCAGCTTGACTCAATCAACAGATAGATTGCTGCAAGCAAGATGCGAATGGATTTAAGCATCTCAATTGTGAAAAGATTTCGTCATAGTCTATACTATGAACTCATATTAAACCCTTTTCCAACCAATTTTCCTTAAAATTAATCACATTACCATCCATGTTGGTTTCCTCATAACCCACTTGCACCATATGGGTCCTACCCTTTCAGGTGGCTCCACCAAAGTCAATACTTTGTTGGTATACATGGAGTCCATATCGTATCCCATGGCTCCAAGCCATTTCTGAGAGTACGGCCCACCCGTGGCCTTCGCATATGTTGTAGGCTGATCTTGATGAGCAATATATCACAGTTTATGATAAATATTTATTTCTCTAGTCCCTTGACATATCCTACTTGAACTATGAGATTCTTCTGTAAACTTAGTAGGTTGCTCCACAAGACCTTGTGATCCTGCTCATGTTCCATCAAAAGGATCAATGTTCTGTTGTGGTTCTTGAACTGCGTCAAGTTCTATTGTCCTCCCACTGTTTCTTTTAAAGACAATCTCAACCAAGAAACAATGTGGTTTTAGGTTGTAGACATAATATCCTATTCAAGATATTCCACAAAAACATTTATTCAACTTGGGTCCAAGTTAATCATAAAGTTCATAACCTCAAATATTTATGAATGACATACTGGGACACTTCCCAGTCCATATCTTATTTGGCGTTTTTCATAAATTATTTAGATGGAACAAGGTTAAGGGCGAAATTTGCTGTATTAGAACATGGCCCCTAAAAGTAAACCGGAAGTTCTTGTTTTGACATATCATGGACCGAACCGTGTCCAACAAGGTCCGAACTCTCCTCGTAGTCATGCCATACCCATGTGATGTGCTAGGTGGAGCGAGTTTGGTTCATATTCAACACTCATATAAATATTTTTCTCAAACTCTTGGTTTAAGTACTCTCCTGTACGATATAGTCGTAGAGCCATAATACTTTTTCCAAGCTGGTTCTCCACTTCATTCTTGAATTCCTTGAACAATTCAAATGATTCTGATTTGTTTCTTCATAAGATACAGAAATCCATATTTCTCTGATTCCATGAGTAAAAATGATGAAGTACTGAAAACCATCTTTAGCATTTGTGCTTAGCGGCCTTCATACATCAACATGTATGATTCCCAAAAGATCATATCTTTGCCTAATAAATAATTCTTACATGTCTTATATGATTTAGTAATCAAATGACTTCCAGAAATCCATCCATATGGAGTTCTAGATATGTATCTCTTATTCATGTGGCCTAAACGATAATGCTACAGATACGTGAGGTTCATATCAATATATGCAAACCTCTTGGTATTAATGTTATAGATGAAATTATCATGATTAAGGATATACAATCCATTTAGACAAAATTGCATGACAATAATGCACATCAGAATAAAAGGAACAACATTTTTCCTTTATTATGATAGAGAGCATTTCTTGTCCAGACAAGAAACTATGATAATGCACCTACTCATAGAAGGGACATAATCACTTTTTTCTAATTCATGAATAATTCAGAAAGGTAGAGATAATTCCATACGGATAATTCAGCAACCCTTTGCTTCATTGCCCCAGGTGTAGATTTATTTCTTTCTCATCCAATTGTCTACATCTCTTGAGATCCTCCACATTTCTATAAATGTGAGATCCTCATCTAGTATCATATACTCTTGATGATGAGATATACTCATTGATTTCTATAACAAAATCCATAAGGTGGAATTCATAATTCCCTTATTATTTCCTTCCAGGTACTTTGGGGAGTCTCTCTTCCTTTACACCACCTATGGGATTTTAAGGCAAATTGGTTTTAGCAACAAGCTTGGTTTATACCCATGGGGTCGGCGCAAAACCTTTTGCCATCACCCATGCTGTTAACTATTAACATGTTTTGCCTTAGCACTTTGTTAGTGCTTTGTTTGGCAATTCTCAATCATATTGAGTAAACCCCTTTTGAACAAAACAATAATTGCATCCAATGCAATTCTTGGTCCACTTGGGCGAATAACTTTTAATCTTTATCTATGTCATAGATAACACCCTTTCACCAATCTTTCAATCATATTGAGTTAGCTTAGTTGCATAACACAAAGTGAAGCAATACTTCAAACCTTTCATGTCTAGCTCTCTCTTGAAAGAGCTTCTTTTAATGTATGATCATATCATACGCCTCCATGTTCTCATCTAGCTTCCAAAGCTCAGAGTTCATGGCAGCTAAAATGAGGCAAGTCACATCCAAATAACCATTCTTTGTTGTTCCTTCCATTAGGTTTTAGTGTGTTTTGGTAGTCCGTAAGAAGAGAAATTTTCGTTTCTACGATGTACAACAACTTTTCTTTTATTTGAGAACAATTCTAAATTTTATACCAATGAAGAAAATAGACTCCAGATAGCTTGTCCATCTTATGGACATTAGGTCGTATTTTATTTGTTTAATTCCCTGGATATTCAACACAATAGGATTATGCAAAGCACTATGACATATAACTATATTTAACAAGGATTTAAATTGTCAAACATAGCTCCCACTATTTTTCTCGAATTAGTAACCCTCAAGATATTAATGCGAAAAATATCACTATATTTTCTAGTGGGCCTAGACGCATGTTTCATCTCCTTTTGAGCTTGCTTTGGCAAGTCACCCAAAAATTGACTACTTTAGGTAGGAACAATTCCAATTGCATCCCATGCAACTCTTGGTTCAATTGAACAAATAAATCCATATTCATCTATCAGTATGGATAGTCTCAATTTATTTCCTCTAGGTTTTAATCATATTAATAACCTACTTGTGTCCAACCTCTTATTTAAACATTTGCACATTACTTGCTTGTGCCATCACATCACATCACATCATTATAAACCAAGTCGCCTTCATTTGGCATGCACGAGCTTGATAAATCCTGATGATGACGAGTGTTTAAATAACGAGAAGGCAAAACACAATATTTGAATTTTGAGGGATTTTACAACTCAATTTTAATTGTTTTGTTGATCCATATCAACTGATCTATCTATCTTGAGTTTGGGCACAACTCTAAATAATAGATCATGGTTGTTAATTATCTTATTATCCTAATAGCATGCATCAACTATACATCAATCACAAAATAATAAGACATAAAAATAAACAACCACAAAATAACAAAAACGTGATGTGGATATGGCCTTTCTAGACTAAGATATTCCCAAGCCAATGGGAATATCTATGAACCCCAAAATAGCAAACACATCTCCATGCGCCTCAATCTTTTGGTCCATCTTCCAAAGTCTTTGTGGAATGCTCCATGCTCCATCTTTGTGGCTTCTTCGTCTTTGGGCTTCTTTTCGCCAATCATGGCTAACAATCTATTCTATCTAGTACTAGCTAACAACTATTCTAAATAAAATAAATCTCACAAGTTGAGAAAAATACCTGCTCGTAGGCCATAAACCCTAATTAATTATTACATCAAAATGATCAGATTACAGGCCGTAAACAAGCCACAAGAATTAAACATTAACAAACCACATCTAAGGCCATATCCAATCACCATACAAATTGCACGTAAACAGTTAAAAAGCCCACTCCACTTGAAAGGTGATTTTAGGATTACTAGGGTAAAAAACGGTCCAAGAGGGCCCAACAACACTTGGCCGAACCCCAAAAAGAACCGCCTAAGGTCTTGGGCCGGTCGGCCCCTAGCCCACACGGCTAGGTGATAACTCCCATTTAAGAGTTATCTGTGAGCTTATATTATAATTTAATATGTTGAGTTTCCATAAGATTGAACACGTTTTAGCCGACAAAGCCTCTGTACTATGAAAAACATGAGTTTAAACTTAATTGTGAAATCCTGCCGTTTTCGTGCATAATTTGATGTTATTTGGCAAATATAATCGCTTGGTATAGTTGTTCATGTTTTCTTGACAGGAAAATATTCTTAGCAGTTGATTAAAGGCATGGAACGAACTTCGGAAACGAAGAAACGCTCAAGCGGAGTGAAGAGAGGCAAAGTTGGAGAAGCCAGCATAACTATTCTACAATATTTTGATAATAAATTGATTTCTATAACAATTTTTTGAGTGATACCAGCGAAAAATGAAAGTAGACTTCAAGAGCTTTCTAACGATAGGTCACGGAGCTAAATGGGAGATCGGAAGAAGAAGTTACGACATTTTGAAGTTGGAGCTGTCGCTGATGTGCGTTCAGACGCAGCCCCGAAGTCCAAAACAACTTATGTCCGAACACAAGATTGGTGCCTAAACGTAAAAAATGAGTCCCGGAGGCCGAAAAGGGCGAAAATTGGCTAAACGCTGAAAGTGCAGAAAAATGACTAAGTATGTGCGTTCAGACGCACAGCACAGTGCAGCAGCAGAGATGGAAAACTGGCCAGAAAATGACTGTTGTGCATTCAAACGCACATCCAGCGTTCAGACGCAGGAAACTTCAAATTTCAGAAAGGTCAGAATCAGGCAGAAGTCAACCAGAAGACCAAGTATGTGCGTTCAAACGCACAACCCATAAAGTCAACGGAAGTTAGAGGGTCAAAAAGTCAAAATCAGCATTGTGCGTCCAAACGCAAGGATGTGCGTTCAAACGCACATATGCGTTTAGATGCAGGTATGTGTATTCAGACGTAGGACAGGATTTACAGAAGCTTCCTAGGGTGGTTTAGACAGGGGCGACATAGGGAATTCAGCACAGGACTATGGAAACTTAGCAGTATATAAAGCAGATCTGCCCAGCAGTTTCAGGATACAACAAAGGATAGACAGACACAGACACAGCGTCAGAGTCAGACACAGCAGAGCATAGCAGAAGCCGGAGTATCAGAGCAGTCCCTGAAATCGCCGGATTTCCGTAACCTGTTCAATTTTCTTCTCTTCTTTATGTTAGTTTTTATTAGCTAGACTTCTTACCTAGGTTCTTGGTGAACATAGGGTTTATGATTTCAGTACTTCAGATTTGGACTTTGGATTCATGATTGTTTTAAGTCTTAATACAGTAGAAGTTTTGTTTATTATTCTGTCTTTGGGTTTTACTGTTATGCATGAACGGAGTCGCGAACCTGGAGTGCTACAGACAGAATGTGAGTGGCTAGTGAGAGTTAGGAAGAGAAGACAGGATTTAGTACTCTGCCTTGATGGACCTAGAGGTGAAGAGAATCAGGGGACTAGCCCAGAAGCATTAGACCAACTGCTAGAAGTTTAGGGGGACACCGAGAGGAGAATCTGTAACCCTAGCAGCCGTAGAACAAACCTGCAGATTTAGGTGAACCAAGGCGATCCGAAAATTTGCAGGAGAGTGATTGATGCATGAGACCGAGAGGAGATTGTAACGTTGGTATGCTGGCATAAACAAAACTGCTGTGTGATTTTGAATCGAGAAAAACTGAAAAGCTGAATAGTAACCCTAGGGGATCCATGAATCTAGGTACCCAAAACCCTAGTTTTAGCAGTCAGATTTTATTACCAGAAAATTACCAAAAATACTGTTTAATTCTGTTTTTTACTTTCACTACTTAGTTTATTAGAATATAACCCAAAATATTACTACTTAGTTTACTCTTTAAACCGAGTTTTTGATTAAGCAGTAACACTGTCCTCGTGGGATGATAACTCGGGGTTGAAATACCAGCCCTATATTACTTGAACCGTGCACTTGCGGTAAAACGTAAGAAATCGTGTCAAGTTTTTGGCGCCGTTTTCGGGGACAGATTTATTGTTACTTAGGAACTAGATTAGCGATTAAAAATAGAAAAATTGAAAAAAAAAATATATATATATATAGTTAAATCTAGTAACCTCACGGGTATTTCGGGAGCTTTGTTTTCTCATAACGGAAGGAGACAGAGAAATTATAGGCATGTGGAGCGAAAATCTTGAGTCGGGGCCAAATCAGTTCCTGAGTCCCCGCTACTGTGAATACTGCCACAATTGGCACAGAAAAGAGGATGCACACCGTCCAATTTATTGCTTTCAGTGCAAGAAGTATCATGAGTATGAAGAGGCGTACATATTGCACTCACCCCAGCTTCATCAACACTATTACCCGTACTGCATCCAGTGTGGGGGTGGTTGCGGGGCTAGGGCATGCATAACTTATCAACCCTGGAATTTTCAGCACTGCCATGCAGGGTGCATCCCGAGACTGCTCTGTACTATCTAGAGCCGCCTCAATTTTTACCTCCGCCACTTTTTGGACCACTTACTGAAGCAGATTTCATCTCAAGGATGTCTAAATTTGAGTGCATGGTGGAGAATTTTTTTCGAGCACGCCTTGACCAGATTTCAGAGGAGATGAGAGAACTCAACAGTGACATATTGCGATTGGAAAACAAGTATTAGGAACTTTCTGAGTCATCGATCTCAGCAGATACATAGGAACCAGAAAAAGAGTTCATGCCACCAGAAATTAAAGAAGTGCAAACAGTGACATCATCAGGTCCAGTTGAGCCAGAAACTGAACCAGTACCCACACCACAGGAAACAGACTCATATATTCTTCACTGGCTTCCAGCAGTTCTGGAGATGCAGAAGGGATTCTTCGCAAAGATGGCGCAGGAACAACAAGAAGCTGCATTACAGGTTGCTGTCATGGAAGAAGAGGTTCCCGAGCCAAGAGAAGTGTGCACTATTCAAGAGCCAACTCAGGTATTTCATTATTATGCGGACTCAGATTCAGAATCACATTCGGAAGAAACAGTGCCTGCATGGATGGAACCACAACCAATTTCAAATTCTGGGCATGATTTGAAAGACACTGATATTGAGCACTGGGGGTGTACTGACGAGGAAACTGTGTTTGAGAATGTGTCCACTGATATGGATGAACTTGAGGTAGGAACCCCAACTCAGCCTGCTGAATAAATCACCGTGTCGTATGTTTATCAAGTATGTGAGGATTTGGAAAGACGACTGTGTGAGGACTCTGACACGGTAATTGGACATGACTAGTCTCCTGATCCTTGCTCAATGGACTGTTCTAGTGACGTTGCACAGGACATAGAAAAGGGATTGGAAATCACACACTGTGGGGGTACTGATAAGCTGCCTGCACGGGTGTTCAGCATCAAGAGTCAATTGGGTATGAGCTGAAATTGCAGGGTCCAACGCAAGCATTCATGGATGAAGTTCACCGCCAGGATTTCGTAAAAATATTCGCAAACAAACCGGTGAACAATGAGTGGAAGTAGATCAAGAAGGAAAAGTGAAAAATCAAAGAAATCATCTTCGACAACTTTCCACCTTGTCAAAAGAATGACTGTGCACGTGAGATGAGGATCATTGAGAAGATATGGTGGAAGAAGAAGAAGTGAAAAGATAAAGAAGTATCCAAAGTTCTCAAATTTTGAGGTAACAAGGTCGGGCCGTCGACCGAAAATTACAAGCAGTTTTTGGGAGGTAACCCAATTTATTTACTAGTTTTTTTAATAAAAAAATTTGAGAGGAGAGATGAGGGTTAGCTAATAGTTATATGCAGAAAATTTCAGGGAACAGATTACAGAGAGCTGAAGTACAGAAACTGGCTCGCTGTCAGCGTCTAGATGCAGACTGACGTTCAGTGGCAGCGTGCCAGAAAAAGGCATATTGGAAAAATCCTGAAGAATCGACCCCGGTGCACAGGATGCACTCGACCTTCAAAGGAACTCGTAAGAGTCGGGGATTTTTCAGGAAATTTTTTCAGCAGGAATGGAGCAATCGACCCCGGTGTACGAAAATACACTCGACCATATGGGAGCACATTGTCACAAACGATGGTGCTTGGGGATTGCACACTTGAAGAACACAACAGAGCCCGTAAGGTTGACAATTTCCGTTGAGAAGTTTTACGGTAACCGGTCAACGGTCCTTCTATGTTGGAATCTGCAGAAAAGACAGGACCTGTACGAACTGACTCCGGGTGCACAGGTTCAATTTCGGTCTCTCTCTTTTTTATTCTGAGTATACTACAAGTTGGTCAACTGGCGGCCAGTTTCGAGCAAGCAAGCCAGTGGCTCCATCAGGCCATCAGTCAGTCGGTCGTCTAGATCCCAGTAGAGGAGGCACGCCAGCTCATCTATCCAGATTATGTACCTGATGATTAGTACCATGAGGGCATGGCACCATCCTGTGCGGGGGTGGTGGTGTTGAAACTGCATTAGTTTTATTATACCGCAAAACAATCAAAAAATTGAAAATCTCAAAATTTTGAGTTTGGAGAAAGGATTTAGCTTAAAACTGGAGAGAGCTTAATGATAAAGATTTTCAAAAAATTGATGAAACTGAGGTGAGGAAGAGAAGCGAGAATCTGTGTGGGGGAGTTTATAGAGCCAATGCACATCTGAAAATGCAAGTAGCTGTCTCCCAAGCCATGTATCCCACTAGCTGCCAGACCACCGTCACCAGGTGGTCGTCAACCCACCATAACGGTCACCATATCATTTGGTGGAGTGATAGGCCATAGGGCACCTCACGTCTTGTCTGGCGCCTTAGGTCCACTAGTGAGCCCCGTTGATCCATTATCCTTTTCTTGGTAACCTCTTGACATAGGAAGTCGTTTTTTAATACTCGCATCATTGTTAGAATTTTCACCTTTCCTATGCGTCATGG
Source organism: Linanthus parryae (assembly GCA_023055425.1). Classification (NCBI taxonomy): domain Eukaryota; kingdom Viridiplantae; phylum Streptophyta; class Magnoliopsida; order Ericales; family Polemoniaceae; genus Linanthus; species Linanthus parryae. The sequence continues at coordinate 140,277,799 of JALGPY010000002.1, read as the reverse complement.
TGCGAGGGAGTTGAGTTGAGGGAGTTTCTGGGGTAGATCAGATTTGTCATATTTGATAGTGGATGAGCTTCGTCGTTATATATGAAGGTGTGTAAGGGTGAGGTAGTGACGGCAGCACACTTCGGTGTGGCGATGACTAATGACATTACACCGTGAGCACAGGAGGAGAGCCGTAGTGCGTGACATTTTTTCCGCACGACATGGGGGACTTGGGTTGGCAGGGTTATTTGGAGGATGCCCTGTGCTATTTAGACATCCTTGGAGTCAGGAGGTTCGGTTGGAAAAGTGAAACTATTTTACAAGATTGACTACGTGGTTTGGATCAGTGTGGGATGGTCGTTTCAAATGTTATTCACTGTATTTTTGTGCCACCCCCCAATTTTGTTTTTCCCATAACTGGCCTGGTTTATATTATTTTTTATATATTTCCCCTCATTGAAGGAAGGAAAAAAAAGAGAGAGAAAAAAAAAATTTAGAAAACAGAAAGAAAAAAATTGAGATAAAAAAAAAGAAAAAGAAAAAAAAATAAAAACAACAAAGGCAGAGTTTCAGGGTGCTTAATTGATATTTATTTCAAAACGCCAGGCCAGGAAAATTTTGTAGCAGTTTCACATTATTTCACAGTTGTGGTCGCGAGAACGGAATTTACACCACGATTGGGGAAATTGAGTGTCTAGAATCTTAGGCGATTTGGGTTAGTTTCAGTCTTCTTGGTGAGGGAGTGTGAGATTTGGGTACTTGTGAGTGTGCTGTGACGTTTAGGAATTTGCCTCTAAATGACTTATCCTACCGTCCCAAAGCCGGCAGATTTACATTGAACCCAGAGTAAAAGCACGGAAGGTGTGCGTTAGTGATATTTTCGGTTTGCGTGCCAAAGCAGAAGTAATTAGTGTTCGTACTTGTTCCTAACCTAGGCTGGCCGCGAGTTCTTTCGATCACTGCACTTTCAGAAGTTTAGGGAAATATGAGAGATTGATGATGTCCAGTTTGAGTTGAAGAAATTGTCCAGTCTCACCAAAAAGTTAAACTGTTTTTATAGTAATTCTACTGTTTTTAAATAAATGCAGTCACAACACTCTGGATTGATTCGGGATAGTATGCAATGGTAGTATGTAGCTGGATTTTGCTCGGGGCGAGCATTAGGCCGTGTGATAGGGCTTCCCCGGCCCCTTGGCCGAACCTAGCTTAAGCGGCGAGGAAGGAGGGGCGGTCCCCTAAGGGGGCCGAACCTCCTTTAGGAGTTGTTTCAAAAAACACTCCTTTCCTTGTTGCCCAAGTTTGGTTGTTTCCTTATTGAAAAAAACTCTTTTTTCCAATTGGATGCCCTATAACCCTAGATCTAAGATCCTAAAATTTCTCAAACTCACTAATTCATACATCCCATGTAAAATTAGTTATAGTTTGATTGAATTATTGACAAATTGCATCAATATGCTTGATTTGTTTGTTTTACGCGATAAATAATAATTTAAACTGTAAAACCACATAAATCGTAACACATAAACCACGTTATGCTCTACGAACTGTGGCTCTAATAACACTGTAGGGTTTTGATCATGGATACGCATCGGAAGAAAGAATTTATCCACTCAAGACCCTCCAAGGATCACAAGAAGAGAATCATAACGATGGTAAAGGAAAACAAGTAACACACCTTAGAGGTCTCATGTGATGACTTGTAACGTGAATGGTTTCACGTCTCTATGGTTGATCCATGCCTAGAGTTGATATCTAGATCTTCCAAACGCCTTGTGCTAGCAAGGAAGAATGGAAGAGGATGAAGAGATCATGCAATGAATCACCAAGGAAGAGGGTTCGGACCCTCTTGGTGGCCGACGGGTAGAGGGGCGGCAATGGGAGGGCTTCGGCCTCCTCCGATGTGTAGAGAAAATAAGCTAGGAGTGTTCTTTATATAGTCCAACAACTCCTTGTCCTACCACATAAGGAACCCCTCTCATAATCCTACTCTAATAAGGATTAGTACCTTTTGCAAACTAGTCCTAATCATGTCCATACATGGATTAGTTCTCTTTGCAAATCCTAATCATGTCTCTACATGAATTAGTCCACCTTGGTAAATCCTAATCATGTTTATACATGGATTAGTCCAACTTGCATATTAGTCCTACTAAGTTAGCAAGTTGTTGCAATTTGATCATTCTAATTAGTTATTCATATTAATTTATTAATTCCCAAGTCTAGTTCACCCCATAGGTTCTATTTAGCTGGTAGTAACTATTTACTAATATGGAGCGGCTTCTAGCAAGACATCTATTCTAGCCAACCAATAGAAATAGTCATCATGACAAACCTTGTGCAATATTTTGTCATCCCTTTGTCTCAATATCCGGATTGGACACGAGACATACAAGTCACACTCGTATATCTAATCCACAGTTTCTCGATCCTGGGAATAGCCTTATTCGTGCAAATAACATCAATATCCCATATTGATTTATTTGATTCTGGGCAGACATTTTATAAGCACTATCCCGCTAGTGGCCTAGGATATTTTCTCCCGTTATGTGGGAGGGACAAATTCTATCTACATCACTAAGATATCTAAGCTTGCTTCATATTGTTTCTGATATGCGCCTTTATGACTACCCAGTCATGGTGTATCGTTTGACGCTACCAAAATAGAATACTACACAACTAGATGATCTAATGACTTCAAGTCTAAGGCTGATAATACAGTTGTCACCGCGAGAAGCACTTGTGACTTTACATAAATTGTATGTAGCCTTCTCGGAGATGGTTCAATCCAGTATGCCATTACTCCTAATGCATACCCATGTGTTGGATCGTGATATCTCCATATCAATCCAACCCCATACTAGTTTATAGTTTATTGTCCAGTTAATCAATATAATTGACTAGGGATATTTAATAATGTAACACTTATATTCTAAGGACTTCATTCATGTTAACATATCTCCATATCCATAACATAATGAATCGTAAATCCATATATTTGTCACAAGAAATTGATTGTCTCTAGGGCACAATTCCAATAGAATCCATGTAGACCAACAAACTATGGACTTTGGTGGAACCACCCGAAGGTGTACGCCCCATAGGGTGCGAGTGGGTCTTCAAGAAGAATACCGACATGGATGGTAATGTGATTACCTATAAGGACCGATTGGTGGCTAAATGATTCAAACAAATTCATGGTATTGACTATGATGAAACTTTTTCACCAGTCGTAATAACCAAATCCATCCTAATCTTACTTCCTATTGCAGCATACTATGACTATGAGATTTGGCAGATGGATGTCAAAACAGCATTCTCGTTTGGAAATCTCCTCGAGGATGTGTACATGACACAACATGAGGGTTTTGAAGATGCAAAGCAAGCCAACAATGTCTGTAAGCTGCAGCAATCCATTTATGGGTTGAAGCAGGTTTCTAGGAGTTGGATTCGACGTTTTGATGAAGTAGCCAAAGAGTTTGGATTCATCAAAAACGAAGATGAGTTTTTTGTATACAAGAAGGTTAGTGGGAGCTCTGTTTCTTTTCTGGTCTTGTATGTGGATGACATACTACTCATGGAAACGACATTCCCATGCGGTAATATGTTAAATATTGGCTAGGAAAGTGTTTCTCAATGAAAGACTTAGGATAATCAACATATATACTCGGTATAAAGATCTATAGAGATAGATCTAAAAGGATGCTCGGCCGGAGTAAGAGTACATATATTTACAAGGTGCTGAAACAGTCCAGCATGCAAGATTCTAAGATGGGATTCTTTCCCATGTAACATGGAATCACTCTATCGAAGAGTGGTTTTCCTTCCAATGATATTGAGAAGGAACGCATGAGTAGGGTTCCCTATGCATCGACCATATGATCCATCATGTATGACATGTTATGTACTAGACTAGATGTGTCATATGCATTGAGTATGACAAGCAGATATCAGTCCAATCTAGGTGAAAGTCACTGGATTGCAGTCAAGAACATCCTAAAGTACTTAAGATGAACTAAGGATGCGTTCTTTGTATTTAGAGATGAAGAAATTTGCGTGTAAGGGGTTACACTGATGCAAGCTTCCAGACTGACATAGATGATTTCAGATCACAGTCAGGGTTTGTGGTTTGCCTGAATCCAGCAGCGGTGAGCTGGAAGAGTTCCAAGCAAGAGATGGTTGCTAATTCTACAACAGAGGCTGAGTAAACTGCAGCGAATTGCAGAGCAAAAGAGGCTGTTTGGATTAGGAAGTTTGTTACTGAGCTTGGTGTGGTTCCTAGCATTATAGATCCAATAGAGTTGTATAGTGAAAACACTAGGGCGATCGCACAATCAAAGGAACCCAGGTCATACCTGAAATCCAAGAACGTACTCAGGAAGTTCAATCTTATTCGAGATATTATCGAAAGAGGAGACGTTCGGATATGCAAGATTCCTACAGATGAGAATCTGCCAGATCCACTTACAAAGCCGCTTGTTCAGCGCAAGCATGAAGGGCACACTAGGAGTATTGGCATACGAGATGCACCAAATTGGCTCTAGTGCAAGTGGGAGACTGTTGTAATAAGTTCCCTAGAGGCAATCTCGTTTAGTATGAACAATAAATTGGCTAGAACATCCATTTTATTATTTATTGGATATTTAATATAATGAAGTCCTTAGAGTTACAGTTGTGTTGTTTATCTTAAATATCTGTAGTCCAGTATAATGATTAAACGGTACAATCATCTATAGACTAGTATGGGGTTCGATATATATGGAGATAAAATGATCCAACACGTGGCTATGCATTAGGAGTAATGACATACTCGATTGACCCATCTCCGAGAAGGCTACATACAAGTTATGTAAAGTCACAAGTGCTTCTCATGGTGACAACAGTATTGTCATCCCTAGACTTGAAGTCACTAGATCATATAGTTGTGGAGTATTGTGTTTTGGTAGCGCCAAACGCTACACCGTGACTGGGTAGTCATAAAGGCGTGTATCAGATACAATATGAAGCATGCTTAGATATCGTAGTGATGTAGATAGAATTTTTCCCTCCCACATAACGGGAGCAAATATGCTAGGACACTCCAGGGATAGTGCTTATAGGATGTCTGGACAGAATCAAATAAATCAATATAGGATATTGATGTTAATTGCACGAATAAGGCTACTCCCAGGATCGAGGAACTATGGATTGGATATACGAGTGTGACTTGTATGTCTCATGTACAATCCAGATATAGAGACAAAGGGATGATAAAATACTTGCACAAGGTTTGTCATGATGACTATTTCTATTGGTTGGCTAGAATGGATGTCTTGCTAGAGGCCGCTCCATATTAGTAAATAGTTACTACCAACTAAATAGAAACCTATGGGGTCACACGCCATATAGGATTGAACTAGACTTGGGTATTTGTTAATTAATATGATTAATTAATAAATAAGGATCAAATTGCAACAAATTGCTTACTTAGTAGGACTAATATGCAAGTTGGACTAATCCGAACATGAGTAGGATTAGGAGAGGGCCTTTATGTAGTAACAAGGAGTTGTTGGACTATATAAAGGATGCTCCTAGCTTCCTTCCCCATAACAACTTATACTCATAACATACATTGATTAGGAGAGAAGGAAGGAGAGAGCAAGACAACAAGGAAGGCCGAAGCCTCCTTGACGTTCGCCCTACCCGTCGGCCAAGAAGAGTTGCCTGCCCCTCTCTTTGGTGCCCCGTTGCGTGATTTCTTCATCCTCTTCCATTCTTCCTAGCTAGCACAAGGTGTTTAGAAGATCTAGATCTCAATCCTAGGCGTGGATCAACCGTAGAAGTCATCACAGGAGACCTACAAGGTACATAACACGAATCTCTTACCATCGTCATGATTTCTTTTCCTGTGATCTTTGGAGGGTCTTGATTGGATACATTTATTGTTATTCCGCTGCGTTTCCATGATCAAAACCCTACACTTTACTTGTACTAGCTGAAGAACTAGATTTTTGACCTAAAAGGCCGAATTTGTTGGAGATAGGAATTTAAGGGCCTTGGACATTGGTTTGGGCTTTCGGCATGCCCATAGGTATTTTTTCTTGGGCCGACCCACTACCACTCTTCGAATTTTTCCTTCTTCTTTATCTTCCATCAATCCAGACTTGATTCGTATCTTGACCCGATTCATTGTAAAAAAAACAATTATCTTGCTGGTGAATCGAGGAGTTACTCTTACTGAACGGTAATTTGTGATGAGCCGTCGTTCTGTCTACCTCACCCGTCGTCTTCTTTTGGTTCTCGTTTTGAGGAAAGTTGTTCTGTTTTTGCTGATAGAACTTGTCGAAAGCCGGTGTCTTCTCCGGCTCAGGCACGGGAGTTGGTGGCCGGTTTGCTAGGCAAGCTACCACCCGATGACCTATTCTTCCGCAACTGAGGCATACACTTTCGGTAAGCTCATAATTGACCGGATAAGTATGTTTCCCCAGGCTGAACTGATGGATTAAAATTCCATTAGATCAACTTTAACGTAGATCCTCGCATATTTGATGTTGGTTCCCAAAGCTGAAAACAAATCAACCTTCAATGGATTTCCAAACACTCTGGAAATTCTCTTCAAAACATCTTCTTCATAATATTCTGCAGGGAGTTAAGGTAATCTAATCCAAGCCGCGGTGACGATGTTTTTTACTGCGTTCGTCTTGAAATCAGCCTCCCATTTCGGGACCGTGAGGTAATGGTCCATCACGATCCATGGCCCTCCCGTTAGGACACGAAAATAATATTTCTTGGAACTAAAATCCAACAAATAATACCCATTCGCCATGTCTTCGAATTTTCATTCCTCATCCAACTTCCATAGTTTTGTCGCTCTCTACACCAATAGCTTAAACGTGATATTCCTGCCAAGAATTTTAACAATCATACATTTAGCAAAAGGCACAGACATGCTTTGTTTAAGAGAAGATGGAATAAACACTCTTGGATTGAGAGGATTCTATAAATTCCATATATCAGACTCCTTTTTTTCCTTGATATCTTGTTCATTTTCCACTTTCGGTTCCATGAATTCGTCCTCAAACAGTTTCTCCTTTGTGGCATCACCAACAAGAATCTGTTTGAAGGAGAATTAATTTTCCGATGGATCAAGCTCCTTTTCCATATAAGCAATATGAGTATCGTCGTTATCCATCATATCCTTTCTTCGAATTCCTCCATCAAAAGACATAAGATTAGGCTTAATCGCAGAAGGCCAGAGTGTGATATGATCTTCTTCCGTCATAGTCATATCCGTGATAGAGTCTTCATCGATGATTTTGATCTTTCTCACACTTCGATCTAATTGATTGGCTTCTTCAACCGATACCATGACCGTCGTGGAGAAAACAGAGGCATGGAACCCAAGTCAGAGAAAAATGGCTAGAGAGAGAGTAGCTTCCGTACAAATTGCAGAAGAGTCTTGTTAGAAAAAGTGCAGATTCATGTAAGACTATTTTTATCTTGTATTAATTTTTATTGTCATGGATTCTATTATGCTCTAATGACTTTTTGCAGTGAATCCATTCCTATTGAAGTTTTGGTTTTTTCTTTCATCAAGAGGGACGTAAGATCAATTCTGTTTCATTAGTTTCAAGGACTTGAAATAGCTTGTCTATTTCAAGGCCTTGAAAAGCTTTCAAAGCCTTGAAACTGGCTGAGCTTCAACTGCATATACAAAGGGGGAGTTTCTGATCTTGACGGAACTAATAAACCCATGTGCTTGATCTATTGCTACTTGATGATGAAATACAAAGCATTATTACATGTTTTAACACTATCTAATCTATCTATTTGGCTTAGCTTTGCAGGGAAAAACTGTGTCCAAAATTACAGGATATGTTTCCTAAATTGTATTTTGCAGGAATGGAAACTGAGCAATGATTTGATTTTGTGATCATGTTGATGTGTTTGGAAGCTTTCAAACTTACTCCTACACAAGATCAAATCAGTATCATTGAAGATATTGATCAACATCAACTTGAGAGGCTTCTAAAGAAGTCAAAGTTGTTGCCTACAAAATTGGAAAATTGGTTGCTGAAAATCTGGAAGATTTGCAAGCCAATGAATAGCCAATGAAGCTGTATAAAAGGAGCTCAGTTTGAAGCATTTGAAGAGACAACTCAACGGGAAAAAATAGAGACACTCAAACACATTCAAGGATTGCCAAGAAACAAAGAAGCAGATCAAATTCTTAATCCAATTCTCATAAGAACACTTCACTCTCCCATCAGTTTCATTTTTCGTGTTCTTCTGTTCTGAACTTCATTTGTATATCTTCTTGTTTATACTTATACTTCTCATTCTCAAGGATTGTTCAAATTTAACAATAGAGAATTGTTAGTTAATCAGATAGCTAGAGCAGGTACTATATATGTTTGTAAGAACCACAAGCTGTAACAAAGTAAGGTATCTCTTTGTGCTTGAGATCTATGGCTTAGCTGTGGATTAATCAGAATTGGGTTTAAAATCCTGCAGGGACAAGAAGATCCCTGAGGTAGAGACGTAGGTCCAAGTGGACTGAACGCTATATATTTTGTGTCTCTTGCATCTACTTTACAGTTTCATACTTAATTCATTTGCAGCTTTCAAACAGGTTCATTTCAAGGGTTTGAAACTCATTTCAAGGCTGTGAAATCGACTACTTCTTCTTACACTTAACTCCTTACATTCCAAGGGCTTGAAAATTATTTTAAGGCCTTGAAATTTACTTACTCTTCACAAACTATTTTGAACCACTTCTCTTGGAAGTTTCAGCAAAAGTTTGCAGACTCTATTCAACCCCCCCCCCCCCCCCTCTTCTAAAGTATTGATCACTGCATAGATTTAAACATCTTGTGATCATGAGTATCAGAGCTTGTACCCCCTTTCAATTGGTATCAGAGCTTTCAATTGGTATCACAGCTTGTATCACTGCATAGATTTAAACATCTTGTCGTCATGAGTACAGTAGATGATGGTGGGTTCTCTCAAGGAAGAGCTACTAACAGACCTCCTCTCTACTGTGGAGATAATTTTGTTCATTGGAAAGCTTTGATGAAAATGTTCATCATTGATCTATACATAGAGCTTTGGACTTTTATTCAAAATGGTCCTCACACTTTTTACACATAAAAAGATGGAGTTAAAACTCCAAAATCTTAAAACTCTCTCTCTGCTTCTGAATTAGAACAATTCTATAAGAATTTTAAAGCTATTAATCTCTTGTATTGTGCTTTGAGTAGAGATGAATTCGACAAGATTTCAGGCTGTAAAACTGCCAAGGAGATCTAGGATAAGCTTGTGGTGACATTTGAAGGAACCAGCCAAGTCAAGCAAACCAAGATAACCATCTATCTCAGCCAGTATGAGCTATTCAAGATGAATGAACATGAATCATTCAGAGACATGTTCAAAAGATTCACTTACATTGTCAAGAACCTCGAATCTTTGGGGAAACATATTTCCAATGAAGAAAATATTAGAAAGATTCTGAGAAGTGTTCCAAAATCAAAATGGAAACCAAAGACCACTGCCATAGAGGAAGCACAAGATCTATCATCCTTTCAACTTGATGATCTGCAAGGAAAGCTTCTTACACAAGAAATAACCATGAATGAAGCTGATGGAGAACTACCAGAAGGTGTAAAGAATCTAGCTCTTAAGCCAAAGGAAAATGAGTCGTCTCAAAGCCTTGAAACTGATGATGATGATGAAGATCCTTATGGTTTGATTTCCAAAGCCTTAACTAGAATTCTCAATATGAAAAAGAATTTTGCAAACAAGGAATTCAATAGAGAAATACACAGATCCTTCAGTAGCAAGGAATACAAATAGGTAAATCTTCTTCACAAGGAAATCTAGCCTAAAGTCATGAACTACTTCGAGTGCGGTGATGCAGGACACTTGATCAGCGACTGTCCACACAATAAAATCAAGAATTTTCAAAAGAAAGATCATGATAGAAGAAAGAAAGCTATGATAGCTTCATGGAGTGATTCAGAAACTTCAAGTGACTCTGAATCACAAGAAGAACATGCCAACCTATGTTTTATGGCCAAGCATGATGACTGTTCTGAAAAGAACATCGAGGTTGTCACCAAGACCAAAGAGAAAAAATGGTTTATGGACAGTGGTTGCTCAAGAAACATGTGTGGAAAGAGATCTCTATTCTTATAATTGAAAGAGAAATATGAAGGTTCAATCACACTTGGTGATGATGGAAAATGCAACATTCTTGGTATTGGAAAAGTTGGTACTGATTCTAAAAACTCTATTTTTGGTGTATATCTAGTTGATGGTTTGAAATTTAACTTGCTTAGTGTATCTCAAATTTGTGATAATAGTAATAAGGTTATTTTTGACAAAGAGAAATGTGTGGTGCAAGATGAGAAATATTTGCATCCTCACTGCATCTAGGTCAAACAATGTCTATACTTTTCAAACTAACATAGTTGCAGGAGAAAATCTGAAGTGTCTCAAGGCCTTGAAAGAAGATTCAAAGCTTTGGCACAGAAATTTGGGACACATTAGCTTGCACACTTTGAATAAACTAGTTTCTAAAAACTTAGTAAGAGGACTACCCTCTATCAAGTTCAAAGATGAAGAAGTATGCAAAGAATGTGCACAAGGCAAGAAGACCAGAAGCTCATTCAAGCCAAATAACTTTGTAAGTACTACTAGACCCATTGAATTATTTCACATGGATCTCTGTGGTCCTATGAGGAATCCTACTCCAAAGGGTAAGAAATATATGCTTGTTATTGTAGATGATTTCTCTAGATACACTTGGGTTATGTTCTTGAAAGAAAAATCTGAAGCTCTCTTTGAATTTTCAAAGCTTTTTCGAGAACTTCAAACACTGAAAAAACCAACACATTGCTTCAATCAGAAGTGATCATGGTAGAGAGTTTGATCAACTAGAGTTTGATATTTTCTGTTCTAAGCACTGTATCTCTCACATCTTCTCTGCTCCTATAACTCGTCAACAGAATGGAGTTGTTGAAAGAAAGAACATGACTCTTGAAGACATGTCAAGAACAATGCTATTGGAAAAAAAGTTGCCAAAATATTATTGGGCAGAGGATGTGAATACAACAAACTATATTCTGAACAGGTGCTTGATCAGACCTATCTTGAAGAAGACTCCCTATGAGTTATTCAAAGGAAGAAAGCCAAACATTTCTTACTTCAGACCTTTTGGTTGTACCTGTTTCATACACAATAATGGTAAGGACAATCTTGGTAAGTTTGATGCAAGAAGTGATGAAGGTATCTTTCTTGGCTATTTACAGACCAGCAAAGCCTATAGAGTTTACAATAAGAGAACCAAGCTTGTAGAAGAAAGTATTAATGTTATTTTTGATGAAAGTTATGATGATTATTTGAGTGATGGTTTTGCAGATTTTAATCTGAACAAGCTTGACTAAGATACTGAAGATGAATTCTCAAAAAGGTTCCAAGGATATTTCATAGGAACAAAGAAGGCATTTTCAAGTCCTTGGAACTAAGGTTCAAAGCCTTGAGACAGAACCTCCAGAAAAGACAGCATATCAAGCCACTACTTCAAGTGCTCAGATACTTGAGAAACAACTTGGAGAGCCTGAACCTTGGTCACCTAGAAAGAGATTCAAATATCTCTCATCTCATCCTACTGATAATATTATTTCTAATCCAACCACTGGTACACAAACCAGGTCACATTTGAAAAATCTGTGTTCCTTTAATGCTTTCATCTCTCCTATAGAACCTAAAACTGTGAAGGAAGCTTTACAAGTAGCACACTGGATTATTGCACTTCCACGTGAACTCAATGAGTTTGAAAGGAACAAGGTTGGGAATCAGGTTCCTCCACCAAGAAATCAGTCTGTCATTGGCACCAGATGGGTATTCAGAAACAAATTAGATGAGAATGGAAAGGTAATCAGGAACAAAGCTAGATTGGTAGCTCAAGGCTACAATCAAGATGAAGGTATTGATTATGAAGAAACTCTTTCAAATGAGCACGAGAAGAACCTTTCAAATGGATGTGCATTTCTAAATGGATGTGCCTTCTAGGTTAGAAGCTATTAGAATCTTACTTGCATATGCATATCTCAAGAACATGAAACTCTTTCAAATGGATGTGAAATGTGCATTTCTAAATGGATATTTTCAAGAATAAGTTTATTTTGCTCAACCTCCTGATTATGAAAATGACAAGTTTCCTGATCATGTTTACAAACATGAAAAAGCTCTTTATAGATTGAAACAAGCTCCAAGAGCTTGGTATTGAAAGATTGTTAAAGTTTTTAATGGATAACTATTTCAAAAGAGGACTAGTAGACAAAAATCTTTTCATAAAGACTCGTGAGAAAGATATGCTTGTAGTTCATATTTATGTTGATGGTATTTTGTTTGTAGCTACTAATGATCTCTTGTTCAAGGAATTCTCAAGCCTCATGAGCAGAGAATTTGAAATGAGCTTGATGGGAGAATTGAACCTCTTTCTTGGACTTCAAATTCATCAAATAAAGAAGGGAATTTTTCTAAATCAAAGCAAATACACTAGAGACTTGCTAAGCAAGTACAATATGGCTCAATCCAAAGATATCAAGACCCCATGAGTTTTACACTGTCCCTAGACAAGGATGAATTTGGTAAGAGTATGAATGTGAAAGAATATAGAGGTATGATGGGATCATTACTCTATCTTACAGCTAGCAGACCACATATTATGTTTAGTGTATGTATGTGTGCTAGATTTCAGTCTGATCCTACAGAATCACACTTGACTGCAGTTAAGAGAATATTCAGATGTCTCAATGGTACCAAAGACTTAGGGCTTTGGTATCCTAAACAATATAGCTTCTCTTTGTGTGTCTATTCAGATGCTAATTTTGCTGGATAAAAATTTGATAGAAAGAGTACATCTGGATGCTGTCAATTTCTGGAATCATCTTTGATCAGCTGGCATTCAAAGAAGCAAAACTCAGTTGCACTATCAACAGCAGAAGTTGACTACATAGTTGCGAGAGCTTTCTGCTCACAAGTGCTATGGATTGCACAACAAATGAGGGATATATACCTATCAAGTGTGACAATAAAATTTCAATATCAATTACAAAGAATCTAGTTCAGCATTCAAGAACAAGGCATATTGATGTCAGACATCACTTCATCAGGGATCATTCTGAGAAAGGTGGTATTGTTCTTGAATTTGTTTCTTCTTACATGAAACTTGCATATATCTTCACTAAACCATTACCAGATAGAAGATTCTAAACTCTAAGATTGGAGTTATGCATGCTAAACAAAGATGCATTGGTTTAGGGGAATCATCTGGTAAGCAAGGTAAGATTTTATGTGGTTCAAAGGTTTGAACTTATTTTCAAATCCTTGAAAATCTTTTCAAAGCTTTGAGTAGTTGTGATTCAGTAAAACAGCCTTTCAAGGCCTTGAAATCCTTTTCAAAGCCTTGAAAATAAGTATGTATACTTGATTAGTCAATAATTCTTGATCTTTCAATATTGGGTGCTATCTCTGTAGATATTTTCTCAATATTGCCCCACACTTTTTCAAAATTTTATTTCAGCCAAATACAGTATTATATTATTTCTGTCCAACAGAATCAAAGGTTTGAATCTTTTCTGATACTCAAAGATCTTCTAAGATCAGAGAAAAATTTATTAATTACCTTCTTAAACTCAAACTAAAACTATTTATCTTCTTCTCTCCTTCTCTCTTTTGATCTTTCCTGCCTATCTCTTCTTCTCCCAAACCCAAAATGAGCAAGAGAAGAGCCTCCGACAAATTAAAGATGGATGGTGGTTCAAAGTCTGGTGCAGAGAAGAAAAGAAAGACAACTGTGGAAGAGGTTCAGACTAGTGTGGCTGGTATTGATATGGATTTAGATCATTCTGAGTTTGTTAATGTTCAAGGGTTTCCAAAAAGATATGAAACCAGTAACCATCCACCTAAGAGTGAAGCTGTTCAATTTGCTAAGATAGAGTTCTTTCAGACCAACACCCCTGTCTCATCCAAAAAATTGACACACTTTATGTTAATTGTTGAAGCTAAAGTCCTATTTACCATTTTGATGAGATGTGTGGTACCAAAGGAACACTCTAAGGAGCTGATCACTTAGAGGGTGTTATACATAATGTACTTCGTTATGCATGGATATGAAGTTGATCTTCCAAAGCTGGTGATGGAACATATGTTGTATACCCAAACAAATCAGAGAACACACCCTCTGCCTTATGCCAATTGGCTGACCTCTTTCTTCCAAAATTTTGAAACCCCTAGTGAGAAAGAAGAAACCATCACTACAGAGTTTGGCTTGTTGAGTGAAAATGCCTTTGAGAAGATTGGAGGAGTTAAAACCAAAGACAAAACTTGAAAACTATACTCAGATATGACAGAGGAAAACTTGGAAACTTTTTGGGTTCCAAAATTTTTTTCAAACCGAATGCCTTGACTCCTACTTCAAGCCAGAGTTATCAGCCTCAAGACATATCATCAATCCTTCAGAAACTGGAAGGGCTTCAGATGGACATTGAAGATGTTAAGGAGAATCAGCATAAGTTTGGAACTGATCTTAGGCAGGTGAAGTACATGGTTGAGAACATTTTCAGGAGCATGACAGTGTTTGATGTGCCTGAAGATGCATCTCAAGCTGCGGAAGATTCTAAAAAGGAGAATACTTCCAAGGATTTGCTCAGTGAAAACTCCACCCAGGAAAGGACAGCCCAGGGGAAGAACAAGGGAAAACAGGTAGCCATTGTACAAGCTGTTGAAGAATAAGAAGCTACCAGTCTAGATTCAGGAGCTCTTCTCAAGGATCTCAAGAAAAAGAAGAAGGCTAACAAGACAGCCATTCCAGAAATTGTGACTGATGCTGACCTATTTGAAGGAGAAGGTGATGCTGCTGAAGATGTGTTACAATTGAATGAAGAACAGGTTGATGAAGAACAAGTTGATGATGATGGAATAAGTCAGGAAGATGGTGAAGATCAGCAAGAAGAGGAAGACCCAGACCCTTAATTATTGCCTATTCTTTCTTCTACTTTTTCAAGGTCTTGAAATCCCTTTCAAAGTCTTGAAGATTCTATCTTTTTGAAGTGTTTCTTTCAAAAAAATTCCAAAGACTCTGATCCAACATTCTTCTCATTCCTTTTGATGAAAGTAAAAAAGGTGGAGAAATTTAGGCTTCTCTTTTAGTTTAGTGACCTAGTTTTGGTCAATAGATTACCTGGACCTATCTGTTATTGCTTAATAAGTTGGAACTTTTGGATATCATGCGTTACTTCTTATTATTACTTTTTACTCTGAATTCTAATGAGTATGTTCTTCCGAATAGCATCAAACAGATCGTGGTTTCATCTTTCATCAAGGGGGAGATTGTAAGATCAATTCAGTTTCATTAGTTTCAAAGACTTGAAATAGCATGTCTATTTCAAGGCCTTGAAACAGCTTTCAAAGCCTTGAAACTGACTGAGCTTCAACTACATATACAAAGGGGGAGTTTATGATCTTTACTGAACTCATAAACCCCTGTGCTTGATCTATTGTTACTTTATGATGAAAGACAAAGCATTATTACATGTTTTAACACTATATAATCAATCTGTTTGACTTCGCTTTGCAGGGAAAAATTGTTTCCGAAATTGCAAGATATATTTCCTAACTTGTATTTCGCAAGAATGGAAACTGAGCAATGATTTGATTCTGTGATCATGTTAATGTGTTTGGAAGCTTCCAAACTGACTCCTAAACAAGATCAAATCAGTATCACTGAAGATACTTATCAACTATCCGTTAGAGAGGATGCTAAAGAAGTCAAAGTTGTTACCTATAAAATAGGAAAGTTGGTTGTTGAAAATCTAAAAGATTTGCAAGCCAATGAAGCTGTATAAAAGGAGCTCAGTTTGAAGCATTTGAAGAGACAACTCAACCGGAAAAAACAGAGAGACTCAAACACATTCAAGGATTGCCAAGTGTGCACAAGAGATTCCGGCGGGGAGAACTCCGTGTACACCGTAAGTAGAGGATCAGAGATGGCACAGGAAGAGTTGGGTTGTGTGTAGGGAGAGAGTAAGGCAGTAGTAATGTCTGAGAGAGAGACAGAGGTTTGAATAGCTTCCGCGTATGGCTGGTGTGTGTCCTCCTTTGTATGGAATGGTTAACGTCCTATATATAGCAGAGAATGTGACCGTTGTAGTGTGGTTAATGCGCCCATCAATGGCGGCTTAATTAGCTTAACCACAACGGCACGTTCGTCCGCGTATATAGGGACCGTTACAGCACGTTATGCGCGAATACCGGAACAGTTATGGGGTTGACCGGGTTTGACCGGATTGACCGGGTTTATGGAGCTCGTGCCATAAATCTCTCAAAGCAGTTACTAAAGGTCGCGCGGGGGCTTGGCTCGCACGCGACACGACTTACTCTAGCCTCCAAACCACTAAGTCCCTACAAGTCCCGTGCAGTGGTATGCGAGGGCCCTGTCTCGCAGCCCCCACATGGATCAGCGCGGCTGGTGATCCAGTGTGTGTGGAGCACAATATGGTGTGCTAGATGGTTGCCACGTGGCCAAGATCTGTCAGCTCAGAAAGCACTATCTACATTAGCCCCCTTTCTGCGCGTGAAGACTCATAGCTGGATAGACTTCCATGCGCGGAAACCAACATACGCGTCGCCGCCACGCACCAATTCAAATATGAGTAAATTCAGCTTGTCCTGTGATTGAGCGATTCGACGGTGACGGTTGCGATTCGACTACTGAAAGGACCCAACCCTTCATTGTTTTTGGATAAATACTTTGTACTCTCCATTGTTGCAAAGCATCACTTCTTTCTCTTAAATTGAATGATACCCGGAAGTCTTCAAGAGCAGATTCAGATAATCAATCACCAGTTCAGAATTGCAAATCGTCTTCTTCAACTGTCTGCATCCAAGCAAGCTTTACAGAAACAAGGTTGGCCTTGTTCAATTTTGATTTAATATGCTAGTATATGCTTTGAACTGCGTTGGATCTGCAAACCCATGACATCTTATCCGCTGAAATCTTGCGAAGAAACTCACAATCTTTGAATCCAATTTCGATTTAGTCCTCCGATGATAAAGACCTTAAACTGCGAGATTTTTGAAATCCCTGATAATGCAAACAATTCCATTCTCCAATTTCTGAAATTGGTACCAGACTGTTCATCTTTCTTCCCATAGATCTTGAATCTCGAAATTCAAACTGAAGTATGCATATTTCTCCCCCCTTTTTTCTTGCTTTTCCGCAGGAATGGCAAAGACAAAAGGAACTAGACCCACCAAGGAGGACGAAGAAATACCTGATCTTTCGCAAGCTCTATGGCGAAAAGCCCCCTATCTGGGTGGCAAAGACTTCTACCATGCTAGGGTTAAGGCAAAGAAACTGCCTACTTCTGTCCCCAATGAGGGATTGCAAACATTAACCCCTCCAGTTAACTCGGCCTTGCTCGAGTTGATTGGCTCCGAAGACGTGGTTCGATTGGGAATCGAAAATGGGTACTTCCCGTACGCTGCGATTTCCACCCAAGCTTTTGTTCAGAAATTGGACTATATGGATGAATGGATTGACCATGTGTTGACTCATCACGCCATGACTTTAAATGAGGACGGCGTATACTTCGCCGTTCGTGCTATGAAGGGTTCTGCCGTGAAGCTGGACCAGTCCATGCTTCTAAACCTTCTTTCCAGCTACTCGCCTGCGACTCACACTTTTCACTTTGCTGAGTTCGAGGCTACCCCCACGCTCGAGGACGTGCACATGCTGTATGATCTGTCTCCCATTGGTGAGGTGGACCCTTTGAGTCCCTTGAGGACGGATGCGGAGATTGCTTTGTACACGCAGATGGAGGAGTGCTTGTCAGAGGTAAAGAAAATCTCCACCTGGTGGACCACTACAAAAGCCCTTCCTGACTGGCAGTTGGTTGACACATCCGCGAAGAATACTTGGAACAAATGGGTGCAGTACTTTTTCCGTGATTATGCGAACAGCAGCATTACCAAGAAGCTTTTGAGTCAAAACTCAGAGGCTAAGAACTATGTGGAGGGTAAGGGTTATCACTTGACCCTTTGTTCCTTCCTCTGTGCCTGGTTTTCGAGGTACTTAATCGATGGTCACCCGCACGATGGGGTCTTCTATCACGTTCTGCCCCTTGCTGTGAAACTGGCCCTCGGTTAGAAAGTCGCACTCGGACCCTTGGTCTTGGGCACGCTGTACTACAGACTGGATCAGCTAGTTATGGCCATGAAGGAATCACGTGGCCGCCTCGACATACTGACTTTTGTTAACATTGCCTTCTTGACAATGTGGGTCTTTGAGCGATGGCCTTCCTACGCCCCAGTTGCTTCTAAGCCCAACAAGTGGTGTCCCCCAGGCGCGGTGGAGGAACGTAACAGCGGCAGAGCTGCAAGGTGGTTTGGGACAAATAATACCAAGTGCGTTTGGAGCCTAATATGCGACAATCGGCAAGAGTTCATAGCCAGGCCCTATGCCATGCGTATTGAAAACGTGCGATGGTTTCCAAAGCTGTATCCTTCTAAGGGTGTTGTGTTCTCAAAAGAGCTCCTCTTCGAAGATGGAGAGCATTTCCATGAGCGCTATCGCGAATTATTTTGCTGGTGCTTGCGAGGTTCCCTTCCTGCTCTCGCAAAGCATATTCGTGAGCTCGCGCCGAGATACGAGAGGATTACTGTGGATGTTGATCCTACTCGCGTTTCTCCCCAATTCGGCTTTGATGCAGTGGCACCATCAATCTGGCTAGAGTCTATTATCAGAGGCTGCTATAAGCGTTTGTTGACAAAGGAGTGCAAAAAAGTCTTGCTGAGCAATCTTCCCTTCGAGCAACCTGCAGGTAATCGTGAAGGCGGCTGTTCCAAAAACTGGCTCGCTTATTGGAACGCCCAGCAGACAAGATTTGAGACGCAGTCGGCCCCCCAGCCAAGCAGAGCTCCTGTGATCAAAAGGAACTCTTTTCCTTTTCGTCCCAATTGCAGCCTGGATGAGTCTGAATATGGTTGCTACTCATTGCTAGATCGTGAGAACCATCTGTGTCCCACCATCATTCTAGATGAAAAGATCGCTGCGGTTAGATAAGGCGACTCGCATGTCATCAGATATAGCGAAACTTTTGATAAGGTAAGCAACTTCCTTTGCATGTGCTAATCTTCTTTACTTCCATAAATTGACATCTTCATTTTACGCTTCTTGCTGTAGTGCCATGTGCGGAGGTTTGCCTCTGGTGAGCGTTCCAAATCGCTGGTTAACACCATTGTTACTACAAGAAGGCAAGGACAGCCGTTTCGGCTAGCATCGAGGATGGATCCCGAGGTCGAAGCGAGGATTCGAGAGATCATGAATGCTTTTGCTGACTCGCTAATAGACAATGCTCCGGCCTTGTCTCCCCCTAGAGATGATCCGTCTCCTCCAGCGACTGCCGCGCCAAGAGCGAAGAGACCCAGGAAAAGAGGAATTACAATTTCTTCCCCTAGAAGCGCTCCAACTTCCCCTCCTGCGAGGTCCCTTTCCGCCAAGGACAAAGGCAAAGGTCGCATGACCAGTAAAGCGCGGAATGATCTCGAAGTGGAGACCTAATTCGTTCCATTCGGCCAGGAGGAAGAAGAGGAGAGGCGGGAGCCAAGAGAAGGAGATGAAGAAGAAGAAGAAAGAGTCGAAGATGTCAGAGTCAGAGAGGAAAATGTGATACATGAGGAAGAATCAGGAGGTATCTCAATCGCGTTTCCCTTCTCATCATCTTAACTCTTTTGCAACTTGATTTTGAATCAATCGTTCCTTCGCAGATGATGATGATGATGAGACCATCAGTGGCCTTTTGGCCAAGAGGCAGAAGAGGGGTGCTCATTCTGGCATTTCTGATGAACCCATAAGCGAGGATATTCTCGCCGAGTCAAGGAAGACAGCTGCAGAAGCTGCTGAAAGGAGAAGAAAGCGAGAAGAGGAGGAGCTCGAGCGTGTGAGGCAGAGGAGCCTTGAAGAAAAACATGTCGACGACCTAGTGCGTCCAACTGACGAGGAAGACGTGCTTCCAGAAGAGATGGCTCCTCCAGCGGAAGAGGAGGATGCGGCTCCAGAAGAGGATGCGGCAGCCTTAGAGCATGCCCAAGCAGATTTTGAAGAAATCGCAGGCGGCAATGAAGGTGAGATTTTTAATCTCGCAGTAAATTATCGAGATGTTATTGTCGGTGCATTAAAGCATGGTGTGTCAAAAGATGACATTCGCCGTTGGCTAGTAGGCAAGTGCGGTGAACCCTCAGGTAATCACTTGAACGATATGCATGAACTAGGCTTAGCAACTCAAAACATAATCATGACTGGTTTCTTCGCGCCCCAGGTCACGCTCATCTTAAAGAGATGCTTAATGAAGACAAATTAATAGGGCAAGGTTCCACGTCCTTAGCGTATGACCAGGACACTGCAATCCCACCTTCGCGTGGAGGTGCTTGCTCTTAGCTTAGCAAAGATAATAAAATAACATACGATACAAGTTACCTCACACCATTGCATTTTGTATCGCAGGCAATGCTGATGAACCCGTGTTGGAGCAAAGGAGTCAACCTTCTGCGTCCTATGTCCCAGTTCCGAGGTCTAATACCGAGAAGCCCGTCGCAGCTACTGAATATGCAGGAGAGCCTCTTGAGGACATCATCGAACTTTCTGATGATGCCGAGGCTGACACTGTGCGAATGGAGGAAGATGTCCATGCTGGTGCTGAGGAAATGAGAACAAATGATGTTGATGCTATCGCATCTGAAAGTATCCCTCGCCAAGCAACTTCGGCCGCCACCACGCCTCCAGCGATGACTGAGTCGGCGGTACCTCTTCCTGCGTGGAGCTTTTGGGGCTCGCAGGTTGGGGCTGCGATTGCACCTGGTGCGGCTTATACTCTTCCCCCCAACTATGAGGAGTTAGAGCTCGCAGCTCATAGAAGGGCAATGGAGCGAGGGCAGTCTTCAACCATCCCAGCAATGCGCATTCCTTCTCTACGCGAGATCCTTGAAGGAACTGGTATGTCATGTTTTTCTGTTCGCATCTCGCATTTGAATTAGATAGTATAACTTGGCTTTGACATTGCTTCAGGTTTGAAGCAAGCCGACGTGGACTGGCTAGTTCGGATGCGCCTCACCTACCCCCAGTCATTTGCGAGGTCTCTGGAGATAGGGCCCTTTGACAGGAGGCTGTTTCTTTCCGAAGCCATCTGTATTTTGGAGCAGCTGTCCGCGGCCACACCTGCGACCATTTCTCCTCAGAGTGCCGAATTGCTTTTTGGCATGTGCCAAAATCTTCTCCCCAAAGTTCAAGGCAGACTGGGCTTCAAGTTTCTTATCAAAAGAGTTACCCTGATTTGTGAGGCTGTAACTTTGAAATGCGGCCACCAAAACCTCGTTGCTGAAAAGCATAAGGTAGAGCAGCAAAAGCAAAAGGTTGAAGAGGCTATGAAGCTCTATCATGAGATGAATGCCAAATGCGAGCAATTGAAGCAAGAAGTGGAGCAAGTGGAAAATCTGAGCCGTCAATTTACCCCCCTGGACTCCTTGATCAAGGGTTTATTTTGATTTTTGAAAAGTAGCAAATAAATAGCTGAAAAATTATTGTAATGTGGCTAGGGTTTCTCCTTTTTTTTCAAAAAAAAGAAGAATCGAAATGCCCGTTTTGCCCTTTCTGGGATTTGCTAGAATATCTCTGTGCACATCCGATTATGACGTCATCAATTGATATTCCGCCTTGAATTTTGCGCTAACTATTCATTAGATAAGCACGCTTTCCTTGGGAAGTCCATCCGAATCATGACCATCCGTCATTAATTAGGATACGCAACCGAATCGTCGTAGCCTTTAGTAGGGTAATTGATTGTTACCACTTTTCGAGGCATAAGTGATTAATCCTTACCCTCTTTTCAAATTTTGCTGACTCATCTTGGCAACTGAAGAGTCTCCAGAAGGTCTATATGAACCCTGCCTTTTGCCATTTGGGTTCTTCATCCCAAAATGTGCTCTGCCGTGAGTCCTTACGACTGCTGGCTTGAACACTTATTTTTCGTTGGTTCATGGCAACTTCAAGTTGTGAAACCTGAGTTTGTGCTTTGTGCTATAGAAATAGCTTCCAAGATCTGCTTCATAAGCCTTATTGATCTTCATAACTATCATAAAGAAGATGCAGATAATACCTCATGTTTGTTCGAAGAATTTTCTTCGTCTATTATGTTTGCAGGTCATGTTTCCGGCTGTCTCCTGGCGAGGTGCAGCACCGTACTGACCTTGTTACCGACTCGTAATGAACGGTGGGATTCTCCTCCAGCACGCCCGGAGGAGAATTTGTTGCCTCCTCGTTCTTGAACTCAGGGTGGCGAGCCATTGTGCTCGTTTCCGTGGACAAGGAGCCTATTGCCGGAGGAATAACTGCTCCCCTGTTTTGTAAGGCTACATATGCCGGAACAGGTGGTTCCTCTGGTACATATCTTGATCAGACAGAGGCCTTGTCAGATCCTGGGATCTTGGACGTAGCGTCACCCAGATCTTGCTGCTAGGGACGTAGCGAGTGGCGGGCTGATCTTCTCGCAGGAGCGTCCTACTTGCTACAGATCTTTGGCCGCAGATCTGTGTATCGCATTACTGGTGTTAGGACCGTTAGGTTCATCCTTTTTCAGTTAGGATTCCCCCGATGTGTAACTTCTTGCTTGTAAGTTACTTTTTAGATGCATTGTAAGCCATGTTGGCTGCGCAGTTAGCTTGATTTAAGCTTTTCCGCTTGTAAGCTGTTATCTAGACAGATAAATTGTAAGTCCTTTTGACTCGTAATGATAAATTTCTTTGCATGATTTGCTGTCTTGTTACGACAGATTACAATTTCGCATGGGTATCGGCGAATTTCGCCTTCTGTAGTGCTAAATACACACTTTGTATTTGCTATCTACTGTATAAATCGCAGATATGATCTTAGATTATTTGAAATCGCGTTTGCATAGCTTTGCCACCTTGGCAGATAGGCTTGTGGTTTGTTTCAGATTAAAGTTCAAGTGCTATCTCATCAGATAGGCCTTTGTAGATCGATTATGATCATTTTTCATAATGCTGCTATCACATCAGATAGACTTAAGAACGATTTTTAAATCGCATTTGCATAATGCTGCTATCGCCATAGATAGGCTTGGAAGATCATTCACGATCATGTTCGCATGAGCTGCTATCATAGCAGATAGGCTTGAAAGATTACTTGGGATCGTACTCGCATATGCTGCTATCGTTACAGATAGGCTTAAGAGATCATTTAAGATCATGTTCACCTGAGTTGCTATCGTGGCAGATAGGCTTAAAAGATCAATTAAGATCATTTTCGCATGAGCTGCTATCGTAACAGATAGGCTTAGAAGATCAATTAAGACCATTTTCGCATAGGCTGCTATCGTGACAGATAGGCTTAGAAGATCCATTAAGATCATTTTCGCATTAGCTGCTATCGTGGCAGATAGGCTTAAGAGATCAATTAAGATCGTATTTGCATGAGCTGCTATCGTGGCAGATAGGATTTAAGAGATCAATTAAGATCGTATTTGCATGAGCTGCTATCGTGGCAGATAGGCTTAGAAGATCAATTAAGATTGCATTCGTATAGGCTGCTATCACGACAGACAGGCTTAAAAGATCATTTGAGATCGTATTCAAGTAAGTTGCTATCACGGCGGATAGGCTTTTGCTAACAGTAATAATGAACTAAATTAAACAATAAAGAAATCTAGAAGCATAAAGTTCTTCTCATTTGGGAGAAGTCTTTTATTATAGAACTCTCATATGGGAGAAATGAGATTACAATTCTCTCATATGGGAGAGAAGATGTGCGAATCATAGCTATACAGAGCATAAGACAACGTTGTAATAAAACTCATAAAATGAGAGAAGTCAGGGATAGTTTATCTTAATCCAGCGCTTGTTGACTGAGCTTGGAGTTGAGGTTGTTCCGTGCAACCTCCGTATGCTACAGTAACCACTGACAAAGACTTATGTGACTTCAAAGGGCCCTTCCCAATTGGCTGCGAACTTCGGGTGAGCCGCCTCTCGCATGCAATGGTCAGATGCGCGCAAGACCAAATCTCCAACTGCGAAATCTCTCCGTTGGACTGTTTTATTGTACGCACGAGCAATCCTTTCTTGATACCGTTTGTTGGTCCTTTTAGCTTGCTCTCGCTTTTCCTCTAGCAAGACTAAGTCATGATCGCATTGATTTTCGTACAATGCGTGGAAGGCCAATCTTGCTGAGTTAACTTTCACCTCCGCAGGTACCACAGCCTCAGCCCCATAGCATAGGAGGAATGGTGAGACCCCTGTGGGTGTCCTTGGAGAAGTCCGGTAAGCCCACAGGGCTATGCTTAAGGAATCAGCCCACTTCTTGTGGTCATCTGCGACCATCTTGCTCAAGATCCTCAACAGCGTCTTGTTGGTCGCTTCTGCTTTCCCATTGCCTTTCGGGTAGTAGGGGGTGGAGCATATCTGCCTGATGTTGTATTCTGCTATCTTCGCATCCACCTGGCGATTAACAAAAGGAGTGCCATTATCTGAAAGGATGGTGTTGGGAATTCCTAACCTGCATATGATGTTTTCTTGGATGAAATGGACCACAGCTAGCGCATTTGCCGTTTTCAGTGGTATCGCTTCTACCCATTTGGTGAAAAACTCAGTCGCGGTGAGAATGAAGTGATTCCCGTGCGAGTTTGGTCGAATGGGGCCAATAAAATCCAGAGCCCATGTGTGAAAAGGCCATGGTGTTCCCAATGCATGTAGATCTACAGCAGGAGCGTGCACTCGATTTCCTTTAAATTGACACTCCTGGCAGCGTCGTACTTTGGTGCGGCAATCAGCCTCCATCGTGGGCCAAAAATATCCAATTGAGAGGAGTTGCCTGCATAATTTCGCACCCCCCTGATGAGAAAGGTCCATCACTTCTTGTGCCTCCCTGCTGTCTAGACATCGCAGCAAGTTGCCCTCATGGCCTCTTCGCCAAAGCAGGTTTTCTTGTACTACGTATCGGGATGCTTTCCTCCTCAATTTCTCAGCATCTTTTCTCGATTCGGGTACGGCGCCCTGGGTGAGAAAATCAAAGAGTGGTTTCCTCCAATCCGCATCATCATCGGTCAGAGCAATGAGTAAAGAGTCTTTGATCAGTGCGCAACTCTCTCACTTTCCTTGTATCAGTGCCGCGGCCGTTGACATGTCCGGCCAGTGAATGCCATATCTCTGGGCTTTCCGATAGATTGACACTTCGCTTTCCCCGCAAGCATGTTGATGGATCTTTTCTAACAGCAGCTGTCCTTCTTGCTCGGAGACGCATCGCATAAGTATTCCGCCAGGGCCCTTGTAATAGAGGGTGTTGTCATGTACGCAATACCCCTTTGTGGATGGCCAATTCTCGCTGCTCGTACCTTCTGCGATGGCCCGTAAGATTGACTTTCTCCAGTCCCCATCGTCTATACATTCTTCGTCGCACGCGTCTTGTGTTAACGCCGACGATGTTCGCACTTCGATCAGAATTCTTGCAGGACATTTTTCTGTGCTAACCTTGGATCCCAAGGTGGCCAAAGGGTCTGCATGCCTGTTATCCGCTCGGGGCTTGTGCTCGTACCTAACATCGCAGAACTGTTGCACTAGTTTTTGTACCAAGGTCCGGTAGGACAGAAGGTTTATCTCCTTCAAACCGTACTCGCCCGAGGCTTGCTTGAGGATTAGCTTGGAGTCCACCATGACCGTCAAGTTGCTTACTTCCAAAGCTTTCGTTGCACGAAGTCCCGCTATGAGGGCTTCATATTCTGCCTCGTTGTTGGTGACTGCGAAGTCAAGCTTTGCGGACATCTGTATGACCTCCCCATCTGGCTTGGTCAAGACTATCCCAATGCCTCAACATTTCCTTGTGGATGATCCGTCAAAATGGAGCGCCCAATAAGGCAAATCAACTGCATAGATCTCAGGTCCTTCAAATTCTTCTTCAATCACAGGCTCGTGACTGTTATCCGGGAACTGTGCCAACAAGTCCGCCACCGCCTGCGACTTAATCGCCCGCGGTCGCACGCATGTGATATCGTATTGAGAGATGGTCATATACCATTTTGCCAATCTTCCCCCATGAGTGGTGTGAGTCAGGAGATATCGTATGGGATCACTTTTTGTGACCACCACCACTTTGTGCGACGCAAAGTAGTGTCTCAGCTTTTCTATTACGAAGAATAGGGCAAAGCAATGGCGCTCGATGTCCGTGTACCTTGATTCTGCGGGCTGCACGATGCGAGAGATGTAGTAGATGGGCCTTTCTTGGCCCTCGTACTCCTGAGCCAAAAGTGCTCCTATGGACTTTCTCGTTGACGTCAGATACAGCAAAAGCGGTGATCCTAATTGAGGCGCGATCATTATTTCTGAAGACGTCAGCAGATCCTTTAGTTTCCCGAACGCAGCTTCGTGCTCCAGGGTCCAGCTGTATAGGGCATCTTTCTTGAGAAGGGCACTAAAACAGTAGGTGATTTCGGCAATCGCTGGGATGAATCTCCGCAGATATGATAGCTTTCCAAAAAACGTCTTCAAGGCACTTTGGTTATGTGGCGGAGTCATGCCTGTGATGGCTGATACTTTCGCAGGATCAGGCTCGATTCCTTGGCGATGCACCACGCATCCTAAGAACTTCCCTGATGTTACCCCGAATGCGCACTTCATGGGATTCATCTTCCGTTGAAAGCGTCTGCATCTATTGAACACTTTCCGTAAATCCGCCAGGTGATCTGCCTCCTGCTTGGATTTAACCACCAGGTCGTCCACATAAAATTCCACTTCCTTGTGCATCATGTCGTGGAATAGGGCCATCATGGCCCTCTGGTAAGTTGCACCTGCGTTTTTGAGACCGAAAGGCATCACCGTATAGTTGAATACCCCAACGGGGTGATGAATGCAGTTTTCTGCGCATCTTCAGGGTCCATCTTGATCTGATTGTATCCGCTGAAGCCGTCCATGAAACTGAACATGCGATGACCCGCTGTCGAATCAATAAGCAGATCAATGTTGGGGAGCGGAAAATCGTCCTTGGGGCAGAAACGATTGAGATCCCGGAAATCCACGCAAATGCGAAGCTGTCCGTTCTTATTTACCACTGGCACAATGTTGGCCAGCCATGTGGGATGATGATTCGGCTCTATGAACTTGGCGTCCAGGAGTTTGACAATCTCCTGCTTAATCTTCACGTTAAGCTCCGGCCTGAAGCTTCTTGTGCTCTGCTTTACCGGCTTAGACCCCGGAATGATGTCTAAACGGTGCATAGTGATACTTGTGTCCAGACCGGGCATCTCATCATACTCCCATGCGAACACGTCCTTGTATTCAGTCAGGAGCTGTAGCAGACCTTTCTCCTCTTCGCTTGTGAGGTCCGCACTTAGAAAGACTGGCCTTTTCTTTTCTTCGTTCGGGCTTAGGAACACCTCCTTTAGCTCTAGCTTTTGCGGTCTGGGTTTGTCTTCCATGCATTCGGGTGCTTCTTTGAGCTTTTCGTCTTGAGTGCCCTGCATTGGTTTTTCCGTAACCGCAACTTGCTCGATTTGGTTTATTTGCTCAGGGATATCCCCATGCCCGCGTGAGGACACCCCCGCGCAACTTCATATGCGATAGCACTTTTTCCCGTTGGCGTAGAAGCTCTCTATATCCTTGCCTTCAGAGTCATGCTTTGCTATTCTCTTCAGAGTATACACGTTCTTTCGCTGGTAGGCGATCCGCGACGCCTCTTCCCGCGTGGGCGGCTTTTCCTTGGCATCCTCCCTGGTCACCATCACTCCCGGAGGTGACTGATCCTTGATATCTTCCCATAGGGGTAAAGGAGTAGGGTTGAATGGTCCCGGTGTTTGCTCATCCGCCATCTCGGTGAACCACACCGCCTCGCTGAGATGTGCTTCGTCCATGTTGAATGGATTCGTTGAAGCCGGTATCTCGACTATTCTGTCGTTCCAAATAGCTTTCATCACTTGATGAGCTGTTGAAGGGACAGCATCAAAGCGATGAATCCAGGCTCGACCTATGATCATATGACACGTAGTGTTCGCATCTATGACATAGAACTTTGCTGAGCACTTGATTTTGCCGATCTGGACGCCCAGGCGGATCCATCCTATCGTCATTCTGGAGTCACTTCCGAATCCCATCAACGGGGATGGACGTTTGACAATCTTGTACTCGGGGATCCCTGCTGGCTTCACTGTGTGGAGCGAAACGACGTTAATTGCTGCTCCTCCGTCGACGAACGCTCTTTTGAACTCGACGCCATTGATGATGGCCGTCACATACAGAGGCCTCTGGTGGCTCGCATCTGTCTTTTTGTCGCTCGCGGAAAAGGTCATAATCTTTTCTGTAGAGCGAGACGCCATGATGACTTTCCCATTGGAGACTACGAGATCGTCCTCGTAGTCTTCTGCTACCCTTAAGATCGCTTTCGTCATTTATGTCCGGCATTTATCTGAGAAGTTGATCTCGTTGAAGAATCTACTGAAGCCGTGCGACCCCTTCATCCGGTCGGCACGTTCGTCCTCCGTGTCTACGCTGTAGTCCTCATCGTCATGGACTTCGGCAATGATGGGTAGACCATCGTCTGCGACCTCTTCCAGATCCACAATCGAGATCATAGCGACCTCTTTACCTTTAGACTCTTGCTCCGCATGGGCAGGAAGTGGATTGTTGCGCACATCCTTCCTGTGGTCACTGACGATCAGCTCGCATTCTTCATCTTTTGGCTGAATACAATCCTGATCTTCTTACAATCCGCTGTGGGATGCATGACCTTGCCGTGTTACTCGCACCACTTCGGTTCCCTCACCATCTCCTTGGAGGGTGCCCTCTCGAGTGGCGATAGGACACCGTCCTTGCGCCATTGCCTGCAGAGGTCGCTTGCTTCTTCCACCGAACATGGCAGAGGTGGCGCGTCAAAGTTCACAATCTTCGCCTGCTTCTGGGGTGAAACTGTATTGACTTCAGCTTCGCGTCCCTTCTTATAGCTGAATCTCCCGATTTTGAAAGTAGTACCTTCCGAGGATCGCTCTGGGGTGCTTCTCTTTTTCTGCCTCTCCACTATAGGCTCGATGTTCTTCGTACATTCGATCAGTTTTGAAAACGTAGGCGTTTGCAGGTTGATGAGCATACCTTTGTATTCATCTCGCATGCACTGCAGGCATATCTCTACGAGCCTAATTTCGAGCATCGGATCTTTGCATTCCAAGGACTTCGCCCTGAACTTCTTGATGAAAGTTATTCCGTCCTCCTCGCGCTACTGATACATCCGCGAGAGGTGGATCATTGTCACCTTTTCCTCCATCTGGAAGAACTTGGTGTAGAACTATTGGACCATGTCGTCCCAGGTCTTTACGGACCCAGCTTCCAACGTCCTGTACCACTTGTACGCTACGTTCCCCAAGGATTTCGGGAACTCTCGCATCAGCAGTTTGGGATCGGCTCCATTCGGCCCCATGACATCGATGAAACGCATGACATGTTCATGATCGTTTCCATTGACATCTTCGAACTTGTCCCATTTAGGAGCCTTGTACCCAACCGGGTTAGGCATGAGATAGATCTCTCGCGGGATAGGAGGATCGTTGTTTAACTTCGGGATGATGGTATCCGCGAATGATTGGTTAGCCAGGATGGTGTCTATGCGCTTCTGCAGAGACTTCATACACTCTGGAGTGTTTCCCTCGGTAGCAGGAGGAGGAGTTGCCGCAGGCGGAGGCGACACATATGCCGCAGGAGGATTGGGAACATATTGGGCGTTCACATTGCCCCAGATTGCCGCTGGAGGAGGCAAGGGATACTGCGAGGCCGGATTAGGTACCAAAGCCGGAGGCTGAGGAGTATGAGCATTGAGGGGCAACATTTGAGCTGTTGACCCTTGAATTGAGGGTAGCTGCTTAATCGCCGGTGGAGTCTATAGATTAGGGTTGGGGGGTGTGGTTGACACTCCCAGTCCTTGAGCGGTGGGGCTCCTCCTCCCTGAGAAACGGCGGTGGCTGGTGCAGGGTTTGGTGCAAGAGTCCCCAAGACAGCCATGATCCGTTCTAACTGCGCAGATTGAGCTTTGAGAGCCTTTGCCTGACTCTGGATGGTAGCGTCCAAGGCCTCTAGCGTCGGGGCTTCACCGGTGGTCGTAGGAGTGCGGCGGATCTCCTCTCCTGAGGCGGCTTCGGTAGAGGGCGATCTGTTACTGATGTCATCCTCCTGAGACATGGTTGCTTTTGATGGTAAGTTCACGTCGGGTTCACCAAAATGTGCACACGAGATTCCGGCGGGGAGAACTCCGTGTACACCGTTATTAGAGGATCAGAGATGGCACAGGAAGAGTTGGGTTGTGTGTAGGGAGAGAGTAAGGCAGTAGTAATGTCTGAGAGAGAGACAGAGGTTTGGCAGAGCTTCCACGTATGGCTGGTGTGTGTCCTCCTTTTTACGGAAAGGTTAACGTCCTATATATAGCAGAGAATGTGACCTTTGTTGTGTGGTTAATGCGCCCATCAATGGCGACTTAATTAGCTTAACCACAACGGCACGTTCGTCCGCGTATATAGGGACCGTTACAGCATGTTATGCGCGAATACCGGAACCGTTATGGGGTTGACCGGGTTTGAC
Source organism: Linanthus parryae (assembly GCA_023055425.1). NCBI lineage: Eukaryota > Viridiplantae > Streptophyta > Magnoliopsida > Ericales > Polemoniaceae > Linanthus > Linanthus parryae. The sequence goes on along the minus strand of JALGPY010000002.1, from coordinate 140,247,166 downwards.
CGGATTGACCGGGTTTATGGAGCTCGTGCCATAAATCTCTCAAAGCAGTTACTAAAGGTCGCGCGCGGGCTTGGCTCGCACGCGACAGGACTTACTCTAGCCTCCAAACCACTAAGTCCCTACAAGTCCCGTGCAATGGTATGCGAGGGCCCTGTCTCGCAGCCCCCACATGGATCAGCCCGGCTGGTGATCCAGTGTGTGTGGAGCACAATATGGTGTGTTGGATGGTTGCCACGTGGCCAAGATCTGTCAGCTCAGAAAGCACTATCTACACCAAGCAACAAAGAAGCAGATCAAATTCTTAATCCAATTCTCAGAAGAACACTGCACTCTCACATCAGTTTCATTTTCTTTGTTCTTCTGTTCTTTACTTCATTTGTATGTCTTCTTGTTTATACTTCTAGTTCTTATTCTCCAAGATTGTTTTAAGTTAACAATAGATAATTATTAGTTAATCAGATAGCTAGAGCAGGTACTAGATAGGTTAGAGAGAACCACAAGCTGTAACAGATTAAGGTATCTCTCTGTTCTTGAGATCTAGGTCTTAGCTGTGGATTAATAAGAATTGAGTTGAAAATCCTGCAGGGAGAAGATCCCAGAGGTAGAGACGTAGGTCCAAGTGGACTGGACTCTATATATCTTGTGTCTCTTGCATCTACTTTACAGCTTCATACTTAGATCATTTGCAGCTTTCAAAGAGGTTCATTTCAAGGGTGTGAAACTCATTTCAAGGCCTTAAAAAAGACTACTTATTTTTATACTTAACTGCTCACATTCCAAGGACTTGAAACTTATTTCAAGGCCATGAACTTTACTTACTCTTCACAAACTATTTTGAAACCACTTCTCTTGCAAGTTTTAGCAAAAGTTGGCATACTCTATTCAACCCCCCCCCCTCTAGAGTATTGATCCTACATTTCCACCTACTGTACCCCTTCTAGGGGAGATTGTAAGTTCAGCATGTTTCAAAGGCTTGAAACAGCTTGTGTATTTAAGGCCTTGAAACTGATTTCAAAGGTTTGAAACTAACACTCCAGTTTCTGGAATGAACTTAGGGGGAGCTGATGATCTTATTTAAACTCGTTTGAAACTAACACTACAGTTTCTGGCATGAACTTAGGGGGAGCTGATGATCTTATTTAAACTTGTTTGAAACTAACGCTGCAGTTTCTGGCATGAAATTAGAGGGAGCTGATGATCTTATTTAAACTCCTAATCTCTTATAATTGATCATCTATTACATGATGATGAAAGACATATCATTTCTCTACTATGTCCTATGATTAATCTATGTGTTTGACTCAGTTTGTGCAGTTATATTTTGTTTCTATTTTGCAGGAGGATTGTTTCCTAACTTATTCGATTGCAGAATGGAAATCAATCTCACATATTTATTATGCACATTTATCTGGTACATTTAAAGCTTCCCAACCCTCCAACAAACAAGATAAAGTTAGTATCTTTGAAGATACTAAGCAACTATCTGTTGGAAGAGCTGTTGGAAGAGTCAAAGGTTTGCTACTTATTTTTCGGAAAGTCTGTTAATGAAGATCCTGCAAGATATTAAATTCAAACAGCTGCATAAAATTGGGAAGGCTTGAAGAAATAACAACAGGACTCTTACGGAAATTCTCAAGCACTTTACAGAGATTGACAAGCAACAAAGAAGCAGATCGAATCATCCAATCTGATGAAGAACACTGCATATTCATCCTCAGACCCTGTTCTAGTGTTCTTCTATTCTGTGCTTTATTTGTATATCATTCTGATAATACTTCTAGTTCTTGTTCTCGTGGATTGTTCAAGTTGAACAATAGAGAAGTCTTAGTTAATTAGTTACCTAGAAAAGGTACAAGATAGGTTAGTGAGAACCACAAGCTGTAACAGAGTAAGACATCTGTTTGTGCTTGATATCTAGGGTCTTAGCTTTTGATTCATGAGAATTGAGTTAAAAATCCTGCAAGGATTAAGTCCCTGAGGTAGAGACGTAGGTCCATGTGGGCTGAACTCTATAAATCATTGTGTCTCTTCCCTTTACTTTGCAGCATTTTACTTAGTATACAAACTGCATAAAACAGGTTTTCAGCTCAAGTGTTTCGACCTTATTTGAAGGCCTTGAAAACTTTCAGCTTTCTCTTTACTATCTGTTTTGATTCCAAGGACCTGACAAGGACCCAAAACTCATTTCAAGGCCTTGAATTACTTGCTTCATTTCACAAATTCATTTGAAACCACTCTTTTAGAAAAAGTTTCAAAAGTTGCCATACTCTTTTCAACCCCCCCCTTCTAGAGTATTGATCCTGTAATTAATCCTACTGTACTACCCTTAAATTGGTATCAGAGATTGCATCACTGCATATATCTAACAATCTTGTGATTATGAAAACTGAAGGAGATGGTGGTTTCTCACAGGGAAGAGCTGCTAATAGACCTCCCTTGTTCTGTGGTGACAACTTTGTGCACTAGAAAGCCTCGATAAAAATGTTCATCATTGATCAAGATATGGAACTTTTGACTATCATTCAGAAGGGTCCTCACATATTCTATACTGAGAAATATGGGTTCAGAACTCCCAAATATGAGGATTCACTTTCTGCTTCTGAACTAGAACAATTTTCTAAAAATTGTAGAGATATGAATCTCTTATATTTTTCTTTGAGTGCAGATGACTTTAACTGGATTTCAGGTTGCAAAACTGCCAAGGAGATCTGGGACAAGCTTTTAGTGACTTTTGAAGGAACCATCCAAGTAAAGCAAATTAAGATCAACATATACCTCAGGCAATATGAGTTGTTCAAGATGAATGGAGATGAATCAATCATAGGAATTTTCAAAAGGTTCACTGATATTGTCAACAACCTTGATACATTGGGAGAATACATTTCCAATGAATAAAATGTTAGAAAGATTCTGAGAAGTCTTCCTAAAGTAAAATGGGAACCATAGACTACAACAATTGAAGAAGCTCAAGATATATCATCTCTTCAAATTGATGATTTGGAAGGAAAGTTGCTTACACATGAGATCTCTATGAATGAAGTGGATGGAGATTTACTAGACAGTGTCATGAACTTAGCTCTCAAGGCCAAGGAGAGTGAGTCATCTCAAAACCAGAAGAAGATGATGATGAGGATCCCTTTGCTCTCATTTCCAAATCCTTGACCAGGATCCTAAAAATGAAGAAGAACTTTGGAAACAAAGACTTCAGAAAAGGACAAACACAGATCCTCCAGTAGTACAGATTACAAAGGTAAAGTTGTCTGTCATGGTAATAATGCTAAGTTAATGAATTAATTTGAGTGTGGTGATGCAGGACACTTATCAGAGACTATACACATAAGAAAAGAAAGTCATTTCAGAAGAAAGACCATGACAGAAAGAAGAAAGCTATGGTAGCCTCCTGGAGTGATTTGATTCCTTTAGTGATTCTGAATCTGAGGAGGAAGAAGCCTACCTCTGCCTTATGGCCAAGCATGATGAAAATTATGAAAAGAACATTGAGGTAATGGTAAAATATTTGAGTTCTAAACCAACAGATGTTCTCACTGGCTAGCTTAGAACAATGCTTTTAAATGAGAAGGACTATCTGAAAGAGATTAGAAATTTGAAAGAAAAAGTTCATGAGCAAGCAAAAGAAAACGTGGAACCTGTTTGTAAAAATAAAATCCTTAAAAATTCTTAGAAGAACTATGACAGAGATTTCAAAGCCTTGGAAACCAGTTTCAAGGACTTGAAAACTAAAGTCAAGAAAGTAGTTAATGAGAACTCTTTACTGAGTGACAAAATTCTTGCTAGAAGACATCACTGTGATGAATTGGTGGCACAAAATACTACTCTAACTGAGAAACTTCAAGATCCTAAGTATGCAATGACAAAAATTACTGGCTCAGAACACAATTTGGACTTGATTCTTGGAGGAAGCTAACAGACTCTTCACAAAGCTGGTATTGGTTACAATCCAAATTATCCTAGAAAGAACAATACCAAATTTGTAAAAGCTAGTAACAATACTGCTCCTAAGTGCCATTACTGCAACAAAACAGTTCATGTTAAAATGAATTGTCCTTTCAGAAGAAGAGACCCTCAAACAATGAGAAAAAAATTTCCATTTCAACTTTAAGGACATGTTAGACAAATTTGGGTTCGAAAAGGGGTTAGACCACGTAACATGGTTTACCCTAAATATGAATCTAAATTCCAGTCTTGGTCTAACAGCTGGGTAAGGAAGTTGATAGCGCCATTTAGGATCTATAATTATTTAGCATTTACTACATGTTAATAGGTATTTGAGAGTGATTTGAGCCCAAAGTTAGAGAATAAAGGTCGTTTTATCACTTGTTGTTCACCATGTGCTATATTGTTATTCCGGGTGTTTTCTATTCATATTTCATTGTTATTTGTCAAATATGATCGCTTGGTATGTTTGTTCATGTTTTCTTGGCAGGAACGGCTGCTAATCGGTTGATAGGAGGCATGGAACGAACTTCGGAAACAACCGGAGCTCAAGTGGAGTGAAGACAAGCCGAATTGGAGGAGTTTGGATTACCAGTTTGCACTATTTTGATACTAGCTGGATATCTACAAATAATTTGGACGTGAGACCAGTTCCAAATGAAAGTAGACTTAGAGAGATTTCAAACGATATGTCACGGAGCTAAATCCGAGTTCATGCGAAGAAGTTATGGCCCGACGAAGTTAGAAGCAGATTTCAGGGGGCTATTGTGCAATTACTAACGATATGTCACGGAGCTAAAACCATTCACGTTTCGAGAGAGACATGAACAAGGAGGAGAGCAAGGAGACTCCATTGGAAGCAACCTCAAGCAAGGAGAAGAGCCCGGATCGCGCAAACTTCACGATTTCTAGTGTTTGATCTCTTCTTCCCTCTTTTAATCACTTGTATGGAGAAACTTTGTCGTGTTTCTAAGATTTCAAGTAGTAGCTAGATATTTTTCTAGGCTTCTCTAGGGAGCCTAGGGTTTATTTTGACTATTATATTTTCCAGATTAAAGGCTTTGTTTCATTCTTTTTGATTTGATCTATTGGATGGCATTTGATTTCATGAACTTATTGAAGATCTTAGTCTATTGACACGGTTAGGGTATGAATTTATAACTCTTGAATCTTCGTGTTCTTCATAGATTGTGATCTTGCTTAATGTTAGTCGTTTTTTTAGCTAATTGTTCATATATTATGCTTTTTCCTTGGCCAGAATGGAGTAACTAACTAGACTTGTTAATTAGCTAGCGAGTGTGTGAGAGCGACTTAGACCTAGTTGTGATGAGATATGAACAACAATCCTTAATCACTGAGAATGAGAAGAGAAGTGTGTAGGATTGGCCTTAGTGGGTAGATTCGGTCGGAGATAGTGAGGTGTTCGTGTGGTGGTGGTCTGAGAGGACATCATTCCATGCACTGTCGTTAGCCTACTAGAACGGACCGGTAGATGTAGGTGGACCAACAGGACACCAAGTAAACCGTGACGTAGAAGGACATGAGACCGAGAGGAGATTGTCAGTGCTTTTACCCGGCTTAACTAAAATAGACTTAACGTGTTACATAGCTAATACGGAAATCATATACAGTCCTAGGTGATCTAGAGAATGCCTAGATTCTCCATAATTGTTTTAATAAAATAAAAAACCAAAAATATTAGTTTAGTTGTTATTTAATTTCAGTCACTTGTTTGTTGGTGACCCCTTAGTTAATCAAATTCTTCCTCCTGTTACAGTACTCTAAGTTAATAACTTATTAAATAATCTCAAGCTTTTCCTAGTGGAATCGATAACTCAGGGTTGAAATATTACCCTATATTACTTGAACCGTGCACTTGCGGTAACACGTAAGAAAGAGTGTCAAGTTTTTGGCGTCGTTGTCGGGGACAGCGGTAGATTATTTAGTTTGGAGTTAGTTTAGAGTAATTTTATTTTAAAATTATTTATTTTGTTTCTATTTATGTGCTTCACGGGTTTCTTGTGAGTTAGTTTTTGGAGGAACACAGGAAGCTGGAGACGTAATGAGCATGTGGAGCAACGAGGATTATGTGGGGATCTCTGATTTCCCCTACTACTGTGCTAAATGTAGAGTTTGGCACAATGATGGCACATACTCAATGATTTGGTGCTAAAAATTCAAGATGGATCACAAATATGAAGACGCATGCATATTCAAACCACCACAACTTCATCAGCATCAAGAGGACTCATCAGCAAGCGTGGATGACTTACACAATATTATGGGGGAGATCCAAGCGCGCATCACACGGATGTCCCTGGACACCTGAGCCACAAGAGGACCCTCTGGCACATGCCATTGAGCCCCTAATCGAGCCTCTATGGTCACCATCACAAGATGGTTTGGATGAACCTCATTGGCTACACAGCTGTCCTAGAGATGCAAAGAACGAGAATCCGCATCCCAAGCTGCATTCGTGGACGCAGAGATACATGATCCGTACGAAAAATGCAGTTTCCATGAACCATTGGTGGACTCTGCCATTTATGAGGACTCAGACTCTGATTTAGACTGGGGTGGAGTTGTGTATCCTACAATAGAGGAGGCGATGCTCTCAGTAAGGCAACCTCCAATTATCTCACAGCCTTGGCATGATTGGAATGAAGCCAACATTGGGAGCTTGTGGTGTGCTGATGATGGAGCTGGCGAAGAAATAGTGTCCATTACAATTGAGGTAAAATCCCCTACTCAGTTTCTTGAAGACTTTTCCATATCTCATAGAAATCAAGTCCGCAATGAGTTGAAAAGACTTGTGTATGGAGAATATTTTTGGGAAGAACGTGATGGGAAACTTCCAATTTCTTTTTCTATTGGCTATTATATTGACAATCTATATGCCATTGTCAAGGAGTTGGAAATCGTTAAGTGTGGGGGTATAGATGAGATGCATGTTTCATAAATTCATTTGAGCCCAGTGGAACTACTGGGATGATTTCATTTGAGCCCAGTGGAACTTTGTGGAATTTGATCAAGAGGATCAAGTGCAAGATGAAAAGAGTCGGCTTCTACAATTGCTCATCATCTTCTTTGCACATGGGTGCAATTCGTGAGAATAAAGTCATCGAGAAACGATGGTGGAAGAAGAAGAAGCGGAGAGTTAAGAATCCTCACTACGCTAGACGTTTGAGGTAACCGGGTCGGGACGTCGACCTTAAATTACAAGCGCTTCTTGGGAAGCAACCCAATGCAGAGTAGGATATTTGCTATTTTGTTTAGTTTTGTATTTAGTTCTCCATACTTGATTGTGAGAGACGATATAGAGAGAGGTTTAATATTTTTCATGAGTGTGCAGGAAACAGGTACTGAAGAACCCTTCGGATTTCCCTTCTTGATGCACGTGCACTACATTGCACGCAAAATGAGGCACAACGAGATATTTGTGAATAGGATCTCGGAAGAGAGGCTACTCGAGTTTGAGGAGTAGCTATTCACTAATCGGGTATATTTGCAGCTAGTTGTTGTTCGGATTTGCACGCATCGGAATCCGAAGAGGAATGAAAGAAGTCACAAGCTTAAAGGGACTTGATTCTCGTGCTAGAGAGAAATTTTGGAGATGAGATGAATTTTGGAATTTTTCAGCCAAAAATGGATTGTACATTCAATGACGAGTCCGTGAGCGCGAGAATCGAAGGAATCGGACATCGGACGAAGAAACTAGAGCAAAAACAAAATCCGGTGAGTCCCAGGGCATTTCGGGCCGAAATCAATTTATTTAGGGCCGAAATGCCCCTTGATTTCGTGCTGAAATTAAACAAGGCCACTGTTTTGAGATTTTGAAATCATTTCGGGCCGAAATACTTTTCGTTTCGGGCCGAAATGCTCTGAAAGTCACACTTTTGAGTGTATTTTTGGGATTTTGGGGGTATTATTTGAAGCAAAAACCGGGTTTTAACCCTTCTACACCCCAATTTCGAATCTAAAACACCCTCCTTAATCTTCTTCCTCTCAAACTCTCGAGAACACGCACACATACAAAATCAAAAGCATCTTCAAATTCAAAACTTTTTGGTGGGTTTTGGTCCTTGCAAGCTCGTCATTAACATTAACTCGCGGACTTTTGAGAGATAGTGAGTGGTTTGAGTGCGGGGGAAAACAAAGAGGAAAAGCTCCAAGAAAAAAAAAATCCAATTCGCATACTTGGAGTAGGATTTGTCCTATGCTCAAGAAGAGACTTGTGACGGGGACACCGAGGAGCTTAAGGCGGTACTCTTGCCTTCACTTGCTCATGTTTCCAAAAACGTTGGTACAATTTTCTCTCTCTCTGCTTTAATTCTTGCTTAGGCACTCTAAGGGATTAATTTTCTTGAAATATTTTACTTGCTCATACTCGGATTATTGGATACTTGTTTAGCTCACTCCGACTAGACCTCACGTGCACTCACTCCGACTAGACCCATCGGCCCTACATTTGAGCAGCCGAGTCCTCTTGATTTCACCTTATATTTCGTTGAGGACAACGAAACGCTTAAGTGTGGTGGAGTTTTTAGCTATCCGCTAGTTAGCCATTGCATAGCCTTGTTACATGTAGTTTAGAAAGTCGAGTTTGCATGTAGGTGTCGAGTCGGTTAGTTTTGCATGTGCACGTTTATTTTATGCATTGTATATTTTGTTGCACTTTTATTTATTGAGTCCACCTACCTTATGTTGTGGTTAGTCGAGTTGGCCAGTTACATATAGTGTCGAAAAAAAATTTAAAAATTGAAAAATCTTAAAAAATGTTTTTTTTTAGAAAGGACATTTAATAAGAGTGAGCGTGGATAGGGCTCAATGATAGAAAATCCCTGGAAGTAGGACAATCTGAGGTGAGGTAGATGCGAGAATCTGGAGTAGGAAGGCTATAGGGCTAATGCACTCGACAATCGTGAGTAGCTATCTGTCGAACTAGTTATCCTACTAGCGCCACACCACCGTCACTTAGGCAGTCGTCAACCCTTCCTTAGTGGCAACATAACAGCTGAGCGAGTGATTTTATGGGGACCTCACGTCCCGTCTCCATCGCCTAGGTCCACTAGTTACCCCAATTTGATCCATCTACCCCTTTTATTCACAGCCTCTAGCCTAGGAAGCCATTCCTTATGACTTTCATCACTAGTTAGAATGGTCCCTTCCTATGCGTCATGATAGTTCATGATAGGGGGAGTTGAGTTAGGGAGGTTTGTTGAGGGTGAGCTGATATTATACATCTTGAGTGGATTATCTCACATGTCGTCTTTTGAGGGGATTTGAGGGTGAGATAGAGACGGAAACACACTTCGGTGTGGCGGTGAGTCGTTTCCATACATCACGATCACAGGTGGAGTGCCGTAGTGCGTGATAAATTTTTTGCACGTCATGGGGTGGGGTTGGTTGATCTTATAGGAGGAAGTGCTTGGGCTTCATTTATATTTTCTACATCTTAGGTGATGAGGAGGATTGGTTGGAAGTAGCACGAGTTACATTGACTACCGGGTTTGAGATATGGTTTACATTGAGTGTGGGGGTGTGTTAAGGATCGTAATTTGCACATTTTAGTATGTTATTGAACTCTTGATTGCTTTCTTTTATGTGTAACGTGTGTATTATAACCCTATTTCTAGACTAATACCTGTTTCTTTTAGTTTGTGTGGAATTTCTTTATTTTATAGGAAAAATTGCGCTTTGAGACTCAAATAAATATTCCACAAGACTTAAGAGGCGATCCAAGTGAGCTTACGAGGGCCAAGGAATATGAAGAAGGAGTTTAAGGGAATTAAATTGAAGAAGTCAAGTGATAAAGAGGCTAAAGTTGAAGACAAAGCAACTAAATTTCAAGTTAAAGTGAAGATTCAAAGGTCTTTGCGAGAAGATGAGTAAATAAGTAGGCCAAAAATGAAGATTCAGAAGCCAAGAGGCCAAATTACAAGGCCAAAGTTGCATCCAAGGGGTTGTTTGAGAAGAAATTAACGGAATCGGGGCCAAAATGTAAGGTTCTAAAATTTCTAAGGACTAAAAAGAAGACTTTTTAACGGATTGTGGTTGGAGTGGTAAGTTTTTCAAATGTTTCAAGAAGAGCTGGGGGCCTTTTAAAGGCCTCCAGAAAAATCAAGGGGCCAAGATGCAATAAGCAGCAAACAACTCACGCCAGACCCCTATCTTTCTCTCTCCCCGACGGTGATATCACAGAATGAACCAGAGGAAGCCATGAACACAACGACGAGCTTCTCCAAAGCTTCGACCAAGCCCCAAATCGCCATCTCTTCACTCACTTTCAACCCAAAACGATCCCCAACCCATTCCTAACCGTATACAACCCTCAATTTGGCCCAAGAACGAACCAACAATGAAACTACAAAAAAAGAGGGCAAATACGACGGCCAGAAAAAAGGACGGCCACCATTACCGTAGTATATAACCTAAAAGCGACGGCCAACTGGTGGCCGTCGTATTAAGCCTCAAGAACGACGGTCTCTTAAAAACCGCCGCATTTATAGCCAATTACGACGGTAAAAGTTCCGGCCGTCTTATCTGGCATTTATTAACGACACAGTTTATTTGACCGTCGTATTTAAAAAAAAACGCAATGACGGATTCGCACTGCGTGAGAAAGTCTAAAGTGATTCTAAAAAAAGTAAATAAAGAAAAAGTTAATTTCTTAAGAAAAGATAAGCTAAATTATGAAAAACTGTAGACGTCTTCCTCCCCAAAAAAAAAATATTGCTACTAAACCTATTCGGCTCTCTCTCTCCGAGTCTCCGATCCCTGGAAACTTCGTCTTTCTCTTTGTGCATAGTCGTTCAGTTATCTCCAGTTAAGGGTCGATGTCGACCTCTGTATAGTTTCCAATGGACGTCCTTCCCGTCTCCAGATCTAGATCGGTGGTCCCTCAAACATCTTCAATCATTCAATATGGTGTGTACGATTCGATTGCAGGTAACTATCTCCGATCTCTCTTGCTCTTTGATCCCAAGTTTCTCGATCTGGCCTCTTCGAGAATAAGAGGATGTCGCAACCCATGTTAGCCGACCTCTGCTATCTAATGTTTCTTTGCAATTTCAGAAACTTTCTTCAATTTTGGAGTCTTTACAGGAACAGCCAGTCTCAGCTCGCTTAGGGTTTCTAACGCTCACTGACTTTGGTCACAGAATGGAGGCTTTCTGTTTGTTTGGTGTTGAATCCCATTCCACAATTTCTGAAAGTCTTCAAATATTTTGAGGTATGATTTTACATCCCTTATCTGTTATTCATCAATGGTCTCATTATGTTAATCTTGTACCCCAAGTATAGGAAAAAATTAATAAATACATAAACCATATGAGATCCTGTTATAGTTGAATCACATGCTTAGTAATTCCCGAAGTGAATTTAGAATTAAATTTGGATTGTATTAGTTATTGCAAATTGATTTAGTTTCACTTCAGATCTTGCAGATTTCTATGGGTTTAACTCCCAGTTTGAGATCCAAGTTGTACCCCAAATTGTGGAGGCTCGTCGATTCTCTGTTTTAAAAGTAAGTAAAGAAACAGGCAATCATCAGATTTGTGCTTATGAGCACTCGTTAAAAAGCTAAGTAATAGACTTCCCATAGAAATTGGCCATGTTCTGAGATCCATTATATATTTTCCCGGAGCATTAAGCATTAACATAAATACTATGCCTAAATAGACCATGCTATATTAAATTTTATAAAAACTCGCATTTTGGGCCAAATTAGAGCACTGTTTTCATTAAACATTTGCCCTTAGTCTATGCTCTGTTTTCCATACCATCTGTGGCTTATGCTTATATATATGCTTTATACATTCATCCTAAATTCAAAGTTTAACTTATAGACGGAGAGTGATGATATAAAAAATAAATAAAAATAACTATCTTGGGAACTCATCCTTAGCAGGCTATCTATGTGAAAAATTGGAATTGCATGTAATTGAAAGGTTACAAATACATGTTTGTGATAATCTATTCTCTGGATTCCAGATCATTTTGGATATTACCATTTTTTCATTAGGTGCATTATGCTCCACTGAAGAAGTTTTACCAACTTGTAAACTAAACATCAATACGAATTTTCATACTTTTCCTCTATAAATATATATATTGACTATATATTTTGAATGGTGCAGATCAGATTGATTGCCATCAAAGAAGATGGGCACGAGGATGAGGTTGCATTTCCACATATGTAAAGGACAAATGTTAAGGCAATTCATGTTTTTTAAATATATGTATCAATAAATACTATTATACTTTAGTGAAAACATTTTCTCTTATTATGCTAATCTTGTTGCCTTACTAGTGTGAATTTCTCCAATTCTGGCAAATATTTTTTTTAACGTAAATGAACTTAATTACGACAGTCGGACAAACGTAGTATTAAATACAAAATCGACGGGAAAACATTACCGTCGTATTTTCCTGTAATAAACGGCGGTCAACTAGGTAACCGTCGTATCACTATATACCCGTCGTATTTGACAATTATTAACGACACAGTGCTTCCGCCGTCGTATATAGTCAAAAACGATGGCCGGCGACCGTCGTATCATCAAATACGACGCCTTTCGATACTACGGCCACGTGGCCGTCGTATTAATCTATTACGACGGTTTTTTACCCTTAAACGACAGGTTCCGACCGTCGTATTTGCATATTTTTTTTGTAGTTACCCAATTTCTAGGGTTTATGTGAACGGGTTTGAAATCGACGATGCAAAGGGTGGGAGACGAATTGGAGGGCGTAGATGAAGGCTTGGAGGCCACGAAACCCTCTCCTGCAGCCTATATAAACAGATGGTGAAGAAATTTCAGGAGCTCTCTCTCACAGACGGACAGTTCATACGCTCTGTTTTGGGTCTATGTTCGTCCTCTCTCTCTCTCCGATTTCACCCAAGTCAGGGATTGTTCTTGAGCGCCTGAGCTCTCTTTGAGCATAATCAGGGCCAAGAACAAGGGAAAGAGGAAGAGGGGGAGAGAGGAGGTCAGTTTCAGGCGGTTTTGTGCTCTGGTTACTACTATGCTTTTGCTGCAGCTGTGATTTGTTTCTGTCTCGTTACTGTAGCACTGCAGCAGCAGTTTAGATTCACAGGCTTCTCAATTACTTATAGTTTTGTGCGGTTTTGAAATCAAGTGAATTAGTTCTTCAAGTTATAGCTTAGTATTGGGTTATTGGAGTTGATTTTGAGATAGACTTGTGTATTCTTGAGTTTGAGCTTGAAATAAATGGAAATCTATTTGAATATATTGGTGAAATCTCTTCTTCAACTCAATAACATGCTTTGCCAGTTCATTTGTTGGGTTACTTGATGAAGTTTGATGGCTTTTTGTAAAGTTTTTAATTGTTCTTCAAGTTGTCACAAGTTTGGATGTCGAGTTATTGAATTCGTGTGTCGAAAGACAAATCCGAATTGTGGCTTGATCTTGTATGTGGACTTAGTTAGATGAGTACATATCCTTGATGCTTGACATAACTCGATTTTATGTTTCGCTCTTTAATTCATGAGCTAGACATTCATCTTTGCTTTAGAATCCATTCTTCTTCATTTGATACAAAGTTTAGGTGTTGGACTTCACTTGCAAGTTTTCTAGCGAAATCAATTGACCCAACTTCATTCTCTTGAATCGTAGTAGTATTAGTAGTCGTTTCTTTTGGTTCTTACTCGCATTCTCAAACTTGCTCCATCACTAGTGGTGGATTTGATAGCTTGGCAAGCTCTAAAGTGATTGAGAGAATTTGTTACTTGCTTAGTAAGCCGCTTACTCTAGTGATAGTAAGTCATTATCTAACCCTCCTCTCCTTGTGGATTCGACTCCGGACTTACCGGATTATTACTTGAGACGATATCCTATACTTGGGATTTTGTAAAGCTATTTGAACTCTACAAAAAGGATTTAACTCTAATCGTTTTTGCTGTGGAAACTTGTAGCCCATTGGAGTGGTGGTTACCAATGACATCCCATGCGATGTCTAAGAAATAGAAGGGTGTCCGTGGATTATGTTACGTCACCACCTAGATAGCTCCCTTGGTTTAGCTTAAAAAGCCCACTCGCTTATATATTCCTCTATTTTGTTGTTGGTCTTGGAGAGCCTTTGGATTGGAGGTGAAAAAAAAATGGTAATTCTATAAATCTAAAAAAAAAAAAAAAAAAACGGAAATTATGATAAACCGCACCACCTCCGAAATATCCACATACAAGGCCACAACCACATCCCCCATTCTAAAACTCGTTTTTGTTCAAAGCTTTGGAGGTCCATACTATATGGGTGCTTTTGAATGAGTATGAGAATGTCTACTTTCACGTGATCCTTATTTTTGAAGGCCTACTTTGTCGCAAATTAGACTTAATTAACAAGCTTTGTGGTTCGCATGAGTCACCGTCTACCAAACACCGCCCATATTTGTATGAGTATATGCTTAGACGTCCATAGGCTTCTTTCTCTATCTTTTTGGACTTTGAGAACTTATTTGAGGAAACATTTGTGCATTCTTCTTTTTCCCCCAAAAAAAAAATTTTAAAATTAGCTAGTAATTTTTAGTATTTTATTATCTTTGGGTTCTCATTTAGGATTTTATAATGTGTGTGGACTTAATTAACAACCCTTGTCTAGTTGAGTGTGTGTCTCTCATGATTGGTTCTTTACTAGTTCACTACTTGTATCGCTCTCTTTGCTCGAGGACGAGCAAAAGGCTAGTTGTGGGGTGTGTTAAGGATCGTAAATTGCAGATTTTAGTATGTTATTGAACTCATGATAACTTACTTTTATGTGTAACGTGTGTATTATAACCCTATTTCTAGATGATGCTTGATTCTTTTAGTTTGTGTGGAATTTCTTTATTTTATAGGAAAAAATGCGCTTTGAGACTCAAAGAAATATTCCACAAGACTTAAGAGGTGGTTCAAGTGAGCTTAGGAAGGCCAAGGAATATGAAGAGGAGTTTAAGGGACTTAATTTGAAGAAGTCAAGTGATAAAGAGGCTAAAGTTGAAGACAAAGCAACTAAATTTCAAGTTAAAGTGAAGATTCAAAGGTCTTTGCGAGAAGATGAGTAAATAAGTAGGCCAAAAATGAAGATTCAGAAGCCAAGAGGCCAAATTACAAGGCCAAAGTTGCATCCAAGGGGTTGTTTGAGAAGAAATTAACGGAATCGGGGCCAAAATGTAAGGTTCTAAAATTTCTAAGGACTAAAAAGATGACTTTTTAACGGATTGTGGTTGGAGTGGTAAGTTTTTCAAATGTTTCAAGAAGAGCTGGGCCCAGCAAAATCAAGGGGCCAAGATGCAATAACCAGCAAACAACTCACGCCAGACCCCTATCTTTCTCTCTCCCCGACGGTGATATCACAGAATGAACCAGAGGAAGCCATGAACACAACGACGAGCTTCTCCAAAGCTTCGAACCAGCCCCAAATCGCCATCTCTTCACTCAATTTCAACCCCAAAACGATCCCCAGCCCATTCCTAACCGTATACAACCCCCAATTTGGCCCAAGAACGAACCAAAAATGAAAACCCAATTTCTAGGGTTTATGTGAACGGGTTTGAAATCGACAATGCAGAGGGTGGGAGACGAATTGGAGGGTGTAGATGAAGGCTTGGAGGCTACGAAACCCTCTCCTGCAGCCTATATAAACAGATGGTGAAGAAATTTCAGGAGCTCTCTCTCACAGACGGACGGTTCATACGCTCTCTTTTGGGTCTATGTTCGTCCTCTCTCTCTCTTTGATTTCACCCAAGTCAGGGATTGTTCTTGAGCGCCTGAGCTCTCTTTGAGCATAATCAGGGCCAAGAACAAGGGAAAGAGGAAGATGGGGAGAGAGGAGGTCAGTTTCAGGCGGTTTTGTGCTCTGGTTCCTACTATGCTTTTGCTGCAGCTGTTATTTGTTTCTGTCTGGTTACTGTAGCACTGCAGCAGCAGTTTAGATTCACAGGCTTCTCAATTACTTGTTAGTTTTGTGCAATTTTGAAATCAAGTGAATTAGTTCTTCAAGTTATAGCTTAGTATTGGGTTATTGGAGTTTATTTTGAGATAGACTTGTGTATTCTTGAGTTTGAGTTTAAAATAAATGGAAATCTATTTGAATATATTGGTGAAATCTCTTCTTCAACTCAATAACATGCTTTGCCAGTTCATTTGCTGGGTTACTTGATGAAGTTGGATGGCTTGTTGTAAAGTTTTAAATTGTTCTTCAAGTTGTCACAAGTTTGGATGTCGAGTTATTGCATTCGTGTGTCGAAAGACAAATCCGAATTGTGGCTTGATCTTGTATGTGGACTCAGTTAGATGAGTACATATCCTTGATGCTTGACATAACTCGATTTTGTGTTTCGCTCTTGAATTCATGAGCTAGACATTCATCTTTGCTTTAGAATCCATTCTTCTTCATTTGATACAAAGTTTGGGTGTTGGACTTCACTTGCAAGTTTTCTAGCGAAATCAATTGACCCAACTTCGTTCTCTTGAATCGTAGTAGTATTAGTAGTCGTTTCTTTTGGTTCTTACTCGCATTCTCAAACTTGCTCCATCACTAGTGGTGGATTTGATAGCTTGGCAAGCTCTAAAGTGATTGAGAGAATTTGTTACTTGCTTAGTTAGTCGCTTACTCTAGTGATAGTAAGTCATTATCTAACCCTCCTCTCCTTGTGGATTCGACTCCGGACTTACCGGATTATTACTTGAGACGATATCCTATACTTGGGATTTTGTAAAGCTATTTGAACTCTACAAAAAGGATTTAACTCTAATCGTTTTTGCTGTGGAAACTTGTAGCCCATTGGAGTGGTGGTTACCAATGACACCCCATGCGATGTCTAAGAAATAGAAGGGTGTCCGGGGATTATGTTACGTCACCACCTAGATAGCTCCCTTGGTTTAGCTTAAAAAGCCCACTCGCTTGTATATTCCTCTATTTTGTTGTGGGTCTTGGAGAGCCCTTGGATTGGAGGTGAAAAAAAAATGGTAATGCTATAAATCTCAAAAAAAAAAATAAAAATAAAAAAAATAAACGGAAATTATGATAAACCGCCCCACCTCCAAAATATCCACATAAAAGGCCACAACCACATCCCCCATTCTAAAACTCGTTTCTGTTCAAAGCTTTGGAGGTCCATCCTATATAGGTGCTTTTGAATGAGATGAGAATGTCTACTTTCACGTGATCCTTATTTTTGAAGGCATACTTTGTCGCAAATTGGACTTAATTAACAAGCTTTGTGGTTCGCATGAGTCACCTTCTACCAAACACCGCCCACATTTGTATGAGTATATGCTTAGACGTCCATAGGCTTCTTTCTCTATCTTTTTGGACTTTGAGAACTTATTTGAGGAAACATTTGTGCATTCTTCTTTTTCCCCCACAAAAAAAATTTTAAAATTAGCTAGTAATTTTTAGGATTTTATTATCTTTGGGTTCTCATTTAGGATTTTATAATGTGTGTGGACTTAATTAACAACCCTTGTCTAGTTGAGTGTGTGTCTCTCATGATTGGTTCTTTACTAGTTCACTACTTGTATCGCTCTCTTTGCTCGAGGACGAGCAAAAGACTAGTTGCGGGGTGTGTTAAGGATCGTAAATTGCACATTTTAGAATGTTATTGAACTCTTGATAACTTAATTTTATGTGTAACGTGTGTATTATAACCCTATTTCTAGATGATGCTTGATTCTTTTAGTTTGTGTGGAATTTCTTTATTTTATAGGAAAAATTGCACTTTGAGACTCAAAGAAATATTCCAGAAGACTTAAGAGGTGGTTCAAGTGAGCTTAGGAAGGCCAAGCAATATGAAGAAGGAGTTTAAGGGACTTAATTTGAAGAAGTCAAGTGATAAAGAGGCTAAAGTTGAAGACAAAGAAACTAAATTGCAAGTTAAAGTGAAGATTCAAAGGTCTTTTGTGAGAAGATGAGTAAATAAGTAGGCCAAAAATGAAGATTCAGAAGCCAAGAGGCCAAATTACAAGGCCAAAGTTGCATCCAAGGGGTTGTTTGAGAAGAAATTAACGGAATCGGGGCCAAAATGTAAGGTTCTAAAATTTCTAAGGACTAAAAAGATGACTTTTTAACGGATTGTGGTTGGAGTGGTAAGTTTTTCAAATGTTTCAAGAATAGCTGGGGGCCTTTTAAAGGCCCCTAGCAAAATCAAGGGGCCAAGATGCAATAACCAGCAAACAACTCACGCCGGACCCCTATCTTTCTCTCTCCCCGACGGTGATATCATAGAATGAACCAGAGGAAGCCATGAACACAACGACGAGCTTCTCCAAAGCTTCGAACCAGCCCCAAATATCCATCTCTTCACTCAATTTCAACCCCAAAACGATCCCCAACCCATTCCTAACCGTATACAACCCCCAATTTGGCCCAAGAACGAACCAACAATGAAAACCCAATTTCTAGGGTTTATGTGAACGGGTTTGAAATCGACGATGCAGAGGGTGGGAGACGAATTGGAGGGCGTAGATGAAGGCTTGGAGGCTACGAAACCCTCTCCTGCAGCCTATATAAACAGATGGTGAAGAAATTTCAGGAGCTCTCTCTCACAGACGGACGGTTCATACGCTCTGTTTTGGGTCTATGTTCGTCCTCTCTCTCTCTCCGATTTCACCCAAGTCAGGGATTGTTCTTGAGCGCCTGAGATCTCTTTGAGCATAATCAGGGCCAAGAACAAGGGAAAGAGGAAGAGGGGGAGAGAGGAGGTCAGTTTCAGGCGGTTTTGTGCTCTGGTTCCTACTATGCTTTTGCTGCAGCTGTGATTTGTTTCTGTCTGGTTACTGTAGCACTGCAGCAGTAGTTTAGATTCACAGGATTCTCAATTACTTGTTAGTTTTGTGCAATTTTGAAATCAAGTGAATTAGTTCTTCAAGTTATAGATTAGTATTGGGTTATTGGAGTTGATTTTGAGATAGACTTGTGTATTCTTGAGTTTGAGCTTGAAATAAATGGAAATCTATTTGAATATATTGGTGAAATCTCTTCTTCAACTCAATAACATGCTTTGCCAGTTCATTTTTTGGGTTACTTGATGAAGTTTGATGGCTTGTTGTAAAGTTTTAAATTGTTCTTCAAGTTGTCACCAGTTTGGATGTCGAGTTATTGCAATTGTGTGTCGAAAGAAAAATCCGAATTGTGGCTTGATCTTGTATGTGGACTCAGTTAGATGCGTACATATCCTTGATGCTTGACATAACTCGATTTTGTGTTTCGCTCTTGAATTCATGAGCTAGACATTCATCTTTGCTTTAGAATCCATTCTTCTTCATTTGATACAAAGTTTGGGTGTTGGACTTCACTTGCAAGTTTTCTAGAGAAATCAATTGACCCAACTTCATTCTCTTGAATCGTAGTAGTATTAGTAGTCGTTTCTTTTGGTTCGTACTCGTATTCTCAAACTTGCTCCATCACTAGTGGTGGATTTGATAGCTTGGCAAGCTCTAAAGTGATTGAGAGAATTTGTTACTTGCTTTGTTAGTCGCTTACTCTAGTGATAGTAGGTCATTATCTAACCCTCCTCTCCTTGTGGATTCGACTCCGGACTTATCGGATTATTACTTGAGACGATATCCTATACTTGGGATTTTGTAAAGCTATTTGAACTCTACAAAAAGGATTTAACTCTAATTGTTTTTGCTGTGGAAACTTGTAGCCCATTGGAGTGGTGGTTACCAATGACACCCCATGCGATGTCTAAGAAATAGAAGGGTGTCCGGGGATTATGTTACGTCACCACCTAGATAGCTCCCTTGGTTTAGCTTAAAAAGCCCACTCGCTTATATATTCCTCTATTTTGTTGTGGGTCATGGAGAGACCTTGGATTGGAGGTGAAAAAAAAATGGTAATGCTATAAATCAAAAAAAAAAAAAAAAAAAAAAAAAAACGGAAATTATGATAAACCGCACCACCTCCGAAATATCCACATACAAGGCCACAACCACATCCCCCATTCTAAAACTCGTTTTTGTTCAAAGCTTTGGAGGTCCATCCTATATGGGTGCTTTTGAATGAGATGAGAATGTCTACTTTCACGTGATCCTTATTTTTGAAGGCATACTTTGTCGCAAATTGGACTTAATTAACAAGCTTTGTGGTTCGCATGAGTCACCTTCTACCAAACACCGCCCACATTTGTATGAGTATATGCTTAGACGTCCATAGGCTTCTTTCTCTATCTTTTTGGACTTTGAGAACTTATTTGAGGAAACATTTGTGCATTCTTCTTTTTTCCCCACAAAAAAAATTTTAAAATTAGCTAGTAATTTTTAGGATTTTATTATCTTTGGGTTCTCATTTAGGATTTTATAATGTGTGTGGACTTAATTAACAACCCTTGTCTAGTTGAGTGTGTGTCTCTCATGATTGGTTCTTTACTAGTTCACTACTTGTATCGCTCTCTTTGCTCGAGGACGAGCAAAAGACTAGTTGCGGGGTGTGTTAAGGATCGTAAATTGCACATTTTAGTATGTTATTGAACTCTTGATAACTTACTTTTATGTGTAACGTGTGTATTATAACCCTATTTCTAGATGATGCTTGATTCTTTTAGTTTGTGTGGAATTTCTTTATTTTATAGGAAAAATTGCACTTTGAGACTCAAAGAAATATTCCAGAAGACTTAAGAGGTGGTTCAAGTGAGCTTAGGAAGGCCAAGGAATATGAAGAAGGAGTTTAAGGGACTTAATTTGAAGAAGTCAAGTGATAAAGAGGCTAAAGTTGAAGACAAAGAAACTAAATTGCAAGTTAAAGTGAAGATTCAAAGGTCTTTGTGAGAAGATGAGTAAATAAGTAGGCCAAAAATGAAGATTCAGAAGCCAAGAGGCCAAATTACAAGGCCAAAGTTGCATCCAAGGGGTTGTTTGAGAAGAAATTAACGGAATCGGGGCCAAAATGTAAGGTTCTAAAATTTCTAAGGACTAAAAAGATGACTTTTTAACGGATTGTGGTTGGAGTGGTAAGTTTTTCAAATGTTTCAAGAAGAGCTGGGGGCCTTTTAAAGGCCCCCAGCAAAATCAAGGGGCCAAGATGCAATAACCAGCAAACAACTCACGCCGGACCCCTATCTTTCTCTCTCCCCGACGGTGATATCATAGAATGAACCAGAGGAAGCCATGAACACAACTACGAGCTTCTCCAAAGCTTCGAACCAGCCCCAAATATCCATCTCTTCACTCAATTTCAACCCCAAAACGATCCCCAACCCATTCCTAACCGTATACAACCCCCAATTTGGCCCAAGAACGAACCAACAATGAAAACCCAATTTCTAGGGTTTATGTGAACGGGTTTGAAATCGACGATGCAGAGGGTGGGAGACGAATTGGAGGGCGTAGATGAAGGCTTGGAGGCTACGAAACCCTCTCCTGCAGCCTATATAAACAGATGGTGAAGAAATTTCAGGAGCTCTCTCTCACAGACGGACGGTTCATACGCTCTGTTTTGGGTCTATGTTCGTCCTCTCTCTCTCTCCGATTTCACCCAAGTCAGGGATTGTTCTTGAGCGCCTGAGATCTCTTTGAGCATAATCAGGGCCAAGAACAAGGGAAAGAGGAAGAGGGGGAGAGAGGAGGTCAGTTTCAGGCGGTTTTGTGCTCTGGTTCCTACTATGCTTTTGCTGCAGCTGTGATTTGTTTCTGTCTGGTTACTGTAGCACTGCAGCAGTAGTTTAGATTCACAGGATTCTCAATTACTTGTTAGTTTTGTGCAATTTTGAAATCAAGTGAATTAGTTCTTCAAGTTATAGATTAGTATTGGGTTATTGGAGTTGATTTTGAGATAGACTTGTGTATTCTTGAGTTTGAGCTTGAAATAAATGGAAATCTATTTGAATATATTGGTGAAATCTCTTCTTCAACTCAATAACATGCTTTGCCAGTTCATTTTTTGGGTTACTTGATGAAGTTTGATGGCTTGTTGTAAAGTTTTAAATTGTTCTTCAAGTTGTCACCAGTTTGGATGTCGAGTTATTGCAATTGTGTGTCGAAAGAAAAATCCGAATTGTGGCTTGATCTTGTATGTGGACTCAGTTAGATGCGTACATATCCTTGATGCTTGACATAACTCGATTTTGTGTTTCGCTCTTGAATTCATGAGCTAGACATTCATCTTTGCTTTAGAATCCATTCTTCTTCATTTGATACAAAGTTTGGGTGTTGGACTTCACTTGCAAGTTTTCTAGAGAAATCAATTGACCCAACTTCATTCTCTTGAATCGTAGTAGTATTAGTAGTCGTTTCTTTTGGTTCGTACTCGTATTCTCAAACTTGCTCCATCACTAGTGGTGGATTTGATAGCTTGGCAAGCTCTAAAGTGATTGAGAGAATTTGTTACTTGCTTTGTTAGTCGCTTACTCTAGTGATAGTAGGTCATTATCTAACCCTCCTCTCCTTGTGGATTCGACTCCGGACTTATCGGATTATTACTTGAGACGATATCCTATACTTGGGATTTTGTAAAGCTATTTGAACTCTACAAAAAGGATTTAACTCTAATTGTTTTTGCTGTGGAAACTTGTAGCCCATTGGAGTGGTGGTTACCAATGACACCCCATGCGATGTCTAAGAAATAGAAGGGTGTCCGGGGATTATGTTACGTCACCACCTAGATAGCTCCCTTGGTTTAGCTTAAAAAGCCCACTCGCTTATATATTCCTCTATTTTGTTGTGGGTCATGGAGAGACCTTGGATTGGAGGTGAAAAAAAAATGGTAATGCTATAAATCAAAAAAAAAAAAAAAAAAAAAAAAAAAACGGAAATTATGATAAACCGCACCACCTCCGAAATATCCACATACAAGGCCACAACCACATCCCCCATTCTAAAACTCGTTTTTGTTCAAAGCTTTGGAGGTCCATCCTATATGGGTGCTTTTGAATGAGATGAGAATGTCTACTTTCACGTGATCCTTATTTTTGAAGGCATACTTTGTCGCAAATTGGACTTAATTAACAAGCTTTGTGGTTCGCATGAGTCACCTTCTACCAAACACCGCCCACATTTGTATGAGTATATGCTTAGACGTCCATAGGCTTCTTTCTCTATCTTTTTGGACTTTGAGAACTTATTTGAGGAAACATTTGTGCATTCTTCTTTTTTCCCCACAAAAAAAATTTTAAAATTAGCTAGTAATTTTTAGGATTTTATTATCTTTGGGTTCTCATTTAGGATTTTATAATGTGTGTGGACTTAATTAACAACCCTTGTCTAGTTGAGTGTGTGTCTCTCATGATTGGTTCTTTACTAGTTCACTACTTGTATCGCTCTCTTTGCTCGAGGACGAGCAAAAGACTAGTTGCGGGGTGTGTTAAGGATCGTAAATTGCACATTTTAGTATGTTATTGAACTCTTGATAACTTACTTTTATGTGTAACGTGTGTATTATAACCCTATTTCTAGATGATGCTTGATTCTTTTAGTTTGTGTGGAATTTCTTTATTTTATAGGAAAAATTGCACTTTGAGACTCAAAGAAATATTCCAGAAGACTTAAGAGGTGGTTCAAGTGAGCTTAGGAAGGCCAAGGAATATGAAGAAGGAGTTTAAGGGACTTAATTTGAAGAAGTCAAGTGATAAAGAGGCTAAAGTTGAAGACAAAGAAACTAAATTGCAAGTTAAAGTGAAGATTCAAAGGTCTTTGTGAGAAGATGAGTAAATAAGTAGGCCAAAAATGAAGATTCAGAAGCCAAGAGGCCAAATTACAAGGCCAAAGTTGCATCCAAGGGGTTGTTTGAGAAGAAATTAACGGAATCGGGGCCAAAATGTAAGGTTCTAAAATTTCTAAGGACTAAAAAGATGACTTTTTAACGGATTGTGGTTGGATTGGTAAGTTTTTCAAATGTTTCAAGAAGAGCTGGGGGCCTTTTAAAGGCCCCCAGCAAAATCAAGGGGCCAAGATGCAATAACCAGCAAACAACTCACGCCGGACCCCTATCTTTCTCTCTCCCCGACGGTGATATCATAGAATGAACCAGAGGAAGCCATGAACACAACTACGAGCTTCTCCAAAGCTTCGAACCAGCCCCAAATATCCATCTCTTCACTCAATTTCAACCCCAAAACGATCCCCAACCCATTCCTAACCGTATACAACCCCCAATTTGGCCCAAGAACGAACCAACAATGAAAACCCAATTTCTAGGGTTTATGTGAACGGGTTTGAAATCGACGATGCAGAGGGTGGGAGACGAATTGGAGGGCGTAGATGAAGGCTTGGAGGCTACGAAACCCTCTCCTGCAGCCTATATAAACAGATGGTGAAGAAATTTCAGGAGCTCTCTCTCACAGACGGACGGTTCATACGCTCTGTTTTGGGTCTATGTTCGTCCTCTCTCTCTCTCTCTCCGATTTCACCCAAGTCAGGGATTGTTCTTGAGCGCCTGAGATCTCTTTGAGCATAATCAGGGCCAAGAAAAAGGGAAAGAGGAAGAGGGGGAGAGAGGAGGTCAGTTTCAGGCGGTTTTGTGCTCTGGTTCCTACTATGCTTTTGCTGCAGCTGTGATTTGTTTCTATCTGGTTACTGTAGCACTGCAGCTGTAGTTTAGATTCACAGGATTCTCAATTACTTGTTAGTTTTGTGCAATTTTGAAATCAAGTGAATTAGTTCTTCAAGTTATAGATTAGTATTGGGTTATTGGAGTTGATTTTGAGATAGACTTGTGTATTCTTGAGTTTGAGCTTGAAATAAATGGAAATCTATTTGAATATATTGGTGAAATCTCTTCTTCAACTCAATAACATGCTTTGCCAGTTCATTTTTTGGGTTACTTGATGAAGTTGGATGGCTTGTTGTAAAGTTTTAAATTGTTCTTCAAGTTGTCACCAGTTTGGATGTCGAGTTATTGCAATTGTGTGTCGAAAGAAAAATCCGAATTGTGGCTTGATCTTGTATGTGGACTCAGTTAGATGCGTACATATCCTTGATGCTTGACATAACTCGATTTTGTGTTTCGCTCTTGAATTCATGAGCTAGACATTCATCTTTGCTTTAGAATCCATTCTTCTTCATTTGATACAAAGTTTGGGTGTTGGACTTCACTTGCAAGTTTTCTAGAGAAATCAATTGACCCAACTTCATTCTCTTGAATCGTAGTAGTATTAGTAGTCGTTTCTTTTGGTTCGTACTCGCATTCTCAAACTTGCTCCATCACTAGTGGTGGATTTGATAGCTTGGCAAGCTCTAAAGTGATTGAGAGAATTTGTTACTTGCTTTATTAGTCGCTTACTCTAGTGATAGTAAGTCATTATCTAACCCTCCTCTCCTTGTGGATTCGACTCCGGACTTATCGGATTATTACTTGAGACGATATCCTATACTTGGGATTTTGTAAAGCTATTTGAACTCTACAAAAAGGATTTAACTCTAATCGTTTTTGCTGTGGAAACTTGTAGCCCATTGGAGTGGTGGTTACCAATGACACCCCATGCGATGTCTAAGAAATAGAAGGGTGTCCGGGGATTATGTTACGTCACCACCTAGATAGCTCCCTTGGTTTAGCTTAAAAAGCCCACTCGCTTATATATTCCTCTATTTTGTTGTGGGTCATGGAGAGACCTTGGATTGGAGGTGAAAAAAAAATGGTAATGCTATAAATAAAAAAAAAAAAAAAAAAAAAAAAAAAAAACGGAAATTATGATAAACCGCACCACCTCCGAAATATCCACATACAAGGCCACAACCACATCCCCCATTCTAAAACTCGTTTTTGTTCAAAGCTTTGGAGGTCCATCCTATATGGGTGCTTTTGAATGAGATGAGAATGTCTACTTTCACGTGATCCTTATTTTTGAAGGCATACTTTGTCGCAAATTGGACTTAATTAACAAGCTTTGTGGTTCGCATGAGTCACCTTCTACCAAACACCGCCCACATTTGTATGAGTATATGCTTAGACGTCCATAGGCTTCTTTCTCTATCTTTTTGGACTTTGAGAACTTATTTGAGGAAACATTTGTGCATTCTTCTTTTTTCCCCACAAAAAAAATTTTAAAATTAGCTAGTAATTTTTAGGATTTTATTATCTTTGGGTTCTCATTTAGGATTTTATAATGTGTGTGGACTTAATTAACAACCCTTGTCTAGTTGAGTGTGTGTCTCTCATGATTGGTTCTTTACTAGTTCACTACTTGTATCGCTCTCTTTGCTCGAGGACGAGCAAAAGACTAGTTGCGGGGTGTGTTAAGGATCGTAAATTGCACATTTTAGTATGTTATTGAACTCTTGATAACTTACTTTTATGTGTAACGTGTGTATTATAACCCTATTTCTAGATGATGCTTGATTCTTTTAGTTTGTGTGGAATTTCTTTATTTTATAGGAAAAATTGCACTTTGAGACTCAAAGAAATATTCCAGAAGACTTAAGAGGTGGTTCAAGTGAGCTTAGGAAGGCCAAGGAATATGAAGAAGGAGTTTAAGGGACTTAATTTGAAGAAGTCAAGTGATAAAGAGGCTAAAGTTGAAGACAAAGAAACTAAATTGCAAGTTAAAGTGAAGATTCAAAGGTCTTTGTGAGAAGATGAGTAAATAAGTAGGCCAAAAATGAAGATTCAGAAGCCAAGAGGCCAAATTACAAGGCCAAAGTTGCATCCAAGGGGTTGTTTGAGAAGAAATTAACGGAATCGGGGCCAAAATGTAAGGTTCTAAAATTTCTAAGGACTAAAAAGATGACTTTTTAACGGATTGTGGTTGGAGTGGTAAGTTTTTCAAATGTTTCAAGAAGAGCTGGGGGCCTTTTAAAGGCCCCCAGCAAAATCAAGGGGCCAAGATGCAATAACCAGCAAACAACTCACGCCGGACCCCTATCTTTCTCTCTCCCCGACGGTGATATCATAGAATGAACCAGAGGAAGCCATGAACACAACTACGAGCTTCTCCAAAGCTTCGAACCAGCCCCAAATATCCATCTCTTCACTCAATTTCAACCCCAAAACGATCCCCAACCCATTCCTAACCGTATACAACCCCCAATTTGGCCCAAGAACGAACCAACAATGAAAACCCAATTTCTAGGGTTTAAGTGAACGGGTTTGAAATCGACGATGCAGAGGGTGGGAGACGAATTGGAGGGCGTAGATGAAGGCTTGGAGGCTACGAAACCCTCTCCTGCAGCCTATATAAACAGATGGTGAAGAAATTTCAGGAGCTCTCTCTCACAGACGGACGGTTCATACGCTCTGTTTTGGGTCTATGTTCGTCCTCTCTCTCTCTCTCCGATTTCACCCAAGTCAGGGATTGTTCTTGAGCGCCTGAGATCTCTTTGAGCATAATCAGGGCCAAGAACAAGGGAAAGAGGAAGAGGGGGAGAGAGGAGGTCAGTTTCAGGCGGTTTTGTGCTCTGGTTCCTACTATGCTTTTGCTGCAGCTGTGATTTGTTTCTGTCTTGTTACTGTAGCACTGCAGCAGTAGTTTAGATTCACAGGATTCTCAATTACTTGTTAGTTTTGTGCAATTTTGAAATCAAGTGAATTAGTTCTTCAAGTTATAGATTAGTATTGGGTTATTGGAGTTGATTTTGAGATAGACTTGTGTATTCTTGAGTTTGAGCTTGAAATAAATGGAAATCTATTTGAATATATTGGTGAAATCTCTTCTTCAACTCAATAACATGCTTTGCCAGTTCATTTTTTGGGTTACTTGATGAAGTTGGATGGCTTGTTGTAAAGTTTTAAATTGTTCTTCAAGTTGTCACCAGTTTGGATGTCGAGTTATTGCAATTGTGTGTCGAAAGAAAAATCCGAATTGTGGCTTGATCTTGTATGTGGACTCAGTTAGATGCGTACATATCCTTGATGCTTGACATAACTCGATTTTGTGTTTCGCTCTTGAATTCATGAGCTAGACATTCATCTTTGCTTTAGAATCCATTCTTCTTCATTTGATACAAAGTTTGGGTGTTGGACTTCACTTGCAAGTTTTCTAGAGAAATCAATTGACCCAACTTCATTCTCTTGAATCGTAGTAGTATTAGTAGTCGTTTCTTTTGGTTCGTACTCGCATTCTCAAACTTGCTCCATCACTAGTGGTGGATTTGATAGCTTGGCAAGCTCTAAAGTGATTGAGAGAATTTGTTACTTGCTTTGTTAGTCGCTTACTCTAGTGATAGTAAGTCATTATCTAACCCTCCTCTCCTTGTGGATTCGACTCCGGACTTATCGGATTATTACTTGAGACGATATCCTATACTTGGGATTTTGTAAAGCTATTTGAACTCTACAAAAAGGATTTAACTCTAATCGTTTTTGCTGTGGAAACTTGTAGCCCATTGGAGTGGTGGTTACCAATGACACCCCATGCGATGTCTAAGAAATAGAAGGGTGTCCGGGGATTATGTTACGTCACCACCTAGATAGCTCCCTTGGTTTAGCTTAAAAAGCCCACTCGCTTATATATTCCTCTATTTTGTTGTGGGTCATGGAGAGACCTTGGATTGGAGGTGAAAAAAAAATGGTAATGCTATAAATCAAAAAAAAAAAAAAAAAAAAAAAAAAACGGAAATTATGATAAACCGCACCACCTCCGAAATTTCCACATACAAGGCCACAACCACATCCCCCATTCTAAAACTCGTTTTTTTTCAAAGCTTTGGAGGTCCATCCTATATGGGTGCTTTTGAATGAGTACGAGAATGTCTACTTTCATGTGATCCTTATTTTTGAAGGCATACTTTGTCGCAAATTGGACTTAATTAACAAGCTTTGTGGTTCGCATGAGTCACCTTCTACCAAACACTGCCCACATTTGTATGAGTATATGCTTAGACGTCCATAGGCTTCTTTCTCTATCTTTTTGGACTTTGAGAACTTATTTGAGGAAACATTTGTGCATTCTTCTTTTTCGCCCACAAAAAAAAATTTTAAAATTAGCTAGTAATTTTTAGGATTTTATTATCTTTGGGTTCTCATTTAGGATTTTATAATGTGTGTGGACTTAATTAACAACCCTTGTCTAGTTGAGTGTGTGTCTCTCATGATTGGTTCTTTACTAGTTCACTACTTGTATCGCTCTCTTTGCTCGAGGACGAGCAAAAGGCCAGTTGCGGGGTGTGTTAAGGATCGTAAATTGCACATTTTAGTATGTTATTGAACTCTTGATAACTTACTTTTATGTGTAACATGTGTATTATAACCCTATTTCTAGATGATGCTTGATTCTTTTAGTTTGTGTGGAATTTCTTTATTTTATAGGGAAAATTGCGCTTTGAGACTCAAAGAAATATTCCAGAAGACTTAAGAGGTGGTTCAAGTGAGCTTAGGAAGGCCAAGGAATATGAAGAAGGAGTTTAAGGGACTTAATTTGAAGAAGTCAAGTGATAAAGAGGCTAAAGTTGAAGACAAAGCAACTAAATTGCAAGTTAAAGTGAAGATTCAAAGGTCTTTGTGAGAAGATGAGTAAATAAGTAGGCCAAAAATGAAGATTCAGAAGCTAAGAGGCCAAATTACAAGGCCAAAGTTGCATCCAAGGGGTTGTTTGAGAAGAAACTAACGGAATCGGGGCCAAAATGTAAGGTTCTAAAATTTCTAAGGACTAAAAAGATGACTTTTTAACGGATTGTGGTTGGAGTGGTAAGTTTTTCAAATGTTTCAAGAAGGGCCAAGATGCAATAACCAGCAAACAACTCACGCCAGACCCCTATCTTTCTCTCTCCCCGACGGTGATATCACAGAATGAACCAGAGGAAGCCATGAACACAACGACGAGCTTCTCCAAAGCTTCAAACCAGCCCCAAATCGCCATCTCTTCACTCAATTTCAACCCCAAAACGATCCCCAGCCCATTCCTAACCGTATACAACCCCCAATTTGGCCCAAGAACGAACCAACAATGAAAACCCAATTTCTACGGTTTATGTGAACGGGTTTGAAATCGACGATGCCGAGGGTGGGAGACGAATTGGAGGGCGTAGATGAAGGCTTGGAGGCTATGAAACCCTCTCCTGCAGCCTATATAAACAGATGGTGAAGAAATTTCAGGAGCTCTCTCTCACAGACGGATGGTTCATACGCTCTGTTTTGGGTCTATGTTCGTCCTCTCTCTCTCCGATTTCACCCAAGTCAGGGATTGTTCTTGAGCGCCTAAGCTCTCTTTGAGCATAATTAGGGCCAATAACAAGGGAAAGAGGAAGAGGGGGAGAGAGGAGGTCAGTTTGAGGCGGTTTTGTGCTCTGGTTCCTACTATACTTTTGCTACAGCTGTAATTTGTTTCTGTCTGGTTACTGTAGCACTGCAGCAGCAGTTTAGATTCACAGGCTTCTCAATTACTTGTTAGTTTTGTGCAGTTTTGAAATCAAGTGATTTAGTTCTTCAAGTTATAGCTTAGTATTGGGTTATTGGAGTTGATTTTGAGATAGACTTGTGTATTCTTGAGTTTGAGCTTGAAATATATGGAAATCTATTTGAATATATTGGTGAAATCTCTTCTTCAACTCAATAACATGCTTTGCCAGTTCATTTGTTGGGTTACTTGATGAAGTTGGATGGCTTGTTGTAAGGTTTTTAATTGTTCTTCAAGTTGTCACAAGTTTGGATGTCGAGTTATTGAATTCGTGTGTCGAAAGACAAATCCGAATTGTGGCTTGATCTTGTATGTGGACTCAGTTAGATGAGTACATATCCTTGATTCTTGACATAACTCGATTTTGTGTTTCGCTCTTGAATTCATGAGCTAGACATTCATCTTTGCTTTAGAATCCATTCTTCTTCATTTGATACAAAGTTTGGGTGTTGGACTTCACTTGCAAGTTTTCTAGCGAAATCAATTGACCCAACTTCATTCTCTTGAATCGTAGTAGTATTAGTAGTCGTTTCTTTTGGTTCTTACTCGCATTCTCAAACTTGCTCCATCACTAGTGGTGGATTTGATAGCTTGGCAAGCTCTAAAGTGATTGAGAGAATTTGTTACTTGCTTAGTTAGTCGCTTACTCTAGTGATAGTAAGTAATTATCTAACCCTCCTCTCCTTGTGGATTCGACTCCGGACTTACCGGATTATTACTTGAGACGATATCCTATACTTGGGATTTTGTAAAGCTATTTGAACTCTACAAAAAGGATTTAACTCTAATCATTTTTGCTGTGGAAACTTGTAGCCCATTGGAGTGGTGGTTACCAATGACACCCCATGCGATGTCTAAGAAATAGAAGGGTGTCCGGGGATTATGTTACGTCACCACCTAGATAGCTCCCTTGGTTTAGCTTAAAAAGCCCACTCGCTTGTATATTCCTCTATTTTGTTGTGGGTCTTGGAGAGCCCTTGGATTGGAGGTGAAAAAAAATGGTAATGCTATAAATCTCAAAAAAAAAAAAAATAAATAAAAAAAATAAACGGAAATTATGATAAACCGCCCCACCTCCGAAATATCCACATACAAGGCCACAACCACATCCCCCATTCTAAAACTCGTTTTTGTTCAAAGCTTTGGAGGTCCATCCTATATGGGTGCTTTTGAATGAGTATGAGAATGTCTACTTTCACGTGATCCTTATTTTTGAAGGCATACTTTGTCGCAAATTGGACTTAATTAACAAGCTTTGTGGTTCGCATGAGTCACCTTCTAGCAAACACCGCCAACATTTGTATGAGTATATGCTTAGACGTCCATAGGCTTCTTTCTCTATTTTTTTGGACTTTGAGAACTTATTTGAGGAAACATTTGTGCATTCTTCTTTTTCCCCCAAAAGAAAAATTTTAAAATTAGCTAGTAATTTTTAGGATTTTATTATCTTTGGGTTCTCATTTAGGATTTTATAATGTGTGTGGACTTAATTAACAACCCTTGTCTAGTTGAGTGTGTGTCTCTCATGATTGGTTCTTTACTAGTTCACTACTTGTATCGCTCTCTTTGCTCGAGGACGAGCAAAAGGCTAGTTGCGGGGTGTGTTAAGGATCGTAAATTGCACATTTTAGTATGTTATTGAACTCTTGATAACTTAATTTTATGTGTAACGTGTGTATTATAACCCTATTTCTAGATTATGCTTGATTCTTTTAGTTTGTGTGGAATTTCTTTATTTTGTAGGAAAAATTGCGCTTTGAGACTCAAAGAAATATTCCACAAGACTTAAGACGCGGTTCAAGTGAGCTTAGGAAGGCCAAGGAATATGAAGAAGGAGTTTAAGGGACTTAATTTGAAGAAGTCAAGTGATAAAGAGGCTAAAGTTGAAGACAAAGCAACTAAAGTGCAAGTTAAAGTGAAGATTCAAAGGTATTTGTGAGAAGATGAGTAAATAAGTAGGCCAAAAATGAAGATTCAGAAGCCAAGAGGCCAAATCACAAGGCCAAAGTTGCATCCAAGGGGTTGTTTGAGAAGAAATTAACGGAATCGGGGCCAAAATGTAAGGTTCTAAAATTTCTAAGGACTAAAAAGATGACTTTTTAACGGATTGTGGTTGGAGTGGTAAGTTTTTCAAATGTTTCAAGAAGAGCTCGGGGCCTTTTAAAGGCCCCCAGCAAAATCAAGGGGCCAAGATGCAATAACCAGCAAACAACTCACGCCAGACCCCTATATTTCTCTCTCCCCGACAGTGATATCACAGAATGAACATGAGGAAGCCATGAACACAACGACGAGCTTCTCCAAAGCTTCGAACCAGCCCCAAATCGCCATCTATTCACTCAATTTCAACCCCGAAACGATCCCCAGCCCATTCCTAACCGTATACAACCCTCAATTTGGCCCAAGAACGAACCAACAATGAAAACCCAATTTCTAGGGTTTATGTGAACGGGTTTGAAATCGACGATGCAGAGGGTGGGAGACGAATTGGAGGGCGTAGATGAAGGCTTGGAGGCTACGAAACCCTCTCCTGCAGCCTATATAAACAGATGGTGAAGAAATTTCAGGAGCTCTCTCTCACAGACGGACGGTTCATACGCTCTGTTTTGGGTCTATGTTCGTCCTCTCTCTCTCTCCGATTTCAACCAAGTCAGGGATTGTTCTTGAGCGCCTGAGCTCTCTTTGAGCATAATCAGGGCCAAGAACAAGGGAAAGAGGAAGAGGGGGAGAGAGGAGGTCAGTTTCAGGCGGTTTTGTGCTCTGGTTCCTACTATGCTTTTGCTGCAGCTGTGATTTGTTTCTGCCTGGTTACTGTAGCACTGCAGCAGCAGTTTAGATTCACAGGCTTCTCAATTACTACCTCTGTTTCGCCTGATTCAGCCTACTTCACTTTTTGTCACTATTCACTGGGTTACTTTCATCCGGTGATTTGATTAGCAAAACGATACAAAAACTTGGTAATCTTTGTATGGTATTATAGAGGAAAATTTATTCTAAAATACCATAAAAAAATTGTTAAAAAATTACATCGTTTTGGTACCCAAATCACCAAGTCAAAGTGACTCAGTTACGGGTTAAAAAGTCAAACGCAGACGAAACAGACGAAACGGAGGTAGTACTTGTTAGTTTTGTGCAGTTTTGAAATCAAGTGATTTAGTTCTTCAAATTATAGCTTAGTATTGGGTTATTGGAGTTGATTTTGAGATAGACTTGTGTATTCTTGAGTTTGAGCTTGAAATATATGGAAATCTATTTGAATATATTGGTGAAATCTCTTCTTCAACTCAATAACATGCTTTGCCAGTTCATTTGTTGGGTTACTTGATGAAGTTGGATGGCTTGTTGTAAAGTTTTAAATTGTTCTTCAAGTTGTCACCAGTTTGGATGTCGAGTTATTGCATTCGTGTGTCGAAAGACAAATCCGAATTGTGGCTTGATCTTGTATGTGGACTCAGTTAGATGCGTACATATCCTTGATGCTTGACATAACTCGATTTTGTGTTTCGCTCTTGAATTCATGAGCTAGACATTCATCTTTGCTTTAGAATCCATTCTTCTTCATTTGATACAAAGTTTGGGTGTTGGACTTCACTTGCAAGTTTTCTAGCGAAATCAATTGACCCAACTTCATTCTCTTGAATCGTAGTAGTATTAGTAGTCGTTTCTTTTGGTTCTTACTCGCATTCTCAAACTTGCTCCATCACTAGTGGTGGATTTGATAGCTTGGCAAGCTCTAAAGTGATTGAGAGAATTTGTTACTTGCTTAGTTAGTCGCTTACTCTAGTGATAGTAAGTCATTATCTAACCCTCCTCTCCTTGTGGATTCGACTCCGGACTTACCGGATTATTACTTGAGACGATATCCTATACTTGAGATTTTGTAAAGCTATTTGAACTCTACAAAAAGGATTTAACTCTAATCGTTTTTGCTGTGGAAACTTGTAGCCCATTGGAGTGGTGGTTACCAATGACATCCCATGCGATGTCTAAGAAATAGAAGGGTGTCCGTGGATTATGTTACGTCACCACCTAGATAGCTCCCTTGGTTTAGCTTAAAAAGCCCACTCGCTTATATATTCCTCTATTTTGTTGTTGGTCTTGGAGAGCCTTTGGATTGGAGGTGAAAAAAAAATGGTAATTCTATAAATCTAAAAAAAAAAAAAAAAACGGAAATTATGATAAACCGCACCACCTCCGAAATATCCACATACAAGGCCACAACCACATCCCCCATTCTAAAACTCGTTTTTGTTCAAAGCTTTGGAGGTCCATACTATATGGGTGCTTTTGAATGAGTATGAGAATGTCTACTTTCACGTGATCCTTATTTTTGAAGGCATACTTTGTCGCAAATTGGACTTAATTAACAAGCTTTGTGGTTCGCATGAGTCACCTTCTAGCAAACACCGCCCACATTTGTATGAGTATATGCTTAGACGTCCATATGCTTCTTTCTCTATTTTTTTGGACTTTGAGAACTTATTTGAGGAAACATTTGTGCATTCTTCTTTTTCCCCCACAAAAAAAAATTTAAAATTAGCTAGTAATTTTTAGGATTTTATTATCTTTGGGTTCTCATTTAGGATTTTATAATGTGTGTGGACTTAATTAACAACCCTTGTCTAGTTGAGTGTGTGTCTCTCATGATTGGTTCTTTACTAGTTCACTACTTGTATCGCTCTCTTTGCTCGAGGACGAGCAAAAGGCTAGTTGCGGGGTGTGTTAAGGATCGTAAATTGCACATTTTAGTATGTAATTGAACTCTTGATAACTTACTTTTATGTGTAACGTGTGTATTATAACCCTATTTCTAGATGATGCTTGATTCTTTTAGTTTGTGTGGAATTTCTTTATTTTATAGGAAAAATTGCGCTTTGAGACTCAAAGAAATATTCCACAAGACTTAAGAGGCGGTTCAAGTGAGCTTAGGAAGGCCAAGGAATATGAAGAAGGAGTTTAAGGGACTTAATTTGAAGAAGTCAAGTGATAAAGAGGCTAAAGTTGAAGACAAAGCAACTAAATTGCAAGTTAAAGTGAAGATTCAAAGGTATTTGTGAGAAGATGAGTAAATAAGTAGGCCAAAAATGAAGATTCAGAAGCCAAGAGGCCAAATTACAAGGCCAAAGTTGCATCCAAGGGGTTGTTTGAGAAGAAATTAACGGAATCGGGGCCAAAATGTAAGGTTCTAAAATTTCTAAGGACTAAAAAGATGACTTTTTAACGGATTGTGGTTGGAGTGGTAAGTTTTTCAAATGTTTCAAGAAGAGCTCGGGGCCTTTTAAGGGCCCCCAGCAAAATCAAGGGGCCAACATGCAATAACCAGCAAACAACTCACGCCAGACCCCTATATTTCTCTCTCCCCGACGGTGATATCACAGAATGAACCAGAGGAAGCCATGAACACAACGACGAGCTTCTCCAAAGCTTCGAACCAGCCCCAAATCTCCATCTATTCACTCAATTTCAACCCCGAAACGATCCCCAGCCCATTCCTAACCGTATACAACCCTCAATTTGGCCCAAGAACGAACCAACAATGAAAACCCAATTTCTAGGGTTTATGTGAACGGGTTTGAAATCGACGATGCAGAGGGTGGGAGACGAATTGGAGGGCGTAGATGAAGGCTTGGAGGCTACGAAACCCTCTCCTGCAGCCTATATAAACATATGGTGAAGAAATTTCAGGAGCTCTCTCTCACAGACGGACGGTTCATACGCTCTGTTTTGGGTCTATGTTCGTCCTCTCTCTCTCTCCGATTTCAACCAAGTCAGGGATTGTTCTTGAGCGCCTGAGCTCTCTTTGAGCATAATCAGAGCCAAGAACAAGGGAAAGAGGAAGAGGGGGAGAGAGGAGGTCAGTTTCAGGCGGTTTTGTGCTCTGGTTCCTACTATGCTTTTGCTGCAGCTGTGATTTGTTTCTGTCTGGTTATTGTAGCACTGCAGCAGCAGTTTAGATTCACAGGCTTCTCAATTACTACCTCTGTTTCCCCTGTTTCAGCCTACTTCACTTTTTGTCACTATTCACTGGGTTACTTTCATCCGGTGATTTGATTAGCAAAACGATACAAAAACTTGGTAATCTTTGTATGGTATTATAGAGGAAAATTTATTCTAAAATACAATAAAAAATTGTTAAAAAATTATATCGTTTTGTTACCCAAATCACCAAGTCAAAGTGACTCAGTTACGGGTTAAAAAGTCAAACGCAGACGAAACGGAGGTAGTACTTGTTAGTTTTGTGCAGTTTTGAAATCAAGTGATTTAGTTCTTCAAGTTATAGCTTAGTATTGGGTTATTGGAGTTGATTTTGAGATAGACTTGGGTATTCTTGAGTTTGAGCTTGAAATATATGGAAATCTATTTGAATATAATGGTGAAATCTCTTCTTCAACTCAATAACATGCTTTGCCAGTTCATTTGTTGGGTTACTTGATGAAGTTGGATGGCTTGTTGTAAAGTTTTTAATTGTTCTTCAAGTTGTCACAAGTTTGGATGTCGATTTATTGAATTCGTGTGTCGAAAGACAAATCCGAATTGTGGCTTGATCTTGTATGTGGACTCAGTTAGATGAGTACATATCCTTGATGATTGACATAACTCGATTTTGTGTTTCTCTCTTGAATTCATGAGCTAGACATTCATCTTTGCTTTAGAATCCATTCTTCTCCATTTGATACAATGTTTGGGTGTTGGACTTCACTTGCAAGTTTTCTAGCGAAATCAATTGACCCAACTTCATTCTCTTGAATCGTAGTAGTATTAGTAGTCGTTTCTTTTGGTTCTTACTCGCATTCTCAAACTTGCTCCATCACTAGTGGTGGATTTGATAGCTTGGCAAGCTCTAAAGTGATTGACAGAATTTGTTACTTGCTTAGTTAGTCGCTTACTCTAGTGATAGTAAGTAATTATCTAACCCTCCTCTCCTTGTGGATTCGACTCCGGACTTACCGGATTATTCTTTGAGACGATATCCTATACTTGGGATTTTGTAAAGCTATTTGAACTCTACAAAAAGGATTTAACTCTAATCGTTTTTGCTGTGGAAACTTGTAGCCCATTGTAGTGGTGGTTACCAATGACACCCCATGCGATGTCTAAGAAATAGAAGGGTGTCCGGGGATTATGTTACGTCACCACCTAGATTGCTCCCTTGGTTTAGCTTAAAAAGCCCACTCGCTTGTATATTCCTCTATTTTGTTGTGGGTCTTGGAGAGCCCTTGGATTGGAGGTGAAAAAAAAATGGTAATGCTATAAATCTCAAAAAAAAAAAAAAAAAAACAAAAAAAAAAAAAAACAGAAATTATGATAAACCGCCCCACCTTCGAAATATCCACATACAAGGCCACAACCACATCCCCCATTCTAAAACTCGTTTTTGTTCAAAGCTTTGGAGGTCCATCCTATATGGGTGCTTTTGAATGAGTATGAGAATGTCTATTTTCACGTGATCCTTATTTTTGAAGGCATACTTTGTCGCAAATTGGACTTAATTAACAAGCTTTGTGGTTCGCATGAGTCACCTTCAACCAAACACCGCCCACATTTGTATGAGTATATGCTTAGACGTCCATAGGCTTCTTTCTCTATTTTTTTAGACTTTGAGAACTTATTTGAGGAAACATTTGTGCATTCTTCTTTTTCCCCCACAAAAAAAAAATTAAAATTAGCTAGTAATTATTTGGATTTTATTATCTTTGGGTTCTCATTTAGGATTTTATAATGTGTGTGGACTTAATTAACAACCCTTGTCTAGTTGAGTGTGTGTCTCTCATGATTGGTTCTTTACTAGTTCACTACTTGTATCGCTCTCTTTGCTCGAGGACGAGCAAAAGGCTAGTTGCGGGGTGTGTTAAGGATCGTAAATTGCACATTTTAGTATGTTATTGAACTCTTGATAACTTACTTTTATGTGTAACGTGTGTATTATAACCCTATTTCTAGATGATGCTTGATTCTCTTAGTTTGTGTGGAATTTCTTTATTTTATAGGAAAAATTGCGCTTTGAGACTCAAAGAAATATTCCACAAGACTTAAGAGGCGGTTCAAGTGAGCTTAGGAAGGCCAAGGAATATGAAGAAGGAGTTTAAGGGACTTAATTTGAAGAAGTCAAGTGATAAAGAGGCTAAAGTTGAAGACAAAGCAACTAAATTTCAAGTTAAAGTGAAGATTCAAAGGTCTTTGCGAGAAGATGAGTAAATAAGTAGGCCAAAAATGAAGATTCATAAGCCAAGAGGCCAAATTACAAGGCCAAAGTTGCATCCAAGGGGTTGTTTGAGAAGAAATTAACGGAATCGGGGCCAAAATGTAAGGTTCTAAAATTTCTAAGGACTAAAAAGATGACTTTTTAACGGATTGTGGTGGGAGTGGTAAGTTTTTCAAATGTTTCAAGAAGAGCTCGGGGCCTTTTAAAGGCCCCCAGCAAAATCAAGGGGCCAAGATGCAATAACCAGCAAACAACTCACGCCAGACCCCTATCTTTCTCTCTCCCCGACGGTGATATCACAGAATGAACCAGAGGAAGCAATGAACACAACGACGAGCTTCTCCAAAGCTTCGAACCAGCCCCAAATTGCCATCTATTCACTCAATTTCAACCCCAAAACGATCCCCAGCCCATTCCTAACCGTATACAACCCTCAATTTGGCCCAAGAACGAACCAACAATGAAAACCCAATTTCTAGGGTTTATGTGAACGGGTTTGAAATCGACGATGCAGAGGGTGGGAGACGAATTGGAGGGCATAGATGAAGGCTTGGAGGCTACGAAACCCTCTCCTGCAGCCTATATAAACAGATGGTGAAGAAATTTCAGGAGCTCTCTCTCACAGAAGGACGGTTCATACGCTCTGTTTTTGGTCTATGTTCGTCCTCTCTCTCTCTCCGATTTCACCCAAGTAAGGGATTGTTCTTGAGCGCCTGAGCTCTCTTTGAACATAATCAGGGCCAAGAACAAGGGAAAGAGGAAGAGGGGGAGAGAGGAGGTCAGTTTCAGGCGGTTTTGTGCTCTGGTTCCTACTATGCTTTTGCTGCAGCTGTGATTTTTTTCTGTCTGGTTAATGTAGCACTGCAGCAGCAGTT
The DNA here is from genome assembly GCA_023055425.1 of Linanthus parryae. NCBI lineage: Eukaryota > Viridiplantae > Streptophyta > Magnoliopsida > Ericales > Polemoniaceae > Linanthus > Linanthus parryae. Next base: position 140,207,871 of record JALGPY010000002.1, on the reverse strand, counting down.
TAGATTCACAGGCTTCTCAATTACTTGTTAGTTTTGTGCAGTTTTGAAATCAAGTGATTTAGTTCTTCAAGTTATAGCTTAGTATTGGGTTATTGGAGTTGATTTTGAGATAGACTTGTGTATTCTTGAGTTTGAGCTTGAAATATATGGAAATCTATTTGAATATATTGGTGAAATCTCTTCTTCAACTCAATAACATGCTTTGCCAGTTCATTTGTTGGGTTACTTGATGAAGTTGGATGGCTTGTTGTAAAGTTTTTAATTGTTCTTCAAGTTGTCACAAGTTTGGATGTCGAGTTATTGAATTCGTGTGTCGAAAGACAAATCTGAATTGTGGCTTGATCTTGTATGTGGACTCAGTTAGATGAGTACATATCCTTGATTCTTGACATAACTCGATTTTGTGTTTCTCTCTTGAATTCATGAGCTAGACATTCATCTTTGCTTTAGAATCCATTCTTCTCCATTTGATACAATGTTTGGGTGTTGGACTTCACTTGCAAGTTTTCTAGCGAAATCAATTGACCCAACTTCATTCTCTTGAATCATAGTAGTATTAGTAGTCGTTTCTTTTGGTTCTTACTCGCATTCTCAAACTTGCTCCATCACTAGTGGTGGATTTGATAGCTTGGCAAGCTCTAAAGTGATTGAGAGAATTTGTTACTTGCTTAGTTAGTCGCTTACTCTAGTGATAGTAAGTAATTATCTAACCCTCCTCTCCTTGTGGATTCGACTCCGGACTTACCGGATTATTCTTTGAGACGATATCCTATACTTGGGATTTTGTAAAGCTATTTGAACTCTACAAAAAGGATTTAACTCTAATCGTTTTTGCTGTAGAAACTTGTAGCCCATTGGAGTGGTGGTTACCAATGACACCCCATGCGATGTCTAAGAAATAGAAGGGTGTCCGGGGATTATGTTACGTCACCACCTAGATTGCTCCCTTGGTTTAGCTTAAAAAGTCCACTCGCTTGTATATTCCTCTATTTTGTTGTGGGTCTTGGAGAGCCCTTGGATTGGAGGTGAAAAAAAAATGGTAATGCTATAAATCTCAAAAAAAAAAAAAAAAAAAAAACAAAAAAAAAAAAAAACAGAAATTATGATAAACCGCCCCACCTTCGAAATATCCACATACAAGGCCACAACCACATCCCCCATTCTAAAACTCGTTTTTGTTCAAAGCTTTGGAGGTCCATCCTATATGGGTGCTTTTGAATGAGTATGAGAATGTCTATTTTCACGTGATCCTTATTTTTGAAGGCATACTTTGTCGCAAATTGGACTTAATTAACAAGCTTTGTGGTTCGCATGAGTCACCTTCAACCAAACACCGCCCACATTTGTATGAGTATATGCTTAGACGTCCATAGGCTTCTTTCTCTATTTTTTTAGACTTTGAGAACTTATTTGAGGAAACATTTGTGCATTCTTCTTTTTCCCCCACAAAAAAAATTTAAAATTAGCTAGTAATTATTTGGATTTTATTATCTTTGGGTTCTCATTTAGGATTTTATAATGTGTGTGGACTTAATTAACAACCCTTGTCTAGTTGAGTGTGTGTCTCTCATGATTGGTTCTTTACTAGTTCACTACTTGTATCGCTCTCTTTGCTCGAGGACGAGCAAAAGGCTAGTTGCGGGGTGTGTTAAGGATCGTAAATTGCACATTTTAGTATGTTATTGAACTCTTGATAACTTACTTTTATGTGTAACGTGTGTATTATAACCCTATTTCTAGATGATGCTTGATTCTCTTAGTTTGTGTGGAATTTCTTTATTTTATAGGAAAAATTGCGCTTTGAGACTCAAAGAAATATTCCACAAGACTTAAGAGGCGGTTCAAGTGAGCTTAGGAAGGCCAAGGAATATGAAGAAGGAGTTTAAGGGACTTAATTTGAAGAAGTCAAGTGATAAAGAGGCTAAAGTTGAAGACAAAGCAACTAAATTTCAAGTTAAAGTGAAGATTCAAAGGTCTTTGCGAGAAGATGAGTAAATAAGTAGGCCAAAAATGAAGATTCATAAGCCAAGAGGCCAAATTACAAGGCCAAAGTTGCATCCAAGGGGTTGTTTGAGAAGAAATTAACGGAATCGGGGCCAAAATGTAAGGTTCTAAAATTTCTAAGGACTAAAAAGATGACTTTTTAACGGATTGTGGTGGGAGTGGTAAGTTTTTCAAATGTTTCAAGAAGAGCTCGGGGCCTTTTAAAGGCCCCCAGCAAAATCAAGGGGCCAAGATGCAATAACCAGCAAACAACTCACGCCAGACCCCTATCTTTCTCTCTCCCCGACGGTGATATCACAGAATGAACCAGAGGAAGCAATGAACACAACGACGAGCTTCTCCAAAGCTTCGAACCAGCCCCAAATTGCCATCTATTCACTCAATTTCAACCCCAAAACGATCCCCAGCCCATTCCTAACCGTATACAACCCTCAATTTGGCCCAAGAACGAACCAACAATGAAAACCCAATTTCTAGGGTTTATGTGAACGGGTTTGAAATCGACGATGCAGAGGGTGGGAGACGAATTGGAGGGCATAGATGAAGGCTTGGAGGCTACGAAACCCTCTCCTGCAGCCTATATAAACAGATGGTGAAGAAATTTCAGGAGCTCTCTCTCACAGAAGGACGGTTCATACGCTCTGTTTTTGGTCTATGTTCGTCCTCTCTCTCTCTCCGATTTCACCCAAGTAAGGGATTGTTCTTGAGCGCCTGAGCTCTCTTTGAGCATAATCAGGGCCAAGAACAAGGGAAAGAGGAAGAGGGGGAGAGAGGAGGTCAGTTTCAGGCGGTTTTGTGCTCTGGTTCCTACTATGCTTTTGCTGCAGCTGTGATTTTTTTCTGTCTGGTTAATGTAGCACTGCAGCAGCAGTTTAGATTCACAGGCTTCTCAATTACTTGTTAGTTTTGTGCAGTTTTGAAATCAAGTGATTTAGTTCTTCAAGTTATAGCTTAGTATTGGGTTATTGGAGTTGATTTTGAGATAGACTTGTGTATTCTTGAGTTTGAGCTTGAAATATATGGAAATCTATTTGAATATATTGGTGAAATCTCTTCTTCAACTCAATAACATGCTTTGCCAGTTCATTTGTTGGGTTACTTGATGAAGTTGGATGGCTTGTTGTAAAGTTTTTAATTGTTCTTCAAGTTGTCACAAGTTTGGATGTCGAGTTATTGAATTCGTGTGTCGAAAGACAAATCTGAATTGTGGCTTGATCTTGTATGTGGACTCAGTTAGATGAGTACATATCCTTGATTCTTGACATAACTCGATTTTGTGTTTCTCTCTTGAATTCATGAGCTAGACATTCATCTTTGCTTTAGAATCCATTCTTCTTCATTTGATACAAAGTTTGGTTGTTGGACTTCACTTGCAAGTTTTCTAGCGAAATCAATTGACCCAACTTCATTCTCTTGAATCATAGTAGTATTAGTAGTCGTTTCTTTTGGTTCTTACTCGCATTCTCAAACTTGCTCCATCACTAGTGGTGGATTTGATAGCTTGGCAAGCTCTAAAGTGATTGAGAGAATTTGTTACTTGCTTAGTTAGTCGCTTACTCTAGTGATAGTAAGTAATTATCTAACCCTCCTCTCCTTGTGGATTCGACTCCGGACTTACCGGATTATTACTTGAGACGATATCCTATACTTGGGATTTTGTAAGAGCATCTCCCACAGTTGATATCAAATTTTACACCAAATCATATATTTGGTGGAGAAAAATGGTTTGACCTCCCACAGTTGAACGATATGCATGAACTAGGCTTAGCAACTCAAAACATAATCATGACTGGTTTCTTCGCGCCCCAGGTCACGCTCATCTTAAAGAGATGCTTAATGAAGACAAATTAATAGGGCAAGGTTCCACGTCCTTAGCGTATGACCAGGACACTGCAATCCCACCTTCGCGTGGAGGTGCTTGCTCTTAGCTTAGCAAAGATAATAAAATAACATACGATACAAGTTACCTCACACCATTGCATTTTGTATCGCAGGCAATGCTGATGAACCCGTGTTGGAGCAAAGGAGTCAACCTTCTGCGTCCTATGTCCCAGTTCCGAGTTCTAATACCGAGAAGCCCGTCGCAGCTACTGAATATGCAGGAGAGCCTCTTGAGGACATCATCGAACTTTCTGATGATGCCGAGGCTGACACTGTGCGAATGGAGGAAGATGTCCATGCTGGTGCTGAGGAAATGAGAACAAATGATGTTGATGCTATCGCATCTGAAAGTATCCCTCGCCAAGCAACTTCGGCCGCCACCACGCCTCCAGCGATGACTGAGTCGGCGGTACCTCTTCCTGCGTGGAGCTTTTGGGGCTCGCAGGTTGGGGCTGCGATTGCACCTGGTGCGGCTTATACTCTTCCCCCCAACTATGAGGAGTTAGAGCTCGCAGCTCATAGAAGGGCAATGGAGCGAGGGCAGTCTTCAACCATCCCAGCAATGCGCATTCCTTCTCTACGCGAGATCCTTGAAGGAACTGGTATGTCATGTTTTGCTGTTCGCATCTCGCATTTGAATTCGATAGTATAACTTGGCTTTGACATTACTTCAGGTTTGAAGCAAGCCGACGTGGACTGGCTAGTTCGGATGCGCCTCACCTACCCCCAGTCATTTGCGAGGTCTCTGGAGATAGGGCCCTTTGACAGGAGGTTGTTTCTTTCCGAAGCCATCTGTATTTTGGAGCAGCTGTCCGCGGCCACACCTGCGACCATTTCTCCTCAGAGTGCCGAATTGCTTTTCGGCATGTGCCAAAATCTTCTCCCCAAAGTTCAAGGCAGACTGGGCTTCAAGTTTCTTATCAAAAGAGTTACCCTGATTTGTGAGGCTGTAACTTTGAAATGCGGCCACCAAAACCTCGTTGCTGAAAAGCATAAGGTAGAGCAGCAAAAGCAAAAGGTTGAAGAGGCTATGAAGCTCTATCATGAGATGAATGCCAAATGCGAGCAATTGAAGCAAGAAGTGGAGCAAGTGGAAAATCTGAGCCGTCAATTTACCCCCTGGACTCCTTGATCAAGGGTTTATTTTGATTTTTGAAAAGTAGCAAATAAATAGCTGAAAAATTATTGTAATGTGGCTAGGGTTTCTCCTTTTTTTTTCAAAAAAAAGAAGAATCGAAATGCCCGTTTTGCCCTTTCTGGGATTTGCTAGAATATCTCTGTGCACATCCGATTATGACGTCATCAATTGATATTCCGCCTTGTATTTTGCGCTAATTACTCATTAGATAAGCACGCTTTCCTTGGGAAGTCCATCCGAATCATGACCATCCGTCATTAATTAGGATACGCAACCGAATCGTCGTAGCCTTTAGTAGGGTAATTGATTGTTACCACTTTTCGAGGCATAAGTGATTAATCCTTACCCTCTTTTCAAATTTTGCTGACTCATCTTGGCAACTGAAGAGTCTCCACAAGGTCTATATGAACCCTGCCTTTTGCCATTTGGGTTCTTCATCCCAAAATGTGCTCTGCCGTGAGTCCTTACGACTGCTGGCTTGAACACTTATTTTTCGTTGGTTCATGGCAACTTCAAGTTGTGAAACCTGAGTTTGTGCTTTGTGCTATAGAAATAGCTTCCAAGATCTGCTTCATAAGCCTTATTGATCTTCATAACTATCATAAAGAAGATGCAGATAATACCTCATGTTTGTTCGAAGAATTTTCTTCGTCTATTATGTTTGCAGGTCATGTTTCCGGCTGTCTCCTGGCGAGGTGCAGCACCGTACTGACCTTGTTACCGACTCGTAATGAACGGTGGGATTCTCCTCCAGCACGCCCGGAGGAGAATTTGTTGCCTCCTCGTTCTTGAACTCAGGGTGGCGAGCCATTGTGCTCGTTTCCGTGGACAAGGAGCCTATTGCCGGAGGAATAACTGCTCCCCTGTTTTGTAAGGCTACATATGCCGGAACAGGTGGTTCCTCTGGTACATATCTTGATCAGACAGAGGCCTTGTCAGATCCTGGGATCTTGGACGTAGCGTCACCCAGATCTTGCTGCTAGGGACGTAGCGAGTGGCGGGCTGATCTTCTCGCAGGAGCGTCCTACTTGCTACAGATCTTTGGCCGCAGATCTGTGTATCGCATTACTGGTGTTAGGACCGTTAGGTTCATCCTTTTTCAGTTAGGATTCCCCCGATGTGTAACTTCTTGCTTGTAAGTTACTTTTTAGATGCATTGTAAGCCATGTTGGCTGCGCAGTTAGCTTGATTTAAGCTTTTTCCGCTTGTAAGCTGTTATCTAGACAGATAAATTGTAAGTCCTTTTGACTCGTAATGATAAATTTGTTTGCATTATTTGCTGTCTTGTTACGACAGATTACAATTTCGCATGGGTATCGGCGAATTTCGCCTTCTGTAGTGCTAAATACACACTTTGTATTTGCTATCTGCTGTATAAATCGCAGATATGATCTTAGATTATTTGAAATCGCGTTTGCATAGCTTTGCCACCTTGGCAGATAGGCTTGTGGTTTGTTTCAGATTAAAGTTCAAGTGCTATCTCATCAGATAGGCCTTTGTAGATCGATTATGATCATTTTTCATAATGCTGCTATCACATCAGATAGACTTAAGAACGATTTTTAAATCGCATTTGCATAATGCTGCTATCGCCATAGATAGGCTTGGAAGATCATTCACGATCATGTTCGCATGAGCTGCTATCATAGCAGATAGGCTTGAAAGATTACTTGGGATCGTACTCGCATATGCTGCTATCGTTACAGATAGGCTTAAGAGATCATTTAAGATCATGTTCACCTGAGTTGCTATCGTGGCAGATAGGCTTAAAAGATCAATTAAGATCATTTTCGCATGAGCTGCTATCGTAACAGATAGGCTTAGAAGATCAATTAAGATCGTTTTCGCATAAGTTGCTATCGTGGCAGATAGGCTTAGAAGATCAATTAAGACCATTTTCGCATAGGCTGCTATCGTGACAGATAGGCTTAGAAGATCCATTAAGATCATTTTCGCATTAGCTGCTATCGTGGCAGATAGGCTTAAGAGATCAATTAAGATCGTATTTGCATGAGCTGCTATCGTGGCAGATAGGATTTAAGAGATCAATTAAGATCGTATTTGCATGAGCTGCTATCGTGGCAGATAGGCTTAGAAGATCAATTAAGATTGCATTCGTATAGGCTGCTATCACGACAGACAGGCTTAAAAGATCATTTGAGATCGTATTCAAGTAAGTTGCTATCACGGCGGATAGGCTTTTGCTAACAGTAATAATGAACTAAATTAAACAATAAAGAAATCTAGAAGCATAAAGTTCTTCTCATTTGGGAGAAGTCTTTTACTATAGAACTCTCATATGGGAGAAATGAGATTACAATTCTCTCATATGGGAGAGAAGATGTGCGAATCATAGCTATACAGAGCATAAGGCAACGTTGTAATAAAACTCATAAAATGAGAGAAGTCAGGGATAGTTTATCTTAATCCAGCGCTTGTTGACTGAGCTTGGAGTTGAGGTTGTTCCGTGCAACCTCCGTATGCTGCAGTAACCACTGACAAAGACTTATGTGACTTCAAAGGGCCCTTCCCAATTGGCTGCGAACTTCGGGTGAGCCGCCTCTCGCATGCAATGGTCAGATGCGCGCAAGACCAAATCTCCAACTGCGAAATCTCTCCGTTGGACTGTTTTATTGTACGCACGAGCAATCCTTTCTTGATACCGTTTGTTGGTCGTTTTAGCTTGCTCTCGCTTTTCCTCTAGCAAGACTAAGTCATGATCGCATTGATTTTCGTACAATGCGTGGAAGGCCAATCTTGCTGAGTTAACTTTCACCTCCGCAGGTACCACAGCCTCAGCCCCATAGCATAGGAGGAATGGTGAGACCCCTGTGGGTGTCCTTGGAGAAGTCCGGTAAGCCCACAGGGCTATGCTTAAGGAATCAGCCCACTTCTTGTGGTCATCTGCGACCATCTTGCTCAAGATCCTCAACAGCGTCTTGTTGGTCGCTTCTGCTTTCCCATTGCCTTTCGGGTAGTAGGGGGTGGAGCATATCTGCCTGATGTTGTATTCTGCTAGCTTCGCATCCACCTGGCGATTAACAAAAGGAGTGCCATTATCTGAAAGGATGGTGTTGGGAATTCCTAACCTGCATATGATGTTTTCTTGGATGAAATGGACCACAGCTAGCGCATTTGCCGTTTTCAGTGGTATCGCTTCTACCCATTTGGTGAAAAACTCAGTCGCGGTGAGAATGAAGTGATTCCCGTGCGAGTTTGGTCGAATGGGGCCAATAAAATCCAGAGCCCATGTGTGAAAAGGCCATGGTGTTCCCAATGCATGTAGATCTACAGCAGGAGCGTGCACTCGATTTCCTTTAAATTGACACTCCTGGCAGCGTCGTACTTTGGTGCGGCAATCAGCCTCCATCGTGGGCCAAAAATATCCAATTGAGAGGAGTTGCCTGCATAATTTCGCACCCCCCTGATGAGAAAGGTCCATCACTTCTTGTGCCTCCCTGCTGTCTAGACATCGCAGCAAGTTGCCCTCATGGCCTCTTCGCCAAAGCAGGTTTTCTTGTACTACGTATCGGGATGCTTTCCTCCTCAATTTCTCAGCATCTTTTCTCGATTCGGGTACGGCGCCCTGGGTGAGAAAATCAAAGAGTGGTTTCCTCCAATCCGCATCATCATCGGTCAGAGCAATGAGTAAAGAGTCTTTGATCAGTGCGCAACTCTCTCACTTTCCTTGTATCAGTGTCGCGGCCGTTGACATGTCCGGCCAGTGAATGCCATATCTCTGGGCTTTCCGATAGATTGACACTTCGCTTTCCCCGCAAGCATGTTGATGGATCTTTTCTAACAGCAGCTGTCCTTCTTGCTCGGAGACGCATCGCATAAGTATTCCGCCAGGGCCCTTGTAATAGAGGGTGTTGTCATGTACGCAATACCCCTTTGTGGATGGCCAATTCTCGCTGCTCGTACCTTCTGCGATGGCCCGTAAGATTGACTTTCTCCAGTCCCCATCGTCTATACATTCTTCGTCGCACGCGTCTTGTGTTAACGCCGACGATGTTCGCACTTCGATCAGAATTCTTGCAGGACATTTTTCTGTGCTAACCTTGGATCCCAAGGTGGCCAAAGGGTCTGCATGCCTGTTATCCGCTCGGGGCTTGTGCTCGTACCTAACATCGCAGAACTGTTGCACCAGTTTTTGTACCAAGGTCCGGTAGGACAGAAGGTTTATCTCCTTCAAACCGTACTCGCCCGAGGCTTGCTTGACGATTAGCTTGGAGTCCACCATGACCGTCAAGTTGCTTACTTCCAAAGCTTTCGTTGCACGAAGTCCCGCTATGAGGGCTTCATATTCTGCCTCGTTGTTGGTGACTGCGAAGTCAAGCTTTGCGGACATCTGTATGACCTCCCCATCTGGCTTGGTCAAGACTATCCCAATGCCTCAACATTTCCTTGTGGATGATCCGTCAAAATGGAGCGTCCAATAAGGCAAATCAACTGCATAGATCTCAGGTCCTTCAAATTCTTCTTCAATCACAGGCTCGTGACTGTTATCCGGGAACTGTGCCAACAAGTCCGCCACCGCCTGCGACTTAATCGCCCGCGGTCGCACGCATGTGATATCGTATTGAGAGATGGTCATATACCATTTTGCCAATCTTCCCCCAGGAGTGGTGTGAGTCAGGAGATATCGTATGGGATCACTTTTTGTGACCACCACCACTTTGTGCGACGCAAAGTAGTGTCTCAGCTTTTCTATTACGAAGAATAGGGCAAAGCAATGGCGCTCGATGTCCGTGTACCTTGATTCTGCGGGCTGCACGATGCGAGAGATGTAGTAGATGGGCCTTTCTTGGCCCTCGTACTCCTGAGCCAAAAGTGCTCCTATGGACTTTCTCGTTGACGTCAGATACAGCAAAAGCGGTTATCCTAATTGAGGCGCGATCATTATTTCTGAAGACGTCAGCAGATCCTTTAGTTTCCCGAACGCAGCTTCGTGCTCCAGGGTCCAGCTGTATAGGGCATCTTTCTTGAGAAGGGCACTAAAACAGTAGGTGATTTCGGCAATCGCTGGGATGAATCTCCGCAGATATGATAGCTTTCCAAAAAACGTCTTCAAGGCACTTTGGTTATGTGGCGGAGTCATGCCTGTGATGGCTGATACTTTCGCAGGATCAGGCTCGATTCCTTGGCGATGCACCACGCATCCTAAGAACTTCCCTGATGTTACCCCGAATGCGCACTTCATGGGATTCATCTTCCGTTGAAAGCGTCTGCATCTATTGAACACTTTCCGTAAATCCGCCAGGTGATCTGCCTCCTGCTTGGATTTAACCACCAGGTCGTCCACATAAAATTCCACTTCCTTGTGCATCATGTCGTGGAATAGGGCCATCATGGCCCTCTGGTAAGTTGCACCTGCGTTTTTGAGACCGAAAGGCATCACCGTATAGTTGAATACCCCAACGGGGTGATGAATGCAGTTTTCTGCGCATCTTCAGGGTCCATCTTGATCTGATTGTATCCGCTGAAGCCGTCCATGAAACTGAACATGCGATGACCCGCTGTCGAATCAATAAGCAGATCAATGTTGGGGAGCGGAAAATCGTCCTTGGGGCAGAAACGATTGAGATCCCGGAAATCCACGCAGATGCGAAGCTGTCCGTTCTTATTTACCACTGGCACAATGTTGGCCAGCCATGTGGGATGATGATTCGGCTCTATGAACTTGGCGTCCAGGAGTTTGACAATCTCCTGCTTAATCTTCACGTTAAGCTCCGGCCTGAAGCTTCTTGTGCTCTGCTTTACCGGCTTAGACCCCGGAATGATGTCTAAACGGTGCATAGTGATACTTGTGTCCAGACCGGGCATCTCATCATACTCCCATGCGAACACGTCCTTGTATTCAGTCAGGAGCTGTAGCAGACCTTTCTCCTCTTCGCTTGTGAGGTCCGCACTTAGAAAGACTGGCCTTTTCTTTTCTTCGTTCGGGCTTAGGAACACCTCCTTTAGCTCTAGCTTTTGCGGTCTGGGTTTGTCTTCCATGCATTCGGGTGCTTCTTTGAGCTTTTCGTCTTGAGTGCCCTGCATTGGTTTTTCCGTAACCGCAACTTGCTCGATTTGGTTTATTTGCTCAGGGATATCCCCATGCCCGCGTGAGGACACCCCCGCGCACCTTCATATGCGATAGCACTTTTTCCCGTTGGCGTAGAAGCTCTCTATATCCTTGCCTTCAGAGTCATGCTTTGCTATTCTCTTCAGAGTATACACGTTCTTTCGCTGGTAGGCGATCCGCGACGCCTCTTCCCGCGTGGGCGGCTTTTCCTTTGCATCCTCCCTGGTCACCATCACTCCCGGAGGTGACTGATCCTTGATATCTTCCCAAAGGGGTAAAGGAGTAGGGTTGAATGGTCCCGGTGTTTGCTCATCCGCCATCTCGGTGAACCACACCGCCTCGCTGAGATGTGCTTCGTCCATGTTGAATGGATTCGTTGAAGCCGGTATCTCGACTATTCTGTCGTTCCAAATAGCTTTCATCACTTGATGAGCTGTTGAAGGGACAGCATCAAAGCGATGAATCCAGGCTCGACCTATGATCATATGATACGTAGTGTTCGCATCTATGACATAGAACTTCGCTGAGCACTTGATTTTGCCGATCTGGACGCCCAGGCGGATCCATCCTATCGTCATTCTGGAGTCACTTCCGAATCCCATCAACGGGGATGGACGTTTGACAATCTTGTACTCGGGGATCCCTGCTAGCTTCACTGTGTGGAGCGAAACGACGTTAATTGCTGCTCCTCCGTCGACGAACGCTCTTTTGAACTCGACGCCATTGATGATGGCCGTCACATACAGAGGCCTCTGGTGGCTCGCATCTGTCTTTTTGTCGCTCGCGGAAAAGGTCATAATCTTTTCTGTACAGCGAGACGCCATGATGACTTTCCCATTGGAGACTACGAGATCGTCCTCGTAGTCTTCTGCTACCCTTAAGATCGCTTTCGTCATTTATGTCCGGCATTTATCTGAGAAGTTGATCTCGTTGAAGAATCTACTGAAGCCGTGCGACCCCTTCATCCGGTCGGCACGTTCGTCCTCCGTGTCTACGCTGTAGTCCTCATCGTCATGGACTTCGGCAATGATGGGTAGACCATCGTCTGCGACCTCTTCCAGATCCACAATCGAGATCATAGCGACCTCTTTACCTTTAGACTCTTGCTCCGCATGGGCAGGAAGTGGATTGTTGCGCACATCCTTCCTGTGGTCACTGACGATCAGCTCGCATTCTTCATCTTTTGGCTGAATACAATCCTGATCTTCTTACAATCCGCTGTGGGATGCATGACCTTGCCGTGTTACTCGCACCACTTCGGTTCCCTCACCATCTCCTTGGAGGGTGCCCTCTCGAGTGGCGATAGGACACCGTCCTTGCGCCATTGCCTGCAGAGGTCGCTTGCTTCTTCCACCGAACATGGCAGAGGTGGCGCGTCAAAGTTCACAATCTTCGCCTGCTTCTGGGGTGAAACTGTATTGACTTCAGCTTCGCGTCCCTTCTTATAGCTGAATCTCCCGATTTTGAAAGTAGTACCTTCCGAGGATCGCTCTGGGGTGCTTCTCTTTTTCTGCCTCTCCACTATAGGCTCGATGTTCTTCGTACATTCGATCAGTTTTGAAAACGTAGGCGTTTGCAGGTTGATGAGAACACCTTTGTATTCATCTCGCATGCACTGCAGGCATATCTCTACGAGCCTACTTTCGAGCATCGGATCTTTGCATTCCAAGGACTTCGCCCTGAACTTCTTGATGAAAGTTATTCCGTCCTCCTCGCGCTACTGATACATCCGCGAGAGGTGGATCATTGTCACCTTTTCCTCCATCTGGAAGAACTTGGTGTAGAACTATTGGACCATGTCGTCCCAGGTCTTTACGGACCCAGCTTCCAACGTCCTGTACCACTTGTACGCTACGTTCCCCAAGGATTTCGGGAACTCTCGCATCAGCAGTTTGGGATCGGCTCCATTCGGCCCCATGACATCGATGAAACGCATGACATGTTCATGATCGTTTCCATTGACATCTTCGAACTTGTCCCATTTAGGAGCCTTGTACCCAACCGGGTTAGGCATGAGATAGATCTCTCGCGGGATAGGAGGATCGTTGTCTAACTTCGGGATGATGGTATCCGCGAATGATTGGTTAGCCAGGATGGTGTCTATGCGCTTCTGCAGAGACTTCATACACTCTGGAGTGTTTCCCTCGGTAGCAGGAGGAGGAGTTGCCGCAGGCGGAGGCGACACATATGCCGCAGGAGGATTGGGAACATATTGGGCGTTCACATTGCCCCAGATTGCCGCTGGAGGAGGCAAGGGATACTGCGAGGCCGGATTAGGTACCAAAGCCGGAGGCTGAGGAGTATGAGCAGTGAGGGGCAACATTTGAGCTGTTGACCCTTGAATTGAGGGTAGCTGCTTAATCGCCGGTGGAGTCTATAGATTAGGGTTGGGGGGTGTGGTTGACACTCCCAGTCCTTGAGCGGTGGGGCTCCTCCTCCCTGAGAAACGGCGGTGGCTGGTGCAGGGTTTGGTGCAAGAGTCCCCAAGACAGCCATGATCCGTTCTAACTGCGCAGATTGAGCTTTGAGAGCCTTTGCCTGACTCTGGATGGTAGCGTCCAAGGCCTCTAGCGTCGGGGCTTCACCGGTGGTCGTAGGAGTGCGGCGGATCTCCTCTCCTGAGGCGGCTTCGGTAGAGGGCGATCTGTTACTGATGTCATCCTCCTGAGACATGGTTGCTTTTGATGGTAAGTTCACGTCGGGTTCACCAAAATGTGCACACGAGATTCCGGCGGGGAGAACTCCGTGTACACCGTTATTAGAGGATCAGAGATGGCACAGGAAGAGTTGGGTTGTGTGTAGGGAGAGAGTAAGGCAGTAGTAATGTCTGAGAGAGAGACAGAGGTTTGGCAGAGCTTCCACGTATGGCTGGTGTGTGTCCTCCTTTTTACGGAAAGGTTAACGTCCTATATATAGCAGAGAATGTGACCTTTTTTGTGTGGTTAATGCGCCCATCAATGGCGACTTAATTAGCTTAACCACAACGGCACGTTCGTCCGCGTATATAGGGACCGTTACAGCATGTTATGCGCGAATACCGGAACCGTTATGGGGTTGACCGGGTTCGACCGGATTGACCGGGTTTATGGAGCTCGTGCCATAAATCTCTCAAAGCAGTTACTAAAGGTCGCGCGCGGGCTTGGCTCGCACGCGACAGGACTTACTCTAGCCTCCAAACCACTAAGTCCCTACAAGTCCCGTGCAGTGGTATGCGAGGGCCCTGTCTCGCAGCCCCCACATGGATCAGCCCGGCTGGTGATCCAGTGTGTGTGGAGCACAATATGGTGTGCTGGATGGTTGCCACGTGGCCAAGATCTGTCAGCTCAGAAAGCACTATCTACACCAAGCAACAAAGAAGCAGATCAAATTCTTAATCCAATTCTCAGAAGAACACTGCACTCTCACATCAGTTTCATTTTCTTTGTTCTTCTGTTCTTTACTTCATTTGTATGTCTTCTTGTTTATACTTCTAGTTCTTATTCTCCAAGATTGTTTTAAGTTAACAATAGTATTATTAGTTAATCAGATAGCTAGAGCAGGTACTAGATAGGTTAGAGAGAACCACAAGCTGTAACAGATTAAGGTATCTCTCTGTTCTTGAGATCTAGGTCTTAGCTGTGGATTAATAAGAATTGAGTTGAAAATCCTGCAGGGAGAAGATCCCAGAGGTAGAGACGTAGGTCCAAGTGGACTGGACTCTATATATCTTGTGTCTCTTGCATCTACTTTACAGCTTCATACTTAGATCATTTGCAGCTTTCAAATAGGTTCATTTCAAGGGTGTGAAACTCATTTCAAGGCCTTAAAAAAGACTACTTATTTTTATACTTAACTGCTCACACTCCAAGGACTTGAAACTTATTTCAAGGCCATGAACTTTACTTACTCTTCACAAACTATTTTGAAACCACTTCTCTTGCAAGTTTTAGCAAAAGTTGGCATACTCTATTCAACCCCCCCCCCTCTAGAGTATTCATCCTACATTTCCACCTACTGTACCCCTTCTAGGGGAGATTGTATGTTCAGCATGTTTCAAAGGCTTGAAACAGCTTGTGTATTTAAGGCCTTGAAACTGATTTCAAAGGTTTGAAACTAACACTCCAGTTTCTGGAATGAACTTAGGGGGAGCTGATGATCTTATTTAAACTCGTTTGAAACTAACACTACAGTTTCTGGCATGAACTTAGGGGGAGCTGATGATCTTATTTAAACTTTTTTGAAACTAACGCTGCAGTTTCTGGCATGAAATTAGAGGGAGCTGATGATCTTATTTAAACTCCTAATCTCTTATAATTGATCATCTATTACATGATGATGAAAGACATATCATTTCTCTACTATGTCCTATGATTAATCTATGTGTTTGACTCAGTTTGTGCAGTTATATTTTGTTTCTATTTTGCAGGAGGATTGTTTCCTAACTTATTCGATTGCAGAATGGAAATCAATCTCACAAATTTATTATGCACATTTATCTGGTACATTTAAAGCTTCCCAACCCTCCAACAAACAAGATAAAGTTAGTATCTTTGAAGATACTAAGCAACTATCTGTTGGAAGAGCTGTTGGAAGAGTCAAAGGTTTGCTACTTAGTTTTCGGAAAGTCTGTTAATGAAGATCCTGCAAGATATTAAATTCAAACAGCTGCATAAAATTGGGAAGGCTTGAAGAAATAACAACAGGACTCTTACGGAAATTCTCAAGCACTTTACAGAGATTGACAAGCAACAAAGAAGCAGATCGAATCATCCAATCTGATGAAGAACACTGCATATTCATCCTCAGACCCTGTTCTAGTGTTCTTCTATTCTGTGCTTTATTTGTATATCATTCTGATAATACTTCTAGTTCTTGTTCTCGTGGATTGTTCAAGTTGAACAATAGAGAAGTCTTAGTTAATTAGTTACCTAGAAAAGGTACAAGATAGGTTAGTGAGAACCACAAGCTGTAACAGAGTAAGACATCTGTTTGTGCTTGATATCTAGGGTCTTAGCTTTTGATTCATGAGAATTGAGTTAAAAATCCTGCAAGGATTAAGTCCCTGAGGTAGAGACGTAGGTCCATGTGGGCTGAACTCTATAAATCATTGTGTCTCTTCCCTTTACTTTGCAGCATTTTACTTAGTATACAAACTGCATAAAACAGGTTTTCAGCTCAAGTGTTTCGACCTTATTTGAAGGCCTTGAAAACTTTCAGCTTTCTCTTTACTATCTGTTTTGATTCCAAGGACCTGACAAGGACCCAAAACTCATTTCAAGGCCTTGAATTACTTGCTTCATTTCACAAATTCATTTGAAACCACTCTTTTAGAAAAAGTTTCAAAAGTTGCCATACTCTTTTCAACCCCCCCCCCCTTCTAGAGTATTGATCCTGTAATTAATCCTACTGTACTACCCTTAAATTGGTATCAGAGATTGCATCACTGCATATATCTAACAATCTTGTGATTATGAAAACTGAAGGAGATGGTTGTTTCTCACAGGGAAGAGCTGCTAATAGACCTCCCTTGTTCTGTGGTGACAACTTTGTGCACTAGAAAGCCTCGATAAAAATGTTCATCATTGATCAAGATATGGAACTTTTGACTATCATTCAGAAGGGTCCTCACATATTCTATACTGAGAAATATGGGTTCAGAACTCCCAAATATGAGGATTCACTTTCTGCTTCTGAACTAGAACAATTTTCTAAAAATTGTAGAGATATGAATCTCTTATATTTTTCTTTGAGTGCAGATGACTTTAACTGGATTTCAGGTTGCAAAACTGCCAAGGAGATCTGGGACAAGCTTTTAGTGACTTTTGAAGGAACCATCCAAGTAAAGCAAATTAAGATCAACATATACCTCAGGCAATATGAGTTGTTCAAGATGAATGGAGATGAATCAATCATAGGAATTTTCAAAAGGTTCACTGATATTGTCAACAACCTTGATACATTGGGAGAATACATTTCCAATGAATAAAATGTTAGAAAGATTCTGAGAAGTCTTCCTAAAGTAAAATGGGAACCATAGACTACAACAATTGAAGAAGCTCAAGATATATCATCTCTTCAAATTGATGATTTGGAAGGAAAGTTGCTTACACATGAGATCTCTATGAATGAAGTGGATGGAGATTTACTAGACAGTGTCATGAACTTAGCTCTCAAGGCCAAGGAGAGTGAGTCATCTCAAAACCAGAAGAAGATGATGATGAGGATCCCTTTGCTCTCATTTCCAAATCCTTGACCAGGATCCTAAAAATGAAGAAGAACTTTGGAAACAAAGACTTCAGAAAAGGACAAACACAGATCCTCCAGTAGTACAGATTACAAAGGTAAAGTTGTCTGTCATGGTAATAATGCTAAGTTAATGAATTAATTTGAGTGTGGTGATGCAGGACACTTATCAGAGACTATACACATAAGAAAAGAAAGTCATTTCAGAAGAAAGACCATGACAGAAAGAAGAAAGCTATGGTAGCCTCCTGGAGTGATTTGATTCCTTTAGTGATTCTGAATCTGAGGAGGAAGAAGCCAACCTCTGCCTTATGGCCAAGCATGATGAAAATTATGAAAAGAACATTGAGGTAATGGTAAAATATTTGAGTTCTAAACCAACAGATGTTCTCACTGGCTAGCTTAGAACAATGCTTTTAAATGAGAAGGACTATCTGAAAGAGATTAGAAATTTGAAAGAAAAAGTTCATGAGCAAGCAAAAGAAAACGTGGAACCTGTTTGTAAAAATAAAAGCCTTAAAAATTCTTAGAAGAACTATGACAGAGATTTCAAAGCCTTGGAAACCAGTTTCAAGGACTTGAAAACTAAAGTCAAGAAAGTAGTTAATGAGAACTCTTTACTGAGTGACAAAATTCTTGCTAGAAGACGTCACTGTGATGAATTGGTGGCACAAAATACTACTCTAACTGAGAAACTTCAAGATCCTAAGTATGCAATGACAAAAATTACTGGCTCAGAACACAATTTGGACTTGATTCTTGGAGGAAGCTAACAGACTCTTCACAAAGCTGGTATTGGTTACAATCCAAATTATCCTAGAAAGAACAATACCAAATTTGTAAAAGCTAGTAACAATACTGCTCCTAAGTGCCATTACTGCAACAAAACAGTTCATGTTAAAATGAATTGTCCTTTCAGAAGAAGAGACCCTCAAACAATGAGAAAAAAATTTCCATTTCAACTTTAAGGACATGTTAGACAAATTTGGGTTCGAAAAGGGGTTAGACCACGTAACATGGTTTACCCTAAATATGAATCTAAATTCCAGTCTTGGTCTAACAGCTGGGTAAGGAAGTTGATAGCGCCATTTAGGATCTATAATTATTTAGCATTTACTACATGTTAATAGGTATTTGAGAGTGATTTGAGCCCAAAGTTAGAGAATAAAGGTCGTTTTATCACTTGTTGTTCACCATGTGCTATATTGTTATTCCGGGTGTTTTCTATTCATATTTCATTGTTATTTGTCAAATATGATCGCTTGGTATGTTTGTTCATGTTTTCTTGGCAGGAACGGCTGCTAATCGGTTGATAGGAGGCATGGAACGAACTTCGGAAACAACCGGAGCTCAAGTGGAGTGAAGACAAGCCGAATTGGAGGAGTTTGGATTACCAGTTTGCACTATTTTGATACTAGCTGGATATCTACAAATAATTTGGACGTGAGACCAGTTCCAAATGAAAGTAGACTTAGAGAGATTTCAAACGATATGTCACGGAGCTAAATCCGAGTTCGGGCGAAGAAGTTATGGCCCGACGAAGTTAGAAGCAGATTTCAGGGGGCTATTGTGCAATTACTAACGATATGTCACGGAGCTAAAACCATTCACGTTTCGAGAGAGACATGAACAAGGAGGAGAGCAAGGAGACTCCATTGGAAGCAACCTCAAGCAAGGAGAAGAGCCCGGATCGCGCAAACTTCACGATTTCTAGTGTTTGATCTCTTCTTCCCTCTTTTAATCACTTGTATGGAGAAACTTTGTCGTGTTGCTAAGATTTCAAGTAGTAGCTAGATATTTTTCTAGGCTTCTCTAGGGAGCCTAGGGTTTATTTTGACTATTATATTTTCCAGATTAAAGGCTTTGTTTCATTCTTTTTGATTTGATCTATTGGATGGCATTTGATTTCATGAACTTATTGAAGATCTTAGTCTATTGACACGGTTAGGGTATGAATTGATAACTCTTGAATCTTCGTGTTCTTCATAGATTGTGATCTTGCTTAATGTTAGTCGTTTTTTTAGCTAATTGTTCATATACTATGCTTATTCCTTGGCCAGAATGGAGTAACTAACCAGACTTGTTAATTAGCTAGCGAGTGTGTGAGAGCGACTTAGACCTAGTTGTGATGAGATATGAACAACAATCCTTAATCACTGAGAATGAGAAGAGAAGTGTGTAGGATTGGCCTTAGTGGGTAGATTCGGTCGGAGATAGTGAGGTGTTCGTGTGGTGGTGGTCTGAGAGGACATCATTCCATGCACTGTCGTTAGCCTACTAGAACGGACCGGTAGATGTAGGTGGACCAACAGGACACCAAGTAAACCGTGACGTAGAAGGACATGAGACCGAGAGGAGATTGTCAGTGCTTTTACCCGGCTTAACTAAAATAGACTTAACGTGTTACATAGCTAATACGGAAATCATATACAGTCCTAGGTGATCTAGAGAATGCCTAGATTCTCCATAATTGTTTTAATAAAATAAAAAACCAAAAATATTAGTTTAGTTGTTATTTAATTTCAGTCACTTGTTTGTTGGTGACCCCTTAGTTAATCAAATTCTTCCTCCTGTTACAGTACTCTAAGTTAATAACTTATTAAATAATCTCAAGCTTTTCCTAGTGGGATCGATAACTCAGGGTTGAAATATTACCCTATATTACTTGAACCGTGCACTTGCGGTAACACGTAAGAAAAAGTGTCAAGTTTTTGGCGTCGTTGCCGGGGACAGCGGTAGATTATTTAGTTTGGAGTTAGTTTAGAGTAATTTTATTTTAAAATTATTTATTTTGTTTCTATTTATGTGCTTCACGGGTTTCTTGTGAGTTAGTTTTTGGAGGAACACAGGAAGCTGGAGACGTAATGAGCATGTGGAGCAACGAGGATTATGTGGGGATCTCTGATTTCCCCTACTACTGTGCTAAATGTAGAGTTTGGCACAATGATGGCACATACTCAATGATTTGGTGCTAAAAATTCAAGATGGATCACAAATATGAAGACGCATGCATATTCAAACCACCACAACTTCATCAGCATCAAGAGGACTCATCAGCAAGCGTGGATGACTTACACAATATTATGGGGGAGATCCAAGCGCGCATCACACGGATGTCCCTGGACACCTGAGCCACAAGAGGACCCTCTGGCACATGCCATTGAGCCCCTAATCGAGCCTCTATGGTCACCATCACAAGATGGTTTGGATGAACCTCATTGGCTACACAGCTGTCCTAGAGATGCAAAGAACGAGAATCCGCATCCCAAGCTGCATTCGTGGACGCAAAGATACATGATCCGTACGAAAAATGCAGTTTCCATGAACCATTGGTGGACTCTGCCATTTATGAGGACTCAGACTCTGATTTAGACTGGGGTGGAGTTGTGTATCCTACAATAGAGGAGGCGATGCTCTCAGTAAGGCAACCTCCAATTATCTCACAGCCTTGGCATGATTGGAATGAAGCCAACATTGGGAGCTTGTGGTGTGCTGATGATGGAGCTGGCGAAGAAATAGTGTCCATTACAATTGAGGTAAAAGCCCCTACTCAGTTTCTTGAAGAATTTTCCATATCTCATAGAAATCAAGTCCGCAATGAGTTGAAAAGACTTGTGTATGGAGAATATTTTTGGGAAGAACGTGATGGGAAACTTCCAATTTCTTTTTCTATTGGCTATTATATTGACAATCTATATGCCATTGTCAAGGAGTTGGAAATCGTTAAGTGTGGGGGTATAGATGAGATGCATGTTTCATAGATTCATTTGAGCCCAGTGGAACTACTGGGATGATTTCATTTGAGCCCAGTGGAACTTTGTGGAAGTTGATCAAGAGGATCAAGTGCAAGATGAAAAGAGTCGGCTTCTACAATTGCTCATCATCTTCTTTGCACATGGGTGCAATTCGTGAGAATAAAGTCATCGAGAAACGATGGTGGAAGAAGAAGAAGTGGAGAGTTAAGAATCCTCACTACGCTAGACGTTTGAGGTAACCGGGTCGGGACGTCGACCTTAAATTACAAGCGCTTCTTGGGAAGCAACCCAATGCAGAGTAGGATATTTGCTATTTTGTTTAGTTTTGTATTTAGTTCTCCATACTTGATTGTGAGAGACGATATAGAGAGAGGTTTAATATTTTTCATGAGTGTGCAGGAAACAGGTACTGAAGAACACTTCGGATTTCCCTTCTTGATGCACGTGCACTACATTGCACGCAAAATGAGGCACAACGAGATATTTGTGAATAGGATCTCGGAAGAGAGGCTACTCGAGTTTGAGGAGTAGCTATTCACTAATCGGGTATATTTGCAGCTAGTTGTTGTTCGGATTTGCACGCATCGGAATCCGAAAAGGAATGAAAGAAGTCACAAGCTTAAAGGGACTTGATTCTCGTGCTAGAGAGAAATTTTGGAGATGAGATGAATTTGGGAATTTTTCAGCCAAAAATGGATTGTACATTCAATGACGAGTCCGTGAGCGCGAGAATCGAAGGAATCGGACATCGGACGAAGAAACTAGAGCAAAAACAAAATCCGGTGAGTCCCAGGGCATTTCGGGCCGAAATCAATTTATTTAGGGCCGAAATGCCCCTTGATTTCGTGCTGAAATTAAACAAGGCCACTTTTTTGAGATTTTGAAATCATTTCGGGCCGAAATACTTTTCGTTTCGGGCCGAAATGCTCTGAAAGTCACACTTTTGAGTGTATTTTTGGGATTTTGGGGGTATTATTTGAAGCAAAAACCGGGTTTTAACCCTTCTACACCCCAATTTCGAATCTAAAACACCCTCCTTAATCTTCTTCCTCTCAAACTCTCGAGAACACGCACACATACAAAATCAAAAGCATCTTCAAATTCAAAACTTTTTGGTGGGTTTTGGTCCTTGCAAGCTCGTCATTAACATTAACTCGCGGACTTTTGAGAGATAGTGAGTGGTTTGAGTGCGGGGGAAAACAAAGAGGAAAAGCTCCAAGAAAAAAAAAAATCCAATTCGCATACTTGGAGTAGGATTTGTCCTATGCTCAAGAAGAGACTTGTGACGGGGACACCGAGGAGCTTAAGGCGGTACTCTTGCCTTCACTTGCTCATGTTTCCAAAAACGTTGGTACAATTTTCTCTCTCTCTACTTTAATTCTTGCTTAGGCACTCTAAGGGATTAATTTTCTTGAAATATTTTACTTGCTCATACTCGGATTATTGGATACTTGTTTAGCTCACTCCGACTAGACCTCACGTGCACTCACTCCGACTAGACCCATCGGCCATACATTTGAGCAGCCGAGTCCTCTTGATTTCACCTTATATTTCGTTGAGGACAACGAAACGCTTAAGTGTGGTGGAGTTTTTAGCTATCCGCTAGTTAGCCATTGCATAGCCTTGTTACATGTAGTTTAGAAAGTCGAGTTTGCATGTAGGTGTCGAGTCTGTTAGTTTTGCATGTGCACGTTTATTTTATGCATTGTATATTTTGTTGCACTTTTATTTATTGAGTCCACCTACCTTATGTTGTGGTTAGTCGAGTTGGCCAGTTACATATAGTGTCGGAAAAAAATTTAAAAATTGAAAAATCTTAAAAAATGTTTTTTTTTAGAAAGGACATTTAATAAGAGTGAGCGTGGATAGGGCTCAATGATAGAAAATCCCTGGAAGTAGGACAATCTGAGGTGAGGTAGATGCGAGAATCTGGAGTAGGAAGGCTATAGGGCTAATGCACTCGACAATCGTGAGTAGCTGTCTGTCGAACTAGTTATCCTACTAGCGCTACACCACCGTCACTTAGGCAGTCGTCAACCCTTCCTTAGTGGCAACATAACAGCTGAGCGAGTGATTTTATGGGGACCTCACGTCCCGTCTCCATCGCCTAGGTCCACTAGTTACCCCAATTTGATCCATCTACCCCTTTTATTCACAGCCTCTAGCCTAGGAAGCCATTCCTTATGACTTTCATCACTAGTTAGAATGGTCCCTTCCTATGCGTCATGATAGTTCATGATAGGGGGAGTTGAGTTAGGGAGGTTTGTTGAGGGTGAGCTGATATTATACATCTTGAGTGGATTATCTCACATGTCGTCTTTTGAGGGGATTTGAGGGTGAGATAGAGACGGAAACACACTTCGGTGTGGCGGTGAGTCGTTTCCATACATCACGATCACAGGTGGAGTGCCGTAGTGCGTGATAAATTTTTTGCACGTCATGGGGTGGGGTTGGTTGATCTTATAGGAGGAAGTGCTTGGGCTTCATTTATATTTTCTACATCTTAGGTGATGAGGAGGATTGGTTGGAAGTAGCACGAGTTACATTGACTACCGGGTTTGAGATATGGTTTACATTGAGTGTGGGGGTGTGTTAAGGATCGTAATTTGCACATTTTAGTATGTTATTGAACTCTTGATTGCTTACTTTTATGTGTAACGTGTGTATTATAACCCTATTTCTAGACTAATACTTGTTTCTTTTAGTTTGTGTGGAATTTCTTTATTTTATAGGAAAAATTGCGCTTTGAGACTCAAATAAATATTCCACAAGACTTAAGAGGCGATCCAAGTGAGCTTACGAGGGCCAAGGAATATGAAGAAGGAGTTTAAGGGAATTAATTTGAAGAAGTCAAGTGATAAAGAGGCTAAAGTTGAAGACAAAGCAACTAAATTTCAAGTTAAAGTGAAGATTCAAAGGTCTTTGCGAGAAGATGAGTAAATAAGTAGGCCAAAAATGAAGATTCAGAAGCCAAGAGGCCAAATTACAAGGCCAAAGTTGCATCCAAGGGGTTGTTTGAGAAGAAATTAACGGAATCGGGGCCAAAATGTAAGGTTCTAAAATTTCTAAGGACTAAAAAGAAGACTTTTTAACGGATTGTGGTGGGAGTGGTAAGTTTTTCAAATGTTTCAAGAAGAGCTCGGGGCCTTTTAAAGGCCCCCAGCAAAATCAAGGGGCCAAGATGCAATAACCAGCAAACAACTCACGCCAGACCCCTATCTTTCTCTCTCCCCGACGGTGATATCACAGAATGAACCAGAGGAAGCCATGAACACAACGACGAGCTTCTCCAAAGCTTCGACCAAGCCCCAAATCGCCATCTCTTCACTCACTTTCAACCCAAAACGATCCCCAACCCATTCCTAACCGTATACAACCCTCAATTTGGCCCAAGAACGAACCAACAATGAAACTACAAAAAAAGAGGGCAAATACGACGGCCAGAAAAAAGGACGGCCACCATTACCGTAGTATATAACCTAAAAGCGACGGCCAACTGGTGGCCGTCGTATTAAGCCTCAAGAACGACGGTCTCTTAAAAACCGCCGCATTTATAGCCAATTACGACGGTAAAAGTTCCGGCCGTCTTATCTGGCATTTATTAACGACACAGTTTATTTGACTGTCGTATTTAAAAAAAAAACGCAATGACGGATTCGCACTGCGTGAGAAAGTCTAAAGTGATTCTAAAAAAAGTAAATAAAGAAAAAGTTAATTTCTTAAGAAAAGATAAGCTAAATTATGAAAAACTGTAGACGTCTTCCTCCCAAAAAAAAAATATTGCTACTAAACCTATTCGGCTCTCTCTCTCCGAGTCTCCGATCCCTGGAAACTTCGTCTTTCTCTTTGTGCATAGTCGTTCAGTTATCTCCAGTTAAGGGTCGATGTCGACCTCTGTATAGTTTCCAATGGACGTCCTTCCCGTCTCCAGATCTAGATCGGTGGTCCCTCAAACATCTTCAATCATTCAATATGGTGTGTACGATTCGATTGCAGGTAACTATCTCCGATCTCTCTTGCTCTTTGATCCCAAGTTTCTCGATCTGGCCTCTTCGAGAATAAGAGGATGTCGCAACCCATGTTAGCCGACCTCTGCTATCTAATGTTTCTTTGCAATTTCAGAAACTTTCTTCAATTTTGGAGTCTTTACAGGAACAGCCAGTCTCAGCTCGCTTAGGGTTTCTAACGCTCACTGACTTTGGTCACAGAATGGAGGCTTTCTGTTTGTTTGGTGTTGAATCCCATTCCACAATTTCTGAAAGTCTTCAAATATTTGGAGGTATGATTTTACATCCCTTATCTGTTATTCATCAATGGTCTCATTATGTTAATCTTGTACCCCAAGTATAGGAAAAAATTAATAAATACATAAACCATATGAGATCCTGTTATAGTTGAATCACATGCTTAGTAATTCCCGAAGTGAATTTAGAATTAAATTTGGATTGTATTAGTTATTGCAAATTGATTTAGTTTCACTTCAGATCTTGCAGATTTCTATGGGTTTAACTCCCAGTTTGAGATCCAAGTTGTACCCCAAATTGTGGAGGCTCGTCGATTCTCTGTTTTAAAAGTAAGTAAAGAAACAGGCAATCATCAGATTTGTGCTTATGAGCACTCGTTAAAAAGCTAAGTAATAGACTTCCCATAGAAATTGGCCATGTTCTGAGATCCATTATATATTTTCCCGGAGCATTAAGCATTAACATAAATACTATGCCTAAATAGACCATGCTATATTAAATTTGATAAAAACTCGCATTTTGGGCCAAATTAGAGCACTGTTTTCATTAAACATTTGCCCTTAGTCTATGCTCTGTTTTCCATACCATCTGTGGCCTATGCTTATATATATGCTTTATACATTCATCCTAAATTCAAAGTTTAACTTATAGACGGAGAGTGATGATATAAAAAATAAATAAAAATAACTATCTTGGGAACTCATCCTTAGCAGGCTATCTATGTGAAAAATTGGAATTGCATGTAATTGAAAGGTTACAAATACATGTTTGTGATAATCTATTCTCTGGATTCCAGATCATTTTGGATATTACCATTTTTTCATTAGGTGCATTATGCTCCACTGAAGAAGTTTTACCAACTTGTAAACTAAACATCAATACGAATTTTCATACTTTTCCTCTATAAATATATATATTGACTATATATTTTGAATGGTGCAGATCAGATTGATTGCCATCAAAGAAGATGGGCACGAGGATGAGGTTGCATTTCCACATATGTAAAGGACAAATGTTAAGGCAATTCATGTTTTTTAAATATATGTATCAATAAATACTATTATACTTTAGTGAAAACATTTTCTCTTATTATGCTAATCTTGTTGCCTTACTAGTGTGAATTTCTCCAATTCTGGCAAATATTTTTTTTAACGTAAATGAACTTAATTACGACAGTCGGACAAACGTAGTATTAAATACAAAATCGACGGGAAAACATTACCGTCGTATTTTCCTGTAATAAACGGCGGTCAACTAGGTAACCGTCGTATCACTATATACCCGTCGTATTTGACAATTATTAACGACACACTGCTTCCGCCGTCGTATATAGTCAAAAACGATGGCCGGCGACCGTCGTATCATCAAATACGACGCCTTTCGATACTACGGCCACGTGGCCGTCGTATTAATCTATTACGACGGTTTTTTACCCTTAAACGACAGGTTCCGACCGTCGTATTTGCATATTTTTTTTGTAGTTACCCAATTTCTAGGGTTTATGTGAACGGGTTTGAAATCGACGATGCAAAGGGTGGGAGACGAATTGGAGGGCGTAGATGAAGGCTTGGAGGCCACGAAACCCTCTCCTGCAGCCTATATAAACAGATGGTGAAGAAGTTTCAGGAGCTCTCTCTCACAGACGGACAGTTCATACGCTCTGTTTTGGGTCTATGTTCGTCCTCTCTCTCTCTCCGATTTCACCCAAGTCAGGGATTGTTCTTGAGCGCCTGAGCTCTCTTTGAGCATAATCAGGGCCAAGAACAAGGGAAAGAGGAAGAGGGGGAGAGAGGAGGTCAGTTTCAGGCGGTTTTGTGCTCTGGTTACTACTATGCTTTTGCTGCAGCTGTGATTTGTTTCTGTCTCGTTACTGTAGCACTGCAGCAGCAGTTTAGATTCACAGGCTTCTCAATTACTTATAGTTTTGTGCAGTTTTGAAATCAAGTGAATTAGTTCTTCAAGTTATAGCTTAGTATTGGGTTATTGGAGTTGATTTTGAGATAGACTTGTGTATTCTTGAGTTTGAGCTTGAAATAAATGGAAATCTATTTGAATATATTGGTGAAATCTCTTCTTCAACTCAATAACATGCTTTGCCAGTTCATTTGTTGGGTTACTTGATGAAGTTGGATGGCTTGTTGTAAAGTTTTTAATTGTTCTTCAAGTTGTCACAAGTTTGGATGTCGAGTTATTGAATTCGTGTGTCGAAAGACAAATCCGAATTGTGGCTTGATCTTGTATGTGGACTTAGTTAGATGAGTACATATCCTTGATGCTTGACATAACTCGATTTTATGTTTCGCTCTTTAATTCATGAGCTAGACATTCATCTTTGCTTTAGAATCCATTCTTCTTCATTTGATACAAAGTTTGGGTGTTGGACTTCACTTGCAAGTTTTCTAGCGAAATCAATTGACCCAACTTCATTCTCTTGAATCGTAGTAGTATTAGTAGTCGTTTCTTTTGGTTCTTACTCGCATTCTCAAACTTGCTCCATCACTAGTGGTGGATTTGATAGCTTGGCAAGCTCTAAAGTGATTGAGAGAATTTGTTACTTGCTTAGTTAGCCGCTTACTCTAGTGATAGTAAGTCATTATCTAACCCTCCTCTCCTTGTGGATTCGACTCCGGACTTACCGGATTATTACTTGAGACGATATCCTATACTTGGGATTTTGTAAAGCTATTTGAACTCTACAAAAAGGATTTAACTCTAATCGTTTTTGCTGTGGAAACTTGTAGCCCATTGGAGTGGTGGTTACCAATGACATCCCATGCGATGTCTAAGAAATAGAAGGGTGTCCGTGGATTATGTTACGTCACCACCTAGATAGCTCCCTTGGTTTAGCTTAAAAAGCCCACTCGCTTATATATTCCTCTATTTTGTTGTTGGTCTTGGAGAGCCTTTGGATTGGAGGTGAAAAAAAAATGGTAATTCTATAAATCTAAAAAAAAAAAAAAAACGGAAATTATGATAAACCGCACCACCTCCGAAATATCCACATACAAGGCCACAACCACATCCCCCATTCTAAAACTCGTTTTTGTTCAAAGCTTTGGAGGTCCATACTATATGGGTGCTTTTGAATGAGTATGAGAATGTCTACTTTCACGTGATCCTTATTTTTGAAGGCCTACTTTGTCGCAAATTAGACTTAATTAACAAGCTTTGTGGTTCGCATGAGTCACCGTCTACCAAAAACAGCCCATATTTGTATGAGTATATGCTTAGACGTCCATAGGCTTCTTTCTCTATCTTTTTGGACTTTGAGAACTTATTTGAGGAAACATTTGTGCAATCTTCTTTTTCCCCCAAAAAAAAAATTTTAAAATTAGCTAGTAATTTTTAGTATTTTATTATCTTTGGGTTCTCATTTAGGATTTTATAATGTGTGTGGACTTAATTAACAACCCTTGTCTAGTTGAGTGTGTGTCTCTCATGATTGGTTCTTTACTAGTTCACTACTTGTATCGCTCTCTTTGCTCGAGGACGAGCAAAAGGCTAGTTGTGGGGTGTGTTAAGGATCGTAAATTGCAGATTTTAGTATGTTATTGAACTCATGATAACTTACTTTTATGTGTAACGTGTGTATTATAACCCTATTTCTAGATGATGCTTGATTCTTTTAGTTTGTGTGGAATTTCTTTATTTTATAGGAAAAAATGCGCTTTGAGACTCAAAGAAATATTCCACAAGACTTAAGAGGTGGTTCAAGTGAGCTTAGGAAGGCCAAGGAATATGAAGAGGAGTTTAAGGGACTTAATTTGAAGAAGTCAAGTGATAAAGAGGCTAAAGTTGAAGACAAAGCAACTAAATTTCAAGTTAAAGTGAAGATTCAAAGGTCTTTGCGAGAAGATGAGTAAATAAGTAGGCCAAAAATGAAGATTCAGAAGCCAAGAGGCCAAATTACAAGGCCAAAGTTGCATCCAAGGGGTTGTTTGAGAAGAAATTAACGGAATCGGGGCCAAAATATAAGGTTCTAAAATTTCTAAGGACTAAAAAGATGACTTTTTAACGGATTGTGGTTGGAGTGGTAAGTTTTTCAAATGTTTCAAGAAGAGCTGGGCCCAGCAAAATCAAGGGGCCAAGATGCAATAACCAGCAAACAACTCACGCCAGACCCCTATCTTTCTCTCTCCCCGACGGTGATATCACAGAATGAACCAGAGGAAGCCATGAACACAACGACGAGCTTCTCCAAAGCTTCGAACCAGCCCCAAATCGCCATCTCTTCACTCAATTTCAACCCCAAAACGATCCCCAGCCCATTCCTAACCGTATACAACCCCCAATTTGGCCCAAGAACGAACCAACAATGAAAACCCAATTTCTAGGGTTTATGTGAACGGGTTTGAAATCGACAATGCAGAGGGTGGGAGACGAATTGGAGGGTGTAGATGAAGGCTTGGAGGCTACGAAACCCTCTCCTGCAGCCTATATAAACAGATGGTGAAGAAATTTCAGGAGCTCTCTCTCACAGACGGACGGTTCATACGCTCTGTTTTGGGTCTATGTTCGTCCTCTCTCTCTCTTTGATTTCACCCAAGTCAGGGATTGTTCTTGAGCGCCTGAGCTCTCTTTGAGCATAATCAGGGCCAAGAACAAGGGAAAGAGGAAGAGGGGGAGAGAGGAGGTCAGTTTCAGGCGGTTTTGTGCTCTGGTTCCTACTATGCTTTTGCTGCAGCTGTTATTTGTTTCTGTCTGGTTACTGTAGCACTGCAGCAGCAGTTTAGATTCACAGGCTTCTCAATTACTTGTTAGTTTTGTGCAATTTTGAAATCAAGTGAATTAGTTCTTCAAGTTATAGCTTAGTATTGGGTTATTGGAGTTTATTTTGAGATAGACTTGTGTATTCTTGAGTTTGAGTTTGAAATAAATGGAAATCTATTTGAATATATTGGTGAAATCTCTTCTTCAACTCAATAACATGCTTTGCCAGTTCATTTGCTGGGTTACTTGATGAAGTTGGATGGCTTGTTGTAAAGTTTTAAATTGTTCTTCAAGTTGTCACAAGTTTGGATGTCGAGTTATTGCATTCGTGTGTCGAAAGACAAATCCGAATTGTGGCTTGATCTTGTATGTGGACTCAGTTAGATGAGTACATATCCTTGATGCTTGACATAACTCGATTTTGTGTTTCGCTCTTGAATTCATGAGCTAGACATTCATCTTTGCTTTAGAATCCATTCTTCTTCATTTGATACAAAGTTTGGGTGTTGGACTTCACTTGCAAGTTTTCTAGCGAAATCAATTGACCCAACTTCATTCTCTTGAATCGTAGTAGTATTAGTAGTCGTTTCTTTTGCTTCTTACTCGCATTCTCAAACTTGCTCCATCACTAGTGGTGGATTTGATAGCTTGGCAAGCTCTAAAGTGATTGAGAGAATTTGTTACTTGCTTAGTTAGTCGCTTACTCTAGTGATAGTAAGTCATTATCTAACCCTCCTCTCCTTGTGGATTCGACTCCGGACTTACCGGATTATTACTTGAGACGATATCCTATACTTGGGATTTTGTAAAGCTATTTGAACTCTACAAAAAGGATTTAACTCTAATCGTTTTTGCTGTGGAAACTTGTAGCCCATTGGAGTGGTGGTTACCAATGACACCCCATGCGATGTCTAAGAAATAGAAGGGTGTCCGGGGATTATGTTACGTCACCACCTAGATAGCTCCCTTGGTTTAGCTTAAAAAGCCCACTCGCTTGTATATTCCTCTATTTTGTTGTGGGTCTTGGAGAGCCCTTGGATTGGAGGTGAAAAAAAAATTGTAATGCTATAAATCTCAAAAAAAAAAAAAAAAAAAAAAAAAAAAATAAACGGAAATTATGATAAACCGCCCCACCTCCGAAATATCCACATACAAGGCCACAACCACATCCCCCATTCTAAAACTCGTTTCTGTTCAAAGCTTTGGAGGTCCATCCTATATAGGTGCTTTTGAATGAGATGAGAATGTCTACTTTCACGTGATCCTTATTTTTGAAGGCATACTTTGTCGCAAATTGGACTTAATTAACAAGCTTTGTGGTTCGCATGAGTCACCTTCTACCAAACACCGCCCACATTTGTATGAGTATATGCTTAGACGTCCATAGGCTTCTTTCTCTATCTTTTTGGACTTTGAGAACTTATTTGAGGAAACATTTGTGCATTCTTCTTTTTCCCCCACAAAAAAAATTTTAAAATTAGCTAATAATTTTTAGGATTTTATTATCTTTGGGTTCTCATTTAGGATTTTATAATGTGTGTGGACTTAATTAACAACCCTTGTCTAGTTGAGTGTGTGTCTCTCATGATTGGTTCTTTACTAGTTCACTACTTGTATCGCTCTCTTTGCTCGAGGACGAGCAAAAGACTAGTTGCGGGGTGTGTTAAGGATCGTAAATTGCACATTTTAGTATGTTATTGAACTCTTGATAACTTACTTTTATGTGTAACGTGTGTATTATAACCCTATTTCTAGATGATGCTTGATTCTTTTAGTTTGTGTGGAATTTCTTTATTTTATAGGAAAAATTGCACTTTGAGACTCAAAGAAATATTCCAGAAGACTTAAGAGGTGGTTCAAGTGAGCTTAGGAAGGCCAAGCAATATGAAGAAGGAGTTTAAGGGACTTAATTTGAAGAAGTCAAGTGATAAAGAGGCTAAAGTTGAAGACAAAGAAACTAAATTGCAAGTTAAAGTGAAGATTCAAAGGTCTTTGTGAGAAGATGAGTAAATAAGTAGGCCAAAAATGAAGATTCAGAAGCCAAGAGGCCAAATTACAAGGCCAAAGTTGCATCCAAGGGGTTGTTTGAGAAGAAATTAACGGAATCGGGGCCAAAATGTAAGGTTCTAAAATTTCCAAGGACTAAAAAGATGACTTTTTAACGGATTGTGGTTGGAGTGGTAAGTTTTTCAAATGTTTCAAGAAGAGCTGGGGGCCTTTTAAAGGCCCCCAGCAAAATCAAGGGGCCAAGATGCAATAACCAGCAAACAACTCACGCCGGACCCCTATCTTTCTCTCTCCCCGACGGTGATATCATAGAATGAACCAGAGGAAGCCATGAACACAACGACGAGCTTCTCCAAAGCTTCGAACCAGCCCCAAATATCCATCGCTTCACTCAATTTCAACCCCAAAACGATCCCCAACCCATTCCTAACCGTATACAACCCCCAATTTGGCCCAAGAACGAACCAACAATGAAAACCCAATTTCTAGGGTTTATGTGAACGGGTTTGAAATCGACGATGCAGAGGGTGGGAGACGAATTGGAGGGCGTAGATGAAGGCTTGGAGGCTACGAAACCCTCTCCTGCAGCCTATATAAACAGATGGTGAAGAAATTTCAGGAGCTCTCTCTCACAGACGGACGGTTCATACGCTCTGTTTTGGGTCTATGTTCGTCCTCTCTCTCTCTCCGATTTCACCCAAGTCAGGGATTGTTCTTGAGCGCCTGAGATCTCTTTGAGCATAATCAGGGCCAAGAACAAGGGAAAGAGGAAGAGGGGGAGAGAGGAGGTCAGTTTCAGGCGGTTTTGTGCTCTGGTTCCTACTATGCTTTTGCTGCAGCTGTGATTTGTTTCTGTCTGGTTACTGTAGCACTGCAGCAGTAGTTTAGATTCACAGGATTCTCAATTACTTGTTAGTTTTGTGCAATTTTGAAATCAAGTGAATTAGTTCTTCAAGTTATAGATTAGTATTGGGTTATTGGAGTTGATTTTGAGATAGACTTGTGTATTCTTGAGTTTGAGCTTGAAATAAATGGAAATCTATTTGAATATATTGGTGAAATCTCTTCTTCAACTCAATAACATGCTTTGCCAGTTCATTTTTTGGGTTACTTGATGAAGTTGGATGGCTTGTTGTAAAGTTTTAAATTGTTCTTCAAGTTGTCACCAGTTTGGATGTCGAGTTATTGCAATTGTGTGTCGAAAGAAAAATCCGAATTGTGGCTTGATCTTGTATGTGGACTCAGTTAGATGCGTACATATCCTCGATGCTTGACATAACTCGATTTTGTGTTTCGCTCTTGAATTCATGAGCTAGACATTCATCTTTGCTTTAGAATCCATTCTTCTTCATTTGATACAAAGTTTGGGTGTTGGACTTCACTTGCAAGTTTTCTAGAGAAATCAATTGACCCAACTTCATTCTCTTGAATCGTAGTAGTATTAGTAGTCGTTTCTTTTGGTTCGTACTCGCATTCTCAAACTTGCTCCATCACTAGTGGTGGATTTGATAGCTTGGCAAGCTCTAAAGTGATTGAGAGAATTTGTTACTTGCTTTGTTAGTCGCTTACTCTAGTGATAGTAAGTCATTATCTAACCCTCCTCTCCTTGTGGATTCGACTCCGGACTTATCGGATTATTACTTGAGACGATATCCTATACTTGGGATTTTGTAAAGCTATTTGAACTCTACAAAAAGGATTTAACTCTAATCGTTTTTGCTGTGGAAACTTGTAGCCCATTGGAGTGGTGGTTACCAATGACACCCCATGCGATGTCTAAGAAATAGAAGGGTGTCCGGGGATTATGTTACGTCACCACCTAGATAGCTCCCTTGGTTTAGCTTAAAAAGCCCACTCGCTTATATATTCCTCTATTTTGTTGTGGGTCATGGAGAGACCTTGGATTGGAGGTGAAAAAAAAATGGTAATGCTATAAATCAAAAAAAAAAAATAAAAAAAAAAAAAAAAACGGAAATTATGATAAACCGCACCACCTCCGAAATATCCACATACAAGGCCACAACCACATCCCCCATTCTAAAACTCGTTTTTGTTCAAAGCTTTGGAGGTCCATCCTATATGGGTGCTTTTGAATGAGATGAGAATGTCTACTTTCACGTGATCCTTATTTTTGAAGGCATACTTTGTCGCAAATTGGACTTAATTAACAAGCTTTGTGGTTCGCATGAGTCACCTTCTACCAAACACCGCCCACATTTGTATGAGTATATGCTTAGACGTCCATAGGCTTCTTTCTC
Source organism: Linanthus parryae (assembly GCA_023055425.1). NCBI lineage: Eukaryota > Viridiplantae > Streptophyta > Magnoliopsida > Ericales > Polemoniaceae > Linanthus > Linanthus parryae. Next base: position 140,173,582 of record JALGPY010000002.1, on the reverse strand, counting down.
TATCTTTTTGGACTTTGAGAACTTATTTGAGGAAACATTTGTGCATTCTTCTTTTTTCCCCACAAAAAAAATTTTAAAATTAGCTAGTAATTTTTAGGATTTTATTATCTTTGGGTTCTCATTTAGGATTTTATAATGTGTGTGGACTTAATTAACAACCCTTGTCTAGTTGAGTGTGTGTCTCTCATGATTGGTTCTTTACTAGTTCACTACTTGTATCGCTCTCTTTGCTCGAGGACGAGCAAAAGACTAGTTGCGGGGTGTGTTAAGGATCGTAAATTGCACATTTTAGTATGTTATTGAACTCTTGATAACTTACTTTTATGTGTAACGTGTGTATTATAACCCTATTTCTAGATGATTCTTGATTCTTTTAGTTTGTGTGGAATTTCTTTATTTTATAGGAAAAATTGCACTTTGAGACTCAAAGAAATATTCCAGAAGACTTAAGAGGTGGTTCAAGTGAGCTTAGGAAGGCCAAGGAATATGAAGAAGGAGTTTAAGGGACTTAATTTGAAGAAGTCAAGTGATAAAGAGGCTAAAGTTGAAGACAAAGAAACTAAATTGCAAGTTAAAGTGAAGATTCAAAGGTCTTTGTGAGAAGATGAGTAAATAAGTAGGCCAAAAATGAAGATTCAGAAGCCAAGAGGCCAAATTACAAGGCCAAAGTTGCATCCAAGGGGTTGTTTGAGAAGAAATTAACGGAATCGGGGCCAAAATGTAAGGTTCTAAAATTTCTAAGGACTAAAAAGATGACTTTTTAACGGATTGTGGTTGGAGTGGTAAGTTTTTCAAATGTTTCAAGAAGAGCTGGGGGCCTTTTAAAGGCCCCCAGCAAAATCAAGGGGCCAAGATGCAATAACCAGCAAACAACTCACGCCGGACCCCTATCTTTCTCTCTCCCCGACGGTGATATCATAGAATGAACCAGAGGAAGCCATGAACACAACGACGAGCTTCTCCAAAGCTTCGAACCAGCTCCAAATATCCATCGCTTCACTCAATTTCAACCCCAAAACGATCCCCAACCCATTCCTAACCGTATACAACCCCCAATTTGGCCCAAGAACGAACCAACAATGAAAACCCAATTTCTAGGGTTTATGTGAACGGGTTTGAAATCGACGATGCAGAGGGTGGGAGACGAATTGGAGGGCGTAGATGAAGGCTTGGAGGCTACGAAACCCTCTCCTGCAGCCTATATAAACAGATGGTGAAGAAATTTCAGGAGCTCTCTCTCACAGACGGACGGTTCATACGCTCTGTTTTGGGTCTATGTTCGTCCTCTCTCTCTCTCCGATTTCACCCAAGTCAGGGATTGTTCTTGAGCGCCTGAGATCTCTTTGAGCATAATCAGGGCCAAGAACAAGGGAAAGAGGAAGAGGGGGAGAGAGGAGGTCAGTTTCAGGCGGTTTTGTGCTCTGGTTCCTACTATGCTTTTGCTGCAGCTGTGATTTGTTTCTGTCTGGTTACTGTAGCACTGCAGCAGTAGTTTAGATTCACAGGATTCTCAATTACTTGTTAGTTTTGTGCAATTTTGAAATCAAGTGAATTAGTTCTTCAAGTTATAGATTAGTATTGGGTTATTGGAGTTGATTTTGAGATAGACTTGTGTATTCTTGAGTTTGAGCTTGAAATAAATGGAAATCTATTTGAATATATTGGTGAAATCTCTTCTTCAACTCAATAACATGCTTTGCCAGTTCATTTTTTGGGTTACTTGATGAAGTTGGATGGCTTGTTGTAAAGTTTTAAATTGTTCTTCAAGTTGTCACCAGTTTGGATGTCGAGTTATTGCAATTGTGTGTCGAAAGAAAAATCCGAATTGTGGCTTGATCTTGTATGTGGACTCAGTTAGATGCGTACATATCCTTGATGCTTGACATAACTCGATTTTGTGTTTCGCTCTTGAATTCATGAGCTAGACATTCATCTTTGCTTTAGAATCCATTCTTCTTCATTTGATACAAAGTTTGGGTGTTGGACTTCACTTGCAAGTTTTCTAGAGAAATCAATTGACCCAACTTCATTCTCTTGAATCGTAGTAGTATTAGTAGTCGTTTCTTTTGGTTCGTACTCGCATTCTCAAACTTGCTCCATCACTAGTGGTGGATTTGATAGCTTGGCAAGCTCTAAAGTGATTGAGAGAATTTGTTACTTGCTTTGTTAGTCGCTTACTCTAGTGATAGTAAGTCATTATCTAACCCTCCTCTCCTTGTGGATTCGACTCCGGACTTATCGGATTATTACTTGAGACGATATCCTATACTTGGGATTTTGTAAAGCTATTTGAACTCTACAAAAAGGATTTAACTCTAATCGTTTTTGCTGTGGAAACTTGTAGCCCATTGGAGTGGTGGTTACCAATGACACCCCATGCGATGTCTAAGAAATAGAAGGGTGTCCGGGGATTATGTTACGTCACCACCTAGATAGCTCCCTTGGTTTAGCTTAAAAAGCCCACTCGCTTATATATTCCTCTATTTTGTTGTGGGTCATGGAGAGACCTTGGATTGGAGGTGAAAAAGAAATGGTAATGCTATAAATCAAAAAAAAAAAAAAAAAAAAAAAAAAAAAACGGAAATTATGATAAACCGCACCACCTCCGAAATATCCACATACAAGGCCACAACCACATCCCCCATTCTAAAACTCGTTTTTGTTCAAAGCTTTGGAGGTCCATCCTATATGGGTGCTTTTGAATGAGATGAGAATGTCTACTTTCACGTGATCCTTATTTTTGAAGGCATACTTTGTCGCAAATTGGACTTAATTAACAAGCTTTGTGGTTCGCATGAGTCACCTTCTACCAAACACCGCCCACATTTGTATGAGTATATGCTTAGACGTCCATAGGCTTCTTTCTCTATCTTTTTGGACTTTGAGAACTTATTTGAGGAAACATTTGTGCATTCTTCTTTTTTCCCCACAAAAAAAATTTTAAAATTAGCTAGTAATTTTTAGGATTTTATTATCTTTGGGTTCTCATTTAGGATTTTATAATGTGTGTGGACTTAATTAACAACCCTTGTCTAGTTGAGTGTGTGTCTCTCATGATTGGTTCTTTACTAGTTCACTACTTGTATCGCTCTCTTTGCTCGAGGACGAGCAAAAGACTAGTTGCGGGGTGTGTTAAGGATCGTAAATTGCACATTTTAGTATGTTATTGAACTCTTGATAACTTACTTTTATGTGTAACGTGTGTATTATAACCCTATTTCTAGATGATGCTTGATTCTTTTAGTTTGTGTGGAATTTCTTTATTTTATAGGAAAAATTGCACTTTGAGACTCAAAGAAATATTCCAGAAGACTTAAGAGGTGGTTCAAGTGAGCTTAGGAAGGCCAAGGAATATGAAGAAGGAGTTTAAGGGACTTAATTTGAAGAAGTCAAGTGATAAAGAGGCTAAAGTTGAAGACAAAGAAACTAAATTGCAAGTTAAAGTGAAGATTCAAAGGTCTTTGTGAGAAGATGAGTAAATAAGTAGGCCAAAAATGAAGATTCAGAAGCCAAGAGGCCAAATTACAAGGCCAAAGTTGCATCCAAGGGGTTGTTTGAGAAGAAATTAACGGAATCGGGGCCAAAATGTAAGGTTCTAAAATTTATAAGGACTAAAAAGATGACTTTTTAACGGATTGTGGTTGGAGTGGTAAGTTTTTCAAATGTTTCAAGAAGAGCTGGGGGCCTTTTAAAGGCCCCCAGCAAAATCAAGGGGCCAAGATGCAATAACCAGCAAACAACTCACGCCGGACCCCTATCTTTCTCTCTCCCCGACGGTGATATCATAGAATGAACCAGAGGAAGCCATGAACACAACTACGAGCTTCTCCAAAGCTTTGAACCAGCCCCAAATATCCATCTCTTCACTCAATTTCAACCCCAAAACGATCCCCAACCCATTCCTAACCGTATACAACCCCCAATTTGGCCCAAGAACGAACCAACAATGAAAACCCAATTTCTAGGGTTTATGTGAACGGGTTTGAAATCGACGATGCAGAGGGTGGGAGACGAATTGGAGGGCGTAGATGAAGGCTTGGAGGCTACGAAACCCTCTCCTGCAGCCTATATAAACAGATGGTGAAGAAATTTCAGGAGCTCTCTCTCACAGACGGACGGTTCATACGCTCTGTTTTGGGTCTATGTTCGTCCTCTCTCTCTCTCTCTCCGATTTCACCCAAGTCAGGGATTGTTCTTGAGCGCCTGAGATCTCTTTGAGCATAATCAGGGCCAAGAACAAGGGAAAGAGGAAGAGGGGGAGAGAGGAGGTAAGTTTCAGGCGGTTTTGTGCTCTGGTTCCTACTATGCTTTTGCTGCAGCTGTGATTTGTTTCTGTCTGGTTACTGTAGCACTGCAGCTGTAGTTTAGATTCACAGGATTCTCAATTACTTGTTAGTTTTGTGCAATTTTGAAATCAAGTGAATTAGTTCTTCAAGTTATAGATTAGTATTGGGTTATTGGAGTTGATTTTGAGATAGACTTGTGTATTCTTGAGTTTGAGCTTGAAATAAATGGAAATCTATTTGAATATATTGGTGAAATCTCTTCTTCAACTCAATAACATGCTTTGCCAGTTCATTTTTTGGGTTACTTGATGAAGTTGGATGGCTTGTTGTAAAGTTTTAAATTGTTCTTCAAGTTGTCACCAGTTTGGATGTCGAGTTATTGCAATTGTGTGTCGAAAGAAAAATCCGAATTGTGGCTTGATCTTGTATGTGGACTCAGTTAGATGCGTACATATCCTTGATGCTTGACATAACTCGATTTTGTGTTTCGCTCTTGAATTCATGAGCTAGACATTCATCTTTGCTTTGGAATCCATTCTTCTTCATTTGATACAAAGTTTGGGTGTTGGACTTCACTTGCAAGTTTTCTAGAGAAATCAATTGACCCAACTTCATTCTCTTGAATCGTAGTAGTATTAGTAGTCGTTTCTTTTGGTTCGTACTCGCATTCTCAAACTTGCTCCATCACTAGTGGTGGATTTGATAGCTTGGCAAGCTCTAAAGTGATTGAGAGAATTTGTTACTTGCTTTGTTAGTCGCTTACTCTAGTGATAGTAAGTCATTATCTAACCCTCCTCTCCTTGTGGATTCGACTCCGGACTTATCGGATTATTACTTGAGACGATATCCTATACTTGGGATTTTGTAAAGCTATTTGAACTCTACAAAAAGGATTTAACTCTAATCGTTTTGCTGTGGAAACTTGTAGCCCATTGGAGTGGTGGTTACCAATGACACCCCATGCGATGTCTAAGAAATAGAAGGGTGTCCGGGGATTATGTTACGTCACCACCTAGATAGCTCCCTTGGTTTAGCTTAAAAAGCCCACTCGCTTATATATTCCTCTATTTTGTTGTGGGTCATGGAGAGACCTTGGATTGGAGGTGAAAAAAAAATGGTAATGCTATGAATCAAAAAAAAAAAAAAAAAAAAAAAAAAAACGGAAATTATGATAAACCGCACCACCTCCGAAATATCCACATACAAGGCCACAACCACATCCCCCATTCTAAAACTCGTTTTTGTTCAAAGCTTTGGAGGTCCATCCTATATGGGTGCTTTTGAATGAGATGAGAATGTCTACTTTCACGTGATCCTTATTTTTGAAGGCATACTTTGTCGCAAATTGGACTTAATTAACAAGCTTTGTGGTTCGCATGAGTCACCTTCTACCAAACACCGCCCACATTTGTATGAGTATATGCTTAGAAGTCCATAGGCTTCTTTCTCTATCTTTTTGGACTTTGAGAACTTATTTGAGGAAACATTTGTGCATTCTTCTTTTTTCCCCACAAAAAAAATTTTAAAATTAGCTAGTAATTTTTAGGATTTTATTATCTTTGGGTTCTCATTTAGGATTTTATAATGTGTGTGGACTTAATTAACAACCCTTGTCTAGTTGAGTGTGTGTCTCTCATGATTGGTTCTTTACTAGTTCACTACTTGTATCGCTCTCTTTGCTCGAGGACGAGCAAAAGACTAGTTGCGGGGTGTGTTAAGGATCGTAAATTGCACATTTTAGTATGTTATTGAACTCTTGATAACTTACTTTTATGTGTAACGTGTGTATTATAACCCTATTTCTAGATGATGCTTGATTCTTTTAGTTTGTGTGGAATTTCTTTATTTTATAGGAAAAATTGCACTTTGAGACTCAAAGAAATATTCCAGAAGACTTATGAGGTGGTTCAAGTGAGCTTAGGAAGGCCAAGGAATATGAAGAAGGAGTTTAAGGGACTTAATTTGAAGAAGTCAAGTGATAAAGAGGCTAAAGTTGAAGACAAAGAAACTAAATTGCAAGTTAAAGTGAAGATTCAAAGGTCTTTGTGAGAAGATGAGTAAATAAGTAGGCCACAAAATAAAGATTCAGAAGCCAAGAGGCCAAATTACAAGGCCAAAGTTGCATCCAAGGGGTTGTTTGAGAAGAAATTAACGGAATCGGGGCCAAAATGTAAGGTTCTAAAATTTCTAAGGACTAAAAAGATGACTTTTTAACGGATTGTGGTTGGAGTGGTAAGTTTTTCAAATGTTTCAAGAAGAGCTGGGGGCCTTTTAAAGGCCCCCAGCAAAATCAAGGGGCCAAGATGCAATAACCAGCAAACAACTCACGCCGGACCCCTATCTTTCTCTCTCCCCGACGGTGATATCATAGAATGAACCAGAGGAAGCCATGAACACAACTACGAGCTTCTCCAAAGCTTCGAACCAGCCCCAAATATCCATCTCTTCACTCAATTTCAACCCCAAAACGATCCCCAACCCATTCATAACCGTATACAACCCCCAATTTGGCCCAAGAACGAACCAACAATGAAAACCCAATTTCTAGGGTTTATGTGAACGGGTTTGAAATCGACGATGCAGAGGGTGGGAGACGAATTGGAGGGCGTAGATGAAGGCTTGGAGGCTACGAAACCCTCTCCTGCAGCCTATATAAACAGATGGTGAAGAAATTTCAGGAGCTCTCTCTCACAGACGGACGGTTCATACGCTCTGTTTTGGGTCTATGTTCGTCCTCTCTCTCTCTCTCCGATTTCACCCAAGTCAGGGATTGTTCTTGAGCGCCTGAGATCTCTTTGAGCATAATCAGGGCCAAGAACAAGGGAAAGAGGAAGAGGGGGAGAGAGGAGGTCAGTTTCAGGCGGTTTTGTGCTCTGGTTCCTACTATGCTTTTGCTGCAGCTGTGATTTGTTTCTGTCTGGTTACTGTAGCACTGCAGCAGCAGTTTAGATTCACAGGATTCTCAATTACTTGTTAGTTTTGTGCAATTTTGAAATCAAGTGAATTAGTTCTTCAAGTTATAGATTAGTATTGGGTTATTGGAGTTGATTTTGAGATAGACTTGTGTATTCTTGAGTTTGAGCTTGAAATAAATGGAAATCTATTTGAATATATTGGTGAAATCTCTTCTTCAACTCAATAACATGCTTTGCCAGTTCATTTGTTGGGTTACTTGATGAAGTTGGATGGCTTGTTGTAAGGTTTTTAATTGTTCTTCAAGTTGTCACAAGTTTGGATGTCGAGTTATTGAATTCGTGTGTCGAAAGACAAATCCGAATTGTGGCTTGATCTTGTATGTGGACTCAGTTAGATGAGTACATATCCTTGATTCTTGACATAACTCGATTTTGTGTTTCGCTCTTGAATTCATGAGCTAGACATTCATCTTTGCTTTAGAATCCATTCTTCTTCATTTGATACAAAGTTTGGGTGTTGGACTTCACTTGCAAGTTTTCTAGCGAAATCAATTGACCCAACTTCATTCTCTTGAATCGTAGTAGTATTAGTAGTCGTTTCTTTTGGTTCTTACTCGCATTCTCAAACTTGCTCCATCACTAGTGGTGGATTTGATAGCTTGGCAAGCTCTAAAGTGATTGAGAGAATTTGTTACTTGCTTAGTTAGTCGCTTACTCTAGTGATAGTAAGTAATTATCTAACCCTCCTCTCCTTGTGGATTCGACTCCGGACTTATCGGATTATTACTTGAGACGATATCCTATACTTGGGATTTTGTAAAGCTATTTGAACTCTACAAAAAGGATTTAACTCTAATCGTTTTTGCTGTGGAAACTTGTAGCCCATTGGAGTGGTGGTTACCAATGACACCCCATGCGATGTCTAAGAAATAGAAGGGTGTCCGGGGATTATGTTACGTCACCACCTAGATAGCTCCCTTGGTTTAGCTTAAAAAGCCCACTCGCTTGTATATTCCTCTATTTTGTTGTGGGTCTTGGAGAGCCCTTGGATTGGAGGTGAAAAAAAAATGGTAATGCTATAAATCTCAAAAAAAAAAATAAAAAAATAAAAAAAATAAACGGAAATTATGATAAACCGCCCCACCTCCGAAATATCCACATACAAGGCCACAACCACATCCCCCATTCTAAAACTCGTTTTTGTTCAAAGCTTTGGAGGTCCATCCTATATGGGTGCTTTTGAATGAGTATGAGAATGTCTACTTTCACGTGATCCTTATTTTTGAAGGCATACTTTGTCGCAAATTGGACTTAATTAACAAGCTTTGTGGTTCGCATGAGTCACCTTCTAGCAAACACCGCCAACATTTGTATGAGTATATGCTTAGACGTCCATAGGCTTCTTTCTCTATTTTTTTGGACTTTGAGAACTTATTTGAGGAAACATTTGTGCATTCTTCTTTTTCCCCCAAAAAAAAAATTTTAAAATTAGCTAGTAATTTTTAGGATTTTATTATCTTTGGGTTCTCATTTAGGATTTTATAATGTGTGTGGACTTAATTAACAACCCTTGTCTAGTTGAGTGTGTGTCTCTCATGATTGGTTCTTTACTAGTTCACTACTTGTATCGCTCTCTTTGCTCGAGGACGAGCAAAAGGCTAGTTGCGGGGTGTGTTAAGGATCGTAAATTGCACATTTTAGTATGTTATTGAACTCTTGATAACTTACTTTTATGTGTAACGTGTGTATTATAACCCTATTTCTAGATTATGCTTGATTCTTTTAGTTTGTGTGGAATTTCTTTATTTTGTAGGAAAAATTGCGCTTTGAGACTCAAAGAAATATTCCAAAAGACTTAAGATGCGGTTCAAGTGAGCTTAGGAAGGCCAAGGAATATGAAGAAGGAGTTTAAGGGACTTAATTTGAAGAAGTCAAGTGATAAAGAGGCTAAAGTTGAAGACAAAGCAACTAAAGTGCAAGTTAAAGTGAAGATTCAAAGGTATTTGTGAGAAGATGAGTAAATAAGTAGGCCAAAAATGAAGATTCAGAAGCCAAGAGGCCAAATTACAAGGCCAAAGTTGCATCCAAGGGGTTGTTTGAGAAGAAATTAACGGAATCGGGGCCAAAATGTAAGGTTCTAAAATTTCTAAGGACTAAAAAGATGACTTTTTAACGGATTGTGGTTGGAGTGGTAAGTTTTTCAAATGTTTCAAGAAGAGATCGGGGCCTTTTAAAGGCCCCCAGCAAAATCAAGGGGCCAAGATGCAATAACCAGCAAACAACTCACGCCAGACCCCTATATTTCTCTCTCCCCGACAGTGATATCACAGAATGAACAAGAGGAAGCCATGAACACAACGACGAGCTTCTCCAAAGCTTCGAACCAGCCCCAAATCGCCATCTATTCACTCAATTTCAACCCCGAAACGATCCCCAGCCCATTCCTAACCGTATACAACCCTCAATTTGGCCCAAGAACGAACCAACAATGAAAACCCAATTTCTAGGGTTTATGTGAACGGGTTTGAAATCAACGATGCAGAGGGTGGGAGACGAATTGGAGGGCGTAGATGAAGGCTTGGAGGCTACGAAACCCTCTCCTGCAGCCTATATAAACAGATGGTGAAGAAATTTCAGGAGCTCTCTCTCACAGACGGACGGTTCATACGCTCTGTTTTGGGTCTATGTTCGTCCTCTCTCTCTCTCCGATTTCAACCAAGTCAGGGATTGTTCTTGAGCGCCTGAGCTCTCTTTGAGCATAATCAGGGCCAAGAACAAGGGAAAGAGGAAGAGGGGGAGAGAGGAGGTCAGTTTCAGGCGGTTTTGTGCTCTGGTTCCTACTATGCTTTTGCTGCAGCTGTGATTTGTTTCTGCCTGGTTACTGTAGCACTGCAGCAGCAGTTTAGATTCACAGGCTTCTCAATTACTACCTCTGTTTCGCCTGTTTCAGCCTACTTCACTTTTTGTCACTATTCACTGGGTTACTTTCATCCGGTGATTTGATTAGCAAAACGATACAAAAACTTGGTAATCTTTGTATGGTATTATAGAGGAAAATTTATTCTAAAATACCATAAAAAAATTGTTAAAAAATTACATCGTTTTGGTACCCAAATCACCAAGTCAAAGTGACTCAGTTACGGGTTAAAAAGTCAAACGCAGACGAAACAGACGAAACGGAGGTAGTACTTGTTAGTTTTGTGCAGTTTTGAAATCAAGTGATTTAGTTCTTCAAATTATAGCTTAGTATTGGGTTATTGGAGTTGATTTTGAGATAGACTTGTGTATTCTTGAGTTTGAGCTTGAAATATAAGGAAATCTATTTGAATATATTGGTGAAATCTCTTCTTCAACTCAATAACATGCTTTGCCAGTTCATTTGTTGGGTTACTTGATGAAGTTGGATGGCTTGTTGTAAAGTTTTAAATTGTTCTTCAAGTTGTCACCAGTTTGGATGTCGAGTTATTGCATTCGTGTGTCGAAAGACAAATCCGAATTGTGGCTTGATCTTGTATGTGGACTCAGTTAGATGCGTACATATCCTTGATGCTTGACATAACTCGATTTTGTGTTTCGCTCTTGAATTCATGAGCTAGACATTCATCTTTGCTTTAGAATCCATTCTTCTTCATTTGATACAAAGTTTGGGTGTTGGACTTCACTTGCAAGTTTTCTAGCGAAATCAATTGACCCAACTTCATTCTCTTGAATCGTAGTAGTATTAGTAGTCGTTTCTTTTGGTTCTTACTCGCATTCTCAAACTTGCTCCATCACTAGTGGTGGATTTGATAGCTTGGCAAGCTCTAAAGTGATTGAGAGAATTTGTTACTTGCTTAGTTAGTCGCTTACTCTAGTGATAGTAAGTCATTATCTAACCCTCCTCTCCTTGTGGATTCGACTCCGGACTTACCGGATTATTACTTGAGACGATATCCTATACTTGGGATTTTGTAAAGCTATTTGAACTCTACAAAAAGGATTTAACTCTAATCGTTTTTGCTGTGGAAACTTGTAGCCCATTGGAGTGGTGGTTACCAATGACATCCCATGCGATGTCTAAGAAATAGAAGGGTGTCCGTGGATTATGTTACGTCACCACCTAGATAGCTCCCTTGGTTTAGCTTAAAAAGCCCACTCGCTTATATATTCCTCTATTTTGTTGTTGGTCTTGGAGAGCCTTTGGATTGGAGGTGAAAAAAAATGGTAATTCTATAAATCTAAAAAAAAAAAAACGGAAATTATGATAAACCGCACCACCTCCGAAATATCCACATACAAGGCCACAACCACATCCCCCATTCTAAAACTCGTTTTTGTTCAAAGCTTTGGAGGTCCATACTATATGGGTGCTTTTGAATGAGTATGAGAATGTCTACTTTCACGTGATCCTTATTTTTGAAGGCATACTTTGTCGCAAATTGGACTTAATTAACAAGCTTTGTGGTTCGCATGAGTCACCTTCTAGCAAACACCGCCCACATTTGTATGAGTATATGCTTAGACGTCCATATGCTTCTTCCTCTATTTTTTTGGACTTTGAGAACTTATTTGAGGAAACATTTGTGCATTCTTCTTTTTCCCCCACAAAAAAAATTTTAAAATTAGCTAGTAATTTTTAGGATTTTATTATCTTTGGGTTCTCATTTAGGATTTTATAATGTGTGTGGACTTAATTAACAACCCTTGTCTAGTTGAGTGTGTGTCTCTCATGATTGGTTCTTTACTAGTTCACTACTTGTATCGCTCTCTTTGCTCGAGGACGAGCAAAAGGCTAGTTGCGGGGTGTGTTAAGGATCGTAAATTGCACATTTTAGTATGTAATTGAACTCTTGATAACTTACTTTTATGTGTAACGTGTGTATTATAACCCTATTTCTAGATGATGCTTGATTCTTTTAGTTTGTGTGGAATTTCTTTATTTTATAGGAAAAATTGCGCTTTGAGACTCAAAGAAATATTCCACAAGACTTAAGAGGCGGTTCAAGTGAGCTTAGGAAGGCCAAGGAATATGAAGAAGGAGTTTAAGGGACTTAATTTGAAGAAGTCAAGTGATAAAGAGGCTAAAGTTGAAGACAAAGCAACTAAATTGCAAGTTAAAGTGAAGATTCAAAGGTATTTGTGAGAAGATGAGTAAATAAGTAGGCCAAAAATGAAGATTCAGAAGCCAAGAGGCCAAATTACAAGGCCAAAGTTGCATCCAAGGGGTTGTTTGAGAAGAAATTAACGGAATCGGGGCCAAAATGTAAGGTTCTAAAATTTCTAAGGACTAAAAAGATGACTTTTTAACGGATTGTGGTTGGAGTGGTAAGTTTTTCAAATGTTTCAAGAAGAGCTCGGGGCCTTTTAAAGGCCCCCAGCAAAATCAAGGGGCCAACATGCAATAACCAGCAAACAACTCAGGCCAGACCCCTATATTTCTCTCTCCCCGACGGTGATATCACAGAATGAACCAGAGGAAGCCATGAACACAACGACGAGCTTCTCCAAAGCTTCGAACCAGCCCCAAATCTCCATCTATTCACTCAATTTAAACCCCGAAACGATCCCCAGCCCATTCCTAACCGTATACAACCCTCAATTTGGCCCAAGAACGAACCAACAATGAAAACCCAATTTCTAGGGTTTATGTGAACGGGTTTGAAATCGACGATGCAGAGGGTGGGAGACGAATTGGAGGGCGTAGATGAAGGCTTGGAGGCTACGAAACCCTCTCCTGCAGCCTATATAAACAGATGGTGAAGAAATTTCAGGAGCTCTCTCTCACAGACGGACGGTTCATACGCTCTGTTTTGGGTCTATGTTCGTCCTCTCTCTCTCTCCGATTTCAACCAAGTCAGGGATTGTTCTTGAGCGCCTGAGCTCTCTTTGAGCATAATCAGAGCCAAGAACAAGGGAAAGAGGAAGAGGGGGAGAGAGGAGGTCAGTTTCAGGCGGTTTTGTGCTCTGGTTCCTACTATGCTTTTGCTGCAGCTGTGATTTGTTTCTGTCTGGTTATTGTAGCACTGCAGCAGCAGTTTAGATTCACAGGCTTCTCAATTACTACCTCTGTTTCGCCTGTTTCAGCCTACTTCACTTTTTGTCACTATTCACTGGGTTACTTTCATCCGGTGATTTGATTAGCAAAACGATACAAAAACTTGGTAATCTTTGTATGGTATTATAGAGGAAAATTTATTCTAAAATACCATAAAAAAATTGTTAAAAAATTATATCGTTTTGTTACCCAAATCACCAAGTCAAAGTGACTCAGTTACGGGTTAAAAAGTCAAACGCAGACGAAACGGACGAAACGGAGGTAGTACTTGTTAGTTTTGTGCAGTTTTGAAATCAAGTGATTTAGTTCTTCAAGTTATAGCTTAGTATTGGGTTATTGGAGTTGATTTTGAGATAGACTTGTGTATTCTTGAGTTTGAGCTTGAAATATATGGAAATCTATTTGAATATAATGGTGAAATCTCTTCTTCAACTCAATAACATGCTTTGCCAGTTCATTTGTTGGGTTACTTGATGAAGTTGGATGGCTTGTTGTAAAGTTTTTAATTGTTCTTCAAGTTGTCACAAGTTTGGATGTCTATTTATTGAATTCGTGTGTCGAAAGACAAATCCGAATTGTGGCTTGATCTTGTATGTGGACTCAGTTAGATGAGTACATATCCTTGATGATTGACATAACTCGATTTTGTGTTTCTCTCTTGAATTCATGAGCTAGACATTCATCTTTGCTTTAGAATCCATTCTTCTCCATTTGATACAATGTTTGGGTGTTGGACTTCACTTGCAAGTTTTCTAGCGAAATCAATTGACCCAACTTCATTCTCTTGAATCGTAGTAGTATTAGTAGTCGTTTCTTTTGGTTCTTACTCGCATTCTCAAACTTGCTCCATCACTAGTGGTGGATTTGATAGCTTGGCAAGCTCTAAAGTGATTGAGAGAATTTGTTACTTGCTTAGTTAGTCGCTTACTCTAGTGATAGTAAGTAATTATCTAACCCACCTCTCCTTGTGGATTCGACTCCGGACTTACCGGATTATTCTTTGAGACGATATCCTATACTTGGGATTTTGTAAAGCTATTTGAACTCTACAAAAAGGATTTAACTCTAATCGTTTTTGCTGTGGAAACTTGTAGCCCATTGTAGTGGTGGTTACCAATGACACCCCATGCGATGTCTAAGAAATAGAAGGGTGTCCGGGGATTATGTTACGTCACCACCTAGATTGCTCCCTTGGTTTAGCTTCAAAAGCCCACTCGCTTGTATATTCCTCTATTTTGTTGTGGGTCTTGGAGAGCCCTTGGATTGGAGGTGAAAAAAAAATGGTAATGCTATAAATCTCAAAAAAAAAAAAAAAACAAAAAAAAAAAAAAAACAGAAATTATGATAAACCGCCCCACCTTCGAAATATCCACATACAAGGCCACAACCACATCCCCCATTCTAAAACTCGTTTTTGTTCAAAGCTTTGGAGGTCCATCCTATATGGGTGCTTTTGAATGAGTATGAGAATGTCTATTTTCACGTGATCCTTATTTTTGAAGGCATACTTTGTCGCAAATTGGACTTAATTAACAAGCTTTGTGGTTCGCATGAGTCACCTTCAACCAAACACCGCCCACATTTGTATGAGTATATGCTTAGACGTCCATAGGCTTCTTTCTCTATTTTTTTAGACTTTGAGAACTTATTTGAGGAAACATTTGTGCATTCTTCTTTTTCCCCCACAAAAAAAAATTTAAAATTAGCTAGTAATTATTTGGATTTTATTATCTTTGGGTTCTCATTTAGGATTTTATAATGTGTGTGGACTTAATTAACAACCCTTGTCTAGTTGAGTGTGTGTCTCTCATGATTGGTTCTTTACTAGTTCACTACTTGTATCGCTCTCTTTGCTCGAGGACGAGCAAAAGGCTAGTTGCGGGGTGTGTTAAGGATCGTAAATTGCACATTTTAGTATGTTATTGAACTCTTGATAACTTACTTTTATGTGTAACGTGTGTATTATAACCCTATTTCTAGATGATGCTTGATTCTCTTAGTTTGTGTGGAATTTCTTTATTTTATAGGAAAAATTGCGCTTTGAGACTCAAAGAAATATTCCACAAGACTTAAGAGGCGGTTCAAGTGAGCTTAGGAAGGCCAAGGAATATGAAGAAGGAGTTTAAGGGACTTAATTTGAAGAAGTCAAGTGATAAAGAGGCTAAAGTTGAAGACAAAGCAACTAAATTTCAAGTTAAAGTGAAGATTCAAAGGTCTTTGCGAGAAGATGAGTAAATAAGTAGGCCAAAAATGAAGATTCAGAAGCCAAGAGGCCAAATTACAAGGCCAAAGTTGCATCCAAGGGGTTGTTTGAGAAGAAATTAACGGAATCGGGGCCAAAATGTAAGGTTCTAAAATTTCTAAGGACTAAAAAGATGACTTTTTAACGGATTGTGGTGGGAGTGGTAAGTTTTTCAAATGTTTCAAGAAGAGCTCGGGACCTTTTAAAGGCCCCCAGCAAAATCAAGGGGCCAAGATGCAATAACCAGCAAACAACTCACGCCAGACCCCTATCTTTCTCTCTCCCCGACGGTGATATCACAGAATGAACCAGAGGAAGCAATGAACACAACGACGAGCTTCTCCAAAGCTTCGAACCAGCCCCAAATTGCCATCTATTCACTCAATTTCAACCCCAAAACGATCCCCAGCCCATTCCTAACCGTATACAACCCTCAATTTGGCCCAAGAACGAACCAACAATGAAAACCCAATTTCTAGGGTTTATGTGAACGGGTTTGAAATCGACGATGCAGAGGGTGGGAGACGAATTGTAGGGCGTAGATGAAGGCTTGGAGGCTACGAAACCCTCTCCTGCAGCCTATATAAACAGATGGTGAAGAAATTTCAGGAGCTCTCTCTCACAGACGGACGGTTCATACGCTCTGTTTTTGGTCTATGTTCGTCCTCTCTCTCTCTCCGATTTCACCCAAGTAAGGGATTGTTCTTGGGCGCCTGAGCTCTCTTTGAGCATAATCAGGGCCAAGAACAAGGGAAAGAGGAAGAGGGGGAGAGAGGAAGTCAGTTTCAGGCGGTTTTGTGCTCTGGTTCCTACTATGCTTTTGCTGCAGCTGTGATTTTTTTCTGTCTGGTTAATGTAGCACTGCAGCAGCAGTTTAGATTCACAGGCTTCTCAATTACTTGTTAGTTTTGTGCAGTTTTGAAATCAAGTGATTTAGTTCTTCAAGTTATAGCTTAGTATTGGGTTATTGGAGTTGATTTTGTGATAGACTTGTGTATTCTTGAGTTTGAGCTTGAAATATATGGAAATCTATTTGAATATATTGGTGAAATCTCTTCTTCAACTCAATAACATGCTTTGCCAGTTCATTTGTTGGGTTACTTGATGAAGTTGGATGGCTTGTTGTAAAGTTTTTAA
Organism: Linanthus parryae; assembly: GCA_023055425.1. NCBI lineage: Eukaryota > Viridiplantae > Streptophyta > Magnoliopsida > Ericales > Polemoniaceae > Linanthus > Linanthus parryae. The sequence continues at coordinate 140,156,968 of JALGPY010000002.1, read as the reverse complement.
TCGTTCTTCAAGTTGTCACAAGTTTGGATGTCGAGTTATTGAATTCGTGTGTCGAAAGACAAATCTGAATTGTGGCTTGATCTTGTATGTGGACTCAGTTAGATGAGTACATATCCTTGATTCTTGACATAACTCGATTTTGTGTTTCTCTCTTGAATTCATGAGCTAGACATTCATCTTTGATTTAGAATCCATTCTTCTTCATTTGATACAAAGTTTGGTTTTTGGACTTCACTTGCAAGTTTTCTAGCGAAATCAATTGACCCAACTTCATTCTCTTGAATCATAGTAGTATTAGTAGTCGTTTCTTTTGGTTCTTACTCGCATTCTCAAACTTGCTCCATCACTAGTGGTGGATTTGATAGCTTGGCAAGCTCTAAAGTGATTGAGAGAATTTGTTACTTGCTTAGTTAGTCGCTTACTCTAGTGATAGTAAGTAATTATCTAACCCTCCTCTCCTTGTGGATTCGACTCCGGACTTACCGGATTATTACTTGAGACGATATCCTATACTTGGGATTTTGTAAAGCTATTTGAACTCTACAAAAAGGATTTAAACTCTAATCGTTTTTGCTGTAGAAACTTGTAGCCCATTGGAGTGGTGGTTACCAATGACACCCCATGCGATGTCTAAGAAATAGAAGGGTGTCCGGGGATTATGTTACGTCACCACCTAGATAGCTCCCTTGGTTTAGCTTAAAAAGCCCACTCGCTTGTATATTCCTCTATTTTTGTTTTGGGTCTTGGAGAGCCCTTGGATTGGAGGTGAAAAAAAAAATGGTAATGCTATAAATCTCTCAAAAAAAAAAAAAAAAAAAAAAAACTGAAATTATGATAAACCGCACCACCTCCGAAATATCCACATACAAGGCCACAATCACATCCCCCATTCTAAAACTCGTTTTTGTTCAAAGCTTTGGAGGTCCATCCTATATGGGTGCTTTTGAATTAGTATGAGAATGTCTACTTTCACGTGATCCTTATTTTTGAAGGCATACTTTGTCGCAAATTGGACTTAATTAACAAGATTTGTGGTTCGCATGAGTCACCTTCTACCAAATACCGCCCACATTTGTATGAGTATATGCTTAGACGTCCATAGGCTTCTTTCTCTATCTTTTTGGACTTTGAGAACTTATTTGAGGAAACATTTGTGCATTCTTCTTTTTCCCCCAAAAAAAAAATTTTAAAATTAGCTAGTAATTTTTAGGATTTTATTATCTTTGGGTTCTCATTTAGGATTTTATAATGTGTGTGGACTTAATTAACAACCCTTGTCTAGTTGAGTGTGTGTCTCTCATGATTGGTTCTTTACTAGTTCACTACTTGTATCGCTCTCTTTGCTCGAGGACGAGCAAAAGGCTAGTTGCGGGGTGTGTTAAGGATCGTAAATTCACATTTTAGTATGTTATTGAACTCTTGATGACTTACTTTTATGTGTAACGTGTGTAATATAACCCTATTTCTAGATTATGCTTGTTTATTTTAGTTTGTGGGGAATTTCTTTATTTTATAGGAAAAATTGCGCTTTGAGACTCAAAGAAATATTCCACAAGACTTAAGGGGCGGTTCAAGTGAGCTTAGGAAGGCCAAGGAATATGAAGAAGGAGTTTAAGGGACTTAATTTGAAGAAGTCAAGTGATAAAGAGGCTAAAGTTGAAGACAAAGCAACTAAATTGCAAGTTAAAGTGAAGATTCAGAGGTCTTTGTGAGAAGATAAGTAAATAAGTAGGCCAAAAATGAAGATTCAGAAGCCAAGAGGCCAAATTACAAGGCCAAAGTTGCATCCAAGGGGTTGTTTGAGAAGAAATTAACGGAATCGGGCCAAAATGTAAGGTTCTAAAATTTCTAAGGACTAAAAAGATGACTTTTTAACGGATTGTGGTTGGAGTTGTAAGTTTTTCAAATGTTTCAAGAAGAGCTCGGGGCCTTTTAAAGGCCCCCAGCAAAATCAAGGGGACAAGATGCAATAACAAGCAAACAACTCACGCCAGACCCCTATCTTTCTCTCTCCCCAACGGTGATATCACAGAATGAACCAGAGGAAGCCATGAACACAACGACGAGCTTCTCCAAAGCTTCGAACCAGCCCCAAATCGCCATCTCTTCACTCAATTTCAACCCCAAAACGATCCCCAGCCCATTCCTAACCGTATACAACCCTCAATTTGGCCCAAGAACGAACCAACAATGAAAACCCAATTTCTAGGGTTTATGTGAACGGGTTTGAAATCGACGATGCAGAGGGTGGGAGACGAATTGGAGGGCGTAGATGAAGGCTTGGAGGCTACGAAACCCTCTCCTACAGCCTATATAAACAGATGGTGAAGAAATTTCAGGAGCTCTCTCTCACAGACGGACGGTTCATACGCTCTGTTTTGGGTCTATGTTCGTCCTCTCTCTCTCTCCGATTTCACCCAAGTAAGGGATTGTTCTTGAGCGCCTGAGCTCTCTTTGAGCATAATCAGGGCCAAGAACAAGGGAAAGAGGAAGAGGGGGAGAGAGGAGGTCAGTTTCAGGCGGTTTTGTGCTCTGGTTCCTACTATGCTTTTGCTGCAGCTGTGATTTTTTTCTGTCTGGTTAATGTAGCACTGCAGCAGGAGTTTAGATTCACAGGCTTCTCAATTACTTGTTAGTTTTGTGCAGTTTTGAAATCAAGTGATTTAGTTCTTCAAGTTATAGCTTAGTATTGGGTTATTGGAGTTGTTTTTGAGATAGACTTGTGTATTCTTGAGTTTGAGCTTGAAATATATGGAAATCTATTTGAATATATTGGTGAAATCTCTTCTTCAACTCAATAACATGCTTTGCCAGTTCATTTGTTGGGTTACTTGATGAAGTTGGATGGCTTGTTGTAAAGTTTTTAATTTTTCTTCAAGTTGTCACAAGTTTGGATGTCGAGTTATTGAATTCGTGTGTCGAAAGACAAATCCGAATTGTGGCTTGATCTTGTATGTGGACTCAGTTAGATGAGTACATATCCTTGATTCTTGACATAACTCGATTTTGTGTTTCTCTCTTGAATTCATGAGCTAGACATTCATCTTTGCTTTAGAATCCATTCTTCTTCATTTGATACAAAGTTTGGGTGTTGGACTTCACTTGCAAGTTTTCTAGCGAAATCAATTGACCCAACTTCATTCTCTTGAATCATAGTAGTATTAGTAGTCGTTTCTTTTGGTTCTTACTCGCATTCTCAAACTTGCTCCATCACTAGTGGTGGATTTGATAGCTTGGCAAGCTCTAAAGTGATTGAGAGAATTTGTTACTTGCTTAGTTAGTCGCTTACTCTAGTGATAGTAAGTAATTATCTAACCCTCCTCTCCTTGTGGATTCGACTCCGGACTTACCGGATTATTACTTGAGACGATATCCTATACTTGGGATTTTGTAAGAGCATCTCCCACAGTTGATATCAAATTTTACACCAAATCATATATTTGGTGGAGAAAAATGGTTTGACCTCCCACAGTTAACCCTCAAAAACACCATTTCACCATTTTTGGTAGAAAAATAGCACTTTTGGTCTCCCACAGTTTTCAGCAAAATTTACATCAAATAGCCATTTCACCATTTCATCATATTTAGAGAATGGTATTTTTAGTCTCCCACAACAAATCATCAAAGTTATTACCAAATCTTGAATTTCATAACTATCAAAATAAAAATATATTTTATTACCAAAACAATATTACACGAAATTATAAAATGATTAAATAACACTTCAAAAAATCTAAAATTAACCAGTCTAATTTATTTGACCATGATTATCCCATAAGTGTGCAATGAGTCTACTTCTTAGTTCGCTATGAGCTCCTTGGTTTATCAAGTCTCGATGTCGACATAGAAACTGGATAAATGTTGAATTTGTGATATCCCTTGCAACCTCAGCATGCGGTACAGATGGTGAACTTTCATAATCAAAATTTATGGGAATGTGAGAAGCATCAAAAGTGTAGGTGTTGAGATACTCGCTACGTTCCTCTTCGACTATCATATTGTGGATGATAATGCAGGCTAACATGATCTCGTAAATGTCATTTTTCTTCCAAAATCGAGTGGCTCCTCTAACAATTGTAACTACATCAGTTATTTCATTTTATCATCCCGCAGCATGATGCTGAAAATATTATGTAACGCTATGGTTCAAAAGCATATTATACAAAGTGAGAGAAGAAAAACGGATGACGTATATACTGTAAAGACGAAATGCTACACTATTACATTAGAGCATATTATTAACATGAAAGTAATGTGAAAACATGCCTTAAACACTAATTAAAATTTTGGTGTAGATTACACCAAATCCTACTTTTGCCATCAAATTTGATGGTAAAAATAGGATTTGGTGATATAGGATAGGATTTGAGGGTACTGTGGGAGATGTACTTCACCATTTCACAAAAGCTACACCAAATATAGGATTTGGTGATTTGGTGTTTTTTTGGTCAACGACTGTGGGAGGCCTACAAAAAAATCACAATTTTTTTGGTGATTTGGTGATTTGATAATTTGTTGTGGGAGGCCGAAAACACCAAATTTTACTATCAAATATAGGATTTGGTGCACTGTGGGAGATGCTCTAAAGCTATTTGAACTCTACAAAAAGGATTTAAACTCTAATCGTTTTTGCTGTGGAAACTTGTAGCCCATTGGAGTGGTGGTTACCAATGACACCCCATGCGATGTCTAAGAAATAGAAGGGTGTCCGGGGATTATGTTACGTCACCACCTAGATAGCTCCCTTGGTTTAGCTTAAAATGCCCACTCGCTTGTATATTCCTCTATTTTGTTTTGGGTCTTGGAGAGCCCTTGGATTGGAGGTGAAAAAAAAAAATGGTAATGCTATAAATCTCTCAAAAAAAAAAAAAAAAAAAAAAAAACTGAAATTATGATAAACCGCACCACCTCCGAAATATCCACATACAAGGCCACAATCACATCCCCCATTCTAAAACTCGTTTTTGTTCAAAGCTTTGGAGGTCCATCCTATATGGGTGCTTTTGAATTAGTATGAGAATGTCTACTTTCACGTGATCCTTATTTTTGAAGGCATACTTTGTCGCAAATTGGACTTAATTAACAAGCTTTGTGGTTCGCATGAGTCACCTTCTACCAAATACCGCCCACATTTGTATGAGTATATGCTTAGACGTCCATAGGCTTCTTTCTCTATCTTTTTGGACTTTGAGAACTTATTTGAGGAAACATTTGTGCATTCTTCTTTTTCCCCCAAAAAAAAAATTTTAAAATTAGCTAGTAATTTTTAGGATTTTATTATCTTTGGGTTCTCATTTAGGATTTTATAATGTGTGTGGACTTAATTAACAACCCTTGTCTAGTTGAGTGTGTGTCTCTCATGATTGGTTCTTTACTAGTTCACTACTTGTATCGCTCTCTTTGCTCGAGGACGAGCAAAAGGCTAGTTGCGGGGTGTGTTAAGGATCGTAAATTCACATTTTAGTATGTTATTGAACTCTTGATGACGTACTTTTATGTGTAACGTGTGTAATATAACCCTATTTCAAGATTATGCTTGTTTATTTTAGTTTGTGGGGAATTTCTTTATTTTATAGGAAAAATTGCGCTTTGAGACTCAAAGAAATATTCCACAAGACTTAAGGGGCGGTTCAAGTGAGCTTAGGAAGGCCAAGGAATATGAAGAAGGAGTTTAAGGGACTTAATTTGAAGAAGTCAAGTGATAAAGAGGCTAAAGTTGAAGACAAAGCAACTAAATTGCAAGTTAAAGTGAAGATTCAGAGGTCTTTGTGAGAAGATAAGTAAATAAGTAGGCCAAAAATGAAGATTCAGAAGCCAAGAGGCCAAATTACAAGGCCAAAGTTGCATCCAAGGGGTTGTTTGAGAAGAAATTAACGGAATCGGGCCAAAATGTAAGGTTCTAAAATTTCTAAGGACAAAAAAGATGACTTTTTAACGGATTGTGGTTGGAGTGGTAAGTTTTTCAAATGTTTCAAGAAGAGCTCGGGGCCTTTTAAAGGCCCCCAGCAAAATCAAGGGGACAAGATGCAATAACCAGCAAACAACTCACGCCAGACCCCTATCTTTCTCTCTCCCCAACGGTGATATCACAGAATGAACCAGAGGAAGCCATGAACACAACGACGAGCTTCTCCAAAGCTTCGAACCAGCCCCAAATCGCCATCTCTTCACTCAATTTCAACCCCAAAACGATCCCCAGCCCATTCCTAACCGTATACAACCCTCAATTTGGCCCAAGAACGAACCAACAATGAAAACCCAATTTCTAGGGTTTATGTGAACGGGTTTGAAATCGACGATGCAGAGGGTGGGAGACGAATTGGAGGGCGTAGATGAAGGCTTGGAGGCTACGAAACCCTCTCCTACAGCCTATATAAACAGATGGTGAAGAAATTTCAGGAGCTCTCTCTCACAGACGGACGGTTCATACGCTCTGTTTTGGGTCTATGTTCGTCCTCTCTCTCTCTCCGATTTCACCCAAGTAAGGAATTGTTCTTGAGCGCCTGAGCTCTCTTTGAGCATAATCAGGGCCAAGAACAAGGGAAAGAGGAAGAGGGGGAGAGAGGATGTCAGTTTCAGGCGATTTTGTGCTCTGGTTCCTACTATGCTTTTGCTGCAGCTGTGATTTTTTTCTGTCTGGTTAATGTAGCACTGCAGCAGCAGTTTAGATTCACAGGCTTCTCAATTACTTGTTAGTTTTGTGCAGTTTTGAAATCAAGTGATTTAGTTCTTCAAGTTATAGCTTAGTATTGGGTTATTGGAGTTGTTTTTGAGATAGACTTGTGTATTCTTGAGTTTGAGCTTGAAATATGTGGAAATCTATTTGAATATATTGGTGAAATCTCTTCTTCAACTCAATAACATGCTTTGCCAGTTCATTTGTTGGGTTACTTGATGAAGTTGGATGGCTTGTTGTAAAGTTTTTAATTGTTCTTCAAGTTGTCACAAGTTTGGATGTCGAGTTATTGAATTCGTGTGTATAAAGAAAAATCCGAATTGTGGCTTGATCTTGTATGTGGACTCAGTTAGATGAGTACATATCCTTGATTCTTGACATAACTCGATTTTGTGTTTCTCTCTTGAATTCATGAGCTAGACATTCATCTTTGCTTTAGAATCCATTCTTCTTCATTTGATACAAAGTTTGGGTGTTGGACTTCACTTGCAAGTTTTCTAGCGAAATCAATTGACCCAACTTCATTCTCTTGAATCATAGTAGTATTAGTAGTCGTTTCTTTTGATTCTTACTCGCATTCTCAAACTTGCTCCATCACTAGTGGTGGATTTGATAGCTTGGCAAGCTCTAAAGTGATTGAGAGAATTTGTTACTTGCTTAGTTAGTCGCTTACTCTAGTGATAGTAAGTAATTATCTAACCCTCCTCTCCTTGTGGATTCGACTCCGGACTTACCGGATTATTATTTGAGACGATATCCTATACTTGGGATTTTGTAAAGCTATTTGAACTCTACAAAAAGGATTTAAACTCTAATCGTTTTTGCTGTGGAAACTTGTAGCCCATTGGAGTGGTGGTTACCAATGACACCCCATGCGATGTCTAAGAAATAGAAGGGTGTCCGGGGATTATGTTACGTCACCACCTAGATAGCTCCCTTGGTTTAGCTTAAAAAGCCCACTCGCTTGTATATTCCTCTATTTTGTTTTGGGTCTTGGAGAGCCCTTGGATTGGAGGTGAAAAAAAAATGGTAATGCTATAAATCTCTCAAAAACAAAAAAAAAAAAAAAAAAAAAAAAAAAAAAAACTGAAATTATGATAAACCGCACCACCTCCGAAATATCCACATACAAGGCCACAATCACATCCCCCATTCTAAAACTCGTTTTTGTTCAAAGCTTTGGAGGTCCATCCTATATGGGTGCTTTTGAATTAGTATGAGAATGTCTACTTTCACGTGATCCTTATTTTTGAAGGCATACTTTGTCGCAAATTGGACTTAATTAACAAGCTTTGTGGTTCGCATTAGTCACCTTCTACCAAATACCGCCCACATTTGTATGAGTATATGCTTAGACGTCCATAGGCTTCTTTCTCTATCTTTTTGGACTTTGAGAACTTATTTGAGGAAACATTTGTGCATTCTTCTTTTTCCCCAAAAAAAAAAAAATTTAAAATTAGCTAGTAATTTTTAGGATTTTATTATCTTTGGGTTCTCATTTAGGATTTTATAATGTGTGTGGACTTAATTAACAACCCTTGTCTAGTTGAGTGTGTGTCTCTCATGATTGGTTCTTTACTAGTTCACTACTTGTATCGCTCTCTTTGCTCGAGGACGAGCAAAAGGCTAGTTGCGGGGTGTGTTAAGGATCGTAAATTCACATTTTAGTATGTTATTGAACTCTTGATGACTTACTTTTATGTGTAACGTGTGTAATATAACCCTATTTCTAGATTATGCTTGTTTCTTTTAGTTTGTGGGGAATTTCTTTATTTTATAGGAAAAATTGCGCTTTGAGACTCAAAGAAATATTCCACAAGACTTAAGGGGCGGTTCAAGTGAGCTTAGAAAGGCCAAGGAATATGAAGAAGGAGTTTAAGGGACTTAATTTGAAGAAGTCAAGTGATAAAGAGGCTAAAGTTGAAGACAAAGCAAATAAATTGCAAGTTAAAGTGAAGATTCAGAGGTCTTTGTGAGAAGATAAGTAAATAAGTAGGCCAAAAATGAAGATTCAGAAGCCAAGAGGCCAAATTACAAGGCCAAAGTTGCATCCAAGGGGTTGTTTGAGAAGAAATTAACGGAATCGGGCCAAAATGTAAGGTTCTAAAATTTCTAAGGACTAAAAAGATGACTTTTTAACGGATTGTGGTTGGAGTGGTAAGTTTTTCAAATGTTTCAAGAAGAGCTCGGGGCCTTTTAAAGGCCCCCAGCAAAATCAAGGGGACAAGATGCAATAACCGGCAAACAACTCACGCCAGACCCCTATCTTTCTCTCTCCCCAACGGTGATATCACAGAATGAACCAGAGGAAGCCATGAACACAACGACGAGATTCTCCAAAGCTTCGAACCAGCCCCAAATCGCCATCTCTTCACTCAATTTCAACCCCAAAACGATCCCCAGCCCATTCCTAACCGTATACAACCCCCAATTTGGCCCAAGAACGAACCAACAATGAAAACCTAATTTCTAGGGTTTATGTGAACGGGTTTGAAATCGACAATGCAGAGGGTGGGAGACGAATTGGAGGGCGTAGATGAAGGCTTGGAGGCTACGAAACCCTCTCCTGTAGCCTATATAAACAGATGGTGAAGAAATTTCAGGAGCTCTCTCTCACAGACGGGCGGTTCATACGCTCTGTTTTGGGTCTATGTTCTTCCTCTCTCTCTCTCCGATTTCACCCAAGTCAGGGATTGTTCTTGAGCGCCTCAGCTCTCTTTGAGCATAATCAGGGCCAAGAACAAGGGAAAGAGGAAGAGGGGGAGAGAGGAGGTCAGTTTCAGGCGGTTTTGTGCTCTGGTTCCTACTATGCTTTTGCTGCAGCTGTGATTTTTTTCTGTCTGGTTACCGTAGCACTGCAGCAGCAGTTTAGATTCACAGGCTTCTCAATTACTTGTTAGTTTTGTGCAGTTTTGAAATCAAGTGATTTAGTTCTTCAAGTTATAGCTTAGTATTGGGTTATTGGAGTTGATTTTGAGATAGACTTGTGTATTCTTGAGTTTGAGCTTGAAATATATGGAAATCTATTTGAATATATTGGTGAAATCTCTTCTTCAACTCAATAACATGCTTTGCCAGTTCATTTGTTGGGTTACTTGATGAAGTTGGATGGCTTGTTGTAAAGTTTTTAATTGTTCTTCAAGTTGTCACAAGTTTGGATGTCGAGTTATTGAATTCGTGTGTCGAAAGACAAATCCGAATTGTGGCTTGATCTTGTATGTGGACTCAGTTAGATGAGTACATATCCTTGATTCTTGACATAACTCGATTTTGTGTTTCGCTCTTGAATTCATGAGCTAGACATTCATCTTTGCTTTAGAATCCATTCTTCTTCATTTGATACAAAGTTTGGGTGTTGGACTTCACTTGCAAGTTTTCTAGCGAAATCAATTGACCCAACTTCATTCTTTTGAATCGTAGTAGTATTAGTAGTCGTTTCTTTTGGTTCTTACTCGCATTCTCAAACTTGCTCCATCACTAGTGGTGGATTTGATAGCTTGGCAAGCTCTAAATTGATTGAGAGAATTTGTTACTTGCTTAGTTAGTCGCTTACTCTAGTGATAGTAAGTAATTATCTAACCCTCCTCTCCTTGTGGATTCGACTCCGGACTTACCGGATTATTACTTGAGACGATATCCTATACTTGGGATTTTGTAAAGCTATTTGAACTCTACAAAAAGGATTTAACTCTAATCGTTTTTGCTCTGGAAACTTGTAGCCCATTGGAGTGGTGGTTACAATGACACCCCATGCGATGTCTAAAAAATAGAAGGGTGTCCGGGGATTATGTTATGTCACCACCTAGATAGCTCCCTTGGTTTAGCTTAAAAAGCCCACTCGCTTGTATATTCCTCTATTTTGTTGTGGGTCTTGGAGAGCCCTTGGATTGGAGGTGAAAAAAAAAATGGTAATGCTATAAATCTCAAAAAAAAAAAAAAAAAAAAAAAAAAAAAAAAAAAAACTGAAATTATGATAAACCGCACCACCTCCGAAATATCCAAATACAAGGCCACAATCACATCCCCCATTCTAAAACTCGTTTTTGTTCAAAGCTTTGGTGGTCCATCCTATATGGGTGCTTTTGAATGAGTATGAGAATGTCTACTTTCACGTGATCCTTATTTTTGAAGGCATACTTTGTCGCAAATTGGACTTAATTAACAAGCTTTGTGGTTCGCATGAGTCACCTTCTACCAAATACCGCCCACATTTGTATGAGTATATGCTTAGACGTCCATAGGCTTCTTTCTCTATCTTTTTGGACTTTGAGAACTTATTTGAGGAAACATTTGGGCATTCTTCTTTTTCCCCCAAAAAAAAAAATTTTAAAATTAGCTAGTAATTTTTAGGATTTTATTATCTTTGGGTTCTCATTTAGGATTTTATAATGTGTGTGGACTTAATTAACAACCCTTGTCTAGTTGAGTGTGTGTCTCTCATGATTGGTTCTTTACTAGTTCACTACTTGTATCGCTCTCTTTGCTCGAGGACGAGCAAAAGGCTAGTTGTGGGGTGTGTTAAGGATCGTAAATTCACATTTTAGTATGTGATTGAACTCTTGATGACTTACTTTTATGTGTAACGTGTGTAATATAACCCTATTTCTAGATTATGCTTGTTTCTTTTAGTTTGTGTGGAATTTCTTTATTTTATAGGAAAAATTGTGCTTTTAGACTCAAAGAAATATTCCACAAGACTTAAGGGGCGGTTCAAGTGAGCTTAGGAAGGCCAAGGAATATGAAGAAGGAGTTTAAGGGACTTAATTTGAAGAAGTCAAGTGATAAAGAGGCTAAAGTTGAAGACAAAGCAACTAAATTGCAAGTTAAAGTGAAGATTCAGAGGTCTTTGTGAGAAGATAAGTAAATAAGTAGGCCAAAAATGAAGATTCAGAAGCCAAGAGGCCAAATTACAAGGCCAAAGTTGCATCCAAGGGGTTGTTTGAGAAGAAATTAACGGAATCGGGCCAAAATGTAAGGTTCTAAAATTTCTAAGGACTAAAAAGATGACTTTTTAACGGATTGTGGTTGGAGTGGTAAGTTTTTCAAATGTTTCAAGAAGAGCTCGGGGCCTTTTAAAGGCCCCCAGCAAAATCAAGGGGACAAGATGCAATAACCGGCAAACAACTCACGCCAGACCCCTATCTTTCTCTCTCCCCAACGGTGATATCACAGAATGAACCAGAGGAAGCCATGAACACAACGACGAGCTTCTCCAAAGCTTCGAACCAGCCCCAAATCGCCATCTCTTCACTCAATTTCAACCCCAAAACGATCACCAGCCCATTCCTAACCGTATGCAACCCCCAATTTGGCCCAAGAACGAACCAACAATGAAAACCCAATTTCTAGGGTTTATGTGAACGGGTTTGAAATCGACAATGCAGAGGGTGGGAGACGAATTGGAGGGCGTAGATGAAGGCTTGGAGGCTACGGAACCCTCTCCTGCAGCCTATATAAACAGATGGTGAAGAAATTTCAGGAGCTCTCTCTCACAGACGGGCGGTTCATACGCTCTGTTTTGGGTCTATGTTCTTCCTCTCTCTCTCTCCGATTTCACCCAAGTCAGGGATTGTTCTTGAGCGCCTGAGCTCTCTTTGAGCATAATTAGGGCCAAGAACAAGGGAAAGAGGAAGAGGGGGAGAGAGGAGGTCAGTTTCAGGCGGTTTTGTGCTCTGGTTCCTACTATGCTTTTGCTGCAGCTGTGATTTTTTTCTGTCTGGTTACTGTAGCACTGCAGCAGCAGTTTAGATTCACAGGCTTCTCAATTACTTGTTAGTTTTGTGCAGTTTTGAAATCAAGTGATTTAGTTCTTCAAGTTATAGCTTAGTATTGGGTTATTGGAGTTGATTTTGAGATAGACTTGTGTATTCTTGAGTTTGAGCTTGAAATATATGGAAATCTATTTGAATATATTGGTGAAATCTCTTCTTCAACTCAATAACATGCTTTGCCAGTACATTTGTTGGGTTACTTGATGAAGTTGGATGGCTTGTTGTAAAGTTTTTAATTGTTCTTCAAGTTGTCACAAGTTTGGATGTCGAGTTATTGAATTCGTGTGTCGAAAGACAAATCCGAATTGTGGCTTGATCTTGTATGTGGACTCAGTTAGATGAGTACATATCCTTGATTCTTGACATAACTCGATTTTGTGTTTCTCTCTTGAATTCATGAGCTAGACATTCATCTTTGCTTTAGAATCCATTCTTCTTCATTTGATACAAAGTTTTGGTGTTGGACTTCACTTGCAAGTTTTCTAGCGAAATCAATTGACCCAACTTCATTCTCTTGAATCGTAGTAGTATTAGTAGTCGTTTCTTTTGGTTCTTACTCGCATTCTCAAACTTGCTCCATCACTAGTGGTGGATTTGATAGCTTGGCAAGCTCTAAATTGATTGAGAGAATTTGTTACTTGCTTAGTTAGTCGCTTACTCTAGTGATAGTAAGTAATTATCTAACCCTCCTCTCCTTGTGGATTCGACTCCGGACTTACCGGATTATTACTTGAGACGATATCCTATACTTGGGATTTTGTAAAGCTATTTGAACTCTACAAAAAGGATTTAACTCTAATCGTTTTTGCTGTGGAAACTTGTAGCCCATTGGAGTGGTGGTTACAATGACACCCCATGCGATGTCTAAGAAATAGAAGGGTGTCCGGGGATTATGTTATGTCACCACCTAGATAGCTCCCTTGGTTTAGCTTAAAAAGCCCACTCGCTTGTATATTCCTCTATTTTGTTGTGGGTCTTGGAGAGCCCTTGGATTGGAGGTGAAAAAAAAATGGTAATGCTATAAATCTCAAAAAAAAAAAAAAAAAAAAAAAAAAAACTGAAATTATGATAAACCGCACCACCTCCGAAATATCCACATACAAGGCCACAATCACATCCCCCATTCTAAAACTCGTTTTTGTTCAAAGCTTTGGAGGTCCATCCTATATGGGTGCTTTTGAATGAGTATGAGAATGTCTACTTTCACGTGATCCTTATTTTTGAAGGCATACTTTGGACTTAATTAACAAGCTTTGTGGTTCGCATGAGTCACCTTCTACCAAATACCGCCCACATTTGTATGAGTATATGCTTAGACGTCCATAGGCTTCTTTATCTATCTTTTTGGACTTTGAGAACTTATTTGAGGAAACATTTGTGCATTCTTCTTTTTCCCCCAAAAAAAAATTTTTAAAATTAGCTAGTAATTTTTAGGATTTTATTATCTTTGGGTTCTCATTTAGGATTTTATAATGTGTGTGGACTTAATTAACAACCCTTGTCTAGTTGAGTGTGTGTCTCTCATGATTGGTTCTTTACTAGTTCATTGCTTGTATCGCTCTCTTTGCTCGAGGACGAGCAAAAGGCTAGTTGCGGGGTGTGTTAAGGATCGTAAATTGCACATTTTAGTATGTTATTGAACTCTTGATAACTTACTTTTATGTGTAACGTGTGTATGATAACCCTATTTCTAGATTATGCTTGTTTCTTTTAGTTTGTGTGGAATTTCTTTATTTTATAGGAAAAATTGCGCTTTGAGACTTAAAGAAATATTCCACAAGACTTAAGAGGCGGTTCAAGTGAGCTTAGGAAGGCCAAGGAATATGAAGAAGGAGTTTAAGAGACTTAATTTGAAGAAGTCAAGTGATAAAGAGGCTAAAGTTGAAGACAAAGCAACTAAATTGCAAGTTAAAGTGAAGATTCAAAGGTCTTTGTGAGAAGATAAGTTAATAAATAGGCCAAAAATGAAGATTTAGAAGCCAAGAGGCCAAATTACAAGGCCTAAGTTGCATCCAAGGGGTTGTTTTAGAAGAAATTAACGGAATCGGGGCCAAAATGTAAGGTTCTAAAATTTCTAAGGACTAAAAAGATTATTTTTTAACGGATTGGGGTTGGAGTGGTAATTTTTCAAATGTTTCAAAAAGAGCTGGGGGCCCTTTAAAAGCCCCCATCAAAATCAAGGGGCCAAGATGCAATAACCAGCAAACAACTCACGCCAGAACCCTGTATTTCTCTCTCCCCGACGGTGATATCAAAGAATGAACCAGAGGAAGCCATGAACACAACGACGAGCTTCTCAGAAGCTTCGACCCAGCCCCAAATCGCCATCTCTTCACTCAATTTCAACCCCAAAACGATCCCCAGCCCATGCCAAACCGTATACAACCCTCAATTTGGCCCAAGAACGACCCAACAATGAAAACCGAATTTCTAGGGTTTATGTGAACGGGTTTCAAATTGACGATGCAGAGGGTGGGAGACGAATTGGAGGGCGTAGATGAAGGCTGGAGGCTAAGAAACCCTCTCCTGCAGCCTATAAAAACAGATGGTGAAGAAATTTCAGGAGCTCTCTCTCACAGACGGACGAATCATACGCTCTGTTTTGGGTCTCTGTTCGTCCTCTCTGTCTCTCCGATTTCACCCAATGCAGGGCTTGTTCTTGAGCGCTTAAGCTCTCTTTGAGCATAATCAGGGCAAAGAACAAGGGAAAGAGGCAGAGGGGGAGAGAGGAGGTCAGTTTCAAGCGGTTTTGTGCTCTGGTTCCTACTCTGCTTTTGCTGCAGCTGTGATTTGTTTCTGTCTGGTTACTGTAGCACTGCAGCAGCAGTTTAGATTCACAGGCTTCTCAATTACTTGTTAGTTTTGTGTAGTTTTTAAATCAAGTGAATTAATTCTATAAGTTATAGCTTAGTATTGGGTTATTGGAGATGATTTTGAGATAGACTTGTGTATTCTTGAGTTTAGGCTTGAAATATATGGAAATCTATTTGAGTATATTGGTGAAATCTCTTCTTCAACTCAATAACATGGTTTTCTAGTTCATTTGTTGGGTTACTTGATGAAGTTGGATGGCTTGTTGTGAAGTTTTCAATTGTTCTTCAAGTTGTCACAAGTTTGGATGTCGAGTTATTGAATTCGTGTGTCAAAAGACAAATCCGAGTTGTGGCTTGATCTTGTATGTGGACTCACTTAGATGAGTACATATCCTTGATGCTTGACATAACTCGATTTTCGGTTTCGCTTTTGAATTCATGAGCTAGACATTCATCTTTGCTTTAGAATCCATGCTTCTTCATTTGATACAAAGTTTGGGTGTTTGACTTCACTTGCAAGTTTTCTAGCGAAATCAATTGACCCAACTTCATTCTCTTGAATCGTAGTAGTATTAGTAGTCGTTTCTTTTGGTTCTTACTCGCATTCTCAAACTTGCTCCATCACTAGTGGTGGATATGATAGCTTGGCAAGCTCTAAAGCGATTGAGAGAATTTGTTACTTGCTTAGTTAGTCGCTTAATCTAGTGATAGTAAGTCATTATCTAACCCTCCTCTCCTTGTGGATTCGACTCCGGACTTACCGGATTACTACTTGAGACGAAATCCTATACTTGGGATTTTGTCGAACAGGGTGTCGACATATATTGATTACATCGTGATTTGACACATTCCATCCCCACATTATCTATCTTGATATTTGATCTCCTTGGATAGTGCTATCGTATTGGTGGCTCCATGTGCTTATTGTTGAATTGAAAAAAAAAAGAAAAGAGAAAAAAAAAATTGAAAGTGAAATGGAATAGGGAGCGGGAAATTAACTTCATGAAGACCAAGGAGATGAGCTATGATCTTGATCACTTCTTCACATTTGTGGCCGCGAGAACGGCATTGCACCAAGATTGAGGGAATGAGGGCGAGAGTATTTTGTTCAGTGGGGTTCCTTGGATTTTGGTGAGGGAGTGTGAGAATGGATTTTTGTGAGATATATCATGACGTCTACGACAACGCTTCTAAATATCTTATCCTACCTGTCCTAAGCCGTCAACCATTGAAACCCATGGATAAATAGCTCGGATGGTAAAGTCTAGGGATACATTTGATGAGTGTGCGGTAGCAACTTATTTTGTGTTCGTGCCCGTTGTGTCTGACGAAAATGGCCGCAAGTTCTACTGATCGCCAAAGTTATATAATCTTCTAGGGGATGTGAGAGCCTTATGACATGCCGGTTTGTTCTTTGAGATTTCCCAATCTCTAACAAGAAAAAGAAAAAAAATACGTTCTTTAATTCCTTGCATTGTACATACTTGAGTTGCACAGTACATATCATGTAGTTTGCATAATCGTGTCTTTTTGTATTGAGTCGTGAGTCGTGTTGGCTAGCGGAAAGTGAAGTATGCAAAGCGGTGGGGTATGCATTGGTTTGGTTGTGTTATGTATGCAATGTCTCAAGTGTGGGGGGTTTTGTGCTTCATTGTTGCTCAGGACGAGCAAAAGAGTAAGCGTGGGGGAGTTTGATAGAGCCTTTTAAGAGCTATAATTATTTAGCATTTACCACATGTTAATAGGTATTTGAGAGTGATTCGAGCCCAAAGTTAGAGAATAAAGGTCGTTTTATCACTTGTTGTTCACCATGTGCTATATTGTTAGTTGGGGCGTTTTCTATGCATATTTCATTGTTATTGGTGGAATATAATCGCTTGATATGTTTGTTCATGTTGTCTTGGCAGGAACGGATGCTAATCGGTTGATAGGAGGCATGGAACGAACTTCGGAAACAACGGGAGCTCAAGTGGAGTGAAGAGAAGCCGAACTGGAGGAGCTGGATGACAAGTTTGCACTATTTTGATACTAGATGGAGTTCTGCACATAATTTGGAGGTGAGAATTGTGCCAAATGAAAGTATACTGAGAGAGATTTCCTACGATAGGTCACGGAGCTAAATCCGAGTTCGGACGAAGAAGTTATGGCCTGGCGAAGTCAGGAGCAGATTTCGGGGGGCTATTGTGCAATTACTAAAGACTTATATGAGTTATGGAAGAATAACGACCTAGGGACGAAAAAAACACCATTAACGCTTGGAGAGAGCCACGAACAAGGAGGAGAGCAAGGAGACTGCATTGGGAGCAACCTCAAGCAAGGAGAAGAGCCCGGATCGCGCCAATCTTCACGATTTCTAGCGTTTGATATCTTCTTCCCTCTTTTAATCACTTTTATGGAGAAACTTTGTTGTGTTGCTACGATTTCAAGTAGTAGCTATATATTTTCTAGGCTTCTCTAGGGAGCCTCGGGTTTATGTAGACGATTATGTTTTCCGGATTTAATACATTGTTTCATGCTTTTTTATTTGATCTATTGGATGGCATTTGATTTCATGAACTTGTTGAAGATCTTAGTCTATTGACACGACTAGGGTAAGAATTGATAACTCATGAATCTTCGTGTTTTTCAAAGATTGTGACCTCGCTTAATGTTGGTCTTTTTTAAGCTCATTGTTCATATACTATGCTTATTCCTTGGCAAGAATGGAGTAATTAAACGGACTTGTTAATTAGCTAGCGAGTGCGTGAGTGCGAGTTAGACCTAGTTGTGATGAGATATGAACAACAATCATTAATCACTGAGACTGAGAAGAGAAGCGTGTAGGATTGGCCTTAGTGGGTCGATTCGGTAGGAGATAGTGAGGTGTTCGTGTGGTGGTGGTCTGAGAGGACATCATTCCGTGCACTGTCGTTATCCTACTAGAACGGACCGGTAGATGTAGGTGGAACGACAAGACACCAAGTAAACCGTGAAGTAGAACGACATGAGACCGAGAAGAGATTGTCAATGCTATTACGCGGCTTAACTAGAATAGAGTTAACATGTTACATAGCTAATCCGGAAATCGTCTACAATCCTAGGTGATCTAGAGAATGCCTATTTTCTCCATAACTGTTTTAATGAAATAAAAACTCAAAAATATTAGTTTAGTTGTTATTAATTTCAGTCACCTGTTTGTGGGTGACGCCTTAGTTAATCACAATTCTTCCTCCTGTTACAGTACTCTAAGTTAATAACTAATTAAATAATCTCAAGCTTATCCTCGTGGGATCGATAACTCGGGGTTGAAATATTACCCTATATTACTTGAACCTTGCACTTGCGGTAACACGTAAGAAAGGGTATCGGCAGTGAATGGTGTTTGGAGGATATCACCAAGAGTAAAGATCGAAGATGGTTTATGGATAGTGGATTCTCTAGACACATGAGTGGAAAGAGATCTATATTCTAAGAATTGAAATAGCAATATGAAGGCTCAATAACACTTGGTGATAAAGGGAAGTGCACAATTTTAGGTATTGCTAAAGCTAGTACAAATTCTGAAAATTCTATTTCTGAAGTTTACTTAGTTGATGGTTTGAAATTTAATATGCTTAGTGTATCTCAACTGTGTGATAATGGTAACAAGGTTATCTTGGACAAAGAGAAATGTGTGGTGTAAAATGAGAAATATGGAATTTGCATTCTCACTGCTTCAAGATAAAAAAATGTCTATAATTTCTACACTAACAAAGTTGCAGGTGAAAGCTTAAAGTGTCTCAAGGCATTGAAAGAAGATTTAAAGCTTTGGCACAGAAAGCTTGGACACATTAGCTTGCATACCTTGAATAATTTAATCACTAAATTTCTTGTAAGAGGATTGCCCTCTATCAAATTCAAAGGTGATGAAGTATGCATAGGTTGTGCTTAAGGTAAGCAGACAAGGAGCTCATTCAAGACAAAGAAATTTCTAAGTACTACCAGACCCATGTAATTACTTCACATGGATCTTTTTGGTCCCATGAGGACTCCAACTCCAAAGGGTAAGAAGTATATGTTAGTTATTGTTGATTATTTACTTCGTTTATGTTTCTGAAAGAAAAATCTGAAGCTCTATCTGAACTTTCAAAGCTTTTTAAGGAGCTTCAAACCTTGAAAAACTTGCTAATTGCCTCAATTAGAAGTGATCATAGTAGAGAGTTTGATCGACTTGGGTTTGATTTATTTTGTGCTAAGTATGGTATCTCTCACAATTTTCTGCTCCAAGAACTCCTCAACGGAATGGTGTTGTTGAAATAAAGAACATGACTCTTGAAGACATGCAAGGATAATGCTCTAGACAACAAGTTACCAAAGTCATTTTGGGAAGAAGCTGTGAACACAGCCAACTACATACATAATAGATGCTTGATCAGACCAATCTTGAAGAAGAGCCCCTATGAACTCTTCAAAGGAAGAAAGCCAAATATTTTATATTTCTAACCTTTAGGCTGCTTTTGTTATGTTCATAACAATAGTAAGGACAATCTTGGTAAGTTTGATGCAAGAAGTGATGAAGGTATCTTTCTTGGTTAGTCTCTGACTAGCAAAGCTTATAGATTTTACAACAAAAGAACTAAGCTTGTTGAAGAAAGTATTCATGTTGTTTCTGATGAAAGCTATGATGGTTCTTTGAGTGAAAATATTTGCAGACATGAATTTGAACAAGCATGAGTCAGAAGATGAAATAGAGACTTCACATGGTTTCAAGGAAAGCTTGGAGGAAAACAGAAAGAATTTTCAAGGCCTTGAAAATGGTTCTTAAAGCCTTGAAAATGAACAACAGAAGAATCATAGTAATTAAGTCAATTCCTCAAGATCTGAAAGGATTGAGAAGTTACATGGGGAACCCGAGCCATGGAATTCAATAAAGAGATTCAAATATCTGTCATCTCATCAAGTTGAAAACATTATATCTGATCCATCTACTGGTACACAGACAAGATCACAATTGAAAAATTTGTGTGCTTTTAATGCCTTTGTTTCTCTTGTAGAACCAAAAAATGTGAAAGAAGCTTTACAAGAAGTAGACTGGATCATTGCAATGCAAAGTGAACTCAAAGAATTTGAGAGAAATAAGGTGTGGAATCTGGTTCCTCGACCAAAAGATCAGTCAGTCATTGGCACAAGATGGATGTTCATAAAAAAGTTTAATGAAAATGGAAAGGTAATCAGAAACAAAGCTAGACTAGTAGCTCAAGGCTACAACCAAGAAGAAGGTATTGGTTATGAGGAGACTTTTGCTCCTCTTGCAAGATTAGAAGCAATTAGAATGTTAGTTGCAATTGCATCTTACATGAACATTAAACTTTTTCAAATGGATGTCCAGTGTGCTTTTTTAAATGGTTACTTGCAAGAAGAAGTTTATGTGGCTCAGCATCCTTGATTTGAAAATGATGATTTTTAAAATTATGTCTATAAACTTGACAAAAATCTCTATGGTTTGAAACAAGCTCCAAGGGATTGGTATGAAAGACTGTCAAAGTTTTTACTTGAAAATGGTTTCATGAAAGGATTGGTTGATAATTTTTTTTAATTAAGACTCATGAGAAAGACATTATAAGTTCAAATTTATGTTGATGATATTCTGTTTGGAGCTACTCATGATTCTCTTTGTAAGGATTTCCCAAGTCTTATGAGCAGGGAATTTGAGATGAGCTTAACGGGAGAATTGAACTTCTTCCTAGTACTACATGTACAACAGATGAAGAGGGGTATCTTTATACATCAATATAAGTATACTAAGGACTTGAACAAGTATAATTTGTCTCAGTCCAAAGCAGAAAAGACTCCTATGATTTCTACACTGTCCTTAGATAATGATCAAGGTGGTAAGAGTGTAAATCAGAAAGAATACAGAGGTATGATTGGATCTTTTCTATATCTCACTGCTAGTAGACCAGACATTATGTTTAGTGTCTGCACGTGGGCAAGATTTCTATCTGATCCTAAAGAGTCACATTTAATTTTTGTTAAAAGGATATTCAGATATCTAAATGGCACGAAAGACTTAGGGCTTTGGTATCCAAAACAGTCTAAATTCCCTCTCTGTGGATATTCAGATGCTAACTTTGCAGGATATAAAGTTGACAGAAAGAGCAGCTGAATAGAAGGATATTCAGATACTCAGGTGTTGCCAATTCCTTGGTTCATCCCTAATTAGTTGGCATTCAAAGAAGCTGAATATATAGCAGCTGGAGCCTGCTTCTCACAAGTTTTATGGATTTCTCAGAAAATGAAGGATCTGAGTTTTGGTTTCAAAGATTACACTCAAATGTGACAACACCATTCCTATCTCAATCACAAAGAATCCAGTTCAGAATTACAGAACCAAACACTTTGATGTTAGACATCATTTCATCAGAGATCATGATGAGAAAGGTGATATTGTTCTTGAATTTGTTTCTACTAACATGCAACTGACATATATCTTCACTAAACCATTGCCATAAGAAATATTTACAGCCCTCAAATTGGAGCTGGGAATGCTTAATAAGGAAGCATTGGCTTAGGGGGAGTATCAGGTAAGTATAAGGTAAGGTCTTATGTGTTTTGAAAGTTTTGAACTGATTTTCAAAGCCTTGAAAATCATTCCAAAGTCTTGATTTTATTTTCTTTAGCGATATAGCTTTTCAAGGCCTTGAAACCTTTTCCAAAGCGTTGAAAATAAGTCTGTATGCTTTCTAGTCACAAATTGAATCTCTTAATGTTGGATGTTATCTCTGTAGATAATTGTCCAATCTTATGTTTACCTCTTAAGATTTATTTTCATATAAATCTGCATTCTTTTATTTCCTTCCCCACATCACACTCACACACACACTGATTTGAATTCAAACTATAAAGATCTCAAAAATATTTGGAAATATTTTTGTTTCCTTATCTCACTCAAACTCTTTAGTAATTATCTTCTTCTATCTCTCTTCTCTCCGTATCACTGCTGCCTATCTCTTCTTTAACCCAAAATCCTAATGAGAACCAGAAGAGAATCTCAAAGAGTCAAGATGGCTGGAGGTTCAAAGATGGGTTCAGAAATGAAGAGGAAGAGTTCAGAAGATGTGATTGAAACAATCAGTGGTGACTCTAGTTCAAGAACTCCAACTGATGAATATGTTCCTTCTCCTCCAGCGAAGAAAAGCAAGAAGGAACAGACACCAACTTCAAGCAAGAAGAAGAAGATGGGAGATTCTGCTCCAGAGAAACAGCCAGAGGAACAAGTGGCTCGTCTAAAGAAGTTAAAGAAGAAGAAGCCTACAACTGCTGACAAGGGAAAAGGTAAAGATATAGAGGTTTCACAAGATAAAAGCACAGGAAAGGAATTTCAGATCTATTCTGAAAAGCCTCAATCCCCTGGTAAGAAACTTTCCAGCAATTGGTTTATTTCTCAAATTTGTAGAGGTCAATGGTTAGATGGTTTGGTTCTAGACCAGTTAGTTGCCTACTGTAGCCTAGTTAGTGTTGATATGTTAAAAACCATGAACCTAGATGTATTAAGAGACTGAAGAAAAGTTATCTTTGGAAAGTTTTGAACTCTCATAAAGTTTCCTACCCTAGACTTACTAGGCTTTTCTATTTGAACTTGGTGCAAATCAAAACTTATGTTACCCTAGTGATTCAATCAAAAGTTGCTAGGATTACAATGGAGATAGATCATTCCGAGTTTGTCAATGTCTAAGTATGTCCCAAGAGGTATAACACAGAAAACCATCCAAAAAAAAATGAAGCTTTGAAACTAGATAGGGAAGAGTTCTTCTTGTCCAATGTGCCTACCTCCTGCAAGGACCTAACACACTCTGTGTTAACTGTTGAAGCAAAAATTTTGTTCACAATCTTGATGAGGTGTGTAGTGCCTAGGGAGAATTCAAAAGAGCTGCTGACTAACAAGGTACTTTAATTGATGTATTAGGTTATGCATGGCTATGAAATTGATCTTCCTAAACTGGCGATGGAACACATGCTTTATCCCAGACCAAAGAATGAAAGCACCCTTTACCCTATGAAAACCTGCTTTCTGCATTCATTCTTCAGCTTGACCTAACATATGATAGATAAGAAACCATTACTACTGGTTTTTGCATGCTTGATGAGAAAGCATTAGAGATAATTGGTTTCGTGAAAACCAGTGATGGGACATGGAAGTTATACTCTCATCAGTCTGAGAAGGATCTACAATCCAAGAAGTTTGCTAAGCCCAAAGCCTTGACCCCTCCTTCAAATCAGTCTCAACCTCAAGACCTTGGCTTGGTGATTCAAAGTCTTGACTTTCTTGATAAGAACATGGATGAACTAAAGAAGAATCAGCATGAGTATGGCACTGAATTCAAACAGGTTAATTATATGGTTAAATGCATCTTCAAGAGCATCAATGTACTTCATGTGGAAGAATAACTGTCTTAGGCTGCAGAATGATCAAAGAAAGATGCAGAAGGTTCAACCTGAGAATTGTTCAGTGAGCATACAACTCAGGATGAGGCTACAGGGGTAGTAGACAAAGGGAAAAAGTTTGTTCAAGAACAGAGTGATGAAGAACAGGAACAAGATGATGTAGACAGTCTAGACTTTGGAATGCTAATCAAAGATCTCAAGAAAAAGAAGAAAGCTGCAATTCCAGAAGTGGTGACTAAAGAAAAACTGTTTGAAGAACCTTGAGATGATGGTGATCAGGAAGAGCATCAAGATGATGAGGATGATGTAGAAGATAGTGGTGAAGAAGAAGCTGAGCCCAATGGAGATGGAGACCCAACCCCTTAATTCTTGCCTTTTATTTCTTTTCTCTTTCAAGGCTTTGGAATCCTGTTCAAAGTCTAGAAAATTTCTAAACTGCTTTCTTAAATTTTTTCCAAACTTTGATCCAACATTTTTTTCTAATTCTTTTTTGATGAAAGTCAAAAGGGGGAGAAATTTTACGAGTATTTTGGAGATCTGGTTTAGATCAATAGGTTTTGTTGGTAGACTTTACTTATGTTTGTATTGCTAATAATTTGGATCACTTGGATATCTTGTGTTAAGTTTTATTGTCATGGATTCTGTTATGCTCTAATGACTATTTTTATCTTGTGTTAAGTTTTTATTTCATGGATTCCGTTATGCTCTAATGACTATTTTTGGAGAGAATCCATTCATATAGAAGTTTTGGTTGTCTTTCATCAAGGGGGAGATTGTAAGTTCAGCCTGTTTCAAAAGGCTTGAAACAGCTTGTCTGTTTCAAGGCCTTGAAACTGATTTCAAAGGTTTGAAACTAACAATGCAATTTCTAGCATGCACTTAGGGGGAGCTGATGATCTTATTTTAACTCCTAATCTCTTATAATTAATTATCTGTTACTTTATGATGAAAGACATATCATTTCTCTACAATGTACGGTGATTAATCTATGTGTTTGACTCTCTTTTTGCAGGGATATTTAGTTTCCTATTTTGCATGATTGTTTCCGAACTTATTTTATTGCAAAATGGAAATTAATCTCACAGAGTTAATATGCACATTAATCTGGTACATCTAAAGCTTCTCAACCCTCCAACAAACAAGATCAAGTTAGTATCTTTGAAGTACTGAGCAACTATCCTTTGGAAAAGATGTTGGAAGAGTGAAATGCATATGAAGAGGATAGACATCCCACAAAAAACAGCAAGTTCAATTACATAAAATATAAAGGGATAGGAATATTTGTAGAGAAGGAGAGACGGGGGATTTTCGGTGGGCTTCGCCTTCCTTCTCGCTTCTGGATCTACTTTGATTCGTTCGATCATATGAGTAAGAGCCCTGATTTCTATTCGAAACTCTAGATCTTTCGTTTTTTGTTGAAATTGAATTGTTAGGTAACAATAATTGTTTGAATCCGGAGTTTGTTCTGTTTAATTTGTTGTTATGCGGATCGTCTCAATGACTTCTGGTGGTTAATCACGAAATTGAAGCACTTTTCTCTTTCAGGTTTTTATCGTTTTTGGTTTAGATTGCCGCATCCTATTGTAGTTATTGTTTGTCCCTATGTGATGTTCAAATCAGAGTATGTTCGATCTCGATTATTGATTTGACCATCTTCTGTGAGATTATTGGTGGTTTATTTTGAAGCCGAACTGCTTTGCTCTTCTAAGATTCTATTTGTTATTTTTTGGTTAAAATTGTCTTATTCTGTTCCTGTTATGCTTTACGAAATAAAGCTTGTGGTGTTTGATCGTTACCATTTAGCTATTTCTGGGTTGGTGTTTTGATTGGGAGACCAGAGTTTTTGAGTTCTAGATCTGTAATTCATGTCGACTCTGTTCGAACCATTACACGAAGAAGAAAATAGTGAGGAATAAGGTGAGGATGAACTCTACCTTTGGTTCCATTTCGCCCCTTGAATTATGTTTAAAGTCCATAATATCCACTTAAAAGTCACGTGCAAGTCACGTGTCTAATTCCCTTCGAAAACTTAACGGCTCTTAGCTTTGGGTACTCGCTTGCAAGGTTTTTAAAAGTATGGTACCGTGAGTGCACTATTTTAAAGTTTGGGGGGGTACCAAATCCATGATTAAAGTAAACTATGTATTAGAAAAATGGGGAGGTTAATGTCCTTTATAAATGTAGCTTTATAAAGTGAGGGGTGGTTATTTGTAGTTGCTGGTATCCTTTGTTGCTTTGTGTTATTCTCTATTCTTCAGCATCGTATTCCCATTGTGAGTGTCATTTCTGTTGAAGTGGCACAAGCTGATTGGTGGATTTGGATATGAGAAGTTAGGGGTTGTTAAGTACTGCACTTTCCTATTCTGCAAGCATTAATCGAATCTATGGAGTAATTTTGGTTTTTCCCTCCATCTTTGATCTCTCTGTTCTTTTTTCATAGCTCACATGGAGCTTTTTTGTTATGGTATCAGAGCAAGGTTGCAAGGCGTCTGACTACAGTGGTTCTCTGATCGTTTTCTGATTAGTGTTTGATTCTCTTTGGTTCGTTTCCGCGATGGTGCTTACTGATGAAGCTCTGGTGTCGCAAATGGTTTCGGCGTCTCTCAGGCTGTAATTGATAGTTCTTCGCAATATTTTCTGATGAATTTAGATCATCCATGTATAACACTTGTTTCTCCACATCTTAATGGGGAGAATTTTAATACCTGGGTCAGATCGATGAGTTTGGCTTTAGAGGCTAAGAACAAGCTAGATTTTGTTAATGGTTCTCAGCCAATTCCTCTGGTAAAAAGCTATTTTTTTTAGCTACGGCGGCGATGTGATAGCATGGTGATCTCATGGATTCTTAATTCTGTTTCAAAGGAGATTGCTGCTTCTATGGTATACAGGGCTACTTCAGCTAAGATTTGGTTTTCTCAGAAAAATAGACCTAGAGGCAAGGCTATTTTAACTTTAAAGCAAGATGCAATGTCAGTTACTTCTTATTTTACAAAGCTTAGGTCATTATGGGATGAGCTTAGCCAACATAAGTCAATGGCAATGTGTTCTTGTGGAGGATGTAATGCTTGTACTTGCCAAGTTTTGTCACATTTACTTTTGGAACAACAAGAAGAGATTATTATCTAATTCTTATGGGATTCAATGATTGTTACACTGCTATTAGCGAACAGATTCTTTTAACTGAGCCATTTCCTTCCATGAATAAGGTTTTTGCTCAAGTATTGCAACAAGAAAAACAGAGAGAAATCAGTGCCGCTGTCTCATTTCCTCGTATGTCTATGTACTCCCAGGTAGATGCACATGGAAAAAACATTGAATATCCAGCAAATTATGTTCATGAACATCATAGATATGGAGGGAGACCTAAACCAGTTTTTTACCATTGTGGGGGGACTTGTTATATTAATGAAACAGCCAAATCTTCATTTCCCTCACAAGCACAATGTTTTTGTTGATTATAATATTTCTTCCCAAGAACATAATGTGCCTTCTCAGTTATCTGAGTCACAATGTGAGCAAGCTATGCAGTATATTCATCAAAAAAGACATGAAAGCTCTTGTTCTTCTACAGATACACATTTTCTCATGGATCCTACATTACACTCTGTCAATAATGTAGTCAATGTAAAACAATTGGACAGTCCTTTACAACAGTACGCTGCAGACAGGTTTGCACATTTTCCGCATTCCTTCATGGCAGATTTTATCAATGCTTATTCATTTCAATCAAGTGTGGCTACTAATATGGATTTGCCTAAGTATTGGATTATTGATAGTTTACATTGGTGATAGTCTAGCTTCTTGGATATCAAAGAAAAAAGCAGTTGTGTCAAGGAGTTCTGCTGAAGCAGAATATAGAGGACTTGCAGCTACAAATTGTAAGGTACAATGGTTTTTATTTCTTCTCAAAGATTTGAGTATCTCTGTTCAGACTCCTCCTGTTGTTTACTGTTATTGCAAGTATGCCACCAACATTGCCCAGAACGCTGTTTTTCATGAAAGAACAAAACACAATTAATGTGATTGCAATTTAGTTAGGGATCTGGTTAATGTTGGGGTGTTGCAGCTGCTTCATGTACCTTCTTCTCATCAGCTTGCAGATCTCCTCACCAAGCCATTGTCTATTCCAATTTTCAGATTTCTTAAATCCAGGTTGGTAGTGTTAGATATATATAATCCAACTTGATGGGTCATATTAGCAAAATGGGGAGGTCAATGTCTTTTATAAATGTAGTTTTTATAAAGTGAGGGGTGGTTATTTTGTAGTTTCTGGTATCCTTTGTTTCTTTGTAGTATTCTCTATTCTTCTCTATCCTATTCAGCATTGTGAGTGTCATTTCTGTTGAAGTGGCACAAGGTGATTGGTTGATTTCGATCTGAGAAGTTAGGGTTTGTTATGTACTGCACTTTCCTATTTTGTAAGCATTAGTCAAATCTATGGAGTAATTTTGGGTTTTCCCTCCATCTTTGATCTCTCTGTTCTTTGTTCATAGCTCCTGGAGCTTTTCGGTTACTATGGATACCTCTAGTATAATTTTTTGCGTTAATAATTAATTTTATGGATAACGTGTTTAAAATTAGTCAAAGATGCATCAAATTAAATATTAATTTAAACACCGGTCTTTTCATTTCAACACTAATCGCGAAAAATGAATGCTCAAATTAACCTGAAGGAGAAGAAAATAGGGTGCTTCTTAGAATCCAAAACTGAGGTAACTCTAAAGGACATTGTCCGGCGAACTCAAATTGTAAAGTATGAAACATGAAAATTGCAGGTCTAGCATGTTTTCAATGGTTTGAAACTGCACTTTTTCAAGGCTTTAAAACAACTTTCAAAGACTTGAAACTGCCGCATTGTATGATCATGAACTTAAGGGTTAATCCATTCGGATTCTGAAACTCTTAATATTTTTTATGCCTTATTTGATGATTAAAGAAAAATATTATATTACTTAGAACTATTTATAATCTCTCTGATTAACTTAGTCTTTATAGGATTAATTAGCTACCTATTTTGCAGGAATTGTTTCCTAATCTGTGTTTGCAGGTAAGGAAATAGAGTTGTCAAATATGTTCTGTGCTTGTGCAATCTTGCATGAACTTTCAAAACCCTCTCAGATACAAGAAAAAGTGAGTATATTTAAAGATTCTGAGCAACTAGCCGTTGAAAAGTCATAGAGAAGTCAAGATATGCTGCAGGTTTTTAGAAAAGTTTGTTTTCAAAAGATCCTGAAGATCTACAATTCAAAGTAGCAGCATAAGAGAGTGAATGGATGAGGAAATTTGAGTGAACTGACACAGAGACATTCAAACACATTCAGGGATTGGCAAGTAACAAAGAAGGAGATTCATTTCACTCAATCCAATCATCATAAGAGCACTGCATACTCAATTGCTTCACTAGTTCTCAGTGTTCTTTCTGTACTCAATTTTTATATCTTTTTTATAATACTTCTTGATCATATTCTCGTGAGTTTTTCAAGTGAACAATAGAGAATTCTTTTTAAATCAGTTAGCTAGAGAAGGTACTAGATAGGTTAGTGAGAACCACAAGCTGTAACAGAGTAAGGGACTTCTCTATGCTTGAGATCTAGGGCTTAGCTTTTGATAAATACGAATTGAGTTGAAAATCCCGTAGGGATTAAGTCTCTGAGGTAGAGATGTATGTCCAAGTGGACATAAATCTATAAAGCCTTGTGTCTCTTGCATTTACATTTCAGTATTTTTACTTGTTCTTTTACTGTTTAAAACTGGTTTTCAGTTCAAGGACTTGAACCCAATTTCAAGGCCTTGAAAACTATCAGCAAACATTTCTACTCACTGTTTTGATTCCAAGGACTTGAAACTCATTTCAAGACCTTGAAATACTCTATTCTTTCTTAAAACTTCTTCCAAACCACTCTTTTGGCAAAAGTTGCCATACCATATTCAACGCCCCTTCTAGGTATTGATCATATATTATTGCCTACATTTCTGTTTTTCAAATGGTATCAGAGCTTTTTTCACTGTTTAGATCTATGAATTTGGTGATCATGAGTATTGTAGGAGATGGTGGTTTCTCACAGGGCAGAGCTTCAAATAGACCTCCCTTGTTCTGTGTTTATAACTTTGCACATTGGAAAGCCTTGATGAAGATGTTCATCATTGATCAAGATATTGAGCTGTGGACAATCATCCAGAATGGTTCACATACCTTCTCTACAGAGAAGGATGGGATAAAAAAAACCCCAAGCCCGAAAACACTCTTTCAAATTATGAATTAGAATAGCTATCTAAGAATTTCAGAGATATGAATCTCTTATATTGTGGTTGAATGAAAGTGAATTTAACAGGTTCTCCACCTGCAGTTATGCTAAGGAAATTTGGGATAAAATTGTGGTAACATTTGAAGGAACCGGCCAAGTATAGCAAACAAAGATCATTATATTTCGTAGACAGTATGAGCTATTCAAGATGAATGGATATGAATCTATCACAGACATCTTCAAAAGATTCACAGACATGGTCAACAATATGGAATCTTTGGGAAAGAAATTTTCAAATGAAGAGAAGGTCAGAAAGATCTTGAGATGTCTTCCCAAAAAAAATATTTGGACCAAAAACTACTGCTATTGAAGAAGCTCAAGCTATGTCATCACTTCAGCTTGATGATCTGCAAGGAAAGGTGCTTACATATGAGATCTCCATGAATGAAGGTGATGGAGAACTGCCAGGAAGTGTCAAGAACCTAGCTCTTAAGGCTAAGGAGAGTGAACCATCTCAAAGTCTTGAAAAATAGAAAGAGGATTATGAAGATCCTTTTGCTCTCATTTCCAAATCCATGACTACAATCCTCGAAATGAAGAAGAGCTTTGAAAACAAGGACTTCAACAGAGACAAGTCCAGATCCTCCAGTAGCAAGAACTACAAAGGTAAAACATCTTCACATAAATATAAAGTAATGAATCGTTTTGAGTGTGGTGATGCATGACATTTGATTAGAGATTTTCCACACAAGAAAAGGAAACCTTTTCAGAAAAGAGAACATGAGTGAAAGAAGAAGGCTACGATAGCTTTATGGAATGATTCAGACTCTTCATGTTAATCAGACTCAGAAGAAGAACAAGCCAACCTTTGCCTTATGTCCAAGCATGATGAAAGTTCAGAAAAAGAACATTGAGGTAATGGTAAACTGTTTGATTTCAAAACCAGCATATGTCCTCTCTGACTATGGTAGAACAATGCTTTTGAATGAATAGGACTATCTGAATGAGATCAGGACTTTAAAAGAAAAAGTTCATGAGCAAGCAAAAGAAAATTTGCAACTAGTTTGCCACAACAAGAATCTTGAAATTTCTCAAGCAAAGTCTGACAGAGAGTTCAAGGACTTGGAAACCAATTTCAAATCCTTCAAATCTCAACTTAAAGAAGTAGTCACTGAGAACTCGATTCTAAGTGATAACCTAGTGGCTCTAGAGCATCGGCATGATGAATCAGAGAAACAAAAGACTCTTTTGACTGAGAAACTTCAAAACACAAAAATCATTTTGAGAAAGCTTGCTGGCTTAGAACAAAGTTTAAACCTGATTATTGGGGGAATTTTACAGTCAGCTCACAAAACTGGTATTGGATATAACCCTAACTTTCCAAGGAAAAGTGATACCAGATTTTTGAATGCTGTAACAGATCTTCTCCAAAATGTCATTACTGCTGTAAAATTGGTCATGTTAAAATGACTTTCCCCTTCAGAAGAAGAGACCCTCACATAATGAGGAACACTTTTCCATTTCAACACAAGGGACAAGTTAGACAGAATTGGGTTCATAAAGAGGTTAGACCACCTAACATGGTTGACCCTGAATATGAATCTAAGTTTCACACTTGGTCTAACAGCTAGGTAAGGCAGTGAATGGTGTTTGTAGGTTTTCACCAACAGAAAGGATCAAAGATGGTTTATGGGCAGTGGTTCCAGACACATGAGTGAAAAAAGATCTTTGTTCTCAGAGTTAAAAGAGCAATCTGAAGGAACAATTACACTTGGTGACAACGAAAAATGCAGCATCCTAGGTATTCGTAAAGTTGGTACTGATTCTCAAAATTCTATATCTGAAGTCTATTTAGTAGATGGTTTGAAATTTCATTTGCTTAGTGTATCTCAATCATGTGACAATGGCTGTGTGGTACAAAATGATAAATCAAGAAATTTCATCCTCACAGCCTCAAAGTCAAACAATGTTTATACTTTACACACTAACAAAGTTGCAGGAGAAAGCGTAAAGAGCCTCAATGCCTTGAAAGATGATTCAAAGCTTTGGCACATAAAGCTTGGACATATAAGTTTGCATACCCTGAACAAGCTAATCTATAAGGACATGGTGAGAGGTGTACCTTCAATCAAGTTCAAAAATGAATAAGTATGCAACGCATGTGCTCAAGGTAAACAGACAAGAAGCTTTTCAAGTCCAAGAACTTTGTAAGTACAACTAGACCTATTGAGAAATTACACATGGATTGGTCTAGACCTATTAGAGTTCCAACTCCAAAGGGTAAGAAAATATGCTTTTTATTGTTGATGATTACTCTAGATGTACTTGGGTTATGTGTCTTAAAGAAAAATTTAAAGCTCTATTTGAATTTTCAAAGATTTGAAAAGAACTTCAAAGCCTGAAAAACTTGCCTATTGCTTCTATCAGAAGTAATCATGGCGGATAATTTGATCAACTGGAATTTGACTTATTCTGTGCTAAGTATGGTATCCCTCACAACTTTCCTGCTCCAAGAAATCCTCAACAGAATGGTGTTGTTGAAAGAAAGAACATGACTCTTGAAGACATGTCTAGGACCATGCTTTTGGATAACAAGTTACCAAAATCCTTATGGGCTGAAGCAGTAAACACTGCTAACTAAATTCGGAAGAGATGCCTGATTAGGCCTATTCTAAAGAAGACTCCCTATGAGCTTTTCAAGGGAAGAAATCCAAATATCTCGTACTTCAAACATTTTGGCTGTACATGTTATGTTCATAACAATGGTAAGGAAAATCTTGGGAAATTTGATGCCAGAAGTGATGAAGGTATCTTTCTTGGTTATTCATTATCCAGAAAATCGTACAGAGTTTGCAATAAGAGAACCAAGCTTGTTGAAGAAATTATTCATGTTATTTTTTATGAAGGCTATGATGGTTATTTAAGTGATTTCTTTGCAGATTTAAATCTGAACAAGTATGAGTCAGATGTTGGCCAGATAAAGAGAATGGTTCCACGAACTTCTTGTAGGAAAACAGAAAGAATTTTCAAAGCCTTGAAAATGAGTTTCAAAGCCTTGAAATAGAAACTCAGAATACAAAGAGTAGTCAAACTAAAACTTCAAGAGCTCAAGGCCTTGAAAAGGTTCCTGGAGAACCAGAACCTTGGACACCAAGGAATAGATTCAGATATTTATCATCTCATCCAGCTGAAAATATCATTTCTGATCCATTCCCTAGTACACAAACTAGATCACAGTTGAAGAACTTGTATGCTTTTAATGCTTTTGTTTCTCTTGTGGAACCCAAAACTGTAAAGGAAGCATTACAAGAAGTTTACTGGATCATTTCTATGCAAAGTGAACTAATTGAGTTTGAAAGGAAAAAGTGTGGAATCTAGTTCCTCCTCCTAAGAACCAGTCTGTGATTGGCACAAGATGGGTATTCAGTAACAAGTTGGATGAAAATGGTAAGGTGATCAGAAATAAAGCCAGACTAGTAGCTCAAGGTTACAACCAAGAAGAAGGTATAAACTATGCGGAGAAATTTTATCCTGTATCAAGGTTGGAAGCAATTACAATTCTACTTGCATTTGCATCTCATAAGCATATCAAACTTTTGCAAATGGATGTCAAATGTGCTTTTCTAAATGGTTATCCGAAAGAATAAGTTTAGGATGCTCAACCCCCTAGTTTTGAGAATGATAATTTTCCAGATCATGTTTTTAAACTATACAAAGCTCTTTGTGGACTTAAACTAGCCCCAAGGGCTTGGTATGAAAGAATGTCTAAATTTCTACTTTAAAATGGTTTCAACAGAGGACTTGTTGAAAATACCCTTTGCATAAAGACGCATGAGAAAGACATTCTAGTAGTACAAATATATGTAGATGATATTCTATTTGTTGCTACTAATGATTCTCTTTCAAAAAATTTCTCAAGTCTTTTGAGCAGGAAATTTGAAATGACCTTGATGGGAGAATCGAACTACATTCTTAGACTTCATGTACATAAAATGAAGAAAGGAATCTTTTTGCATCAGACCAAGTATCCCAAGGACTTGTTTAACAAGTACAATATTTCTCAGTCTAATGCTACAAAGACTCCAATGAGCTCTACACTATTATTAGACAAATATCCAAATGATGCTAACTTTGCAGGTTACAAGGTTGATAGAAAAAGCAGGTCAGTGTGTTGCCAGTTTCTTGGATCATCCCTAATAAGCTGGCATTCCAAGAAACAAAATTAAGTGGCTTTATCAACAGCAGAAGCTGAATATATAACAGCAGGATCTTGTTGCTCTCAAGTTCTATGGATAACTCTACAATTTAGAGACCTGGGATACAACTTCAAAGATATTCCAATCAAATGTGACAATACACCTTCTTTCTCAATTACAAAGAATCCTGTACAACACTCAAGGACCAAACATATAGACGTTAGACATCATTTCATCAGAGATCATGCTGATAAAGGTGATGTTGCTCTTGATTTGTGTCTACTAACATGAAATTGGCATATATCTTCACTAAACCACTACCAGAAGAACGATTCTCGAATATGGGATTAGAAATGTGCATGCTAAACAAAGAATCATTGGTTTAGGGGGAGTATCAGGTAAGTATTATGTGCTTCAAAGTTTTGAAAGGATTTTCAAAGCCTTGAAAACCTTTTCAAAACCTTTATTTTATCTATCTCAGCAATGCAGCGTTTCAAGGTCTTGAAAGCCTTTTCAAAGCCTTGAAAATAAGTATGTATGCTACATAGTCAATAAACTGGATCCTCAATGTTGGGTATTATCTCTATAGATAATTGCCTCATATTTCTTTTACCTTTTAAAAATTAATATTTTCCAATTAGTATTAAATTATTTCCTTTCCCACATCACACACAATTTTGAATATCACTCAAACTGCACATCTTAAACGATTTGGAAATATATTTTTTCATTTTCAAACTAAAACTCTTTAGTATTTATCTTCTTCTCTCTATTTCTCTCGTATCACTCCTGCCTCTCTCTTCTAAAACTCCCATACTTAATAAGCTGAAGAAGAACTTATGAAACAATTAAGATGGTAGGAGGCTCTAGAAAGGTTCTAAAAATAAGAGAAAGCCTGAGAAGAAAGGATTCAAAATTTTAGTGATGAGTCCAACTCCAGAAATCGAACTGCATAAAGGGCTCGTGCTCCACCAAATAAGAAGACCAAGAAGGATCAGATTCCAACCTCTAGTAAGAAGAAGAAGATAGATCCACATGCACCTGAATATTATCTAGAGGAACACATTGCTAGTCCTAAGAAGGTGAAAAAGAAGAAGCCTAAAAAAGCTGACAAAGGAAAAGGAAAAGCTGCATATGAAGAGCCAGAGAAGAACAATGGATAGGATCTACAGATCTATTATGAGAAGCAGACATCGCCTAGTAAGAGATATAGTATTACTAACAAATGGTTTGTTAGTAATGTTGCAAGATGAATGTGGTTAGATGGTTTTAATAAGAAATTGAATAGCATGAATCAGTGTCAACATGTTGAATAGCATGAATCTGGATTTTAATAAGAAATTGAAGAAAAGTTCATGGGAAGATTCTAAACCCTTTAGAAATTCCTTATCCTACGTTCACTAGGCTCTTTTATCTGAAACATTAAGCAAATCAAGTCCCTAAACATGGAGATTTCCTCTAAATTGGTTGGTGTAGAGATGGAATTGGATTATTATGAGTTTGCCAATGTTTTAGGCTGTCCCAAGAGGTATAACATAAACAACGAAACCAATAAGACTGAAGCCTTGAAGCTGGATAGAGAATAATTCTTTTTACCCAATGCTGCTACCTCCTCAAAGCAGTTAACACACTCTGTGCTATCAGTTGAAACTAAAATTCTATTTGACATTTTGATGAGGTGTGTAGTGCCTAAGGAGAATTCAATAGAGTTGTTCTCTGACAGGGTTTTATACTTAATGTACTTGATTATGCATGGGTATGAGATCGATCTTCCTACTATTGTGGTGGAGCATATGCTCTATTCCTAGACCAAGGAAAGAAAGCATCTTTTGCCTTATGCCAACTTGTTATAACTTTTCTTCCAACACCTAAAAATCCCAAATGACATAGAAGAAACTATTACAACTGGTTTTGGTATGCTTGATGAGTAAGCTTTTAAAATGATTGGAATTATGAAAACCAGTAAGGGAGCTTGGAAGTTATACTCTGGCCTCTCTACAGAAGATTTGCAATCCAAGAACTTTCCATTATGGCTGCTCTGCTATGCTCTAATGTTTCATTTTTGCAGAGATTCAGTTCTTAACATATTATTGGTTTTGTCTTTCATCAAGGGAAAAATTGTAAGTTCAGCATGTTCTCAAAGGGTTGAAAGTGCACTGTTTCAAGGCATTGAAACAGCATTCGAAGGCTTGAAACTACTGCAGTGTATGATCATGAACTTAGGGGGACTTCTTTACTCCAATATGATTCTTAAACTCCTAATCTTGTTTATGCCTTATTTGATGATGAAAGAAAAACCATTACATTACTCAGAACTGTTTCTAATCTGTTTGATTAACTCAGATTATAAGATTCATTAGTTACCTATTTTGCAGGAATTGTTTCCTAATTTGTGTGTTTGCAGGTAAGGAAATAGAGTTGTAAAATTAATTATGTGTGTGTGCAATCTTGCATGGACTTTCCTAACACTCTCAGATACAAGTTCAAGCCAGTATCTTTGAAGATATTGAGCAACTAGCCGTTGGGAAGAGCTGTTAGATAAGTCAAGATATGCTGCTAGTTTTTAGGAAAGTTTGTTTTCAGAAGATCCTGAAGATTTGCAATTCAAACTAGCTTCATAAGAGAGGGAATGGCTGAGTAAATTTGAGAGGACTGACACTGATACATTCAAACACATGCATGGATTGACAAGAAACAAATAAGGAGATTCATTTCACTCTATCCAATCATCAGAAGAGCACTACATACTCAACTGCTTCACTAGTTCTCAGTGTTGTTCTTTCTGTACTCAATTTGTATATTTGATAATACTTCTTGATCATATTCTTCTGAGTTGTTCAAGTGAACAATAGACAATTATTTTTGAATCAGTTAGATAGAGCAGGTACGAAATAGGTTAGTGAGAACCACAGACTGTAACATAATAAGGGAGTTCTCTGTGTTTGAAATCTAGGGCTTAGCTTTTGATTAATAAGAATTGAGTTGAAAATACTGCAGGGATCAACTCCCAGAGATAGAGGCGTAGGTCCAAGTGGGATGAACTCTATAAATACTTGTGTCTCTTCCATTTACATTTCAGTATTTCTACTAGTTCTTTTACTACTCAAACCAGGTTTTCACTTCAAGGACTTGAACCTCATTTCAAGGCCTTAAAAACTATCAGCAAACATTTTTACTCACTATTTTGATTCGAAGGACTTGAAACTCATTCCAAAGCCTTGAAATACTCTCAGTTTTCTACAGAATTCTTTTAAACCACTCTTTTGGCAAAAGTTGTCATACTCTATTCAACCCCCCCCCCCTTCTAGAGCATTGATCATGTATTAGTGCCTACATTACTGTCTTTCACAAATGATTTATGTTCCAGGCAATTGGTTTAGTTGTACCTTTTGTGCTGCTATTTTGTTTGTGTAAAAGTGTTTATGTGATTTATGTTCAGCCAATTGGTTTAGTTGTACCTTTTGTGCTGCTATTTTGTTTGTGTAATAGTGTT
Organism: Linanthus parryae; assembly: GCA_023055425.1. Lineage (NCBI taxonomy): Eukaryota > Viridiplantae > Streptophyta > Magnoliopsida > Ericales > Polemoniaceae > Linanthus > Linanthus parryae. Next base: position 140,119,371 of record JALGPY010000002.1, on the reverse strand, counting down.
TATGGGTCCCTAGCCTTGTCAACCGCGTAGGCCTTTTAAGTGAAAAACTAGTGGGAATTTCGGGTATTTTAGTAATTATAGTTTCTTGTTAGATAATGTTCCTACAAAAAGACGCAACAAGTTTTACTAAAAAAAGACGCAATAAGATTATTTGTACTCTGATTTCTCACTAATAACATCCAATTAATTTAGTTTGTCTTATGAAGCTTTTTCCTTTTTTAGGGTACGCTTTCTCCTTTTGGTTTGCAATAAAATAAATATTTTACGTGTAAAATTTTGCTTTCGCGACTTTTTACTTGCAATTCTTTTCCGGTGAACCCTTTAAAATTATATGTTGCGTCTGTATGAGATAAATATTAAAATTTTACAATGTTTACCAACTAAATTGTTGGCTCATGGATAAGCAAATCATATTTCTAACAGCGGCAACAATGGGAGCACATATTGCGGTGGTGCTGGGTGGTGCTGGCTGCCAGCGGTGGACGAGGTGGTAGTGTTGTGGAGGTTAACACAGCAGACTGAAGAGAAACAACAATTAAGCTGAAAAAGAAGAAGATTGAAACAAAACTCATAAGAAATTCAGAGAAATTGGGAAAGGAATTTTCACATAACTTCTGCAATTTCACCCTAAAAAAATTAAATACAACTTACCTCGTAACAACCTGATGATACTGCTGCAACAGAAAGATGTGCTAATTACAATATGATCCCTAAACTACTAGGGATTACAAATTAGCCCCTGTTCTTTGACAACCCCCCTCAAACTAAGCTTTAAAGAAGCTAAAGTTTGGATCTAGACAAATGAAACTAGGAATGAGACAGAGATTTAGTAAAAATGTCCGCTAGCTGGTCATGAGTAGAAACATATTACACCTTCACTTGAGACCTGGCCACCATTTCTCTCACAAGATGATATCCAATCTCAATGTGTTTGTTTATGGCATGAAAAACAAGATTCATGGCCAAACGCAAAGCAGATGTTTATCACAAAGCAATAATGGAGGGCTGGAACTATGAATACCAAATTTAGCAAGCGAAAAGGTGATCCATCTAAATTCTACAGCAACACCAGCCAAGGCTTTGTATTTAGCCTCTGTGGAAAACCTAGCCACAGTAGGCTGCTTCTTCGAACTCCAAGAAATCAAATTGGTGCACAGAAACACACAAAACTTGGAAGTGGATCTCCTATCTTCTTTACACCCAACCCCAGTCTGCATCACTGTAGGCTGTAAGATTCATAGGAGAAAGGTCTTTCTAAAACAACAAACCATCATCAAGAGTGCCTTTGATGAATCTAAGAACCCTCTTCAAAGCCATAAAATAAGAAGGACCAGGACTATGCACATGCTGACAAAACAACTTAACTGCGTGTCTTGATGAATAGAGTCTGAGTGTGGAGCAATCAAGAAACCTATACCCCTTAGAGGTAGGACAGTACCCCAAAAATATGCAAGAAGTGGATCTTGGAGTGAGCTTATGAGGACAATAAGGCCTCAACCATGGGAAACACAGACAACCAAAGGTTTTTAAGAGGGTGTAATATGGAGAAGTTCTGAAAAGACACTCAAAAGAAGATTTAAAATGCTGAATAGCTTTAGGCAAACGATTGACCATGTAATTTTCATTTTTGGTAACTTCTAACCAGTAGATAAGAGTGTTGGAATAGATGCCCTAGAGGCAATCTTATTTAGTATAAACATTATTTTAGCTAGAATAGTTATTATATTATTTATAGAGATATTTAATATAATGAAGTCCTTAGATTACAATTCTTGTTTATCTTAAATATCACTAGTCATTAATATTTATTAACAAGATGATCAAATATAGACTAGTATGTGGGTAGATTGATATGGGGATACCAAGTCTAGCACATGGGTATGAATTAGGGGTAATGAAATACTGGATTGACCCACCACGAGAAGGCTACATTAATTATGTTAAAGTCACAAGTGCTTCTCGTTGTGACAATGGTATTGTGGTCCTTCGAATTGAAGTCACTAGATACTCTAGTTGTGGAATATTGTATTTTGATATCGTCAAACACTACACCGTGGCTGGGTAGCAATAATGACTTTTAACAGAAACAATAAGAAGCAAGCTTAGAGATGGTAGTGATGTAGAGAGGATTTGTCCCTCCCACATAAGGGAGCAAATATCCACGGCCACTCAAAGGGTAGGGCTTATAAAATGTCTAGCCAGACTCAGATAAATTAATATAGGATATTGATGTTATCTGCATGGATAAGACAATTCCCAAGATCGAGAAGCTATGGATTGGATATACGAGTGTGACTTGTATGTCTCGTGTCCAATACGGACATGGAGACAAAGGGATAATACAACACGGCAACATTGGTCACATATTTTGTTGGATCACTAACTATTTCTATTAGTTGGGTGTGATAGAACCTTTTAGGGGTTATATATTAATGTCATTTTCCACATTATTTTGAGATATTGGAGTATACTTGTCTAGAATATGATGCGTTTCGTCACTTGATGCTTCATATGCGCTTTATTGTTAGTCAAGGCGTTTCTATGCATATTTCGTTTTTATCTGTCAAATATGATCGCTTGGTATATTTGTACATGCTGTCTTAATAGGACCAAATGCTAATCGGTTGATAGAAGGCATGGAACGAACTTCGGAGACAACGGAAGCACAAGTGGAACGAAGAGAAGCAATGTTGGGGGAGCTAGGATGACTAGTCTGCACTAATCTGATTATCTCTTGAGTTCTACAATAAATTTGGGAGTAATACCAGTGCCATATGAAAGTAGACTCAAAGAGCTTTCCAGCAATATGTCACAGAGCTTAATTAGAGATCGGACGAAGAAGTTATGGCTGGGAGAAGTCAGAGAACAAATTTAGGAGCAGCATTTCGGCCGGAAATCGGGACCATTGCAGCCCGAAATGCCCCCCTCATTTCGGCCCGAAATGAAAACACCCCATTGTGTTGCTTTTGGAAAACCATTTAGGCCTGAAATGGGGACTATTTCGGCCCGAAGTGACTGACACCAAAGTCCGATACTTGGGGGAAAAAACGCAATTTTTAAAGTCTTATGATGATTTTTTACCCAAGAACGACCTAGGGGAGGAATTCTCAATCATTCACGCATACGGAGGCAAGAGACAAAGTTTTAGAGATGAGGAGATCGATTGGGATCATCCCCAAACCGGAAATTTTCCCGTTTGATTTCCTTCTCTTCTCTTTTAATCTTTGTTATGGAGAAACTTTGTTTTGCTTTTTGTATTACGAATAGCTAGACTTTTGCTAGGCTTCTCTATAGAGCCTAGGGTTATGTAGGCATTTGATTTACCCGGATTTTAGGTGTTGTTTCACGCTTTATGGTTATGATCTATTGAATTGATTTTAGTTTCATGATCTTGTTGATGAATCTAGTCTATTGACATGACTAGTTTAGGATTTGATATTCATGAACTTGGGGTTTATTCTTAGATTGTAATCTTGCTTAATGTTAATTTTTGTTCTAGTTATTGTTCATATGCGGTGTCTGATCCTTTGCAAGAATGGAGTTGATAAGTCTAAATCTCCTTGAGATTTATATGTGAATGCACATGCAGAGAGATTTTAGTTCCTTGATGATGAAATCCAGAAACAAAAGAAGGAAATATTTCTAAGTACCAAAGCTTCAAAGCTTTGAGTTACTGTAGGTATGCTTATATGTATATTTATCTAGCTATTTTTGTGCAGGTTTTTGTTTTGATATGGGATGACAATATAAATGCATTAGTAATCTATGTTCTAATCTATAATATATGCAGGATTAAGTTGGATTGAAAATCCAAGTTCACTTTGATGAACTAGCAGGCAAAGCTTCAAAGCTTTGAGATTTACTGGTTATTCTTCACTACTACGGTCATCTGATCATCTCTGTGTATGCAGGTTATTTTGGTGAGACTTAAAACTTGTTATGAGTTGATTACTGTTCAATAATACATGTTCTATATTTTTTACTTTATTATTCATAAGTTTGAATATATATTTTAACTCAAGTTTATCAGCAAAAAAATCTAGCCTAGTTTTTCTTATGAACTGTTAGCAGTTTGTTAATCATATCTTGATGCTAGATTGTCTTGTTGTTGGTTGATATTGTTTGCTGTGTTTATGCAGGTTTGTTGGATGCTCCAATGTCCGTAAACAAATCAGAAATCCATTCAAATATAGTTGTTGATTAAAGCTTGTCATAAAGGATGATTAATAGGATTTCTGTTCCTACAATCTCAGTTGGTTGCAGACTCTTGCTCAAGTGATGAGCACTTAAATTTTAATAGGAGAGAGCCGAAAAATAGAGACTGGTATCGTGGATTTGAAGAGAGCTAAAAATAGGAAAGATCAAGTTACACAGTTCTTCAAATCAATCAAGCAAATCATCTCTCCAACAGAAGAAGATCATTAGATCATAAGAAGTCTTTCGGGCTTCACTAGCTTATTCTTTCTGAGTTCTTATACTTGTACTTAATTTTATTAATCATTCTTCATTTTTGAAACCTCACTAAACTTAGTAGTTTGGTTGTTCAAGTGAACAACAAGGAGTTCTTATTGTTTCAACAGGTTGTAGCCTGTAACTAGATAGTTTGGGAACCACAAGCTCTATAAGTGTAAGGTAGTTTACTTCGGCTTGATACATAGGGCTAAATCTGGGAGATTAATAAGAATTTGTGTTTGAATCCTTGAGGGATTAGATCCCTCAGGCAGAGACTAGGTCTAATTGTGACCGAACTCTGTAAAATCTCTGTGTCTCGTTCATTTACTTTTGCTATATTTACATTGTGTCTAAACTAGAAGTTTCAAAGTTTGGAGCTTTCCAAATCTCAAAGCTTTGAAGCCTCTATATCTTGCAGTTATATCTTCAAGTTTCTCAAAACTATTTCAAAGCTTTGAGATATCTACTTTTTGCACTACCCAAGTTTCAAAAGACCGTGATTTGGAAAAAGTCGGCATACTCTATTCAACCCCCCCCGCCCTTTATAAATATTTAGATCCTGTATTACTCCTACTTTACAAACTTTCAATTGGTGTTAGAGTTTTGGGTCGCGGTTTAAATATCTAACAATCTTGCGACAATGAGTTATGTAGAGATGGAGGATTCTCACAGGGAAGAGCAGCTACTAGACCCCCACTGTTCTGTGGTGATAACTTTGTGCATTGGAAGGCATTGATGAAAATATTCATCATAGATCAGGACATGGAACTATGGTCTATTATTGTGAATGACCCAAATTTGTTATATACTACTGTTAATGGAGTTAGAAAAGTCAAACCTGATGAAGATCTCTTAGTTACTGAATCGGAAAAGCTATCAAAGAATTACAAAGCTTTGAACTTATTATATTTTGCTCTTAGTGCAGATGAGTTTAACAGGATATCTAACTACAAAAACTCAAAAGAGATCTGGGATAAGCTGACTGTTACTTATGATGGAACTAGCCAAGTCAAGCAAACAAAGATCATTATCCTTTTGAGACAATATGAACTGCTTAAGATGAATTCTGATGAATCCATCAAAGATATGTTCAAAAGGTTTACAGATATTGTGAATAACTTGGAGTCATTGGGAAAAGTTTTTCAAATGAAGAAAAAGTCAAGAAGATTCTCAGAAGCTTACCTAAGGCCAAATGGGAGCCTAAAACAATTGCGATTGAGGAAGCTCTGGATTTAATCATCTTGGAACTTGATGATCTGCAAGGAAAATTGCTCACTCATGAGATCTCTATGAAAGAGGTTGATGGTGAACTGATTGAAAAAATCAAGAACCTGGTACACAAGGAAAAAGATAATGAAAAATCCCAAAGCCTTGAACAGGATGATGATGATGATGATGATGATGATGATGATGAAGCCTTAGCCTTGATTTCCAAAGACTTGACAAGAATTTTGAAGAAAAAGAGAAACTCTGGAAATAAGGACTTCAACAAAGAAAAACTCAGATCCTCAACCAGCAAGGATCAGAAAGGTAAGTCTGCTTCACATTCCTATAAACCTAAAGTTATGAATTACTATGAATGTGGAGATGCATATCACTTGGTGAGAGATTGTCCTCAAAAGAAGAAATGCTCACAATTCCCTAAGAAGAAAAATGACAACATAAGGAAGAAGGAAATGGTAGCGTCATGGAGTAATTGAGACTCTTCAGACTCAGATTCTGATGAGGAGCAAGCCAATCTCTGTTTGATGGCTGGACACCAAGAGGACCACTCTACTGAGAAGCCAATTGCGGACATGGTAAATAATATTTTATCTAGTCCTTCTGATATCCTACCTGAAATCCTCAAAATCATGTTTTTAAATGAGGAAAGTTACAGGAATGAGATTGATTCCTTAAAAATGAAGGTTCATGAGCAAGGAAAAGAAAATTTAGATTTGGTTTTGGTTTTTCAGAACAAATGTCTTGAAGCTACTAAGTTGAAAATTGATAGTGACTTCAAAGCATTGGACAACAGATTCAAAGCTTTGAAATCACAGGTCAAAGAAGTAGTTGATCAAAATACTCTTTTAACTAACAAGTTTGTTGATCTAAAAAATCATTATGATGATTTAGAACAACAAAACACTTCATTGACTAGTAAGCTTCAAGAATCTAAGAAAATTCTTTCAACTTTTGTTGGCTCAAAACATAAGCTAAATCTTATGCTTGGAGGAAGTATGCATTCTGTATACAAAAGTGGAATTGGTTATTATCCAAATTTTCCACAAAGAAACCAAACCATTTTTGTGAAATTAGAAAGTAGACATTCTCCAAAGTGTCATTACTGTAGTAAAATTGGACATGTGAAATAAACTTGCCCCTTTAGAAGGACAGAACCTCACATAATGAGGAATACCTATCCTTATCAGCTTAAGGGACAAGTGAAACAGATTTGGGTTCTAAAAGGAGTTAGACCACCTAATATGGTTGACTCTGAGTATGAATCCAAATTCTACACTTGGTCTAATAGCCTGTTGTAGATGGTGCTTTCTGGATAGACAGATCACAGCCACGTGGCAGCAACCCAGCACACCCAGCTCTGCTCCATACACACCGGATCACTACCGATGCTGATCCTCGTGGGGGCCGCGAGACAGGGCCCTCGCGTACCAACACGGGACTTGTAGGGACTTAGTGGTTTGGAGGCTAGGGTAAGGCCCATCGCGCGTGGGCGACAACCTAGCTCCCGCCGTCGGCTTACCATGGAAGCTGATTGTCGTGCAAAAGTCAAAAGATACCAGCAATGCCAATTACATGGAAATTTAGTCCATGCTCCCGCCGTCGGCTTACACACGTTGGGCACTCCATGGTCGTTCCATACTAAGTCATTGGAATTCATATGACCAATGCGACCTCCTTTGCGCGGAAATGAATATATACTCACGGGAACAGAGCAATTTACTAAATGGGTTGAGGAATCCCACTCAAGACGGCAAACACAGCGGCCGTGATAAAGTTCATACAGGAAAACATCGTTCATCGCTTTGGTATCCCTAATACCATATTATGTGACAATGGGACCCCTTTCGTCAACCGTCACGTGGCCGAAAATTAATGGGGTACAAATTTAGACAAATATGCTCGACGCCCTATTATCCAAAGGGGAACGGGCAAGCAGAGGCCACCAACAAGACATTACTGCGGATATTGAGCAAAATGGTCACGGATGATCACAAAAGATGGGCAGATTCCTTGGTAACAGCACTTTGGTTGTATCGCACATCACCTAGGATTCCTACGGGGACTTCTCTGTTCTTATTATGCTATGGGGCTGAAGCAATTGTCCCCCAGAAGTCAAAGTAAACTCAGCAAGACTAGCTTTCAGTGCCCTCTATGACATCGAGCGTGACTACGATCTCGTCCTACTAGAGGAACGGTGCGAGGAAGCTAAAAAGGCAAACACAAGATACAAGGAAAGGATCTTGCGCGCCTATAAAAAAAGGTTTAGCATAGGGACTTTTCAGTAGGTGACCTAGTCCTACGAGCCTGTGACAATTGCATGCGCGAGGTAGCCCATACCAAGTTTGAGGCTAACTTGGAAGGACGCTTTGTAGTCCAAAAGGTCTTCGACAGTGGTTACTGCAACATCATGCGCTGCCACGAAACGACCCACCACACCAAATCCAGTCAACATGCGGTGGCTAAAAAAGTATTATCCCTAACTCTCTTTTTTAAACTTTGGTCAAATATCTGCAAATCCTCCCATATGAGGAATTGTATAAATAATAACTCTCCCATATGAGAGCTCTTTTATTATCTACGAATCTTATATTGTTCTTCCGAAAGCATAAGCCTATCTCATATGATAACAGCATAAAAGCCTATCTGCCTAGTTAGAAGCCAAACATAAACGTAAGCCTATCTCATATGATAGTGGGATTGCAAACTTAAAAGCCTATCTGCCTAGATAGAAGCCAAACGAAAATGTAAGCCTATCTCATATCATAGCAGGATTGCAAGCTTAAAAGCCTATCTACTTAGATAACAGTCGAACATAAGCTCAAATCCTACCTCATATGGTAGCAACAAACATAAACGTAAGCCTGCCTCATGGTAGCAGTAATGTAATCTATCTTGATAATGGCCAAATGCAACCAAGGTCTATCTTTTCATGAAAGCAGCAAAACTTATAAAAAGTCAAGTGTAAGTCTGCCTGCCAAGGTGGCAACAAAGACACATGCATAAGCCTGTCTCGTATGGCAGCAACTGAGCACAACCATGCGCAAATATAGGGAAACTATGCGCAGCCACGCGACTAGCCTTACAAAAGCCCGAGCTTAACGACAAAATCATTCAAAAGAGCAGACGCGAGACTTCGGGAGCATGAAAGAAAAACAAAAGAACTAATCATAAGTATGAAGGTATAATTTCAAAAACACGCGGAGCCAGTACGCGAAAAATATAAGTAGATGATCCAAGGGTCGCAGCCACAAGTTTCACAAAGAATACATAAAAAAAAAGCAATGAAATAGCAGTACTGATATTTTAATCTTCGAAGAAATCCTTCAGGAGGGAGTCTCTCGTTTGCAACTTGAGTGAATGGGCAGCGAGCTTCTCAATGCGAGTCTTATTCTCCTCATGATGCTTCACAACAGCCTCGTATTCTTTAGCCATTTGTTCCAGCGCTTTCTTACGCGCTGTGAGAGCAACTGTCTCCTCTCTATAAGCAGCGTGCTCAGATCGGAGATTGGCAGAGATCCTGATTCTGGCCAACCTCTGCACGAGAAAGTTCAAGTCCAATCGCCCAGCAGCAGTCTGCTGAAGCCTTTGCGTGCTTGCAAGAAAGTCATGAACACTGGCAACTGTAGTTCCATCATAAAAGCTTCCCTCTTTCTATCGGTGATAGTTCCAGTACTCTAGTAAATACGGTCGGGAAGGATACAAGCACTTTCATTAGCCATTCAAGGCAAGCTTGATCAACACCTATGCATAAAAACATGACGATGCTCGGCAAGCAAGATGCAGGTCTAAAGATCAAAATGTTAAAAAGAGGGGGATTTCCTTACCTGTCCCCTCGAAAATTCGCTGCAAAGCGGTGATGAGTGGTACTTACTGCGAACTAGAGCCTACTGCTTCAGATAACCTCTGATCTGCTCGAGTCTCGTGCGAAAAGTACGCTTCAGGAATCACAAAATTCCTCTCAGCTGTAACCTTACTCGTAGTCTGCGAACCCCACACTTTAAAAAGGTTTTCAGAAAAAAGAGCACCTAAATCGGAATCGAAACCCCGTGAAGGGATGGCACAGTTTCTAACATCGGGTTCGGAAGAGACATGGGGCTCACTAGATACAGTTTCCTTCACCAACAGATACAGTGTCCTTCAGAAACCAAATTTGCAGTAGTCTCCTTGACGAAAACAACACGCCCGTCTAGCACAACATCATGCTTAGAAGAAATAACCCCCCCCATCGTTTTTTCCCACGGGAAAATCACCAACAGGAGGCGCAGTTAGCCCATCATTTGTGTCTCGTCCGATTTCTTCTTCATCTAAAGAAATAAGAATTGCTTGGACAAAGGGAGTGGGGCCATCCTCCTGTCTTTGTTGATCTCCTTTATCTTGTTCTTTAATAAACTCATGACGCTCACCAGAGTTACGCCCTGCAAACAGGAGCATGGTCTCAAAGGATTATAAAGAGAAAAAGGGAAGAGGCAAGAAATAGAGGCAAGAAGAAGAAGCAATTACCTCTCTTCTGACGTTTTGATCGTTCAATCATCGCCGTATCTTTTTCTTGAAGAACTTCCACTATTCGAGGCTAGAAAAGCCTCTAATGCGTTGGAAATTAGCTGCTAGACCTTGGGAGTCAGGGGCATTGCCGGTTAAATACGACTGTTAAGTGACGAAGACTTCCTCAAGACTTCCTTCTTCTCGGGCATACGATTGATGAAGCTTACATTACGATCTCCAGAAGTAAAACGCCTTAGACAACACTAAAACCAAAGGAAAAATTAAAACAGGCATTACATACATAAGATAGAGGAGGATGCGCGATAATACCTGAATGAAGGAGTCTGCATACTCGGCCCTGGCTACGAAAGATTGGCGTTTAACAATATCAATCTTCAACCAAGGATCAGTTGGGCGCACATATGTCGGTTCTTGGCTAATAGAGAATAGTAACCATAGCGGGAGTCATCCCGACTGCGCGACATCTTGAAGGGGTGCTCGCTGGATGAGAGTATCAGCGTCTTGATAGGACGAGGAAGGGCATAAGTGGGATAGTTTCCAAAATTGATAAGACGGTGGGTCTGGAAATTCCATAAACTTACCCAACCGGGAGTATTCCGGCCTATCCTAGCACGCGCGGGTTGGATAAAAGGAAGCTTAGCAAGCAGAAAGCTGGTACTCAGCAAGCAGGAAGCTGGTACTCTTGTTATATATAAGTCCATCATACCAAATCCTTGAAATGCAGTCGACCCATAGCGTAGGTGCGACAGCATCGTATCCCGATTGAGGACTTACGCGAACGGGATCAAAAGGGACGGTAATACGTTTGTAATCATTAAAAATTTTGGAGTAAGGCACATACTCCGGCAAAGCGGGTAGATATCCTCTTCGGACCTAGTTAAACCTGCTGAAGACCCAAGCTTTCTTGATTATATGATCGGGAGTAAGTTCGAAATCCTCCTCTGGATAAAAATCCTCGCGGAAATCTATGTTTTCGTCTTCCAACTGGGAGACATAAGGTCTGGGATTGAAGCAACGGTTGTCCTCGCATGCCAAAGCAAAGGAACACTGGGGAGCCTTTGTGTTATACCAACGCTAGGCTCAGGGACAGAGGAAGATTCTAGTGGCATTGGGAGTATTCCATAGCTCCACATCGACAGGAATAGGGGCATACGCGGGCCATCTCTCAAAGGCCCACATGGACAAAAATGCAGTATTAACAAAAGTGCTAACGTCAACTCTCCCCTGTGATTGCTCAGCATGTGTCACAGCCAGGTCAAGGCGATGATACAAAGAACCTAAGGCAAGAAGTCCTAAAGCTATTTTCTGTCCAAGCGACAATCTCACGGCAAAAGCGAGAACATGCGAAAATCCGCAATCACGACGAAACCCATCTATCCGAAAGCATTACAGATGGTCACACGCAAAGATAGCCACAAAAAGTAAAATGGAACCCTTTTCCTTTAACACCAATAACAAATTCTGGATCTTGTCCTCGCCATTCGCGATCTACGCGCGGATCAACGTAGTTCTTAAAGAAGTATATCACCCACTTCGACAAACTGTTCTCTGAACTGGAGGATGCAGAACGAATGTTTCACAAGGTCTGGTCGCGCCTGGCTTCCACCTCGAAGGAGCTCTCCTCTTATCGGAGATTAATACCTTCATATCCTCGAAAAGCTGGAGTTCGTCTGGATCGGTTGGAGGGGCTAGAGGATCAACATTCACCATACCTGGAAGATGCAGGAAGACTTCCACGTTCTCCAAAGTGGGCGCGGCCTCGAAATCAAAAAAATGAAAAGTATGTATCTTTTTCCAATACTGGGAAAAAAGTGCTTGTAGCATGGTATTATCAGTCCAAACATGGAGATATTTGGTGGCGCGGACGGCATGGAAGATATTAGCTCGATTAAGCTCGTTCGCGTAATTACTGAGGATATACTATGTCCACTCCTCCATCTAGTGAAGTTCCTCCATGAAGGCCTGCGGAAGAATATCACTGAAACCGAACAAACCAGCTTCAAGACCAAGGCGATGTACATCTTCACTATTAGCCCGATCCCAGTCAGGCCTTAGTGGTTCAGGCACGAGCTGTAGAGCGTCGTTTAACGGGGATGCTCGGAGCGTAGAGGCCTTGATAGTAGCCACGTAAAAATCATCTCCGCCTAGATAAGGAGCCTTGCACAAAGTTCGTTGGGAAGATCATGCACATCCACGGTCTCTTTGTTAGACGCCTTTGGGGCCATGTCTGTAAACGTAAAAACAGCAGATTACAGACCAACGACACGCAAGAGGAAAGAAAAAAGTGGGAAAGGAGTATCTGCAAAAGTGGACTTGGAAATTTCAAAAAGGTATAAACACTCACCGTGTTGACGATCGAGAGGTTTGATTACTTGAGAAAAGGCGTAAGCAAGTTGATTAAAGACTTGATAGAAGGTTTCTGCTTCTTGCTGTGGATGCTCTCTCTGATGCATACGGACTCAGAAGAACAAACAATGGAAAAGTTGTAATTGAAGAAGCATTATGGTTTTAATAAACCCTCGAAGATTCACGACTGTTGATGCTTGATGAGTCAGCAACTCTTCGAATCCGGCGAAATTGATGACCTATCAGCTATCCCTGCCTCGAAAATAGGCAAAAATTGGGTGATGTTTGATTAACTCGATAGTGGCCACGCTTCTCCAGACCCTAGGTAATCATGGCTATGACTGGGGTTTATGGGGATCCTAGTTCAATATAAAAAGAATCTGCGTGAGGCTCACGAACGGCTGATTTTGCGCGACTACACAACGGATGCGCGCGTGACACTCGCGCAAAAGGCGGCTAATGTTGATGGTAATTTCTGGACAAACAGATCACAGCCACGTGGCAGCAACCCAGCACACCCAGTTGTGCTTCATACACACCGGATCACTACCTATGCTGATCCACGTTGGGGCTGCAAGACAGGGCCCTCGCGTACCAACACGGGACTTGTAGGGACTTAGTGGTTTGGAGGCTAGGGTAAGGCCCGTCGCGTGTGGGCAACAACCAAGCTCGCGCGCGACCTCTGGTAACTGACAGGGAGGTTCTAGGCTTACGTTTCCCATAAATGCGGCTGATCTCATTACGGTCTCCGATACTTGCGGGCAGATACGTAATGGTTCCTGTATACACGGCCGAACATGCCGTTGGGGGTCTATCATTAAGCAGCCAGTTATGGTGCATTAACCCCCTCAATGGTCACTGCCCCACTATATATAGGATAGTTAGCTTTCCATTACAACACTGAGTATAGAACAATACATCTCAGCTCTTGGAACGCTAAGCAACCTACTCTCTATCAGCCTACTTTCTCTTTCTCTCAAGAAGTTACTAGTTCATACCCTCTCCCTACACACACTCGACATCTCTCTGTGTTCCTATTCTCTACATGAGGTGCATACTTGGATCTCTCCGAGGGGTTCTTGTGAGTACACCTGTTAAGGCATTGATTGAATTTTGCAGGATGTCACCAAAGCTTTGAAAGATCATAAATGGATTTTGGTTAGTGGATGTTCCAGGCACATGAGTGGAAAGAAATCTTTATTCTCATAGCTTAAAGAGCAATCATAGGGAACAATCACACTTGGTGACAAAGCCAAGTGCAACATAATTGGTATAGGAAGTGTTGGTAATAATGTCTATCTAGTTGATGGTCTTAAGTATAATTTATTGAGTATTTCTCAGCTTTGTGATAAAGTTAATAAGGTAGTTTTTGACAAGGAGAAATTTGTGGTGCAAGATGAAAAATGAGGCAATTGCATACTCAATGCTCCTATGTCACATCATTTTTATGGACTATGTACTGAGAAAGTTGCAGGTGATAGTCTGAAATGTCTCAAAGATTTGAAGGATGACTCAAAGATGTGGCATAGAAAGCTTGGTCATATAATCATGCATACTTTGAACAAACTCATCTCAAAAGATCTGGTAAGGGGATTACTATCCTCAAATTCAAAGATGATGAGATTTGCAATGCATGCACTTAAGGTAAACATACCAGAAGTTCATTCAAGCCAAAGAACTTTATAAGTACTTCTATACCTTTCGAATTGATTCATCAGGACTTGTGTGGTCCTATGAGGGTTCAAACACCTAGAAGTAAGAGATATATGCTTGTTGGGGTTGATGATTATTCTAGATTTACCTGGGTTATGTTTATTAGAGAAAAATCTGAAGCATTATCTGAATTTTCAAAACTGTGCAAAGAGCTTCAAACTTTGAAAAATTTACATGTTGCATCTATAAGGATTGATCATGGTAGGGAATTTGATCAACTTGATTTAAATTTATTTTTTGCAAAGCATGGCATCTCACACAACTTTTCTGCACCTAGAACTCCTCAGCAGAATGGTGTAGTTGAGATGAAAAATAGAACTCTTGAAGACATGTCTAGAACCATGCTACTTGAAAGTAATTTGCCAAAGTTGTTGTGGGCAAAAGCTGTTAATACTGCCAACTATGTGCTCAATAGATTTTTGATCAGGCCTATTCTGAATAAAACTCCTTATGAATTGTTCAAAGGCAGAAAGGCTAGTGTTGCTTACTTTAATCCTTTTGGATTTTCTTGTTTTGTGCAATGGCAAAGATAATCTTGGTAAATTTGATGCTAGAAGTGATGAAGGTGTGTTCCTTGGTTATTCTCAAACTAGTAAAGCTTGCAGGATTTACAATAAGAGAACTAAGATTGTAGAGGAGAGCATTCATGTAATTTTTGATGAAAGTACAGATGATTCTCTGAGTGAAAGTTTTGGAGATCTCAATTTGAGCAAGTATGAGGCTGATGATGACTATGAGAAAGTCAATAGAAGCAAAACTAAGCAGCAAAAACTTTCAGAAATCTCAAGGCCTTGAACCTCCTGCTGAGCCAAAATCTCAAAGTCTTGAGACACAAAATGACATGAAATGTGATGCTCCTTCTAATGTGTCAAGAACTCAAAGCCTTGAAGAACAATACACTTGGAAACCCAGAAGAAGTTCAACTATTTATCAGATCATCCTGTAGATAATATTATATTAGATCCAACTACTAGAACTCAGAAAATAGGCCAATTGTGGAACTCGTGTGCTTTTAGAGCTTTTTTTTCACTCATTGAGCCCAAGAATGCAAAAGAAACACTAGAAGATGCTGTTTGGATCATTGCAATGTAGAATGAGCTGAATGAGTTTGAAAGGAACAAAGTTTTGAATTTCGTTCCAAGACCAAAAGATCAATCTGTGATTGGAACAAGATAGATTTTCAGAAATAAACTTGATGAGAAAGGTAAGATTTGAGAAACAAATCAAGACTGGTTGCATAGGGATACAATCAAGAAGAAGTAATTGACTATGAGGAAACATTTTCCCCTGTTGCAAGGTTAGAAGCTATCACAGTACTTCTTGCATGTGCATCACATAATCATATAAAACTTTTTCAAATGGATGTCAAATGTGCTTTTCTGAATGGTTATTTACAAGAAGAAGTATATGTTGCTCAACCACCAGGTTTTCAAAGTGACACCTTTCCTGATTATGTTTACAAATTAGACAAAGCCTTGTATGGACTTAAACAAGCTTCAAGGGCTTGGTATGACAGACTCTCTAAGTTTGTACTAGAAAATGGTTTCAAGAGAGGACTGGTTGACAAAAATCTTTTTATCAAAAGTCAAGAAAATGATTTGTTAGTTGTACAGATATATATGTTGATGATATTCTATTTGGTACTACTAATGATGCTCTTTCAAATGAATTTTCAAGTCTAATGTGCAGGGAATTTGAGATGAGCTTAATGGGAGAACTGAATTTCTTTCTTGGACTTCATGTACAACAAATGAAGAAAGGAATTTTTTTGCATCAAGGGAAATACACCCTTTACTTGGTAAACAAGTATAACATGTCACAATCCAAGGTAGTTAAAACTCGAATGAGTTCATCACTGTCTTTAGATAAAGACACAACTGGTAAGTGTGTGAATCAAAAAGAATATAGAGGTATGATTGGTTCACTTTTATATCTAACTGCTAGTAGACCATATATTATGTTTAGTGTGTGCATGTGTTCTCGATTTCAAGCTGATCCTAAGAAATGTCATTTCATTGCTGTGAAAAGGATTTAAGATATTTGAATGGAACCAAAGACTTGGGACTTTGGTATCCAAGAAGATCAAACTTTATGTTGATTGGTTATTCAAATGTAGACTTTGCAGGATACAAAGTAGACAGAAAGAGTACTTCTGGATGTTGCCAGTTTCTTGGTTCTTCATGATAAGTTGGCATTCAAAGAAGCAAAATTCAGTAGCTCTATCAACTGCAGAAGCAGAATACGTTGTAGTTGGAGCTTGTTGCTCACCGGAGTACTCATGGATTGCTCAACATCTAAGAGATCTTAGATATGAATTCAAAAATGTGTCCATCAATTGTGACAATACAAGTGCCTTTTATATTTACAAGAATCTAGTTCAACATTCAAGTAAAAAGCACATTGATGTGAGACATCACTTTCTTAGAGATCATGCTGAAAAAGGTGATATTGTTCTACCTGTTATTTCTACTTCTAAGCAAATAGCTGGTATTATCACCAAACCAGATGAAAGGTTTGCATCCCTAAGGCTTTAATTGGAAATTTTAAACAAGGATGCATTATTTTAGGGGGAGTATTAGTTTCTATGTTTATTTTATGTGTGGATCTCAAAGACTTGATATCATACTTTCTTAAGCCTTGAAAGTATGGCTCAAAGCTTTGAAGTTTCTGTCTTGGTCTGAAACTTCTCAAAGCTTTGAATCACTGTTACATTGCTTTGATTAAGTGGATTTATATTCTTTAATAAATTGGATTGTAGACTATTATATAATATCTTTTTAGATACAGAAATTCAAATGTTCAGAGATTTGGGTAAAATATCTCAAAATATCTTTGGAAATCTTCTGCAATCTTTTTGCATGCAATATACTTTTTAAATTAGTCTCTTCTACCTACTTAAGCCAACTTCAGGACTTATTTCTCTCATTCTCTACTTATATCTCTTCGTCTATCTCTCTCTCCATCCATTTTCTCTCAAACTCTCTCAAACCCTAACCAAAATGGAGCGAAAGTCTGAAAGAATCAAGCAGCAAGGTCAGACTTCCAACAAGAGGGTGAAGAGGAAGGCTAACAGGAAGATCACCATCCATGGATCAGATTCAGAAGACACATCCAATGTCCATGAGACGTCACCTCCCTCAAAGAAGGTCAATAAGGGAAAGGAAGTTCAGGAAGAACCAGTGGTTGAGTCTGAATCTGAGTCTTCTACTGAAGAAGTGGTGAAGGACAAAGATTAGGAGAGTAAGGTTCAAGAGGAAGAATAAAGTTAGAAGAAAAAGGAAGTGATTGCTGAGAAAAAAGAAAAAAGAGTGTGCCATCTTCAAAAGAGAAGAAAGCTGATGAAAAGAAAGGAGAAGCAACTCCAGAGAAGAAGGGTGAAGCAACTCGAGAAAAGAAGAGGGTAAAACACAGTGGTGTGAAGATCAAGAAGACCACCAATTTTGGTAAGAATTTGTTCACCAGACTCTTCGTTTGTTAAATTTGAGGTTAAAGCTGTGTGGATGGATGGGTATGCATCATCCAGAGTCTCTTTTTGTAGTCTAATTAGTACTGAGTTGTTGGATATAATGGACCTATACTACATTAAGAATTTGAGGAACTCATCTGTTGGGAGTTTTTTAAATCCACCTTCTGAGGCTTACCCTATGTTAACCAGGTTGTTTTATCTGAATTTTGTTCAAGAACTAGATGATAGCGATAGGAATATTCTTACTTCCAAAGTGGCTGGTGTTGACATTAGGTTGGATCACAAGGTGTTTTCCAAAGTTTTGGGAGTACCTAGGAAGTATAAGGTCAGTAATCACCCTGATATGAAAGAAATTTTGGTGAAAGCCAAAGCTATGTTTTTCTTGGAGGGAACCACTTCTGAACCTAAATAGTTAACACACTTTGTGTTTACCTGTGAAGCCAAAATTATGTTCCCAATCATTATGAGATGTGTAGTTCCCAGAGAGTATTCCAAAGAACTGGTGACAAACAAAGTGTTGATTTTGATGTACCTGAATTGTCAAGGCTCCGAGGTAGACCTTCCAACTGTTTTTGTGTAACATATGGTTTACTGTGGCACTAGGACTAGGAACCATTCTCTTCCTTATGCCAATGTGTTACCATTGTTTTTCAACACTTTGGAGTTTCTTTGGAGGATGAGGAGAAGATTACTACTGGTTTTGGAGTAGTATATGAGGCATCACTTCAAAAGATTGGGATAGTTTTCACTGCTAAAGGATAGTGGAAGTTTTACTCCGAGCTGAATGCAAAGGAGCTGAAAGAGAAAGAGTTTATCAAACCTAGGGTTGCTTCAACCCCCGAAGTGTGTGGTAATCTGGACTTCTCTCAAATTCAAGAAAGGGTTAAGGTTTTGGAATATGGAGTTGAGGATTTAAGACAGGGTTTATTTGATTTGTCCACTGAATTCACCAAGTTCAAAGGTTTGCTGATCAACAAACTTGACATTATCATCAAAGGTTTGGATCTGCAGAAAGTACCTTATTTGGAGGGTAGAGAAACCACCATTGATTCAAAATAGGTTCTTGGAGAAGCTCTTACTAATCACTTTGCCAAGTGCAGAATTCAAAGGCCAATTCAGCCAAGTTAGAGGAAGTATCGACCGAGAAATCGCAGCGATGAGGCAGCTTTTGAGATGGTGTTCAATTGTACGTCATCGGAGAAACTCTGATTTAGGAACAGACTCGCCTGAAGACGAAGCAACAAACTTCGGTGGTGACAGTTCGAGACCAAGAATAAACTGAAGAAGATCATTCGCAAACAGAACAGTTTCTAAAGATATTGTAGTTTGTGGAATCAAGCTTGATCTGAATCAATGACCGAAGATTAGAAACCAGAAATTGAAGCCAGGCAGAATCAAATGGGAAGACGATGAAGACGCCATCTGAGATCAGTATGAACCAATCGAAAAAGAAGAACACCAGAAACGCTGGCGATTAGCCACAAAGGCTCTGATACCATGAAGAGAAACAACAATTAAGCTGAAGAAGATGAAGATTGAAACAAAACTCAGAAGAAACTCAGAGGAATTGGGAAAGGCATTTTCACATTAACTTCTGCAACTTCACCCTAAACACATTATACGACTTACCTCCTAACAACCTGATGATACAGCTGTAACAGATAGATGTGCTTATTACAATATGATACCTAAACTAGTAGAGAATTAAAAACTAGCCCTTGTTTTTCAACACAGGAGGTGGAAGAGATGGCACTGTTGTGGTGGCGGTGGGTGCTGGTTGTAGCTTTTGGTTGCAATGTGGTGGGCGGATACGGCGGTGGAGGAGGTGGGGTGTGGTGAATGACGTACACATTTCAAACTTGTAATTTATTTATATCGTTTGAAAGAAATTACGTAACTTTGTAAATTATTTTACGAAACAAATTGTAAACCAAAACATTGAAAATTGAGAAAATATTTCACAGCTAACCAAACAGAACCTTAATGACAGACAAACAGTCACAACCAACGTGGAATAAATCTGTAACAAAAAGTTATTAAATAATTTTATTTTTCAACCGTAGCAGCGATCTCCAGAATACAGCCAATTCATGATTCCAGTTTTACTACAGCACAATATTTTCAGTTTGCTCGTGGATGTAAAACAACAAAATATTGGATATAGAGAGAGAATATCCACATTCCAGTGACTCAATCAGCACGATCAAGCTTTGCCTTAAACGACGAACCATAGCTCTTAGTGTTCGCTCCATGAGTGTCAAAACTCATTTCACTTGTGCATCGGTCATCCCAAATGGACCCTTTAGTTGAACCTTACTTTATGGGCGCCAGAGAAATGCTTAGCGGCTGCCATCAAGGTTGCCTCTGGTCTCGAAGTCACTCTAGGCTTGGAGGTTGCGCTATGGCGCTTATCAGAGACAGAGAAGCATGAGGTTAAAATCCGGAAAATGGATGAGTAACCGCTAGATTTCTCGCCCTTGCTCATCGTAGTACCTATTTTGTAGTAGGAAGTGTTAAAGCTAGAAGATTGTAATTTTGCTTTGTCTTTGTGAGATTCATGAATCATTCTCCGTCTTATGTATGCTAAAGCTTTCTTACTGATCAAGCTAAACATGGGGAATAGTCTTCGTTGGTGTGCTTTCAAATGTGATGCAATTTACTTTTTTTGTCGAGTTCATTTTTACATGATGACATCACATGAAGCTTCATGGACGCTATGGTTTGTAACAAAATAGTATGGACTAACCTGCAAGGAATGTAAAAGCAAATAATACTTTTCAAGGATCATGATTTTACAGTGAGCTGCAATTTTCTATCCGTTTCTTCAAGGGTTTGCTTCGAAACTGTGGTAGTGCTACTTTACTTTAAACGAGTTTCTCACTCTCTGTTCTAAACTATTCTCCCCGTCCCACATATTGGTACTTAGGATTTGTAGGAAGTCTAACGGCATATATTTTACTTTAAACTTTTTACAAAAATTATATTTGTCTTATATGAAACTTTTCTTAGTTAGAATCTGAAAAAGATGCCGATGGAATTAAAGTGTAAGTGTATTACTACTAAAAAGTGTGACATTTATTTTCTTTTTCTTTTTTGTTCTTTTTCTTAATGGCGTCGGTTTAACAACAGAGGGATCAAGCAAGAACGAATAGAACACAGAAAATCAAGATCAATGCAAGAATTAACATGGTTCACTAACATGATCGTTAGTTACCTCCACGAACCCGAAAACTTCAGTTTTCTTGAGAGAGAAACTCAATTACGACCACACCTTGTACACAAAATTAGTCACGACCTACATCCCTTAAATAGACTTAAGAAGTACTAAATGTAGGGATTTGATCTCTTGGATACGCAGCGGAATAAAATAGAAATTATCCGATCAAGACCTTCCAAGGATCACAAGAAGAGAATTCATAACGATAGTAAGGGAATTGTGTTATGTACCTTAGAGGTCTCCTGTGATGACTTGTAACGTGAATATTATCACGCCTCTACGGTTGATCCACGCCTAGGATTGAGTTATAGATCTCCCAACTCCTTGTGCTAGCTAGGAACGGAGGAAGAGGAAGAAGAATCATGCAACGGAGACCAAAAAAGGCTTCGGCCTCTTTCTCTTGGCCGACGGGTAGGGCGGACGGGCAAGGGGGATTCGGCCTCCTTGTTTTTTCATGCTCTCTCCTTGCTTTCTCTCCCACTCAAGTTATGTTATGAGCCTTAGTGTGGGAAGGAAGCTTGGAGCATCCTTTATATAGTCCAACAACTCCTTGTTAACTACCTCAAGGCCCTCTCCTAATCCTACTCAAGTTCGGATTAGTCCAACTTGCATATTAATCCTACTAAGTTAGCAAGTTGTTTCGATTTGATCTTTCTAATTAATTAATCATATTAATTAATTTCCAAGTCTTGTTCAATCCATATAGCGTGTGACCCCATAGGTTTCTACTTAGTTGGTAGTAACCATTTACCAATATGGAGCGGTCTCTAGCAAAACATCCATTCTTGTCAACTAATAGAAATAGTCATCCGATAAACCTTGTGCAAGTATTGTCTCATCCCTTTGTCTCAATATCTGGATTGGACACGAGACATATATGTCACACTCGTATATCCAATCCATAGTTCCCGGCCCGATCCTGGAAAAATCCGTATTCGTGCAAATGACATTAATATCACATATTGATTTATTTGAGTCTGGCGCGACATTCTATCAGCACTATCCCTCGAGTGGCCTAGGATATTTGCTCCCGTTATGTGGGAAGGAAAAATTCTATCTACATAACTACGATATCTAAACTTGCTTTACGTTGTGTCCAATACGAGCCTTATGACTACCCAGTCACGGTGTAGCGTTTGACGCTATAAAAACCACAATGCTCCACAACTAGATGCTCTAGTGACTTCAAGTCTAAGGATGACTATACCGTTGTCACCACGAGAAGTGCTTGTGACTTTTCATAACTCATATTTAGCCTTCTCGGATATGGGTCAATCTAGTATGCCATTACTCCTAATGCATACCCATGTGTTGGATCATGATATCTCCTTATCAATCCAACCCCATACTATTCTATAAATGATTGTCCTATTAATCAGTATAATTGACTAGGGATATTTAATATAAACAACACATTTGTAAATTTAGGGACATCATTCTATTAAATATCACAATAAATAATAAAATGAATAGTCTAGCCAATTATTGTTCATACTAAACTAGATTTCCTCTAGGGCATCTATTCCAACAGTCTCCCACTTACACTAGAGCCAATCTGGTACATATCGTATGTCAAGGCTCCTAGTGTGCCCGTCATGCTTGCGCTGAACAGGCGGTTTTGTAAGCGGATCTGACAGATTCTCATCTATAGTAATCTTGCATATCCGAACGTCTCCTCTAACGATAATATCTCGAATAAGATGGAACTTCCTGAGTACGTGCTTGGATTTCAGGTGCGACATGGGTTCCTTGGATTGCGCAATCGCCCCAGTGTTGTCACAATACAACTCTATGGATCCGCAATACTAAGAACCACACCAAGCTCAGAAATGAATTTCTTAATCCAAACAACTTCCTTTGTTGCGTCATCGCAGCAATGTACTCAACCTTTGTTGTATAATCAGCCACTGTCTCTTGCTTGGAATTCTTCCAGCTCACCGCTACTCCATTCAGGCAAAACACATATCCCGATTTTCATCTGAAATCATTTTTTTCAGTTTGTAAGCTTGCATCCATGTGACCCCTTACACGCAACTCCTTCTCTCCACAAAATATCAAGAAGAAATTCTTAGTCCTTCTCAAGTACTCTAGAATGTTCTTGACTGCAATCCTGTGACTCTCAATGCATATGACATATATGGTCTAGTAAATAACATGGCGTACATGATGGATCCTATGGTCGAGGCATAGGGAACCCTACTCATGTGTTCCTTCTCAATCTCATTGGAAGGACAACCACTCTTTGAAAGAGTGATTCCATGCGACATGGGCAAAAATCCCTTCTTGGAATCTTGCATGCTTAACCGTTTTAACACCTTGTCTATATCTGTACTTTGACTTAGGCCAAGCAGATTATTAGATCTATCTCTATAAATCTTTATATCAAGTATATAAGCTGCTTCACCTAAGTCTTTCATTGAGAAACACTTTCCTAGCCAATCTTTAACATATTGCAGCATGTGAATGTCGTTTCCAATGAGTAGTATGTCATCCACATACAAGACTAGAAAAGCAACAGACTCTCACGAACCTTCTTGTGTACACAAGATTCATCTTCGTTTCTGATGAAGCCAATCTCTTTGACCACTTCATCAAAACGTCGATTCTAACTCCTAGAAGCTTGCTTCAATCCATAAATGGATTGTTGCAGTTTACAGACTTTCTTGGCTTGCTTTGAATCTTCAAAACCATCAGGTTGTGTCATGCACACATCCTCGAGGATATTCCCATACAGGAATGTTGTTTTGACATCCATCTGCCAAATCTCATAGTCATAGTATGCTGCAATAGCAAGTAGGATTCGGATGGATTTGGTCATTGCGACTGGTGAGGAGGTTTCATCATAGTCTATACCATGAATCTGTCTGAATCCTTTAGCAACCAATCAACCCTTATAGGTTATCACATTACCATCCATGTCGTTCTTCTTCTTGAAGACCCACTTTCACTCTATGGGTTGCGCCCCTTCGGGTGGTTCCACCAAAGTCCATACTTTGTTGGTATACATGGATTCCATCTCGGATCTCATGGCCACAAGCCACTTCTGAGAGTACGGCCCCTTCATGGCCTCCTCATAGGTAGTAGGCTCATCATCTATGAGCAACGTGTCACCAGAATCAGTCTGGAGAAGTCCATACCTCTCCGGATCCTTACGCACTCTACTTGACCTACTAAGTTCTTGTGTTACTTGAACAAGCTTCTCCTTAACTTATTGTTGATCCTTCTCATGTTCCATAGTAGGATCAATGCTTTGTGGTTCTTGAATTTCTTCAAGTTCTGCAGTCCTCTCACTTGCTTCTTTAAAGACAAACTCTCTTTCTAGAAACACGCCGGACCGAACAACAAACACTTTGTTCTCAGTTAGATTGTAGAAATAACATCCCTTAGTTTCCTTAGGGTATCCCACAAACTTGCATTTGTCCGGATTAGGCCCCAGCTTGTCTGATTGTAAACGTTTAACATAGACATAGCAGCCCCAAATCTTCATGAACGACACTGTGGAACGATTCCCACTACACATCTCATGTGGTGTTTTCATGACTGACTTGGATGCAACGCGATTAATGGTGCTAGTTGCACTCAATAGAGCATAGCCCCAAAATGATAATGGAAGATTTGTTGGACACATCATAGATCAAACCATATCCAATAGAGTTAGATTCCTCCTCTCGGACACGCCATTCCACTGTGGCGTTCCAGGTGGAGTGAGTTGGGACAATATCTCACACTCTCTAAGATAGTCGTCAAATTCTTGACTCAAGTATTCTCCTCCACGATCCAATCGTAGAGCCTTGATACTTTTACCAAGCTGCTTTTCTACTTAATTCTTTAATTCTTTTTAACTTCTCAAAGGATTCGGATTTGGCCTTCATAAGGTATAAATCAACTGAAATCGTCAGCAAATGTGATGAAGTAGACATAACCACCCCTAGCAGGCGTGGAAAATGACCAACATACATCAGCATGTACCAGTGCCAATTGCTCACTAGTCCTCTCACCTTTCTTATTGAAAGGGGACTTTGTCACTTTTCCCCAATAAACAAGCCTCCCATTTCTCATATGATTCAAAATCAAATGAGTCTATAAATCCATCCTTATGGAGTCTAGATACACGTTTCTCGTTTATATAGCCTAAAGGACAGTGCCATAAATAAGCAGGATTTAAATCATGTATTTTAATCCTCTTGGTATTAATGTTATAAGACAAGATTGCTTAGATAAAGGATATATAATCCATTAAATAATTGCCCACTACAGTAGTGAATATTATCAAAACAAATGGAACAACAATTGTTCTTTATTTGAAATAGTAAAACCATCCTTTTCCAAACAAGAAATAGAAATAATGTTTCTGCTCATAGTAGGGAAAAAATAGCAATTATTTAATTCTAAAACTAATCATGAAGGCAGAGAATACTCGTACACGCCTACGGCTAATGCAGCATTTCTTGCTCCATTCCAACGCGCAGGTCTATCTCCCCTTTAGCCAATCTTCTACTTCTCTTTAGGTCCTACACATTTCGACAAATGTGAGATCCACATCCAGTATCTAATACCTAGTATGAAGAGACAGTTAAGTTGACATTTATAACAAAAATACCTGGTGGTGGTGGAATCGCTATTCCTAGCCTTTTGTCCTCCGGATATTTTGGGCAGTTCCTCCTCCAGTGTCCATGCTGACTGCAGTAGTGACACTCACCTTTAGTCACACCTTTGGCAATGCCACCAACAGACTTCAGGGCAGGTTCCTTGGACTTGGCAACTGACTTGCCTTTTCCCTTGGAGGATGAGGCAAACCTTTTGCCCTTTCCTTTCTGCACCATCATTATGGCCTTGCCTTTACCTCTGGTGATGCTTTGTTCAGCTGTTCTTAACATATTGAGTAAATCTGGCAGTGGTTTCGCGATCTCGTTCATGGTATAGTTCATGATGAACTGTCCATAACTCTCAGGAAACGATTGCAACACGAGATCTTTTGCCAACTCTTGGCCGACCGGGAAACCCAGACGTGCGAGATTCTCCGAGTATCCGATCATGCGGAGTACATGAGGTCCCATAGGGCTTCCTTATGCCAGATGAAATTTGAATAATTCCTTGGAAACTTCATACCTCTCAACCCTCGCCTTCTCTTGGAAGAGCTACTTCAAGTGCTCGATCATATCGACTACATTCATGTTCTCATGTTGCTTCTGAAGCTCAGAGGACATGGTGCAAAGCATGAGGCAGGCTGCATCATTAGAGTCATCATCACGCTTTTGATACGCCTTTAAGGCTGCGGGAGTGTTGTTTTCCGGGCCTTCAGGAACTTTCTCCTCTAGAGCGTACAGTTTCTTCTCTTGCTTGAGAAAGATTCTAAAGTTTCTATATCAGTCTGGAAAATTGGTTCTAGAAAGCTTGTCCTTCTCAAGGACAGAGCGTGTGGAACGTTGTGAACTCGATGAGTTGTTTGCCATTTAGAATTCTAAAAAAGGAAATATGCAAGTTTTAGTATTTGTGAACAATTAACTATATTTAATAATGGCTAGATTATTAGATACAACTCCCACTATTTTTCTTTGGATTAATAACCCTCAATATATTAATGCGGAAAATATCATTATATTTTTTAGTGGGTCAAGATCCATATTTCACTTACTTATGAGCTTGCTTTGACAAGTCACCCACAAGTTAGTTATTTAGGTAGGAACAATTCTACTTGCATCTCATACAACTCTTGGTTCAATTGGGCAAATAACTCTTTATTTATCTATCCCATAGATAATCCCAATTCAGTGCCTCTAGGTTTTTAATCCTTATTAAAATTACCTAGTTACGTCCAACCTCTTACTCCAACAATTGCACACTATGTGTGCCATCGCACCACATAATTATGAATCAAGTCGCCTTGCTTTGGCATGCACGAACTTGATTAATCGATTTTGTGATGAGTGTTTAAGTAACGAGAAGACAAAACATAATATATTCTTTTGAGGGATGTTACGTTCAATCTTAATTGTTTTGTTGATCCATATCAACTAATCGACTTCTTTAGGTTTGGGAACAAATCCAAATAAAAGATCCGAGTTGTTAATTATCTTATTATCAAATTGCATGCATCAACCATACACGAACAACAATAATAAGACAATAAAGTAAACATCCACAAAAGAAATTAATGTGATATGGATATGGCTTCCTAGGCTAAGATATTCCCAAGCCAATGAGAATATCTATGAACCCTAGAATAGAAAAATGCATCTCCATGTGCCTCCATCTCTTGTTCCATCCTTCATAGCCTTGTGGAATGCTCCATGCTCCACGTTGTGGTTCCTTCAATTCTTTGGGCTTCTTTTCTTCAATCTTCACTATTATATATTCTATCTAGCATCTTAACTAAATAAATAAAGCTCACAAGTTGAGAGAAATATACCGGCTCCCAGGCCGTGAACCCTAATCAACAATTACATTAAATTGATCGGCTCGCAAGCAGTAAACAAACCACAATATTTAAACATCCACAACGAACCACATCTAAGACAATATCCAATCACCATACAATTACACATAAACAGTTAAAATCAAGTTATAACGCTCTTAGTCAATTTTTGGTTTATTTTATGATTAATAGGGTCAAAACGATCCAAGAGGCCCAACCAATCACTTGGTCGAACCCCTTGGAGCCGCCCGGGCTGAGCCTTGGCCGGCCGGACCAACCCGTGGGGTTGGCCGACCGCCGCCTAGGTGGCTTGGGAGGCAAGGAAGGAGGGGCGTTCTACCTAGGGGGGCTGAACCTCTTGAGTTGATTCCAAAACAACTTCTTCCTTGCTCCCCAAGTCCAAAAAGGTTCCAAATTTGAACTAGTTTCCAATTTCTGCCCAAACCCCTAGATCTAAGATCCTAAAATTCCTCAAACTCACCTATTCATACATCCTATTTACAATTAGATCTTGTTTGGTTGAATCACATTCAACATGCATCTAATATGCTTAATTTGTCATTTTAACGCAATAATCAACAATTATGGGTGAAAAAAACTAAATCGTAACACATAAACTACGTTATGCTCTACCACATGTGGCTCTGATACCACTGTAGGGTTTTGATATCTTTGATACGCAGCGGAATAAAGAAGAAATTATCCGATCAAGACCTTCCAGGGATAACAGGAAGAGAACTCATAACGATAGTAAGGGAATTGTGTTATGTACCTTAGAGGTCTCCTGTGATGACTTGTAAGGTGAATATTGTCAAGCTTCTACGGTTGATCCACGCCTAGGATTGAGTTCTAGATCTCCCAACTCCTTGTGCTAGGTAGGAATGGAGGAAGAGGAAGAAGATATCACGCAACGGAGACCAAAAGAGGCTTCAGCCTCTCTCTCTCTCTCTCTCTTGGCCGACGGGTAGGGCAAACGGGCAAGGGGGCTTCGGCCTCCTTGTTTTGTCTTGCTGTCTCCTTACTTTCTCTCACACTCAAGTTATTTTATGAGCATTAGTGTGGGAACGAATCTAGGAGCATCCGTTATATAGTCCAAAAACTCCTTGTTAACTACCTAAAGACCCTCTCATAATCCTAGTCAAGATCGGATTAGTCCAACTTGCATATTAGTTCTACTAAGTTAGCCAGTTTTTGCGATTTGATCCTTATAATTAATAAATCATATTAATTAATTTCCAAGTCTAGTTCAATCCATATGGCTTGTTACCCAATAGGTTTCTACTTAGTTGGTAGCAGCTATTTACCAATATGGAGCCGTCTCTAGGAGGACAT
Organism: Linanthus parryae; assembly: GCA_023055425.1. Classification (NCBI taxonomy): domain Eukaryota; kingdom Viridiplantae; phylum Streptophyta; class Magnoliopsida; order Ericales; family Polemoniaceae; genus Linanthus; species Linanthus parryae. The sequence goes on along the minus strand of JALGPY010000002.1, from coordinate 140,090,703 downwards.
CCATTCTAGCCAACTAATAGAAATAGTCATCCGACAAACCTTTTGTAATTATGTCTCATCCCTTTGTCTCAATATCCGCATTGGACATGAGACATATATATCAGACTCGTATATCCAATCCATAGTTCCTCGATCCTGGGAATAGCCTTATTCGTGCAAATAACATCAATATTCCATATTGATTTATTTGAGTCTGGCCAGACATTCTATAAAAACTATCTCTGGAGTGGCTTAGGACATTTGCTCCTGTTATGTGGGAGGGAAAAATTCTATCTACATCACTACGATATCTAAGCTTGCTTCACGTTGTGTCTGATACACGCCTTTATGAAGACCTAGTCACGGTGTAGCGTTTGACGCTACCTGACACGAACTCTTACATGTATGCGCAAGTGCACGGTCAAGTAATATAGGGTAATATTTCAACCCCGAGTTATCGATCCCACGAGGACAATCTTGAGATTATTTAATTAAGAGATTAGTTTAGCGTGTTGTAACTGGGAGGAAGAGATTGTGATTTAAACATTTGTCACCCTCAAACAAGTGACTAGAATGAAATAAACAAACTAAACTAGTATTTTTGTACTTTTATTTAATGAAAACAGTATGGAGAAACTAGGCAATCTCTAGATCACCTAGGGCTGTAGACAATCTCTGGAATAGCAATGTAACACTATTCTTTTTAAGCCGGGTAATAGTACTGACGATCTCCTCTCGTTCTCATGTCGTTCTATTTTACGGTCTACTGGGTGTCCTCTCGGTTCACCTACATCTACTGGTCTGTTCTAGTAGGCTAACGACAGTGCACGGAATAATGTCCTCTCATACCACAACCACACGAACACCTCACTATCTCCTACAGAATCTACCCACTAAGGACAATCCTACACACTTCTCTTCTCAGTCTCAGTGATTAAGGACTTTTGTTCAAATCTCATCACAACTAGGTCTAAGTCTCTCTCACGCACTCGCTAGCTAATTCACAAGTCCGGTTAATTACTCCATTCTTGCTAAGAATTAAGCACAGCATATGAACAATAACTAGAAAAAATATTAACTTTAAGCAAGATTACAATTGTTGGGTTTTAACGTAGGTAACGCAGCGGAATAACAAAAATTAATCCTACTTCAAAGCCCACCACGGATCTTCAGGAGGAGACATCATAACATGATAAAGGACATAGTATTGTGTACCTTTTGATTTGTGAGATCACACGAAGGATGATGTCCTCGTCTCTACGGTTGATCCACGTCTAGAGGTGAGATCCAAATTCTTCCTTCAAACAAGTGCTAGCTTGAACCCGGAGGATGAGGGAAAAGGATCAAAGCAACAAGGACAAGGAGGGGCTTTGGCCCTCCTTTGGCGCCGACGGGAGAGGGGTGGACGGCCTAGGGCGGCCAGCCTAGGCTTGTATTCTCTCTCGCTCTGTTTTTCTCTCTCCAACTCTCTTTGTGTTATGTCTAATAACAAATCACAATTAGTGGGAATGAAGCTATATCCCCCTTTATATACTCCAACAACTCCTTGATGTTTCCATAAAGGTGTTTCCGAATTCTACATGAACTAGAATTATTCCCTTCCTTGCAAATTAGTCCTACTAAGTTTGCAAGGTGTTGCACAATGATCCTTCCATTAATTAATCAATATTAGTTAATCCCAAATCTAGCTCTACTCTATTTGACGTGTGACCCCATAGGTTTCTACTTAGTTGGTTGTAACTTTTACTAACATGGAGCGGTGTCTAGCAACACATCCATGCCACCCAACTAGTCGAAATAGTCAGTGATCCCGACAAACCTCTTGTGCCCGATAACTTATATTGCACTTTCCCTTTGTCTCCATATCCGGATTGGGCACGAGACATAAATAGTCACACTCGTATATCCAATCAATAGTTCCTCGATCCTGGGAATATGCTTATGCTAGCAGATAACATTAATATATCCATACTGATTTATCTGAGTCTGTCCAGACATTCAATAAGCCTCATCCCTCGAGTGCTCGTGGATATTTAACCCCATTATGTGGGAGGGACAAATCATATCTACATCACTACGATCTCTAAGCTTGCTTCCTATCGTGCCCGATAGCCATCTTTATGATGACCCAGTTAAGGTATAACGATGGATAACATCAAAGCACAATATTCCACAACTAGAGTATCTAGTGACTTCAAGTCTAAGGATTGAAATTATATTAGCACTACGAGAAGCGATTGTGACTTGACATAATCTAATGTATCCTTCTCGTTGTGGGTCAATCCAGTATGCCATTACTCCAAATGCATACCCATGTGTTAGACTTGATATCTCCATATCAATCTACCCACATACTAGTCTATAATTGATCGTCCCATTAATCAATATAGTGGAATAGGGATAATTAAGATAAACAACATATAATATCTAAGGACTTTATTATATTAAATATCACAATATATGATAAATGAATATTCTAGCCAAAAAAATGTTCATACTAAATTTACGATTACCTCTAGGGAACCTATTCCAACAGTCTCCCACTTGCACTAGAGCCAATCTGGCGCATCTCGTATGCCTATAGATCTGGCGTGCCCTTCATGCTTTAGCTGCGCAAGAGGTTTTGTGAGCGGATCTGAAACATTGTCATCCGTTGGAATTTTGCACATCTTCACATCTCCTCCATCGATCATATCACGAATATGATGGAATCCCCTAAGTACATGCTTTCATTTCTGGTGTGATCTTGGTTCCTTGGATTGTGCGATTGCCCCAGAGTTGTCACAGTACAATTCTACGGGATCCACAATGCTAGGGACCACACCGAGCTCAGTGATAAACTACTTTATCCAAACTGCCTCTTTTGCTTCTTCCGCAGCAGCAATGTACTCAGCTTCTGTTGTAGAATCAGCAACTGTCCCTTGCTTGGAACTCTTCCAGCTCACAGCTCCTCCATTCAGGCAAAACACGTATCCAGACTGTGATTTGTTGTCATCTTTGTCGATTTGGAAGCATGCATCAGTGTAACCCTTTACACTCAGCTCTTCCCTACCTCCACATATCAAGAACACATCCTTAGTTCTTCTCAAGTAATTTAGGATGTTCTTGACAGCAATCTAGTGACTTTCACCAGGATTGGACTGGTATCTGATCACCATACTCAACGCGTATGATACGTCTGGTCTAGTACACAACATGGCGTACATGATGGATCCTATAGTCGAAGCATAGGGTATCCTACTCATGCGGTCCTTCTCAATCTCATTGGAGGGACAGTCACTCTTAGAAAGAGTGACTCCATGCGACATGGTCAAGAATCCCTTCTTGGAATCTTGCATGTTGAACCTCTTCAACACCTTGTCTATATATGTACTTTGACTTAGGCCGAGCAGCCTTTTAGATCTATCCCTATAGATCATTATACCAAGTATATAGGCTGCATCTCCTAAGTCCTTCATTGCAAAACACTTTCCTAGCCAATCTTTAACAGATTGCGAAGTATGAATGTCATTGCCAATGATTAGTATGTCATCCACATACAAGACCAGAAATACTATAGAGCTCCCACTAACCTTCTTGTAAACACAAGGCTCATCTTCGTTCTTGATGAAGCCAAACTCTTTGACCGCGTCATCAAAACGTCGATTCCAGCTCCTAGAAGCTTGCTTTAATCCATAAATGGATCTTTGCAGCTTACATACTTTATTGGCATTCTCTGGATCCTCAAAACCCTCCGGTTGTGTCATGTACACATCCTCGAGGAGGTTCCCATAAAGGAACGCTGTTTTGACATCCATTTTCCAAATCTCATAGTCGTAGTATGCTGCAATCGCAAGTAAGATTCGAATGGATTTAGTCATGGCGACTGGTGAAAAGGTCTCATCATAGTCAATACCATGAATCTGTCTATTTCCCTTTGGCTACCAATCGCCCCTTATATGAAAGTACCTTCCTATCCATGTCGGTCTTAATCTTGAAGACCCACTTGCACCCTATGGGTCGAGCCCCTTCTGGTGGATCCACCAAAGTCCATACTTTGTTGGTGTACATGGAATCCATTTCGGATCTCATGGCTTCTAGCCACTTCTTAGAGTCTGGGCCATTCATGGCCTCTCCGTAGGTTGCAGGCTCATCATCTAAGAGTGGTACGTCATCGGGCTCAGTCACAAGAAGTCCATACCTCTCTGGCTCATGACGCACTCTTCCTGATCTACGGAGTTCCTGTGTCACCTGAACGGTGCTCCCACAGCTACTTGCGATTCCTGTTCATGTTCCATCATGGGCTCAGTGATTTGTGGTTCTTAAATCTCTTCATGTTCTACAGCCCTCCCACTTGCTTCTTTAGAGACAAACTTTCTTTCTAGAAACACGTCGGTCCGAGCAACAAACACTTTGTTCTCGATGGGATTGTAGAAATAATATCCGTTAGTTTCCTTAGGATATCCCACAAATTTACACTTATCCGCTTTGGGCCCGAGCTTGTCTGTTTGTAAACGTTTTACATAGACATCACAGCCCCAAATCCTCATAAACGACACTATGGGACGCTTCCCTGTCCATATCTCATATGGTGTCTTCATGACTGATTTGGATGGAACGCGGTTAATGGTAAAAGCTGTCGTCATTAGAGCATGTCCCTAAAAGGATATGGGAATACCTATTTGAGACATCATAGATCGCACCATATCTAATAGAGTGCAATTCCTCCTCTCGGACACGCCATTCTATTATGGCGTTCCGGGTGGAGTGAGATGGGATACTATTCCACATTCTCTAAGATACTCAGCAAAATCTTGGCTTAAGTATTCTCCTCCACGATCCGATCGCAGAGCCTTAATAATTTTTCCAAGTTGCTTCTCTACTTCATTCTTGAATTCGTTGAACAATTCAAAGGATTCGGATTTGGCCTTCATAAGGTATACAAATCCATATCTACAGAAATCATCAGTGAATGTCATGAAGTAGGTGTAACCACCTCTGGCAGGCGTGGGGAAGGGTCTACATACATCAGTATGTATGAGTGTCAATAACTCACTAGTCCTTTCACCTTTCTTATTGAAAGGGAACTTTGTCATTTTTCCTAATAAACAAGATTCACATGTCTCATATGATTTCAAATCAAATGAGTCTAGTAGTCCATCCTTATGGAGTCTAGATATGCGTTTCTTATTTATATGGCCTATTTAGATCAAGGATAAATAATCCATTAGACAAATGCGCACTACAATAGTGCATACTATCAAAATAAATGGAGCAACACTTGTCCTTTATTGGAATAGCAAAACCCTTCTCTTCCAAACAAGAAATGGAAATAATGTTTCTGCTCATAGCAGGCACATAAAATCAATTGTCTAATTCTAAAATAAGTCCAAAAGGCAAAGATAGTTCGTAAACGCCTAAGCTAATGCAGCAACTCTTGCTCCATTGCCGACGCGCAGATCTATATCCCCTTTACTCAATCTTCTACTTCTTTTCAAATCCTGCACATTACGACAAATGTGAGAAGCACATTCGGTATCCAATACCCAAGATGAAGAAATAGAAAGATTGACGTCTATAACATAAATATCTGGTGGTGGTGGAATCACTATTCCAAGCTTCTTATCCTTCAGATATTTAGGGCAATTCCTCCTCCAGTGACCTCGCTGGCTGCAGTAGTGACACTCACCCTTAGCCATGCCTCCACTAGGATTTAGGGCTTCTTTGGATTTCGCAATTCTCTTTCGCTTTCCTTTGGAAGTAGAAGCAACTGATTTGCCCTTCTTCTTATGAACCATCATTGTGGCTTTGCCCTTGCCTTTGTTTATGCTCTGTTCCGCTGTCTTTATCATGTTCAATAAGTCAGGAAGAGTCTTACTTATCTCGTTCATATTATAGTTCATGATGAACTGATTATAACTGTCAGGCAACGATTGCAAGACAAGATCAGTAGCCAAATCTTGGCCTAGTGGGAATCCCAGTCTCTCAAGGTTCTCAATGTACCCGATCATTCGGAGTACGTGAGGTCCTACTAGATTACCATCTGCAAGACTACTCTTGAATAATGCTTTAGACACCTCATAGCGCTCATGCCTAGCCTGTTCCTGAATCAATTGTTTCCAGTGTATGATCATATCATTGGCTTCCATATTCTCATGCTGCTTCGGAAGCTCAGGAGTCATGGTACAAAGCATGAGGCAAGTCACGTAATTAGAATCATCAATATGTTTCAGACGTGCCTTTACTTCCGCTATAAGTGACTCATCTTGTGGTGGTTCTAGAATTTGAGTGTCCAAGACCGTATAGCTTCTTTTCTTGCTTAAGGACAATCCTCAAGTTTCTGTACCAGTGAAGGAAATTTGTTCCAGACAGTTTATCCTTCTCAAGGACAGATCGTAGGGATGAATTCGATGCATTGTTGTTTGCGTTTTGGAATTCTAAAAAACGAGAAATGTGCAATTTTAGTATTTTGAACAATTTAACTATATTCAACAATGGCTAGACCACCAAATATAGCTCCCACTATTTTTCTCGGATTAATAGCCCTCACCATTAACGCGGAAAATATCATTATATTTTCTAGTAGGTCCAAGATCCCTTTTTCACTTCTTCTTGAGCTTGCTTTGTCAAGTCACCCAAGAATAGGCTATTTAGGTAGGAACCATTCCAATTGCATCCCATGCAACTCTTGGTCCAATTAGGTGAATAACTCTTTATTCTTTATCCCATGGATAACACCTAATTGTCATTCCTCTAGGCTCATCAATCGAATCGATTCTTGCCTAGTTGCGTCCAACCTCTTGCTTCAACATACACACATTACTAGCTTGTGTCGTCCGCAACACACCATGGTAAATTAAAATCGCCTTGCTTTGGCAAGCCCGAATTTTAATAAACCCTGATCATGAAGGGTGTTTTGGCAAGAGAAGGAAAAACGCAATATTTTTTTGAGGGATTTTTCTCTTTATTTTGTTTGGTTGATCTCATCAACATGATCTACTAATTTTGATTGGGCAATCCACAATAAATTACCAACCTTGTTTATTATTATCTTGTTATCGTTTTCGATAGTATCGCCATACACACAAAAATTAAATAACAAGAAATGAATAATAAACATCCACAAATATAAAAACGTGGCATGGATATGGCCCCTAGACTAATGATATTATCAAGCGAATGATAATATCCAATTTCCCTAAAGTGTCGAGATCATCTCCATGTGCTCCACCATAGCTGCGCGCCTAGGGGACGTTGTTGGAAGAGATTCCCTAGAGGCAATCTAGTTTAGTATGAATTTACTTATGGCTAGAAAATTCATTGTATTATTTATTGGATATTTAATATAATGAAGTTCTTAGATTTAAAATTGTGTTTTTTATCTTAAATATCCCTAGTCCAGTTTAATGATTAATGGGACATTCATCTATACACTAGTATGGGGTTGGTTTGATATGGAGATATCATGATCCAACACATAGGTGTGCATTAAGAGTAATGACGCACTGGATTGGCCCATCTCCGAGAAGGCTACATACACGTTATGATAAGTCACAAGTGCTTCTCATTGTGCAATGGTATTGTCATCCTTAGACTTGAAGTCGTTAGATATTCTAGTTGTGGATTATTGTGATTTTGGTAGCGTTAAACGCTACACCGTAACTCGGTAGTTATAAAGGCGTGTACCGGATACAATAAGAAGCAAGCATAGAGATCGTAGTGGACGTAGATAGAATTTGTCCCTCCCACATAACGGGAGCAAATATCCTAGGCCACTCGAGGGATATTGCTTATAAAATGTCTGGCCAGACTCAAATAAATCAATATGGGATATTTATGTTATTTGCACGAATAAGGCTATTCCCATGGATCGAGAAACTATGGATTGGATGTACGAGTGTGACTTGTATGTCTCGTGTCCAATCGGGATATAGAGACAAAGGGATGAGACAATTACTTGTACAAGGTTTGTCAAGATGACTATTCTATTAGTTGGCTAGAATGGATGTTTTGCTAGAAACCGCTCCATATTAGCAAATTGTTGCTACCAACTAGATAGAACCTATGGGGTCACACGCTATATAGAGTTGAACTAGATTTGGAAATTAATTAATTGGATTAATTAATTAGAAGAGTCACTTTGGAACACCTTGCAAACTTAGTAGGACTAATTTGCAAGGAAGAGACTAAACCGAATTCTAGTAGGACTAGAATATGTGCTTTAGATAGTTGGCAAGGATTTGTTGGACTATATAAAGGACACTCCTTCCTTCGTTCCCACACTTATGACCTTAATTCCATATATTTGTTTCCATAATTGAAAACTCCTTTTCAATCATGTGAACCCAATTGTTCACATCTTATGTGATTAAACTCACCAATTCCAACATCCAATGTTAAATTGGATCTGGTTTTATTGAATCAAATTCAATTTTGCATCTACTATGCCAATTATTTTCAGTTTTCGCGTAACAAACATTAATATGGTGTATCAACTTAAATCATAACACATAAAATCATGTTATGCTCTACGACCTGGCTCTGATACCACTGTTGGGTTTTGACGTAGCTAACGCAGCGGAGTAACAAAAATTAATCCTACTTCAAAGTCCACCACAGATCGTCAGGAGGAGACATCATAACAGGATAAAGGGCATAGTATTGTCTACCTTTTGGTTTGTGAGACTCACACGAATGATGATGTCCTCGTCTCTACGGTTGATCCATGTCTAGAGGTGAGATCTAGATTCTTCCTTCAAACAAGTGCTAGCTTGAACCCGGAGGAAGAGGGAAAAGGATCAAAGCAACAAGGACAAGGAGGGTCTTCGGCCCTCCTTTGGCACCGACGGGAGAGGGGCGGACGGCCTAGGGCGGTCGGCCTAGGCTTGTCTTCTCTTTCTCTCTCTTTTGATCTCTCCCACTCTCTTTGTGTTATGTCTAATAACAAATCACAATTAGTGGGAAGGAAGCTAGAGCCCCCCCCTTTTTTTTTTGGTAAAACCAAGAGTGTTACACACTAAAAAGCCATCCTAACAGTCCCAGGACCATCACAGTCAAACTGCAAAAGATCAAGGCACTCTGTAGGAGGAGTAAACAAAAAACACTTATCAAAATGAACAAAATTACTTCTCTCTCCAAATGTGGCTCAAAGAACTAGAAGACAGCACCAGCAAGTCTCTGATTCGGCAAATCAAACTCCAGTGAGGGTGCAGGGCAGAGGCAGATTTAATCAAATCAACAGCAGACAAAGAGTCACTTTCCACCAAACAATTAGAATTTTCAAATTCAGTAATAGCAAGCAACCCTTCCAGCAAAGCTAACAACTCTCCTTGCAGCACAGAACCAGCAATAACCCTTCTCTGCAAACCCCAAACCCAGGCACCAGCAGAATCCCTACAGATAGCACTGATACAAATAAACTTGCCTTCTTGTCTGTAAGAACAATCAACATTAACTTTAAGAACACCAGGAGGGGGGGGGGGCAATCCAGTGCACCAAAACAGGTCTAGGTAAAATAGCAGAAGGGGAGAAGGTCAAATCATGAGAAACTCTTCTGCATTGGCTTAAAATGAACCCAACCATATCAGCAGGAGGGTTGAAATCTTCTTTGTGGATTCTGAAATTATGCCAAAGCCACACAAAGCTGACAATAGTGATGAAAATCAAAGGCCACTCAATATGATCAACCATCCCCCAAGAAGAAGAAAGGTTTTTGTCCACCCAATCAGACACATTTAAATCAAAGAAATAACCCCAGAAAGTAGGATGAACCAGCTTCATCCAGAGGTCATGTACCCAGCTACAATCTCTAATGGCATGAATAGTGGTTTCAATAGAATGAGCACAAAAAAGGCAAGTACCAGAAAGAATGATACCTCTCTTCCTCTTCAAGTCTTGAGTTGTCAATCTATCATGCCTAACCAGCCATAACAGAAACTTCCATCTTTGAAAACCTTTGCATTTCCAAATTCTTTTCCACCCAGGGTCATTGAAGGGATTAAAATTGTCATTACTAATGACTCTATAAGCAGAAGCCACAGAGAAATTCCCAGACTCAGAGCCCAGCCAGTTCACTTGATCCTTGACATTATCACTGCAACTCAAAGAAACTGTATTTATAAGATCCAAAATAACAGGAGGACGCATGTGAGAAAGACCCTCCATCAACCAACCAGCATCCTTGTCCCAATAATCAGACACAGTAAGTAATAACTCATCCTCAGAGAAGGCTATAACAGCTAGATCTACCAATTTGAACTGACCAAGCCATTGATCAACCCAAAATAAAGTAGAGGAGCCATTTTTCACACTTTTACCAAAACTATTTTTAATAGCTTTGATACTTTTCACAATGTGTTTCCACACCCTTCCAGCAAGAGAGAGCTGAGGAGGTTTCCACCCAGCCAGCTTGAGTCTCACCTTGTCCACCAAAAATTGAAAATTATTTTCCCCCAAGACTTGTGGATAAGAGGAACACCCAAATGGAACCCCAAATCAGCAGTTAAATCAATACCAATCTGCTCACTGAGGCCTCTAGCCACATCTCTATTAATATGGGGGGCAACAAAGAGTTTGGATTTATCATAACTAATGGTTTGCCCAGTTTCCAAACCGAACTCAGAGAGAACAGCTTTCATAACCTCAATCTGAGAAGAGGAAGCTTCACCAAAGAGCAAGAGGTCATCAGCAAAGAAGAGGTGTGTTATATCCACACCTCTCCTACCAATCTTAACTCCTTTCCACAAACCTCTCTCAGCTGCTTCATGAATTTTCTGAGCCAAACATTCCATAATCAAAAGAAACAGATAGGGAGAGATAGGATCCCCCTGCCTCACCCCTCTTTGAGGAAAAAATGGAGCTTGTTGCTCCCCATTCCAGATAACCCTATAAGAAGTGGTTGAAACAGAATCCATAATAAGAGAAGTCCAATTTGCAGGTAAGCCAATTTTATGTAAAATTGCCTCTAAGGTGGACCATTTCACCTTATCATAGGCTTTGGCAAGATCAATTTTAATTGCCAAAGTGCCTTTCTTCCCTTTTCTGCTATGCATACAATGCAGAACCTCTTGAGCCAACATAATGTTCTCAGAAGCAGCTCTGCCAGGAAGAAAGCTAAATTGAAAAGGATGAATGAGTTTCTGTAGCAAAGGTCTAAGTCTATGTGTGAGAAGTTTAGTAATAATCTTCAAAGCCACATTGCAGAGGCTTATAGGCCTGAGCTGAGAGAAAGAAATTGGACTGTCAGTCTTGGGAATCAGAGCCAGCAGAGTGTCATTGATCCCAGCTGGGAGCTTACCAGACCTTACAGCCTCACACACCATAGAGCACACAGAAGTTTGAACTAAAGACCAATGGTGTTGATAGAAGATGAGGGGGAGACCATCAGGACCTGGGATGGCCCCATGGCAAAAACAACTCTCTTAATCTCCTCAGAAGAGATAGGAGTAGTCAAAAGAGCAAGATCAGTACTAGACAGCACACCACCTTTCCAAACAAAATGATCACTTATACCAGGATCCAGATCAGTAAAAAGAGCAGCAAAGTGTGAAGTAACTTCACTTTTCAATTGCTGGACATCTTCACACCAAACACCAGAATCCAACTTAATAGAAGCAATCTTATTCTTCCTTCTTCTAGCCACAGTGGTAAGATGGAAGAACCTAGTGTTCTTATCTCCAAGCAGGAGCTTGCTGAGTCTTGATTTTTGAAACCAAAACAGCTCCTCTTGCAGAAGGACACTATTCAACTGATCCTGTAAATTGATCTCAGTTGAGATAAGAAAGGGTTCTCCTCAGTAGCAATGGCTCTTTGGATACCCAGAAGCCTAGCTCTAAGCTTCTTCTTTTTCTCAAAAATTTTTCCAAACACATCATTATTCCACTTAAGTGCTGCTTTAGTAAAGCACTGGACCATGTTAGCAAAATCAGTATTGGGAATCCAGAAGTTACTCACCAGGTCTGTGAAACTAGGATCCAAGAACCAAGCCACTTCCAATCTGAAAGGCTTGAGATGAGAAACAGGGGGGGGGGAATGCCCAGAATATCCACAAGAAGGGGGTGGTGGTCAGAATTGACCCTTACCACATGTTTAACCAGCCCTTCTGCATACAACAATCTCCAGGTGTTATTACAGAAGGCCCTATCAAGCCTCTGCCTAATTGTTCTACCTTCTTGGGAGTTAGACCAAGTAAAGGCAGGCCCAGAGAAACCCATGTCATGAAGACTACAATGACATAAACAGTCCCACATGGCTGAACACTTTCTCTGCTTTATCATTCTACCACCTCTCTTCTCATTACCAAAGAGAACTTGATTGAAATCTCCCACTAACAACCAGGGGAGATCATGATTATCACTAACCCCCTGAAGGTGCAGCCATAACTCCTCCCTTCTAACAGCAAGGGGGCTAGCATACACAGCAGTAAATAACCAAAGAGGACCATTCTGCATTTGAATAGTACTAGTAATAGATTGACTAGTAGCAGACACAACATTCAAATCCACAATGCTACTATCCCACATGAGCCAAATTCCCCCTGAGAAACCCCTGGCTTCTACAAAGTAGCTCATATCCAGACGAGTACGCCTTTGAATTTTAATAGCATGACTACTATCAACCCTAGGTTCCATGATGACCAATATCGAATTGCTATAATAAACACAAAGATCAATAAGAGATCTCACCGTGGCTTTGTTTCCAATACCGCGACAATTCCAGGAAAGGATCTTCATCCAGACACAGCAGAATTTTGCCGATCAATCGACGGTAACTGCTTGTTAGGGATTAACCCTTTCTTAGTCAAAATGGACTTCGGAGCTTGATTCTTCAGCCAACTATTACCAGATAGGGAAGAGGATCCAAAATGGAAAACAGAATTCACTGTTGAGCGAATATCACTAGTCAATTGATTCCCATCAATGTTTCCCAAAGGAGTACGAGAATTAGGGTTCGAGCGTCGATCCCTTTTCTGAATTGGCGGTTGCCCGTTTAAAGTAAAACCCGAAGGTTTCTTACCCGATCCACCACGTGGCGGCTTGTTATTGGCCGGCGGACGGTTAGGTTGCACCACCTCTTTAGCACCCGAATTAAACAGCGGGTTAGGAACAGATTGACCCAGTCCAACCGACCCGCTAGCATCCCCAATATCAGCTAGAGAACTGAAGGGATTGTTATCCTGTGCAGCAGCAGCATTGGTCCTATCCTTCGGCAAGCCACGTGGAGCACCCTGATTCTTCCGAGGCCTGCGCGGAGCAATCATCCAAGGGCCAAAACTGCCCTCCGCCTCCTTCTCCGATGCCGGCGGCTCTTCTAGTAACACCGGCGCCGCCTCCATCTCCGCTGAATCCTCCATCGCCTGCGCCGGAGGAACAGCTTGCTCCTCCCTGCGATGTTGAGCGCACGACTCCCTCAGGTGACCATACACGCCGCATTCGAAGCAAATTACCCCCAATCCTTCATACTCGATCGGAATTTTCTTCTCGTTGACCCAGATTGAAGGAACTAGACTCTTCCCGAGATCAACCTCCACACAGATGCGAGCGTACTTGCCTCGTGACGCCGCAATCGTGACCCAATCAACCTTGACCGAGGTGCCAAAATTAGCTCCCATCTCCATCAGAGTGTCCTCCTCAAAATAATCAACCGGAAGCCCTTTCAGGCGAACCAGATCGGCGTCGTTCTCTCCACCGGAGCAAAAGGATCAAAGTGGGGCGTCCACCGCTGGACCGTGAGATAGTTGCCCTGGATCATCCAAGGGCCACCTAAGAGGACACGTTCATAGTCATCTTTGCAGTAGAAACGGACGCAATAACAGCCGTTTTCCAGATCCGTGAGTTCAAACCCTAATTGAAGCTTCCATTGAGTCGTGAGACGATTGTGAAGGAGTCCGAAGCGCGGTTCCTTTCCCAGAACTCGGATAATCAAAGCTGGCTCCATGGAAGGTGCAGCTTACGCAGAGACGCACCAGTGATACGAACACAGATTCGCCTGTCCGATTTGATCTCTGATATCCCACCAGTGCGATCCAGATCTGAATCTCCCATCGGGAACGGATCTTCCTCCACATAGATCTTCCTCGAAGGTTTCGAGAGGGCTTCACTGAAGGACCTGTTGCCAGTGATCGATTCATCTTCATCATTGTCGATCGAGCCAGCAACGAAACGCCGTTTGAAGTTTGCTTGAGTGCGAGTGAAGTTCGCCAGAGATTCAACTGAATTCTCCGGCGAGAGAGTAGGAAACGTGAAAGACGGTTTTTCGTTCATAGAGAGAGAGTTTTAGTCCAGCCAAAATTTCGTTGTGTCAGAAATTAGCTAGAGCCCCGTTTATATACTCCAACAAGTCCATGTTGTTTCAATAAATGTGTTTCCTAATTCTACATGAACTAGAATTATTCCATCCTTGCAAATTAGTCCTACAAAGTTTGCAAGGTGTTGCACAATGATCCTTCCATTAATTAATCAATATTAATTAATCCCAGATCTAGCTCTACTCTATTTGACGTGTGACCCCATAGGTTTCTACTTAGTTGGTAGTAACTTTTACTAACATGGAGCGCTGTCTAGCGACACATCCATGCCACCCAACTAATAGAAATAGTCAGTGATCCCGACAAACCTCTTGTGCCCAATATCTTATATTGCACTTTCCCTTTGTATCCATATCCGGATGGGACACGAGGCATAAATAGTCACACTCTTATATCCAATCCATAGTTCCTCGATCCTGAGAATATGCTTATGCTAGCAGATAACATCAATATCATCATATTGATTTATCTGAGTCTGGCCAGACATTCAATAAGCCTCATCCCTCGAGTGGCCGTGGATATTTACCTCCATTATGTGGGAGGGACAAATCCTATCTACATCACTACGATCTCTAAGCTTGCTTCCTATCGTGCCCGATAGTCATCTTAATGATTACCCAGTTACGGTGTAATGTTTGATAACATCAAAGCACAATATTCCACAACTAGAGTATCTAGTGACTTCAAGTCTAAGGATTGCAATTATATTAGCACTATGAGAAGCGGTTGTGTCTTGACATAATCTAATGTATCCTTCTCGTTGTGGGTCAATCCCGTATGCCATTACTCCTAATGCATACCCATGTGTTAGACTTGATATCTCCATATCAATCTAACCACATACTAGTCTATATTTGATCGTCCTATTAATAAATATAGTGGACTAGGGATATTTAAGATAAACAACACATTGTATCTAAGGACTTCATTATATTAAATATCACAATATATAATAAATGAATATTCTAGCAAAAACAATGTTCATACTAAATCTACGATTGCCTCTAGGGCATCTATTCCAACAACAATCTATGAAGAACACGAAGATTCATGAATTATCAAGTCCTACCCTAGCCGTATCAATAGACTAAGATCTTCAACAAGTTCATGAAATCAAATGTCATTCAATTGATCAAATCAAAAAGCATGAAACAAAGTCTCAAATCCGGAAAACATAATCTACAAAAACCCTAGGCTCTCTAGAGAAGCCTAGCAAAACGTCTAGCTACTAATTGAAATCTTAGCAACGCAAACAAGTTTCTCCATACAAGTGACTAAAAAAGGGAAGACGAGATCAAACGTTGAATTGGAGCTTCCGCGTCGTCCCTTTCGTTCTCCTCCTTCTTCTTGGCTCTCTCTATTCGTGAATATCTTCCTCTAGGTCTCTTCTCCGTTTTTTTACCAGCTGGGTGAGTTTTTTATTGTACTTTGGCTGAAATTGCATTTCAGCCCCTCCAGTTTGTAATTCCCGTCCAGAATTGTAAGTTGATCTTGCGCGGGCCATATCTCCCTCATTCGGAATTGTATTAGGCTTCGTGACCTATCCTTGGAAAGATCTTTAAGTCAACTTTCATTTGGATTTGGTCTCATTCCCAAATTCATTGTAGAACTCAATATATCTTCACATTATTGTAGCTTGGTCATCCTAGCTCCTCCAATTCTGCTTTTCTTCATTTCACTTGTGCTCCCGTTGTTTCCGAAGTTCTTTACATGTCTCCTATCAACCGATTAGCATCTGTTCCTGCCAAGACAACATAAACAAACATACCATACGATTATATTTGACAAATAACACCTAAACTTGCATAAAATTGCCCGGAATAACAATACAGCCCATATAAAGCATCAAGTGACAAAACGCATCATATTCTCTACAATTAAGCTCAAATTGTTGGAATTGATGCCCTAGAGGCAATATAGTTTAGTATGAATTTATTTTGGCTAGAACATTCATTGTATTATTTATTGGGTATTTAATATAATGAAGTCCTTAGATCTACAACAGTGTTGTTTATCTAAAATATCCCTAGTCCAGTATAATGATTAACAGGACAATCATCTATAGACTAGTATGGGGTTGGATTGATATAGAGATATAATGATCCAACACATGGGTGTGCATTAAAGGTCGACTAGATTGACTCATCTCCGAGAAGGCTACATACACGTTATATTAAGTCACAAGCGCTTCTCGTGGTGCAATGGTAATGTCATCTTTAGACTTGAAGTCACTAGATATTCTAGTTGTGGATTATTGTTATTTTGGTAGCGTCAAACGCTACACCGTAACTAGGTAGTTACAAAGGCGTGTACGGGATACAATAAGAAGCAAGCTTAGAGCTCGTAGTGGACGTAGATAGAATTTGTCCCTCCCACATAACGGGAGCAAATATCCTAGGCCACTCGAGGGATAGTGCTTATAGAATGTCTAGCCATTCTCAAATAAATCAATATAGGATATTGATGTTATTTGTACGAATAAGGCCATTCCCAGGATCGAGAAAATATGGATTGGATATACGAGTGTGACTTGTATGTCTCGTGTCCAATCCGGATATAGAGACAAAGGGATGAGACGATTACTTGTATAAGGTTTGTCGGATGACTATTCTATTAGTTGGCTAGAATGGATGTTTTGCTAGAAACCGCTCCATATTAGCAAATTGTTGCTACCAACTAGATAGAACCTATGGGGTCACACGCTATATAGAGTTGAACTAGATTTGGGAATTAATTAATATGATTAATTAATTATAAGGATCACTTTGCAACACCTTGCAAAGTTAGTAGGACTAATTTACAAGGAATGGACTAAATTGAATTCTAGTAGGACTAGAATAGGTCCTTTATGTAGTTGACAAGGATTTGATGGACTATATAAAGGATGCTCCTTCCTTCCTTCCCACATTTATGAGCCTTTTATCATAACTTTAGTGGAAGTGAACAAGAGGAGAGACTATGGAGCATGGAGCATTCCACAAGACTATGAAGGATGGACCAAAAGATCAAGACGCATGGAGATGTGTTTGCTTTAGGGTTCATAGATAATTCCATTGGCTTGGAATTATCTTAGTCTAGAAAAGGCCATATCCACATCGCGTTTAATTTTTGTTTTGTGGTTGTTTATTTTATTTTCTTATTATTTGTGTGATTGGTGTATGGATGATGCATGCAATTAGGATAATGAGATAATTAGACAACCCGGATCTATTATTTGGAGTTGTGCCCAAACTCAAATAGATAGATTAGTTGATATGGATCAACAAAATAATTAAAATTGAATTTAAAAATCCCTCAAAATTCAAATATTGTGTTTTTGCTTTCTCGTTATTTAAACAGTCATTGTCATCATGATTTATCAAGTTCGTGCGTGCCAAAGCAAGGCGACTTGATTCATAATGATGGAATGCGATGGCACAAACAAGTTATGTGAAATTGTTTAAATAAGAGGTTGAACACAACTAGGCTATTAATCTTCTCTACTATAAAAAGCTGAAGGACTTAAAGTGTTTAACACCTCTAAGTGTTTTACACTTTTGAGAGCTTAACACTTTCAAGTGTTTTCTCCCATCTTGGGTTTTCTACATTATTCAATTCACCAAAAATAACCCTCACATAAACAAAATTTACTAATTTTCTTTAACTCATCTCCAATTAATTTCACTAAATTAGTTTATTTTTTTGCCTTTTTCAAAAAACGTCTCATTTAGGCATAAAGAACGAAAATCTCATTGATTTCAATAATACCCCTAATAAACATCAATAGTATTAAACCTTTTAATTGTTTGTACTATTTCATCTTCGTGCAACGTATAACCCTTCATGGTTTCACCTCTTCTATGTTTTCTTCGTCTCTCTTATTGGTTTCTATTGCTGGTCCTCCTCTCATTCATCTTGTATACGGTATAGTTCCAGGTACGCAAACGTATAACCCTTCATGGTTTCACTTCTTCTATGGTTTCTCTGTCTCTCTAATTGGTTTCTATTGATGGTCCGCCTCTCATTCATCTTGTATATTGTATATTTCCTGGTACGCAAACGACTCCTCAGTATTTTTCAATCAGCGATACACCAGGGGAACTGTCAATGTTGTTATTATTCTTCCTTTATTAGCGCCCCTTGTCTTCTTCAATCTGTCTCTGTCCATCAGCCTTATTGACAACGAATAAAGCTTGTTCTGCTTCAAATCTCGATATGCCTGGATATTGCTATGATTAATCAACCTTTTGATGGCATGGGTGAGGTGTTTTTTCTTATTATAAATGTGAATTTTCATAGCAGCATTTTATAACAGGTGACGAGAGCTGAAGACAAACTTCTGTAACATAACAATTCTCACGGAATGGACACAGTGGTTGCATTCTAATTCGGCTAAAAGTTTATAAAAGATTTGAACCTGTTGTAAGATCAATGTAGGGTTGGATTTTGTAATTGACCAATCATGAAATAAGAGCGTTGGTCGGTTAATCATGTAATATATTTGATAGTACTGAATGATGTAGTTCCTGCAGCACTGACAATCTTTGAGGATTTTTTTAGGGAAGTCTTTGAGGAAATTGAAGCAGGTAGTACTTATCGCTTTATTTTCTATTTGAATTTAATGTTACTTATTTAGTGTATGTGGTTCTGTGGCTTGTCATACATTACTAGAAAACATATTTTTTTGTCCAACTACAGTGCTTTACATGTCTTCATACTGTTTGAACATTTTTTTTGAGGAATCTGTTTGAACAATTTTCTGAGTCAAGGGAATAGAGAAATTGGGTAAGAGGAAATGCTAATTTCTAATTTTTTTTTGAGGAAACAAATTTTATTTAGAAACTACCAAAGAGCTCAAACCTATGATTCTCTATTACATCAAGAGCCCAATCAGGAGGGCACATATAGAGACTATATTTAGAGAACAACAAGGATCTACGGGCAAAAAATTCGGTTAGACAATTTCCATATCGAAGCACAAATCTAAACATGAGTTCTTCAAAGTGTTCGGCAAACTTACCTAATAGGCGTACTCCTACGAAGAATCGTTATACTGCATGGACCCCCAAACAGAAGCAAAATCATAGAGAACAAAAAAAGAAAGAAATCCAAGAAAAAGATAATCAACTAGCCATGGATCTATCGATAAACTTAAAGAAGTTGCCTTACCAAGCCAGGAAAATGACTCAAGATGTGATTTCTTTTAATACTTCCACTTTCTTGAAAACTATTTTTGATTCTATACATTAATATGCCGTAATTGCCCCTTACTAAGATCAATGGCTTTGTCAAGCTGTTGACCTTCCCCAAGGAACCGTTACACTGCACTGACAACCAAACTGAGGCAAGATTACATTAATAGAGTTTCCAAAATATAAAGAGAAGGATGGTAGGCACTACGCATTCAGAAATGCATATTCAATTAATGAAAAAACTGAACACGGCTGTTGTCCCAGTTGCTTGAGGAACCTAAGAGCCAGTTCATCCGCTCGAGTTTGAGCCCCCCACCCCCACCCCCCCCCCCCAGTAGGTAGATGAATTAGTAGTAGTATGGGTAGATACTTACCAATGTCCAAAAAAAATAATGAAAAATCTCTTATGGTGGCTTATTTTACTCTATGAAAAATGAGCAATCGATTTTTTTTAACTAATTTATTCTTGGGAGATCGCAATATATGTCTCTCCGTTTCAGGGAACTCGAAAACATCCTACCTAATCCACTTGGTTAATCCTAGATAAGATTTATGATTAAATTCAGTTTCTACCAGAGTGTGTTCCATAAAGATTCGGTATTGCTCGCTCGCTTTAAGTACAAACAAGTAGAGAAATGCCTAGGAGATGATTAATTTCTGATTACATGGTTCGATTCAAATTTTTTACTTGGTTGTAGACGTATTCTTACATGGTTGTTTACTTTTTTCACAACAACTACATGACAAATTCACCCATGAATTGAGGAATAGTCGAATTCCAAGCTATTTGATGAAATCGAAATTTAAATATGCTTCATTAACAGCTAACTATTCTAACGATATTTTATCATTTCATCCTTGAAATTCCTTCATGAACTCTCAAGAGAACTTTGTTATATTCACACTGAGTAGTTCCAACAGTATGAACCAATGTTTACTTATTTTATGTTATTTGAGAATATAATATGAACCAATTGTAGAAATAGTTTGAGAACATAAACAATAGGACATTGTAGCTAGGGTGGTAGCTCAAATGCCAGAGGGTTGGAAGCCCCTGCATGAGGTCCAAGGTTCAAACCCGGTAGACGGAAAAAAAAAAAGATTTCACAAAAAAAGCCAATAAGACATTTGTTATTGGATAAAAAGATGTACATAAATAATCATCACAATTAGGAAAATATATATTTGTTCCCATCACATAATAGTTAATTACTTACGTAACATTTTTGTGTTCTCAATTTAAATTGATATCCAACGTGCAACGCACGTGCAAAAACTAGTATGATTAAAAATCTAGAGGCAATCAATTGGGATTATCCATGCTGATGGATTAATAAGGAGTTATTTGCCCAATTGAACAAAGAGTTGTATAAGGATGCAATTGGAATTGTTCCTACCTAAAGTAGTCAAATTATGGGTGACTTGCCAAAGCAAGCTCATAAGGAGATGAAACATGGATCTTGGCCCACTAGAAAATATAAGTATATTTTATGCATTAATATCTTGAGGGTTATTAATCCGTAGAAAAATAGTGGGAGCTGTATTTGATAAACTAGCCATTATTGAATATAGTCAAAAATTCACAAATACTAAAACTTGCGTATTTTCCTTTTGTAGAATTCCAAATGGCAAACAACACATCGAGTTCCCAACATTCCCTACGATCTGTCCTTGAGAAGGACAAGCTCTATGGAACCAACTTCCTTGATTGGTACAGAAACTTGAGAATTGTTCTCAAGCAAGAGAAGAAATTCTACGCAATAGAGGAGCAAGTTTCAGGAGGTCTAGAGAACAATACCCCTGCAGCCCTAAAGGCGTATCAAAAGTGTGTTGATGACGCTAATGATGCGGCCTTCCTTATTCTATGAACCATGACTTATGAGCTTCAGAAGCAACACAAAAACATGAATGTTGTCGATATGATCGAGCATCTGAAGCAGCTCTTCCAAGAGCAGGAAATGGTTGAGAGGTATGAGGTCTCTAAGGCATTTTTCAAGTGTCATCTGGCTGAAGGAAATCCAGTGGGACCCCGCGTATTCCGTATGATTGGATACTTGGAGAATCTCGCGCGACTAGGGTTTCCGGTCGGCCAAGAGTTGGCAACAGATCTCGTGTTGCAATCATTGCCTGAGAGCTATGGACAGTTCATCATGAACAATAACATGAACGAGATCGTAAAACCACTTCCTGATTTACTCAATATGTTGAGGAAAGATGAACAAAGCATCAACAAGGGTAAGGGCAAAGCCATTATGATGGTGCAGAAAGGAAAGGGAAAATGGTTGGCCTCATCCTCCAAGGACAAAGGCAAGGCAGTTTCCAAGCCCAAGGAACCTGCCCTTAAGCCTGTTGGTGGAATTGCCAAAGGTATGACTAAAGGTGAGTGTCACTACTGCAGTCAGCCTGGACACTGGAAGAGGAACTGCCCAAAGTATCTGGAGGACAAGAGGCTTGGAATAGTGATTCCACCACCACCAGGTATTTTTGTTTTAGATGTCAATTTAACTGTCTCTACATCATGGGTATAAGATACTGGATATGGATCTCACATTTGTCGAAATGTGCAGGATCTAAAGAGAAGTAGAAGATTGGCTAAAGGGGAGATAGACCTGCGCGTTGGGAATGGAGCAAAAGTTGTTGCGTTGGCCGTGGGAGTGTGCGAGCTGTCTCTACCTTCAGGATTAGTTTTAGAATTAAATAATTGCTATTTTGTGCCTGCTATGAGCAGAAACATTATTTCTATTTCTTGTTTGGGCAAGGAAGGTTTTATTATTTCAAGAAAGAACAATTGTTGTTCCTTTTATTTTAATAATATTCACTATTGTAGTGCGCAATTATTTAAAGGATTGTATGTCCTTGATCTAAGCAATCCCGTCTACAAAATTAATACCAAGAGGATTAAAATACATTATCTAAATCCTGCTTACTTACGGCACTGTCGTTTAGGCCATATAAACGAGAAACTTGTATCTAGGCTCCATAAGGATGGATTCCTAGACTCATTTGATTTTGAATCATATGAGACATGTGAGACTTGTTTAATGGGAAAAATGACAAAGTCCCCTTTCAATAAGAAAGGTGGGAAGCCTAGTGAGCAATCGAGGCTCATACATACTAATGTGTGTGGGCCATTTGCAACGCCTGCCAGGGGTGGTTACGTCTACTTCATTACGTTTACTGATGATTACAGTATACATGGATTTGTGTACCTTATAAGGGCCAAATCCGAATCCTTTGAAAGGTTCGAAGAATTCAAAAGTTAAGTAGAAAAGAAACTTGGCAATAGTATCAAGGCTCTACGATCGGATCGTGGAGGAGAATACTTGAGCTAAGAGTTTGACCACTATCTTAGAGAGTGTGGGATCGTGTCCCATTTCACTCCACTCGGAACGCCACAATGGAATGGCGTGTCCGAGAGGAGGAATCGAACCCTATTGGATATGGTTCGATCTATGATGTGTCAAACCAATCTTCCATTATCATTTTAAGTCTACGCTCTATTAAGTGCAGCTTTCACCACTAACTGTGTTCCATCTAAATCAGTCATGAAGACACCACATGAGATGTGGAGTGGGAGGCGTCCCACACTAGCGTTCATGAAGATTTGGGGATGTGATGTCTATGTAAAGCGTTTACAATCAGATAAGCTAGGACCAAAGTAGGATAAGAGTAAATTTGTGGGGTACCCTAACGAAACGAAGGGTTACTACTTCTACAATCAAACTGAGAACAGAGTGTTTGTTGCTCAGTCCGGCGTGTTTCTAGAAAGAGAGTTTGTCTCTAAATAAGCAAGTGGGAGGACTGTAGAACTTGAAGAGATTCAAGAACCACAAATCACTGAATCGATTATGGAACATGAACAGGAATCACAAGGATTTGTGGAACAGCGTGTTCAGGTAACACAAGAGCTTCGTTGATCTAGTAGAATTCGCCAGGAACCCGAGAGTTATGGACTTCTCGTGACCGATTCTGATGACACGATGCTCATAGATGATGAGCCTACTACCTACGGAGAGGCCATAAAAGGTCCAGACTCTTAGAAGTGGCTAGAATCCATGAGATCCGAGATAGAATCCATGTATACCAACAAAGTATGGACTTTGGTGGAACCATCCGAAGGGGCGCGACCTATAGGGTGCAAGTGGGTCTTCAAGAAGAAGATCGACATGGATGGTTATGTGATTGCCTATAAAGGCCGATTGGTGGCTAAAGGATTCGGATAGATTCATGGTATAGACTATGATGAAACCTTTTCACCAGTCGCAATGACAAAATCCATCCAATCCTACTTGCAATTGCAGCATACTATGACTATGAAATTTGGCAGATGGATGTAAAAACAGCATTCCTTTATGGGAATCTCCTCGAGGACGTGTATACGATACAGCCGGAGGGTTTTAAAGATCCAAAGCAAGCCAACAAAGTCTGTATGTTGCAACGATCTATTTATGGATTGAAGCAAGCTTCTAGGAGTTGGAATCTACGTGTTGATGAAATAGTAAAAGAGTTTGGCTTCATCAAAAACGAAGATGAGTCTTGTGTCTACAAGAAGGTTAGCCGGAGCTCTGTAGCTTTTCTGGTCTTGTATGTGGATGATATACTACTCATTGGAAACGACATTCCCATGATGCAATCTATTAAAGATTGGCTAAGAAAGTGTTTCTGAATGAAAGACTTATGGGAAGCAGCCTATATACTTGGCATAAAGACCTACAGAAATAGATATAAGAGACTGCTAGGCCTAAGTCAGAGTACATATATTGACAAGGTGTTGAAGCGGTTCAACATGCAAGATTCCAAGAAGGGGTTCTTGCCCATGTCACATGGAATCACTCTTTCGAAGATTGGTTGTCCTTCCAATAAGATTGAGAATGAACACATGAGTAGAGTTCCCTATGCCTCGGCCATAGGATCTATCTTGTACGCCATGTTATGTAGTAGACCAGATGTGTCATATGCCTTTATTATGACAAGCAGATACCAATCCAATCCGGGTGAGAGTCACTGGATTGCAGTCAAGAACATCCTAAAAAAAATTGAGAAGAACTAAAGATGCTTTCTAGATATTTGACGGTGAGGAAGAGTTGCGTGTAAAGGGTTACACGGATGCAAGCTTCCAAACCGACAGAGATGACTTTAGATCATAGTCGGGATATGTGTTTTGCCTAAATGGAGCAGCGGTGAGCTGGAAGAGTTCCAAGCAAGAGATGGTGGCTGATTCTACAACAGAGGATGAGTACATTGCTGCAAATGGCGCAGCAAAGGGAGCTGTTTGGATCAGAAAGTTTATTTGTGAACTTGGTGTGGTTTCTAGCATTACGGATCTAGTTGAATTGTACTGTGTCACACCAGAAATCCAAGCACGTGCTCAGGAAGTTCCATCTTATTTGAGATATTATAGATAGAGGATACGTTCGGATATGCAAGATTCCTACAGATGAGAATCTGTTAGATCCACTTACAAAGCCGCTTGTGCAGGGGAAGCATGAAGGGCACACTAGGAGCATGGGCATACAAGATGCATCAGATTGGCTCTAGTGCAAGTGGGAGACTGTTGGAATAGATGCCCTAAGGCAATCTAGTATAGTATGAATTTATTTTGGCTAGAACATTCATTGGATTATTTATTGGATATCTAATATAATGAAGTCCTTAGATTTACAACTGTGTTGTTTATCTTAAATATCCCTATTCCTGTATAATGATTAACTGGACAATCATCTATTGACTAGTATGGAGTTGGATTGATATAGAGATATCATGATCCAACTCATGGGTGTGCATTAAGGGTAATGGCGCATTGGATTGACCCATCTCCGAGAAGGCTACATACACATTATGTTAAGTCACAAGCGCTTCTCGTGGTGCAATGGTATTGTCATCCTTAGACTTGAAGTCACTATATATTCTAGTTGTGGATAATTGTGATTTTGGTAGCTTCAAACGCTACACCGTAACTGGGTAGTTATAAAGGCGTGTACCGGATACAATAAGAAGCAAGCTTAGAGATCGTAGTGGACGTAGATAGAATTTTTCCCTCCCACATAATAGGAGCAAATATCCTTGGCCACTCGAGAGATAGTGCTTATAGAATGTCTGGCCAGACTCATATAAATCAATATAGGATATTGATGTTATTTTTACGAATAAGGCTATTCCCAAGGTCGAGAAACAATGGATTAGATATACGAGTGTGACTAGTATGTCTCGTGTCCAATCCGGATATAGAGACAGATGGATGAGACAATTACTTGCACAAGGTTTGTCGGATGACTATTCTATTAGTTGGCTAGAATGGATGTTTTGCTAGAAACCGCTCCATATTAGCAAATTGTTGCTACCAACTGATAACTCCTTAATAAGAGTTATCTTATATACACTTTATATTGTTATTTGTGTGCGTTTTGGTGCAAAGTGCCGAGATTTGAGCAAAAATAAGAAGAAAATGCACATTTGGATGTTTTTGAGCTTTAAAGTACAATTCGGGCGTTTCTTAATGGTTTTGAGTTTGATTTTGTTAATTTATCACATTTGATCTTCGCGGTAGTGTTCGTGTTGTTGTTTGACAGGAATTACGCATGCGGGAATCAAGTGGAGAGAAGAAACGAGCTTCGGAATAGAAGAAAAAGGCGAATTTGGCGCATTTTGGATGTTTTCGCCAAATTTGGGCAATAATTGAGAAAAAACGAAAAAATCATCCGGAAACGGAGATTTCTCTACATGGGCATATTCTACGTAGCAAAAGGAATCCAAATGTGCAAAAATCTCATTCATCAGAGTTGGGGATCAAAACGAGTTCTTATTTGCTTTTCAAAAAGCTTAGTTGCATTTCCAGGATGTTTTAGAGCAAATTATGGATGTTTGAGGATTTTTTGCATTCTACAATGAAGATGGAGGTGAGACCGGTGGAAATTGAAAGTAGACTCGAAGAGCTTTCTAACGGCGGGTCACGGAGCTAAAACGGAAGTCGGACGAGAAAGTTATGGCACGGAGAAAGTCGGAGAAGAAAAGCTGAAGATTTTGGCTAAGGATACAAGTCACACGACTTGTTGAAACAAGTCACAGGACCTGTTGGACAAAAACAGATTGCTGGAAGTCTGCCAACAAGTCACAGGTCACAGGACTTGTTGGGGGTCGGGCAGATTGCTGAAGTTCTCACAACAAGTCAGAGGACTTGTTGACAGTAAGTCACAGGACTTGTTAGATGCAGCGGAATTTTCTAAGTGTTGGGAACAAGTCACAGGACTTGTTGAAACAAGTCACAGGACTTGTTCGTAGGCAGCAGATTTTTGGAAACAATTTGGGGTTATTTTGTAATTACTTGTAACTTGTTCTAAACTCTTTGGGAACGTATTAGAGAGAGTTAGGGCTGGTTTTATCCGTATTCTAAGGTAGGGGAACGTCCTTGGAGCTAGGAGAGCTTGCTTGGAGCTTTTGGATCATTCGTTTGGCTTCTCAAACTCTATTTCTTCTCTAGTTTTGCTATTTTGATCATGAAACCTTGTATTGTGATCATGTTTTGGAGTAGCTAAACACTTTTATCGGGATATCTCGTAGGAAACTAGGGTTTGATCACTACGTATTGTGATTTATGGATCTTCTCTCATGCAATCATGCTTAATTGATGATTTTTTGTTTAGTTATGTGTATTTTATGCTTTTCATCTATCTTTTCTATTGGTAGACGTATTAATAGAATTGTGTTAGGTTATAAACGATAGAGGAATCTAGGTTTGTTGCCCGGAAAATTGAAATACACACTAGCCGTATCTAGGGTTGAGGAATCTTGCTAGTTAGCTAAGAACAAAGAGTAGAATAAATATCGTAATGCGTGCTCAAACTTAAGTAGGCTAGAGGAATCAGTTATGAGTGTTTAAGCACAGTTATTGGTTGAGACATCTTCAATATAAAATTGCTCGTTTAACTAGCACAAAAACTCATCGTGTTAGTAGAACATAAATCCAACGTAGTGTGAAATACCTAGTGATCCGTAGAGATATCCTGATCTTGACCAACTTTGAGAAACAACCAAATCAAATCGTGCTTATTAATCTTGAAATAATTCATCAAATTATTTGAGATACTCGCTATTTTAATTATTAGTAGAATTAGAACACACAGCTCAACGCGCTTTGCCCACACGAAGAACAAATTTAGTAGTTAATTTACATGAAGTCTCTTGGGTTCGACAACCCGGATTTCCGGAATATTATCACTACACCGACAACTGTGCACTTGCAGTTGGAGCGTGTCAAGTTTTTTGCGCCGTTGCGGGGGACTTCAGATAAATTAGCTATTATTTTTCTCTTTAGGGATTTACTATTTCAGTTTATATCTGTTACTCACCTGTTTTGTGTGTGTGATTCGTGTTTTGAGGTCTGATTCACTTGGTGCATGTCAGGTTCTAGAAACGAGCCTTTGCATCCAACACTTGAAGACCCGGAATCCTTATTGCGAGCACGGAGTAGAGACAAGAGGAAAGCAAATTCAGTTCAGATGGACGAGCAAACTAGAGCTGAGTTTGAGAGGTTCCGCAAAGGCCTCGAAGATGCAGAAGCAGCTAGAGCTGCAGCTGTGGAAGATGCAGCAAATCGAGCAAGGGAAACAGAGCAACTTAGGGCTCAAATGGCTGAGATGCAGGCGATGATTGATCGCATGAACCCTCCAAATCCACAACAACTCCCTGGTGCGGAGATAGTTGATAGAAACAATGGAGGAGTTAATGGTAGAAACAACGGTGGCAATAGGAACGATGGGGGAAATAACAACAATGGAGGAAGCACAGGTTGAAAACGCTGAGGTTGAAGAACGTCCTATGGTGGATTATTTCAGGAATACTCCAGCTTGTTACGAACCAACTATTGTCAGGCCACAGATCAATTCCCAACACTTCGAGCTGCGCCAACATATGATCAATATGGTTCGTGATGAGTGTACATTCAACGGAGCTCCAGGAGATGATCCCAACCACCATCTACTGGTATTTGATCAGATTACATCAACCTTGCACGACCAACGAGTGCCAGACGAAACGGTTAAGCTCTTGTTATTTCCCTTCTCTTTACTTGGAAAAGCCAAGAAGTGGCTGATGGAACTACCGGCTGGGAGCATAGTGACATTGGCTGATTGTTGCCATGAGTTTCTGAGGAAGTATTTGCCACCATCCAGAGTTGCTCAGCAGATGGCAGAAATTGCATATTTTTCTCAGGAAGAAAACAGCTCATTGGGAGACGCTTGGAGGAAGTTCAGCCAAATTCTTCGTAGATGTCCGAATCATGGGGAGCCATGGCACAAGCTCTTCCATTATTTCTACACTGCACTGGACAAGGAGACAGCTGATCAGTTGGATATGCTAGCAGGAGGTAATTTTATGGGGCTTGGGACACAACGAGCTCAAGATCTGCTAAATAACGTGTCGAAGAGGGAGACTACACGAGCTGAAACTCGTTGGTACTCCAAACCGGGGGATGCAGCCTTAGTCAACAAGATTGAGTCTATGGATCAAAAGCTGAAATCCATGACCTCAGCATTTCACAGCATGCAACCTCCATCACAAGTGAAGCCCATGGGTGAGTTACTCGCGGATGAGAATCAGGGATATGGCTCCATTGAAGATGTGAATTACATGGGTCCACCACGACAGCAGCAGTAAACTAACACTTATCATCCCAACAACCAAAATCACCCCAAATTTAGCTATGCCAACCCTAACAATGGGTTATATGCGCTCGGACAGCAGCTGAATTCTCAGTATCAAGCTCAAGGGAAATTTCAACAGCAACAGGCTTAGCAACCAGAAGAGCAAGAGATAAATGCCTTATTGAGAAAGTTACTAGCTAATCAAGACAGGATAGAGAGCACGATTGTCTCATTACAAGCAACAATAAAGAGCCACGAGACTCAGATTGGGCAGATTGCCAATCAGAATGCTAAATTTCCGCCAGGTATGCTTCCTTCCAATACCATTCTTCCTACTAAGCAGCTCAAAGCTATTACTACTCGCAGTGGTGTGACTACTCAGGATCCTCCATATCCTAGCCATGCGAGAGCTCAAGCTACAAAAGCTACAGAGAAGGAATTGAGTGAAGAGTTACCCAAGGCCGTGAGTCCCCAATCAAAGGACACGGTTGAGAAAGAAGAGTCTAAGAGCACTCCGGATCCGGCTACTTATGAGCCACGAATTCCATATCCGGCGGCAATAAGGAGGAATGATGAGGAACACTTTGGGAGATTTATGGATATATTTAAACAATTGCATATCAACATTCCTCTTGTAGAAGCACTTGCTCTGATGCCCAGGTATAAGAAGTTCTTGAAGGAAATTCTATGGGGGAAGAAGAGCATAGAACCCTATGCCACGGTAAAGCTTACAGAGACGTGTAGCACTGTCATACAAAGATACATTCCCAAGATGAGAGATCCAGGCAGTGTCATCTTAGGCTGCACACTTGGGGGTGGATATCATACACATGGTCTCTGTGATTTGGGCGCGAGTATTAATCTAATGCCATAGTCTCTATTTCAGAGATTGGGCATTGGTGCCCCGACCCCTGTGAAGATGGGTCTACAATTAGCAGACAATTCTATAGTTACGGCAAATGGGGTGATTGATAACTTGCTCGTCAAAGTGGGTGCATTTGTATTTCCAGCTGACTTTGTGATAGTGGATATCAAGGAGGATCGCGATGACCCACTCATCTTTAGAAGACCGTTGTTGAAGACAATGCGCGCAAATGTGGATCTAGAGACTGAGGAGTTGACTATCAAGGCTCTACACTCATCACTCGTTTTCAAGGCATTTGTTCCGAGCAAGGGGAAGAACAAATTGGTCGTGATAAAGTTTAGAGAAGATCGTGTGGATCCTTCTCTTGGGTTGCCTACAGTTTTGCATCCCGATCCACCCGAACCAGAGAAGAAGTCAAATGTGGTGAGTGCACATGATGTGGTGCAGAAGATTAAGAGTAAGAAATTGAAGGAGGAGGCACGTCGTGCTAGACCTCTTTAAACATATATTTTGAGGTAACTGGGTAGGGTCGTCGACCTTAAATTACACGGCGCTTGTTGGGAGGCAACCCAACCTATTTATTGCGTTAATTTAGGGAGTTAGTTTTTAATACAGTTGTGTGTTTTTTGTTTATTTATTTTGGAGAGATGAGAGAGGGACTAATATTTGTTTCCAAGTGACATATTGGAGCAGGATATGGGAGAGTCGACCCCGATGTGCCATGGCACATATGACCTTTAGAGGGACTCGTGCATACAAGTTGGGGATTCTCAATGCGCAGATTCATGAAGACGATAGCAGTCGACCCCGTTGTGCGAGTACACACTGATTTAATGGGTGCACAAGTGGTGCCACACTGTGCTTTGGGACTGCTGTACACGATTTCTTCCCCACCCTTGAGGTGGTTGTGAGTATTTCTTCCCTCTGGCTGAATTTGTGTATATTTGTTGTATGTCATGCTCCATCTCATCTACTGGCCTACACATTGATTGCTGAGTTCTCTTGCATAATCTCTAAATTCGTTGAGGACAACGAAGCATTCAGTGTGGGGGTGGTTTAATTGTCTACTAGCCAATTGTGTCTTGCATAGCCAGTTACAAGTAGGGTGTTCATACTGTATTGTGCGTTAGTGTTGTGCTTAATGTTATGTTTTTACTTATATTGTCGTATCGTGTAATGTAGTTTACATATTGTCTGCACTTTTCAATAATTGAGTATACCCACCAAAATTTTAAATTGTGTTGTGTCAAAAAAAAATTTCGTGTCAAAGCCTTGCATATAGAGTTAGGATATTATGAAAATCTATTAAAAAAAAATACTAAAAAAATGAAAAATGTGAGAAAAAGAAATTGAGAGAAGCTTAGACCTGGTTGATTTAGTGAGATGTGAACACTTTAGTCATAGGGTGTGAATTTTGACCGAGAGTGACATTTTTAGTTCCCCCTAGTAAGTATAGAGAGAATCTCATTACGGGAATGCCTACCTATTTTTAAACTAAAATTAAATTTTAAAGCTAAAGTGTGTGTTGTCTTTCTCTTAAAAGAGTTGAGCGTGGTGTCTGCTAAACAAGCCGAACGTTCATGTTGTCCGTCTTAGGTACTCGCCAGCCCGCCTCATACTGGCACACAGAACAGCTGTGCGAGGATGTGTATTAGAGCACTCACTGCTTTTAGATCTTACCTTGTAGGACCACTAGATAACCCTAATTGATCATTGGATTCATTGATAGCCTCTTTGACCTAGGAAGACGATTCTTGGCCTTCATCATATATTGTTAGAATTACCTTTCTAGAGCGTCACGAGGGAGCAGTAATTGAGGGGGTTAGTTTAGGGAGTGTTTCGTTATATATTTTTGTGAGTTCTGCAGATTGCATATGCTTCATTGGATATCTACGAGGGGATGTGAGGGTGAGTGAGTTGGCTTGCACACTAAGGTGTGGCGGTGTTCCATGTCATTACATCGTGGACACAGTAGTGGAGAGCCTAAGTGTGTGACGTCTAATCCGCACAAAAATGGGGTTGGTTGTTCTTGATTGGTGGAACGTGCTAGGTACTGGATTCCTATCATTTGGTGTAGGAGGTTCGGTTGGATTAGGCACGTGACATATATCTTATTTGACTACTTGAGAGAGGGATATGGCTGCAATCTAGTGTGGGGGTGTCGACATTTGACTACGGACATAGAGATTGTGCAGTGACGACTCCACCCCCATACACGCTTTGACTTTGACAGTTTGTGGCATCGTGCTTCATGGAGTTAGGGATAGATGTATTATTATTGTGATATACATTCATGGATTTGTTTATTTCATTACCCTGACATTATTATACTGCTTGATTCTTGAAGGAGGACCACTTATACTTATTTGATTTTATTGATATTTGATTGAGAGAAAGAAAAAAAAAAGAAACAAAAAAAGAGAAAAAAAGGAGAGATAAAGAAAGAATAGAGTTGTGCGTATTGGAAAACGAGTGGTGAAAGTTCCTAGTTCCAAATTGAAGATTGATTGAGTTTTCGCACAGTATTCGCTTTGATGGCCACGGGATTGACATGGTACCGAGGTTTGAGGGGATTGAGGGCCAGAGTCGGTGAGATTCGGGTTGTGGATACCTATCATCAAGGTGAGGGTGTGTGAGATATGGGGTTTGGTGAGTTTATGTGACGCTTTAGAATTTTTTCTTCATACAAGTTATATCCTTTTTGTCCTTAAGCCTCATCATATTTGACCATTAGCGGAATAGGAGCTCGGACACTGAATGTGGCTTAGCCTTGGTTAGCCTCTTATTTTTATCAGCACACATGAAGAGATAGGTTGTTCTTTATAGTAAAGTTAACCTTTCTATACTAACTATGGGGAATTACTTGTTGTCGAGTTTAGTTGCGATTCACACCTCTTGCCTAACTCTTTCAGCATCCATGAGCACTAGTCTATTGTGGATTGAAATTGTCTGTTCTCACAAAAAGAAAGAATTTAAAAGTTTTTATGTGTTTAAGATCGAGTCTAGAATTGCATTTGCATCATCTTGCTGCATTAGAGTGTCGTGAGTCATGTTAGAGTCGTTTGAGTCTGTTTGGCTATTAGACAGTTAGATGCAGTAGATGAGACTTTGCTCGGGACGCGCAAATTGAAAGTGTGGGGGTATTTGATAACTCCATAATAAGAGTTATCTTATATACACTTTATAATGTTATTTGTGTGCGTTTTGGTGCAAAGTGCCGAGATTTGAGCCAAAATAAGAAGAAAATGCACATTTGGATGTTTTTGAGCTTTAAAGTACAATCCGGGCGTTTCTTAATGGTTTTGAGTATGATTTTGTTAATTTATAATATTTGATCTTCGCGGTAGTGTTCGTGTTGTTGTTTGACAGGAATTACACATGCGGGAATCAAGTGGAGAGAAGAAACGAGCTTCGGAATAGAAGAAAAAGGCGAATTTGGCGCATTTTGGATGTTTTCGCCAAATTTGGGCAATAATTTAGAAAAAACGAGAAAATGGTCCGGAAACGGAGATTTCTCTACATGGGCATATTCTACGTCGCAAAAGGAATCCAAAGGTGCAAAAATCTCATTCATCGGAGTTGGGGATCAAAATCCGAGTTCTTATTTGCTTTTCAAAAAGCTTAGTTGCCTTTCCAGGATGTTTTAGAGCAAATTAAGGATGTTTGAGGATTTTTTGCATTCTACAATGAAAATGGAGGTGAGACCGGTGGCAATTGAAAGTAGACTCGAAGAGCTTTCTAACAGCGGGTCACGGAGCTAAAACGGAAGTCGGACGAGAAAGTTATAGCACGGAGAAAGTTAGAGAAGAAAATCTGAAGATTTTGGCTAAGGAAACAAGTCACACGACTTGTTGAAACAAGTCACAGGACCTGTTGCACAAAAACAGATTGCTGGAAGTCTGCCAACAAGTCGCAGGTCACAGGACTTGTTGGGGGTCGGGCAGATTGCTGAAGTTCTCACAACAAGTCACAGGACTTGTTGACAGTAAGTCACAGGACTTGTTAGATGCAGCAGAATTTTCTAAGTGTTGGGAACAAGTCACAGGACTTGTTGAAACAAGTCACAGGACTTGTTCGTAGGCAGCAGATTTTTGGAAACAATTTGGGGTTATTTTGTAATTAATTGTAACTTGTTCTAAACTCTTTGGGAACGTATTAGAGAGAGTGAGGGCTGGTTTTATCGGTATTCTAAGGTAGGGGAAGGTCCTTGGACCTAGGAGAGCTTGCTTGGAGCTTTTGGATCATTCGTTTGGCTTCTCAAACTCTATTTCTTCTCTAGTTTTACTATTTTGATCATGAAACCTTGTATTGTGATCATGTTTTGGAGTAGCTAAACACTTTTATCGGGATATCTCGTAGGAAACTAGGGTTTGATCACTACGTATTGTGATTTATTGATCTTCTTTCTTGCAATCATGCTTAATTGATGAATTTTTGTCTAGTTATGTGTATTTTATGCTTTTCATCTATCTTTTCTATTGGTAGACGTATTAATAGAATTGTGTTAGGTTATAAACGATAGAGGAATCTACGTTTGTTGCCCGAAAAATTGAAATACACACTAGCCGTATCTAGGGTTGAGGAATCTTGCTAGTTAGCTAAGAACAAAGAGTAGAATCAATATCGTAATGCGTGCTTAAACTTGAGTAGGCTAGAGGAATCAGTTAAAAAAAGTTTAAGCATAGTTATTGGTTGAGACATCTTCAATATAAAATTGCTCGTTTAACTAGAACAAAAACTCATCGTGTTAGTAGAACATAAATCCAACGTAGTGTGAAATACCTAGTGATCCGTAGAGATATCCTGATCTTGACCAACTTTGAGAAACAACCAAATCAACTCGTGCTTATTAATCTTCAAATAATTAGATACTCGTTATTTTAATTATTAGTAGAATTAGAACACACAACTCAACGCGCTTTGCCCACACGAAGAATAAATTTAGTAGTTAATTTACACGAAGTCTCTTGGGTTCGACAACCCGGATTTCCGGAATATTATCACTACACCGACAACTGTGCACTTGCAGTTGGAGCGTGTCACCAACTGATAACTCTCTTTCAGGATTATTTTTATACTTCCATGTTACTTGTAATAGGCTTATTTCACATGACTTATATGTTATATGTGCGTTAATATGTGAAATTGATGACTTACAAGCCTAAGAGTGAAAAGTAGTGTTTCTAGCCTATTTGTGCATGTTTTCTCTCATATTTTCTATGATAATTGCACGGGTTGTTTAGTGTTGTGTATCTCAGGTAAAATAGTTTCATTGGAGCTTATGAGATGCTTTGATATGCTTGGAATGGAGCTAGATGAAGAGGAGAAAAGGAGACGTAAAAACGAAGCAAAGTTGGAAAATTCACACAGGACCAGCCTGCACTCTTTTCGATGCTCAGCAAAATATACAAAGAATTTTGGAGCAATGCCTGCAGCATTGGAATGTAGACATCCGTAGCTTTCCAACGATATATGGTGGGTCCGAAGACAAGTCCGTATGATCAGAAAATAATTCTGTCCGGGAATTACAAACAGGAGGGGCTGAAGTGCAATTTCGGCAAAATTACATTAAAAATCGTGTCCAGCTGGTAAAAAACGCCAGAGCAGACCTAAGAGAGGGGGATTTGACGTCTTTTGGAGGGGAACGGACATTGAGGAGCACCGGGGAGCAAGAGAAGGTTGGGAACGAAGCTTGGAGCGAGAAGATCATCAATCTTTGAAGATTTTTGCGTTTGATATCATCTTCTTCATCTCTCTTCTATGATTATGGATATTTTGACTTTGTTAAAATATTTCATGTCTAGCTAAACTCTCTAAGCTGGGAAATTGATGGATAACTAGGGTTTTGATTAGTATTTTTCCGGATTGATGACTTGATTCACTTTTATGCTTAAATCTAGTATATGTTCTAGTTAGCTCTTATGTTCTTGTGCTTTATTTTTAGTATTCTTGGCTTGATCACCCGTAGGGTACTATTTGTTGAGATAGTTGAACGAAAGTGAACTAATCAAGACGCGTTAAAGAACATAGTGAGTAGTCTTGTAGTTCTTTGAGATTGAGAGGAGATAAGAACTTGATTAACCAAGTGGGGGTTGTTTCGGTTGGAATTGGCTAGGACTTAGTGAAAACGGTGGACCGACAGGACTCGTTGAGCGAGTCTAACGAGCCAACTAGAACGTGAAGGTAGACGGAGGTGGACCGAAAGGACCAAAAGTCAATCGAAACGCAAATTCACATGAGATCGACAGAAGAGTGTGATGAGTGTAACCCGGTATAATTAGACATAACTAGAGTGTTTCAAGTGTAATCCAGAAATTGCTAAGAACCCTAGGGACCATTGATTGCCTAGTTCTTCTCCACAATCGTATCCCGTGATAATTATTCTTTAAAGTGAAAAATCATACAAAAATAGTTAGTTTAGTTGTTCTTTAAATTTAAGTCACTTGTTTTGGGTGACGAACCTTCAAATCAAACACTTTTTACCGGTTACTTAAGTATCATATTATTAATTCTTAATTAGCTAATAATCGTCTATTTCCCTTGGGTTCGATACTCGGAGTCATAAAATACTCCACTTACTACTTGACCGTATACTTGCGTTTAAGCGTGTTAAGAATTCGCGTCAAGTTTTTGGAGTCGTTGCCGGGGAAATTAAACGGTTTATTAGTTTAGTTAAAAATTAATTTAGGATACTTCTTTTAGTTTCTTTTTGTTACTATCTGTTTACCTCACGGGCGTGCTAGTGTTGCTTTTTTAGGTAGCTATGGTGGAAGGTCAAGGGCAGATAGCCTCACCACATAGCAGCTACAAGATTTGGTGGCTGAAGCTGTAGAGAAAGCATTGGCAGCAACATCTATACCGCGCCCGACCTCAATGCCATATAATCGATCAGGGAAAGCAATAATCCAGGCATTTGAGGCGGACCTTAAAGGAAGGGAGCCAGCAATTGTGGTGCCACCAATTCAGGAAGAAACCTTCGTCTCAAGCTGGGCACAATTCAATTTGCTCAGGACCAGTACACTTTTTCTGGGACAGACGAGGAAGACCCACATGCATTCATTGGGAGATTTCAGAGCCACTGTGGGCTAATCCGATATAGTGGGGTCACATCTGGAGCGCTCAAACTAATGCTCTTTCCTCATTGTCTCAAGGGAGCTGCTATGGATTGGCTGGACTCTATGCCATCCTGTTCTATCAAAACGTGGGAAGAGTGTGTCGCACAGTTCATGAGTAAGTTCTATCCTATCTCACGTGTGATTCAGTTTCAGAATGAGATCTGGATGTTTAGGCAAAAGCAAGATGAATCACTTGTCAAAGCATGGCATCGCTTCGATCATTTGCTACGTAGATGTCCCAACCATGGTATTGACAAGCGACATTTAATCCAGGTCTTGTATGATTCACTTGGATAGCCCAATAGAGACAAGATGGATATAGAAGCTGGGGGAAACTTGTTATTTAACTGTGATCATGAAGGGGCATATGCATTGATGAGATGCTTGGTTCAGCAAGAAGAGAGCATGGATCACCAGTACAGGCACATGGAACTGGTAAGAGATGAAAAGATGGCTTATAACACTGTTTAGGTGAATGCGGTAGAGGTAGTGCATGAATCAAATGTTTCAGAGATACATCAGCAGCAGCCCGTACCACCATTAGAGTTGACCGAGATTACAAGGATAAAAAAGACGATGGCTCAGCACATGACATACATGTCCACACAGGTCAGTTCTGTAGCAATTGCACTTCAAGTTGCTCAAGCAGAAATAAAAGATCTAAAGGAACAACTTGAACAAAGGGCACTGGGTAGCATTGTTGACACATTAGAGGGACAGGCTCAAGACATCACCACTCGAAGTGGTATTGCACTTACAGGTCCTCCATATCCGAGTCATGCCAGAGCGGAAGCCTCAAAGGCGAAGGAACATGAAGTCTTCGATTCTGAGAAGACACCTGTCATGATCCCCCAATCAAAAGGCATGATTCACCAGGATGCAGAGAAAGCTACCGAGGTACCACTTCCATCTTATCCTTGTTCTTCGGAACTACCATTTCCATTACGTACTATGAAGAAGAAGGATGATTCTGAGGAATACAAGCGCTTTTTCAATGTCTTCTCTAAACTGCATATCAATATCCCATTGATTGAGGCACTTCAAAAGATGCCTAAGTATGCTCGATTTATTAAAGATGCGGTTCTTGGAAAGAAAGGGGTGGATGAATTTCAGAGAGTAAACTTAAATGAACAGGTTAGTTCATGTGTTTTGCATGGGTTACCTAAGAAAAAGAAGGATCCAGGTAGCTTTGTCATTGAGGCTACATTGGGTGATTCCTACACTTGAAGAGCTCTCTGTGATCTGGGAGAAAGCGTGAATTTGATGTCGTTGTCGGTATTCAAAAAGTTAGGTGTGGGGGAGCCCCCGAAAACCTGGATAACACTCCAATTTGCAGACAAGTCATCCAAGAAAGCATGTGGGATGGTTAAATATGTGCTAGTGAGGGTCGGAAGTCTGATCATTCCGGCTGATTTTGTTATATGTGATATGCCAGTAGGTGATGTTCCGCTAATTATGGGTAGGCCATTCTTGGCAACTGGTCGTACTCTCATTGACGTAGAGAATGGAGAACTAATTATGAGGGTACATGATGAATGGAGACTTTTCGGGTCTTTAAGCCGTCACCCCAGTGTTCATGGGAGTATCAGCCAGAGGTGCCATTTGCTGTACAAGTGAAGCGCCAAATCCCAGAGTTATCGCAAGGGGATCCACCTGACTACTGGGTAAGAAATAAGCCATCAGTGGTGCACGCACATGAAGCAGTGCTTAAAATCTAACACAAGAAAGCTAATCTGGAAGCGGCACAATATGCCAGACCACCCTCGTGAGGTGGCAGCGGTAACTGGGTCGGGCCGTCGACCAGAAATTACAAAGCGCTTGTTGGGAGGCAACCCAACGTATTTTATGCATTAGTTTAGATAGTGTGTTTTAAATAATGTTGTGTGCGTTTTTAATTCCGTTTTGTTATCTGAGGGGTGAGAGAGAGAGAATTTGACATTTGAATTGAGTCTCCGCAGGATTACAGGTGAATACGCGATTGGGGCTCCCCTTCTTGATGTGCGTAGACTTGCATTGCAAGGCGCGCACCGGAGTTCGGACGTAAAAGAAAGGTGGAATTTGAGCGAGGAATGTATTGGTGGATCAAAAGCACATAGGGGCACATGAAATTCAAGCTAAGGAACCTTGAAGATTAAGTAAACAAAGCGGATCGGAAAAAAAAAAATTGAAGGAAGTTGAAGAAAAATTGCAAGGAGATCGCATGATCAAAATGTTAGATCGTGGGATCAGCTTCAACACTTAGAAGAAATTCCTACGGCAAAAGTTGAGCAACTCACTGGAGTACACTATCACAGAGGAGATCCCATGATCAAGTTAGATCGTAGGATCATGTATAGTGATCGCACGATCAACCAGAAGACGTAGAAGAATTTTTCCGCAACAAAAGTTAGCAACTCACTGGAATTGGCGATCAAAGGGGAGATCGCACAATCACATCAGATCGCACGATCACCATAAAGTGATCGCACGATCAGAAGAAACAAAGGGTGATCATTAAACAGGGGCACGAAGGTCTTTTCGCAGCAATTGAGAGGAGAATAAAAGTTTACCCTTACGAGTCAAACTAGAAACACAACAACACTTCACCACCCGTCCTTCTCACTCTCTCGTGAGTTCTCTCAGTGCTGAAGAATAAAAATTTGAAGAAGTTGCTCAAATTTAGAAACAAGATAGGGGTTTTGCTCGCCTCAAGATCCTCTACAACTACTGTGAAACGAATTGTGCTAGTTTACAAGAGACAAGTGTGGGGGAGAAGAAGGAAGTCCAAGCCCTAGAACGAAGAATCGTCGATTCGTTCTCCATTGTTTGAAATTTCAACAAACCGGTTTTGGGGTTTTGACGGGGACACCAAGGGGAAGCTAAAGAGCTAAAAATCTCACATCGTGAAAGTTACTGAAAAATCAGTCAACCGTACCGTTTTTGACTTATTTTAACTAACAAGCCCCGTCAGAATGGAACTCCAAGGCTTCAGGTTTCACTAAATTCTCTATTTTAATTGAGTTTGGGAACTTGCATAGGATTTACTGGATTGACAGCTAAATTTGAACTGCTACTTTCTTGTGCAATGAAATTGTTTAGGAGTAAGAAGATGACAAGGTTCCTTAGTAGATTCACTGCCCCTCGCATTAGAATTGCCGAGTCCTATTGTTTGATTTCTAAATTCGTTGAGGACAACGACGCATTCTAGTGTGGGGGGGATTTTTAGTCTTGACTAGCCAGTCCGTGTTTGCATTAACCTGTCAGCATGTAGATTGTTAGTTCGTATTGTGTCCTATTCGTGGTCCATGTCGTTTCTATTTATAGTGTCGTACTGTGATGTTATTAACGACGTATATATATGTTAGTTGTTTGATTTTTTTTTTAACGTTTATTTAATTGAGTTCACCTACCCGAATTGAGTCAGTTTCGAGTCTTCTTTCGGGTCTGGCCTTGTATATAGAGTAAGACTTAGTGGGAAAAAAATGAAAAATCCATAAAAATTAAAAATTGAATTGTTAAGAGAATGCGCAATCAAAATGAGTTGAACTTGGCGAGGGCTTAATGATAGAATTCCCTAGGAGTATGAAGATCCGAAGTGAGGCAGAGACGCGAGAATCTGGAGTAGGAAGACCTATAGAGCTAATGCACACTAGAAATGCAAGTAACTGTCTCTCAGACTTAGATATCCTACTAGTATTACACCGCCGTCATTTAGGTAGTCGTCAACCCTCCTCGTAGTGGCAACGGAACAGTCGTGCGAGTGACTTTTATGGGGACCTCACGTCCCGTCTCACAGCCTAGGTCCACTAGTTACCCTCTTCGATCCATTTACCCCTTTTATTCAAGCCTCTAGCCTAGGAAGCCTTTCATTGTGACTTTCATCACTTGTTAGAATGGCCCTTTCCTATGCGTCATGATTTGATACATTCGTTGTGGATACTCTTACAGGTTTCGTCTTACGAGGGGATGTGAGGGTGAGTTAGAGACGGCAACACACTTCGGTGTGGCGGTGAATCGTGTCCTTACACCACGATCACAGGTGGAGTGCCGTACTGCGTGACATTGTTTCCGCACAATATGGGGTTGGGTTGATTGATATTATAAGTAGGACGTGCTAGTTTTTTTCATGTTATTCTCTATATCTTAGGTGATGAGGATGATCGGTTGGGAAAGCATGTATCACTTTGACTACCGGATTTTGTGAGTTGGTTTACATCGAGTGTGGGGGTGTCGACTATTATTATTATATCTCTTTGATTTGACACATTCCATCCCACATCATCTACATGATATTTTTATCTCGTCGGGTTCATTCAGTATTACTTGTACTCCGTGTGTTGATTATTTGTGGGAAGTGAGAAAATGAAAAAAAAAAAGAGAGAGATAGAAAAAAAGAGAGAGAATAAAAGGAAAGGGAAGGAAATATAGGAGCGTGTTTTGGCAATTTCAAGGGAACCGAAGAGATTAGCTATGATTCTTTCTGACACTCTTTCACATTTGTGGCCGCGAGAACGGCGTTGCACCGGGATTGAGGAAATGAGGGCCGGAGTAGGTGAGATTCGGTTGGGTTCCTTGGATTTCGGTGAGGAAGTGTGATAAACGGGTTACGTGAGAATATCATGACGTCTAGGACTACGCTTCTAAATAGCCTGTCCCGCCCGTCCTAAGCCCTCAACAGTTTTAACCCATGGATAAATAGCTCGGATGGTAAATACTAGGGATATGTCTGATGAGTGTGTGAGTGCAAATTATTAAGTGCTCGTGCTTGTTCTGTCTAACAAAACTGGCCGCAAATTCTGCCGATCATGGAGGTTGTAGAGTTTCCAAAGGGGATATGAGAGCCTGGTGACTTACCAGTTTGCTTATCGAGATTGCCCAATCTCAACCAAAAAGATATACTTTTGTGTACGTGTGTAAATATGTGTTGTGTAGGATTGAGTCGTACCTTGCATTTGCATCATATCGCTGCATTGTTGAGTCGTATTTTGTTACTGATTCGGCTAGTTAAGATTTATATGCAACGGTGTTTCGAATAGTATGCAATTGTCTTGGCTCGTATCTTGTTGGTGGTGGGATGAAGTGAGAATGTGGTTGGATTTTGATTTGTTGCTCGGGACGCGCAAAAGGTAAGTGTGGGGGTATTTGATAACTCTCTTTTAGGATTTATTTTTATACTTCCATTTTACTTGTAATAGGCTTATTTCACATGATTTATATGTTATATGTGCGTTAATATGTGGAATTGATTACTTACAAGCCTAAGAGTGAAAAGTAGTGTTTCTAGCCTATTTGTGCATGTTTCCTCTCATATTTTCTATGATTATTGCACGGGTTGTTTAGTGTTGTGCATCTCAGGTGAAATAGGTGCATTGGAGCTTATGAGATGCTTGGATATGCTTGGAATGGAGCTAGATGAAGAGGAGAAAAGGAGACGCAAAAACGAAGCAAAGTTGAAAAAGTCACACAGGACCATCCTGCACTCTTTTCTATGCTCAGGAAAATATACAAAGAATTTTGGAGCAAGTCTTACGTCATTGGAAAGTAGACATCCTTAGCTTTCCAACGATATATGGTAGGTCCGAAGACGAGTCCGTACGAGGGAGATACAGCCCGCGCAAGATCAGCAAATA
This sequence comes from Linanthus parryae, assembly GCA_023055425.1. NCBI lineage: Eukaryota > Viridiplantae > Streptophyta > Magnoliopsida > Ericales > Polemoniaceae > Linanthus > Linanthus parryae. Next base: position 140,048,042 of record JALGPY010000002.1, on the reverse strand, counting down.
ATTCTGTCCAGGGAATTACAAACTGGAGGGGCTGAAGTGCAATTTCAGCAAAATTACATTAAAAATCGTGTCCAGCTGGTAAAAAACGCCAGAGCAGACCTAAGAGAGGGGGATTTGACGTCTTTTGAAGGGTCACGGACATTGAGGAGCACCGGGGAGCAAGATAAGGTTGGGAACGAAGCTTGGAGCGAGAAGATCATCTATCTTTGAAGATTTTAGCGTTTGATATCATCTTCTTCATCTCTCTTCTATGATTATGGATATTTTGGCTTTGTTAAACTATTTCATGTCTAGATTAACTCTCTAAGCTAGGCAATTAATGGAGAACTAGGATTTTGATTAGTATTTTTCCGGATTGATGACTTGATTCACGTTTATGCTTAAATCTAGTATATGTTCTAGTTAGCTCTAATGTTCTTGTGCTTTATTTTTAGTATTCTTGGCTTGATCACCCGTAGGGTACTATTTGTTGAGATAGTTGCACGAAAGTGAACTAATCAAGACGCGTTAAAGAACATAGTGAGTAGTCTTGTAGTTCTTTGAGACTGAGAGGAGATAAGAACTTGATTAACCAAGTGGGGGTTGTTTCGGTTGGAATTGGCTAGGACTTAGTGAATACGGTGGGCCGACAGGACCCGGTGAGCGAGCCTAACGAGCCAACTAGAACGTGAAGGTAGACGGAGGTGGACTTAAAGGACCCAAAGTCAATCGAAACGCAAATTCACATGAGATCGACAGAAGAGTGTGATGAGTGTAACCCGGTATAATTAGACATAACTAGAGTGTTTCAAGCGTAATCGAGAAATTTCTAAGAACCCTAGGGATCATTGATTGCCTAGTTCTTCTCCACAATCGTATCCCGTGATAATTCTTATTTAAAGTGAAAAATCATACAAACAGTTAGTTTAGTTGTTCTTTAAATTAAGTCACTTGTTTGTGGGTGACGAACATTCAAATCAAACACTTTTTACCGGTTACTTAAGTATCATATTATTAATTCTTAATTATCTAATAATCGTCTATTTCCCTTGGGTTCGATACTCGGAGTCGTAAAATACTCCACTTACTACTTGACCGTATACTTGCGTTTAAGCGCGTTAAGAATTCGCGTCACCAACTAGATAGAACCTATGGGGTCACACGCTATATAGAGTTGAACTAGATTTGGTAATTAATTAATATGATTAATTAATTGCAAGGATCACTTTGCAACACCTTGCAAAGTTACTAGGACTACTTTTCAAGGAAGGGACTAAATTGAATTCTAGTAGGACTAGAATAGGTCCTTTAGGTAGTTGACAAGGATTTGTTGGACTATATTAAGGATGCTCATTCCTTCCTTCCCGCACTTATGAGCCCTTGATCATAACTTGAGTGGGAGAGAACAAAAAGAGAGAGAGCAAGCAAACAAGAGGGCCGACCGCCCCTTTGCCGCCGCCCCCTACCCGTCGGCCAACAAAGGAGGCCGCCCCTCCTTGTTGCCTCGTGTTGTGTGATTTCTTCTTCCTCTTACTCCGTTCCTAGCTAGCACAAAGGAGAATGAAGATCTAGATCTCAACTCTAGGCGTGGATCAACTATAGAGACGTGACACAATTTGCGTTATAAGTCATCACATGAGAAACCCTAAGGTGTGTAACTTGATTTCTTCCCTTACCATCGTTATGTCTCTTGTCCTGTGATCCTTGGAGGGTATAGAATGGATAAATTGTGTTTTTCGGCTGCGTATCCATGATCAAAACCCTACACAAATATCCCATGATAATGTGGAAATTAATAATAATATATAGCTCCTAAAAGGTGCTATCACATTCCCCTACACTAGCTTCTTGCTCGTCTCGAGCAACACTTGCTTCCGAGATTCACATATATCTTTTCTTTCCCTTAAACACAATGACTCAAACACTTGACCATGCAATCTACATGACTTTGAACAATGCAACTCGATTACAAACAATGCAATAACGTAAAGAACATATTTTTTCTTTTTAGTTAGAGATCTGGCAATCTCGAAGAACAAACCGGCATGTCATAAGGCTCTCACATTCCCTTGGATATTATATAACCTTGGTGATCGGTAGAACTTGCGGCCAGTTTTGTCAGACAGAACGGGCACGAACACTCAATATGTTGCTTCCACACACTCATCAAACGTATCCTTAGCAACCTACCATCCGAGCTATTTAGCCACGGGTTTCAATTGTTGACGGCTTAGGAGGGGTAGGATAGGATATTTAGAAGCGCAGTCCTAGACGTCATGATACAACTCACAAAACCCGATTCTCACACTCCCTCACCAAAATCCAAGGAACCCCACCGAATCTCACTACTCCGGCCCTCATTCCCTCAATCTTGTTGCAATGCCGTTCTCGCGGCCACATATGTGAAGAAGTGATCAAAACTCATAGCTCATCTCGTAGGTCTTCATGAAGTTCAATTTCCGGCTCCCTATTCCATTTCACTTTTAACTTTCTCGTTTTTCTCTTTTCTTTTTTTTTTCAATTTCAGTTTCAACATATAAGCACATGGAGCCACCAATACGATAACAATATCCAAGGAGATCAAATATCAAAATAGATACGTGGGGGTGGAATGTGTCTAATCAATGATGTAATCAAAATAGATGTCGACAGCCTGATGCGCAACTTAACGTGTTGTTCGCAAGTATACGAATCTTGTAATACCGGGTGTAATTAAACTCGGGTGATCGTTCCCACGAGGAATATTTCGGGTTTTCTCACGTCGTCAGTTTCGGTTAACCGAGGGTAGTAACAAGGAGGAGTAGGTTGGGATTGCAATTACTAAACTAAAAACAGAAGTTTAAAACGTAAACGTACATATTTTTTGTGACGTTTTCTGAAATAAGTTGAATCGGTTGTTACGATAATAGATGAGAACAAGGCTCCAGGATCCCCTAGGGTTTCCACAGATTTCAGTTTTACGTTCGATTATGAAAACACTCAACATTTTTTATATCTGTGCAAAGTACCAGTTTTGCAGTGACTTTTCATATTCCACACGTAATCCCGATCCTGCAGACTTTCGGATTCTTGTTAAGCTTCCTAAGTCTGCAGTCTCGGTCTAAGCCTATTAGGGTTTCTAACCTGTTCGAATGGCCGGGGTCAAATTCTCTAACAGTTGGTCTCACGTTTTCCAATCCTAGCCCTATCTCCCTTTCTCTGGTCAGTCTATCAGGGTAAGGTACTAAATCCTGACTTTTCTTCCTAACCCTAACTTGACGTTTTCACCTACAAGTTCGGGTCTATAGCAATCCTGGGTGATCAATCCTATCATGCATATACGATAATAATAAAAGCCATAATAACAGATACAACTTGCTGAATTAAGATAACAATCATGAATCCATAAACGAAGTAGTCATAAAATCTGGATACGAAACCCTAGGTTCACCGAGAACCGAGGTAAGAAGTTTAGCTACGACTAAACATAATACAAAACGCAGTTTCTGAATATAAAGAGAGAGATTGAAATCAAACTAAGTCTTCGAATCTCGAATCGCGCTTCCGTGCTCTCCGTGAATGCTCTGACTTGCCATTCGGTTGTTCTGAGAATTGTGTGTGTTCAAAACGAGCCTGGACGAGTCTTTAAATAGTGCTGTTTTCCCCAAAACGCGTGTGCCAGAAATTACGGAATCTGCCATCGGTCCACCGACTTTGACACAAAAGTCAAACTGGCTGCGTATATACGCAAGGCTGCGTATATACGCAACCAGGGCCAAAAATCCTCCAACCATCACCCTCCCTGCCTGCGTATGGGGCCCTGCTTGGTCCTTTGGTGGGCCTGGTTGGGTCCCCTGGGTCCCACTCTTCTGCCTGATGCTCCCGGTTTGCCTCCCTTGGTATTCTCCTGCTTTTCCGTGTTCTTGTCTTGACCCGGTCCTGTGCACGTTTCCCGAGACAGTCCCGGCTTGGTCCCGGCACGCTTCCCGATGCACCTTCCGAACCTGTTCCTGAAAAGGCAACACGAACGAAAAACCCGCAATCATATCCAAATATAGAAATAAATAAGCAGAAATCTAGAAAATACAAATAAACATCTCGTTCTAGATTCCCGAGGCATTCTAAGGCAATTTCCGGCAAAATACGCAATTTCGGGCACAAACACTAGTGAAATCAGGCTAAAAGATAACCCCTAATTGGGCGTTATCAAATACCCCCGCACTAAACGTTGCTCGTCCCGAGCAATCCTGCCAACACTAGCCTGACATCATACCTCTCTGCCCTCGTGAGACTGGCTCTGTGCATACACTACCGTTGCATACTCTTCCGACCTGAACCTTTCAACCGGACGACTCGATAGAAAAACTGACTCAGATAGAATACAAACAGACTCAAACGACTCTATTCAGACTAATGACAAAATATTTTTGGCGAGATTGGGCAACCTCAAAAACATAACCAGTGTGTCCTCGTGATCTCATCCTTTTCAGAATGTACTTCCCTGCAAGCGATCGGTAAGTCTGAACATATTTATATGGTGGATTTAAGCGGTGGACCAAAGTACTATTACTTTGGTTATCAAACTGGGCAAATCCTTAGCTAACTTACTGGGCAAATCCTTAGCTGTTTCCGGAAGGATCTATGTCTAATCAGGTAGGATATATATGTGTGTCAAGGTACGGCATAGTCCTACTTGTTATGACATTCTCACAATTTACCAAACTCACACCCCTCACCGAGATCCCGAAAAACTGCCCGAAACACCTAAGTTCCTGCTTTCCCAATTCTTCTGTCCCCCGGTGTGTCTTCGCCGTGCTCGCGGCCACAAATGTGAAGTGGTGTAAACGTCTCAAAAATTGTGCCACTCACTCAGCTTTTTATTTAAATAACAAATAACATAAAACAAACTAAGAACTAGATCATGAACTTTTTTTTCTTTTCTTATTTTTTTTTTCTTTTTATTCTGTTTTTTTTTTCTCTTTTTTTTTTTAAATAAACCGACTATATACAACCATACACGAATACTGACAATACTAAACTGACTAAAGCTGAGTGAGTGAAATTTTTTGTCGTGGGGTACGTAAAATGTCCTCATGTGCAGTACCCCCACACTAATCCTGAAGCGCTGATCCTGTAGTCGAAATAATACTGTGCAGTTCCACCGAACCTCCTCATCACCAAAGATGTAGAAAAACGGCACAACCACCAATTAACTCTTCAACCCCCCGGAACCCCGTTTTGTGCGAAAAAGGTGCTCGCACGCGACTAACTCCTCCTGTGGTCACTATGTAATGAAGTGATCCACCTCCGCAAATTAATGCACTGTCGCCACTAAATCACCCTGTCATTCCCTCGAAAAACGTGTCGATATCAAAACTGTCCAAAACTGATAAATCATGAAGCTCTCCCATCTAAAACCCCACCCTACTCACTCCCTCCGTCATAACACGTAGAATAGCTAACTATCGACTGATGAGGTCTCAAAGAAGGCTGACTAGGCTAAAGTGGCTAAGAAGAAAGAGGGTAAATGGCTTCAAACGGGTTGACTAATTGGACCTAGGGGTAAGAAAACAGGACGTGAGGTCCCTTGATAGCCAGTCACTCCACCGAAAAATGCGATGACCGTGACGGCGCCCGTGGGCTGGTTGTCGACTACCTAAGTGACGGTGGTGTCGCAACTAGTCGGATTCTTAGCTCAGGTGATAATTACTTGCGGATTCCAAAGGTCGCTGGCTCTCACCTATCGACTATACCTCCGTGCAAGTTTTCTTTTCTTTCAAAAGACTCGACCTCGATTTCTTCACTGTTTCTGTTATCTCGATTGCCCTTTCCCAAAATTTTCTGATTTTTTTTTTATATATATATATTTTTTTTGAAAAATAATTTATACTGCTCTTTGCGTATATACGCAGGGCTGCGTATATACTCAACCAGCAGCATAAAAAAAAAATTTATTTTTTAATTTTTTTTTTATAAATATATACAATGCATGGCTAGAATGTTTGTGGTGGGTTGACTCAAATAACGAAAATATGTTGACTCAAAAATATAAAATAAAAACTGCAAATAAACATGAAAAAACGTGCAGACCGGGTTAATGCAGACACGACTACCACCCCCACACTAAGAGGTGGCATGCCCTCATGGCAATCACTCGTCCGGAAAAAATGTCGGGTCTGATCCGGTCTCGGATGTACCGGATATACTGCCCGGAGAGTTGCTGCCAGAATCAGTCCGGTAGGCGACCGGACGACGCACACGTGCATGGGGCCGGTAATCAGAGGACTGCGACTCTGACCCAGTCCAACTGCTAGGTGGCTGGGAGCGCAATCTCGTCCTGCCACTTAAAGGTTGTTGGGTACGGGACCTAGTCTGACGTCCTGTGGGCTGCAGGGATCGTGTCCCACGCTGACGTCTCTCCTGTCTCGCAGGTGGCGGTGATGGCTGAGTCGGGGGAGGTGGCTGGGTCGGGGGGAGGTGGAGCAGAGGTATACTCGCTAGAGTCCCCGTCATCCGACCAACTCGTGGTGAAGCTGCTGGAGTAGGTAGGGGGAAAATACAGCGGGAGTGGCGGTACTCGGCGTGCGTGCCGAGCTGCCTCCCGCTGCTCCTCTCGAATGCTAGCAAGTGCAGCGTGGGTGTCCTTTGTGACCTTCCGCTGAGTCCGGCGGGTATGTGTGAGAGTCCTCCAAAGTTTGCCCGCTTTGTCGAGCATTCTCTCCCCAATGGACTTGTGTCCGCCACGACACCCCTCAAATCCCTCGTCAACTCTGGGCAACCTACGTGGCGGGGCTGGTCTAGCTCTCGGGGTCGGGTCGGCCCGTGGGGCCGGCTCACCTCGCTGTCGAGCTGGCTGGGTGTGGGCATTCCTCTCAGTCCCCTGCCGACTCGAATCGGGACGCTCACTCTCTCGACTAGTTCGGCATCGCCGAAGTCCGGCCGATGCCTGGGGACTGGCTGGTCGCTCCTGAGTCGAACGCCTCCTAGGGGCAGGGGCAGGATCCTCCTCCATAATTTCGTCATCCTCATCGAGGTCAACGACCGGCTCCTGTGGGACCGGGTTACGGGCCATGATCTTCCTATAAGGCCGTGGACGAGGAGGCTCTAAGTCGCCCTCAAGGATCTCCATGGGAACCTCAAAATCCCGCGCCAATTTGGCGATTAGGTTGGCGTACCCCAACCCCTTATGACTCGCGGTGTTGTTCCGCTCCTGCATGTAAATCCAGATACGACGAGGAATGTCGACCTCTCGCTGGAGAACAAGGCAGTAGACTAAGAGTACGTACTCATAGTCAAGATGGGTAAAATGCTTGATACCCACTACCCGGTTCACTACCCACTCGGCCCACCATCGTGGTGGCCCGGTAATAAATCGAGAGTGCAGATTCTTTCCTATCTCCCCAGCACCCTCTCTCTCGAAATGGGCACCCGGGTACCCCACGAGTCACAACCCGCAAAATCTCAGCATCGCTCGGCGAGTAATCCTAACACTCAGCATAGGTGCACAGGACCTTCCTCAACGGGATCCCATACGCCTGGCGGATACTGTCCGCCGTGTCCCATCGGGTGTCACCGTTTGCCTCACCCGCCCCCTTATGCATGAGGTTACTGTAAAACTCACGCACCAAGGAGGAACTAGACACCTCCGGAAACCCGGCCAAGGACTGTCAGAAAAGTTCCAGACTAGCAAACTCTGCCATCTCTGGTGGCATGTTCATGTGGTCAACCTCAAAGCGGTAGTCCTGAGGCAGTTTTTGACCCATTTTCGTAGCGGTCAAATAGTAAAAATGAGCATAATGGTTTACGAACCGAAAATTGTCAAACCTCCTAGAGGTGATTTGTTCCGCGGCGTACTCAGTAGGGAACTCGTCCCGGTTTTGGTCAAGAACCGGCACTCCAAACTCCATAATAGGTAAAACCTCGAAAAACGTGCCTACTCGGGAATTAAAGCAAAAAAATGTGAAACGTGCACGTAACAAGTGTGTCTCAATAGATAGTCCACCTAAGAGCTACCAGAGGTCCACATGGCAAGTGCCGCTCCAAAATCAAAAATACCGAAAAATAACGGACCCGGCTACGGGTCGTGCTAAAACGAAAAATAAAGAGAAAGATGAGATTTTCGACCTTCCCTAAATAGGGGTGAAGACCGGATATTCTGCCCGGAAATTCGCAGGAAAAGTCGCCGGCGGTCGCCGGAAAAATCGCCGGAATACGCAACTGCCCGGAATTGAAATCCGAACCCACCAAATCGAAGCCCTCGATCTCCTCTTTCACCTTCCCTTGTTCGGTTTTTGCTAGTTCTTTCTATAACACCTTCGAATCGGCACTTCTCCTCAAGAACACGCCATTCCTAGATGGAAATTTCATGCTCGACTCTCGCTTGTTTCTGATTTTGATGGATGATACTTGCTCCTTACGACGAGGGGATTCCAGAAATGTGCCCGGAATTTGATTTGGAGGTCCGAGTCAAATTTGTGTTCTTCGAGCTTGAGAGAAAATGGAGGAAGAGAGAGAGAGAGAGAGAGGAAGGTGCTACTATGGAGCCCGTCGGCCTCCTTCCCCTCTTTAACCCTAATTTTTCAAAATTACAAAAATACCCCTCTAGTTTGAAAAAATTAAATTTTTTTTCTTTCTGTCTGCGTATACACGCAAGGCTGCGTATATACTCAATCAGAAATCAAAAGAAAACAAAAAATAAAATAAAAATATTTATGCCCCTGGTTGCGTATATACGCAGGGCTGCGTATATACGCAACCAGCACATTTTTTTTTCTCTGTTCCTCTGTTTTCCCGGTTTTGCCTGATTTTTTTTTTTGATGTCTCTGCACAATCTCAAATTTCAAGTCAAAAACCCGCTCAACTCGCCTCTCTCAGAAATTCAGAACTGAATATAATAACGTAATAAAATAAAGAAAATAAATTAATTAACGATTACTTTGGGTTGCCTCCCAAACAGCGCCTTGTGATTTACGGTCGACGGCCCGACCTTGTTACCTCTTACGGGTCATCAAAATAGACTGGTCTATTTTGACGACTTCAGCGGTCTCGAGATATGGCTTGATCCGATTCCCGTTCACCCTGAAACTGGACTTATCTTTTGGATTTTCCTGCTCGAATGCTCCCCATGCAAAAATCTGCTTGATGATGAACGGGCCTGACCAACGAGACCTCAGTTTTCCCCGAAAAAACCGCATCCGGGTATTGTAGAGAAGCACTTTATCGCCTTCGTTAAACTGTTCTGGCGTGATACGGTGCCATGCCACTTCTTCGTCTTCTCTTTGTAAATTTTGGCGCTCTCGAAAGCTGTTCTGCGGAACTCCTCTAATTCCAGCAGTGCCATCTTCCTCTTATCTCCTGCCAGATTCTGGTCCAAGTTGAGCAGCTTGATGGCCCAATACGCTTTGTGCTCCAATTCCACCGGTAAGTGGCACACTTTCCCAAACACGAGCTAGTATGGCGACATACCTAGCGGTGTTTTGAAAGCAGTCCTGTATGCCCAGAGCGCATCTTCCAGTCTGATGGACCAATCCTTTCGGCCGAGATGCACTGTTTTCTCGAGTTTGCTCTTGATCTCTCGATTTGAAACCTCGGCTTGCCCGTTTGTCTGCGGTTGGTAGGGTAACGATACTTTATGAACTGACACGCCGTACTGTTTCAGAACTTTCGCAAAAACTCGATTGATGAATTGGGAGCCCTCGTCACTGATCATTGCCCTGGGAGTTCCGAAACGAGTGAAAATGTTACGTTGCAGAAAACTCTCAACGGTGGCTGCATCGTTTTCTGACACGCGATCGCTTCGATCCACTAAGTCACATAATCCACTGCCAGCAGAATATAGAGATTACCCATGGAGGACGGGAATGGCCCCATAAAGTCAATGCCCCATACATCAAAAGGCTCTACTTCCTGCCACACGGTCATCGCCATCTCGTCCCGATGTGACGTGTTTCCTGTTCTCTGGCATCTATCACATCCCTGCACATAGTCGTGACAATCTTTAAAGATTGTCGGCAAAAAAAAAACGGACTGCAGTATTTTATGAGTTGTTCGCGTTCCCCCAAAATGACCCCACACTGTGATGAGTGGCAGTGTCGGATCACGTTCCAGCCCTCTTGGGTCGGGATACACCTTCTCAGGATGTTATCGGCCCCCAGTTTGAATAGGTACGGGTCATCCCAGAGATACTGTCGGCTTTCGGAAACGAACCGTTTCCGCTGAGACGGGGTGAGATCCTCGGGAAGCGTGCCAGTTACCAAGTAATTGGCTATGGCATAATACCATGGTCTCCCGATTTTTACAGCCTTGATGTGTTCGTCCGGGAAGTTTTCCTTAATTGGCACCGGGTCCACCTTCACATTCTCAAGTCTGGATAGGTGATCCGCTACCACGTTCTCAACTCCCTTCTTGTCCCGGATTTCCACGTCGAATTCCTGCATCAGTAGTACCCACCTCAACAGTCTCGGTTTCGCGTCCTTCTTGTCCAGCAGGTATTTCAGGGCACTATGGTCGGTAAAAACGATAACTTTTGACCCGACCAAATAGGGCCTGAATTCGTCCAGGGCATACACCACAGCCAGCAGTTCCTTTTCTGTCGTGCCATAGTTGAGCTGGGCATCGTTGAGTACCCGGCTCGCATATTAAATCACATGGCAGAATTTATCCTTTCGCTGCCCCAAAACTGCCCCGACTGCGTAGTCGCTGGCGTCACACATCAGCTCAAACGGGAGTGACCAATCTTGTGTAGTTATAACCGGGGCTGTGGTAAGCTTCTATTTTAAATGGTCAAAAGCCTGCCGACATGCTGCATCGAAATCAAAGGGTACGTCTTTTCCGAGTAAAGCGCAGAGTGGCTTTGTGATCTTGGAAAAGTCTTTGATGAACCTCTGGTAAAATCCAGCATGTCCCAGAAAACTTTTGATCGCCCTTACGTTTGTCGGGTATGGAAGCTGCTTTATCACCTCGATCTTAGCCATGTCCACCTCGAGTCCCTTGCTGGAAATTTTGTGACCCAGCACGATCCCCTCGGTGACCATAAAGTGACACTTTTCCCAATTGAGCACCAAATTCGCCTTCTTGCATCGGACCAGAACCTGACCGAAATGGTACAGGCAGTCATCGAAACTGTCCCCGAATAGTGAAAAATCGTCCATAAAGACCTCCAGATTTTTCTCGATCATGTCGAAAAAAATCGCCATCATACATCTCTGAAACGTGGCTGGAGCGTTACACAACCCGAACGGCATGCGCCGAAACGCGAACGTACCGTATGGGAAGGTAAACGTCGTCTTTTCCTGGTCTTCGGGGGCTATGCAAATCTGGTTGTACCCGGAATACCCGTCCAAAAAACAGTAATAGGCGTGGTGGGCGAGCCGGTCTAGCATCTGGTCCATGAATGGTAGCGGGAAGTGGTCTTTCAGTGTTGCTTCGTTTAGCCTCCGATAGTCCATGCAGATCCGCCAGCCTGTAACGGTGCGCTGCGCAATCTGCTCCTGGTCATTATTCTGCACCACCTTAATACTCCCCTTTTTGGGCACGCACTGGACCGGGGTTGATCCACGTGCTGTCCGATATGGGGTATATGATTCCCGCTTCCAGCCACTTCATGACCTCTTTTCGCACAACGTCCTTCATGTTTGGATTCAGTCTCCGCTGGGGCTGAATCACCGGTTTCTTGCCTTCTTCAATTCGGATCTTGTGCATGCAATAGGAGGGGCTGATCCCCTTGATATCTACAATCGTCCAGGCGATTGCTTCCTTATGCTCTCGCAGTACCTCCAACAGTTTCTGCTCCTGTTCCTGATATAATCGAGACGAAACAATTACGGTCAGAGTACTATTATCACCAATGTATGCATACCTGAGATGGCCCGGGAGCGGTTTCAGCTCCAGTGCGGGTGGCTCCTTGAGTGACGGGACCAGAATCATCTTTTGCCCGCCGTCTTCGTCTAGGTGCAAAGTGTTCCAGTCCTCGGCTCTCATGGCGTGCTCGCACCGAGTCTTCTCCTTTTCTTCCCCGTACATGCTGTCTATCTCTTCCCACAATTGGTCCATCTCCTCGTTTTCCCAGCCTTCGTCAACCACGTCTATGGCAAAGATATCCTCGTGGTCGTAGTAATTTGGCAGTTGCAGATTTTTGAAAACGTTGAATTTCACTTTTTCCTCGTTAATCTGCATGGTCAGCTCCCCACTCTTGCAGTTTATCATTGCTTCGCCCGTGGCCAAAAACGGCCTGCCAAGTATGAGCGGTACCTCCCCTGCCTCCATGTCCAAGATGACGAAATCTGCCGGAAAAATCAGCTCACCGACTTTCACCAGAATATCCTCGATAACTCCATAAGCCTGTTTTACAGACCTGTCTGCCATCTGCAGCATGATTCAGGTGGGTCGGGGTTCATCGACTTTCAAACTCTTGAAAATCGTCAACGGCATCAGGTTAATGCTGGCCCCTAGGTCACACAGAGCCTTTCCTGTGTAAGCATTACCTAGGGTAACTGGTATAACAAAACTGCCAGGATCCTTTCTCTTCCTCGGTAGCCCATTCTTCACACAGTTGCTCACTTCCGCCGTCAGGTTTATGGTCTCGAAATCGCTCATCCGCCTCCTCCCATACAAGATGTCCTTGAGGAATTTGGCATAACTGGGCATCTTAGCCAAAGCCTCTGCAAAAGGTATGTTGATCTGCAGCTGTTTAAACATCTCGAGAAACCTGGCGTAGTCCTTGCTGTCGTCCCTCTTTCGTGTTCACAAGGGGTACGACACCTCCTTGGAGACAGGTACCGTTTCTGCATCTGTCTCATTCTGCACTCCAACCTGCTCAACCGAGCCCTTCGGCTGGGGGCGGTCGACTGTGCTGTTATCCTGGCCCGACAAGTTGCGTTCCACTTCTTTCGAATTTACTGCACGTGCGTGGCTGGGATACGGTGGATCCTGCAGTGCCAATCCACTCCGAGTGGAGATAGCATTGATCTGAGCCCGTGGATTATTTACTGTATTCGAGGGTAGGTTTCCGGGCTGTCTCTCTGTTAGTTGCTGTACTAACTGCCCCACTTGTACTTCCAAAGCGCGCAGTGACGTTTTGGTTGTCTGCATATCTGCTGTCAGGGAGTCCATGTGCTTGAACCGGGACTCCATGGTCTGGAACATGGACACGATCTTCTTCATATTAGCGTCGTACTGCTGTGCAGATGGGCCCGACTGACCCTGCTGCGTCGGTGCAGCCTGCTGGGCTGGTGGCCTGTGCTGGAACCCCGGTGCATAAACTGCTGCGTTCGGGTTTCCGTACCGGAACCTGGGATGGTCTCTCGTACCCGGTCGGTACCGGCTCGGGTCCCACTGCTGCTGTACGTAATTGGTGTCTCGTACCCGGTCGGTACCGTACTATTTCAGAACTTCCGCAGAAACTCGATTGATGAAGTGGGAGCCCTCGTCACTGATCATTGCCCAGGAAGTGCCGAAACGAGTGAAAATGTTACGTTTCAGAAAACGCTAAACGGTGGCTGCATCGTTTTTCTGACACGCGATCGCTTCGATCCACTAAGTCACATAATCCACAGCCAGCAGAATATAGAGATTACCCATGGAGGACGGGAATGGCCCCATAAAGTCAATTCACCATACATCAAAAGGCTCTACTTCCTGCCACACGGTCATCGGCATCTCGTCCCGATGTGACGTGTTTCCTGTTCTCTGGCATCTATCACATCCCTGCACATAGTCGTGACAATCTTTAAAGATTGTCGGCAAAAAAAAACCGGACTGCAGTATTTTATGAGTTGTTCGCGTTCCTCCAAAATGACCCCACACTGTGATGAGTGGCAGTGTCAGATCACGTTCCAGGCCTCGTGGGTCGGGATACACCTTCTCAGGATGTTATCGGCCCCCTGTTTGAATAGGTACGGGTCATCCCAGAGATACTGTCGGCTTTCGAAAACGAACCGTTTCCGCTGAGACGGGGTGAGATCCTCGGGAAGCATGCCAATTACCAAGTAATTGGCTATGGCATAATACCATGGTCTCCCGATTTTTACTGCCATGATGTGTTCGTCCGGGAAGTTTTCCTTAATTGGCACCGGGTCCACATTCACATTCTCAAGTCTGGATAGGTGATCCGCTACCACGTTCTCAACTCCCTTCTTGTCCCGGATTTCCACGTCGAATTCCTGCATCAGTAGTACCCACCTCAACAGTCTCGGTTTCGCGTCCTTCTTGTCCAGCAGGTATTTCAGGGCACTATGGTCGGTAAAAACGATAACTTTTGACCAGACCAAATAGGGCCTGAATTCGTCCAGGGCATACACCACAGCCAGCAGTTCCTTTTCTGTCGTGCCATAGTTGAGTTGGGCATCGTTGAGTACCCAGCTCGCATAATAAATCACGTTGCAGACTTTGTCCTTTCGCTGCCCCAAAACTGCCCCGACTGCGTAGTCGCTGGCGTGACACATCAGCTCAAACGGGAGTGACCAATCTGGTGTAGTTATAACCGGGGCTGTGGTCAGCTTCTCTTTTAAATGGTCAAAAGCCTGCCGACATTCTGCATCGAAATCAAAGGGTACGTCTTTTTCGAGTAAAGCGCAGAGTGGCTTTGTGAACTTGGAAAAGTCTTTGATGAACCTCCGGTAAAATCCTGCATGTCCCAGAAAAATTTTGATCGCCCTTACGTTTGTCGGGTATGGAAGCTGCTTTATCACCTCGATATTAGCCCTGTCCACCTCGAGTCCCTTGCTGGAAATTCTGTGACCCATCACGATCCCCTCGGTGACCATAAAGTGACACTTTTCCCAATTGAGCACCAAATTCGCCTTCTTGCATCGGACCAGAACCTGACCCAAATGGTACAGGCAGTCATCGAAACTGTCCCCGAATAGTGAAAAATCGTCCATAAAGACCTCCAGATTTTTCTCGATCATGTCGAAAAAAATCGCCATCATACATCTCTGAAAACGTGACTGGAGCGTTACACAACCCGAACGGCATGCTCCGAAACGCGAACGTACCGTATGGGCAGGTAAACGTCTTCTTTTCCTGGTCTTCGGGGGCTATGCAAATCTGGTTGTACCCGGAATACCCGTCCAAAAAACAGTAATAGGCGTGGTGGGCCAGCCGGTCCAGCATGTGGTCCATGAATGGTAGCGGGAAGTGGTCTTTCAGTGTTGCTTCGTTTAGCCTCCGATAGTCCATGCAGATCCGCCAGCCTGTAACGGTGCGCTGCGCAATCTGCTCCTGGTCATTATTCTGCACCACCGTAATACCCCCCTTTTTGGGCACGCACTGGACCGGGCTGATCCACGTGCTGTCCGATATGGAGTATATGATTCTCGCTTCCACCCACTTCATGACCTCTTCGCACAACGTCCTTCATGTTTGGATTCAGTCTCCGCTGGGGCTGAATCACCGGTTTCTTGCCTTCTTCAATTCGGATCTTGTGCATGCAATAGGAGGGGCTGGTCCACTTGATATCTGCAATCGTCCAGGCGATTGCTTCCTTATGCTCTCGCAGTACCTCCAATAGTTTTTGCTCCTGTTCCTGAGATAAACGAGACGAAACAATTACTGGCAGAGTACTATTATCACCAATGTATGCATACCTAAGATGGCCCGGGAGCGGTTTAAGCTCCAGTGCGGGTGGCTCCTTGAGTGACGGGACCAGAATCATCTTTTGCCCGCCGTCTTCGTCTCGGTGCAAAGTGGTCCAGTCCTCGGCTCTCATGGCGTGCTCGCACCGAGTCTTCTCCTTATCTTCCCCGTACATGTTGTCTAGCTCTTCCCACAATTGGTCCATCTCCTCGTTTTCCCAGCCTTCGTCAACCACGTCTATGGCAAAGATATCCTCGCGGTCGTAGTAATTTGGCAGTTGCAGATTTTTGAAAACGTTGAATTTCACTTTTTCCTCGTTAATCTGCATGGTTGCAGTTTATCATTGTTTCGCCCATGGCCAAAAACGGCTTGCCAAGTATGAGCGGTACCTCCTCTGCCTCCATGTCCAGGATGACGAAATCTACCGGAAAAATCAGCTCGCCGACTTTGACCAGAATATCCTCGATAACTCCATAAGCCTGTTTTACGGACCTGTCTGCCATCTGCAGCATGATTCTGGTGGGTCGGGGTTCACCGAATTTCAAACTCTTGAAAATCGTCAACGGCATCAGGTCGATGCTGGCCCCTAGGTCACACAGAGCCTTTCCTGTGTAAGCATTACCTAGGGTAACTGGTATAACAAAGCTGCCAGGATCCTTTCTCTTCCTCGGTAGCCCATTATTCACACAATTGCTCACTTCCGCCGTCAGGTTTATGGTCTCGAAATCGCTCACCCGCCTCCTCCCATACAAGATGTCCTTGAGGAATTTGGCATAAATGGGCATCTTAGCCAAAGCCTCGGCAAAAGGTATGTTGATCTGCAGCTGTTTGAACATCTCGAGAAACCTGGCGTAATCCTTGCTGTAGTCCCTCTTTCGTGTTCACAAGGGGTACGACACCTCCTTGGAGACAGGTACCATTTCTGCATCTATCTCGTTCTGCACTGCATCCTGCTAAACCGAGCCCTTCGGCTAGGGGCGGTCGACTGTGCTGTTATCCTGGCCCGACAAGTTGCGTTCCACTTCTTTCGAATTTTCTGCACGTGCGTGGCTGGGATACGGTGGATCCTGCAGTGCCAATCCACTCCGAGTGGAGATAGCATTGATCTGAGCCCGTGGATTATTTACTGTATTCGAGGGTAGGTTTCCGGGCTGTCTCTCTGTTAGTTGCTGTACTAACTGCCCCACTTGTACTTCCAAAGCGCGCAGTGACGTTTTGGTTGTCTGCATGTCTGCTGTCAGGGCGTCCATGTGCTTGAACCGGGACTCCATGGTATGGAACATGGAGTCGTTCTTCTTCATCTGAGCGTCGTACTGCTGTGCAGATGGGCCCGACTGATCCTGCTGCGTCGGTGCAGCCTGCTGGGCTGGTGGCATGTTCTTGAACCCCGGTGCATAAACTGCTGCGTTCAGGTTTCCGTACCGGAACGTGGGATGGTCTCTCGTACCCGGTCGGTACCGGCTCGGGTCCCACTGCTGTTGTACGTAATTGGTGTCTTCGGTCCTCAATTTCCCAATGGCTGTGTCCAAATCGGGTTCGTCGATTGCTGCAAAAGTCTTCTTATCCGAGTAGACTTTCTTGACCAAGTCATGAACGATCTTGGCCAGGTTGTCTATCCGGTCATCCTCTGCTGGTTCGGCTCTAGCCGTCATCCTGCGATCGTCAAACAGTCGGGTGTCCTTCTTGGCTAACTGCTTCATTAGGTCATACACACCATCTTTGTCCACGTGATACAAGAAGTTTCCCCCGGCTTCTCTGTCAATCCTGTCGGCGTTCTCCCTGTCTAGGGCATGGTAGAAAACCTGCAAGATCTTCGCGTCTCCAAAACCGTGGTTTGGGCACCGTTTTACCAATCTCATGACCCTGTCCCATGCGTCTACCACCTTCTCCCCCATCTTCTGCCTGAATGACAGAATCTCGCTCTGTAACTGTATCACTCGGGAGGCAGGATAGAACTTTGCCAAAAAATCTGCGACACACTCCTCCCATGTGGTGATGGATCGGGGTGGTCGGGATTCGAGCCAGTCTTTGGCCACTCCGTATAGGCAGTATGGGAATAAGATCAGCATGAGTGCCTCGGCTTCTACCCCCTTGTATCTGACCTTGTTGCAGTAATCCTCGAATTTCCCAATAAAATCGTTCGGGTCTTCGTCGGCCCTACCATGAAACGGGCAGAGAGTTTGTACCGTCTGGATGGTGGATGGTTTGATGTCAAAATGCTCGGCGGTGATCTCGGGCACCACAATAGCTCGCTCATGCCCCCCGGTGGGGACTTCGAAATATTCCACCAACGCTCTCCCAAATCGGTTATATGTTCTCTGGTCGCTTCGGGCAGCATGACCCGCTGTGAAAAGTTCCTCGATGTACCGAGCCATCTGGGGTGGGGGTACGTGTCTCTCGTTCCTGCCCACCGGCTTCAGTGTTCTCGGGCGTATCTCTCTGGTTGGTTGCCATTCTGCTTTCTCGGTTTCTGCGGTTCTGTTCGGTGTACAGTTTTTCTGGATTGTCGAGTGGTGGTACCAAATCGCGAGGCATCTGGGCATCAACTGAACAGTCCTGAAAACGCAGATTCAAAAACGCAGTGAGATAAAAAGAAAAAAAACAAAACTGAAAAATAAACAAAAACTCTGCAAACTAATTCTGACAACTAAATAGACCCTAAAAAGTCCCCGGCAACGGCGCCAAAAACTTGATGCGCAACTTAACGTGCTGTTCGCAAGTATACGAATCTTGTAATACCGGGTGTAATTAAACTCGGGTGATCGTTCCCACGAGGACTATTTCGGGTTTTCTCACGTCGTCAGTTTCGGTTAACCGAGGGTAGTAACAAGGAGGAATAGGTTGTGATTGCAATTAATAAACTAAAAACAGAAATTTAAAACGTAAACGTACATATTTTTTGTGACGTTTTCTGAAATAAGTTGAATCGGTTGTTACGATAATAGATGATAACTAGGCAGACTTTTCAGATTCCACATATAATCCCGATCCTGCAGACTTTCGGATTCTTGTTAAGCTGCCTAAGTCTGCAGTCTCGGTCTAAGCCTGTTAAGGTTTCTAACCTGTCCGAATTGCCCGGGTCAAATTCTCTAACAGTTGGTCTCACGTTTTTCAATGCTAGCCCTATCTCCCTTTCTCTGGTCGGTCTATCAGGGTAAGGTACTAAATCCTGACTTTTCTTCCTAACCCTAACTTGACGTTTTCACCTACAAGTTCGGGTCTATAGCAATCCTGGGTGATCAATCCTATCATGCATATACGATAATAATCAAAGCCAGAATAACAGATACAACTTTCTGAATTAAGATAACAATCATGAATCCATAAACGATGTAGTCAAAAAATCTGGATACCAAACCCTAGGTTCACCGAGAACCTAGGTAAGAAGTTTAGCTACGACTAGACATAATACAAAACGCAGTTTGTGAATATAAAGAGAGAGAACGAAATCAAACTAAGTCTTCGAATCTCGAATCGCGCTTCCGTGCTCTCCGTGAATGCTCTGACTTACCATTCGGTTGTGCTGAGAATTGTTTGTGTTCAAAACGAGCTTGGACGAGTCTTTAAATAGTGTTGTTTTCCCGAAAACGCATGCGCCAGAAATTACGGAATCGACCATCGGTCCACCGACTTTGACAAAAAGTCAAACTGGCTGCGTATATACGCAACCAGGGCCAAAAATCCTCCAACCATCACCCTCCCTGCCTGCGTATATACGCAGGCAGGGGGTGGTGATGGGGCCCTACTTGGTCCTTTGGTGGGCCTGTTTGGGTCCCCTGGGTCCCACTCTTCTGCCTGATGCTCCCGGTTTGCCTCCCTTGGTATTCTCCTGCTTTTCCGTGTTCCTGTCTTGACCCAGTCCTGTGTACGTTTCCCGAGACGGTCCCGGCTTGGTCCCGGCACGCTTCTCGATGCACGTTCCGAACCTGTTCCTGAAAAGGCAACACGAACGAAAACCTGCAATCATATCCAAATATAGCAATAAATAAGCAGAAATCCAGAAAGTACAAATAAACATCTCGTTCTAGATTCCCGAGGCATTCTAAGGCAATTTCCGGCAAAATACGCTATTTCCGGCACAAACACTCGTGAAATCAGGCTAAAAGATAACCCTTAATTGGGCGTTATCAAATACCCCCGCACTAAACATTGCTGGTCCCGAGCAATCCTGCCAACACTAGCCTGACATCATACCTCTCTGCCCTCGTGAGACTGGCTCTGTGCATACACTACCGTTGCATACTCTTTCGACCCGAACCTTTCAACCGGACGACTCGATAGAAAAACTAACTCAGATAGAATACACACAGACTCAAACGACTCAAAACAGACAAATGACAAAATATTTTTGGGGAGATTGGGCAACCTCAAAAACATAACCAGTGTGTCCTCGTGATCTCATCCTTTTCAGAATGTACTTCCCTGCAAGCGATCGGTAAGTCTGAACATATGTATATGGTGGATTTAATCGCTGGACCAAAGTACTATTACTTTGGTTACCAAACTGGGCAAATCCCTAGCTAACTTACCATCCGAGCTGTTTCCGAAAGGATCTATGTCTAATTAGGTAGGATATATATGTGTGTCAAGGTACGACATAGTCCTACTTGTTATGACATTCTCACAATTTACCAAACTCACACCCCTCACCGAGATCCTGAAAAACTACTCAAACCACCTAAGTTCCTGCTTTCCCAATTCTTCTGTCCCCCGGTGTGTCTTCGCACTGCTCGCGGCCACAAATGTGAAGCGCTGTAAACGTCTCAAAAATTGTGCCACTCACTCAGCTTTTTATTTAAATAACAAATAACATAAAACAAACTAAGAACTAGATCATTAACTTTTTTTTCTTTTCTTCTTTTTTTTTCTTTTTATTCTGTGTTTTTTTTTCTCTTTTTTTTTTTTTAAATAAACCGACTATATACAAGCATACACGAATACTGATAATACTAAACTGACTAAAGCTGAGTGAGTGAAAATCTCTGTCGTGGGGTACGTAAAATGTCCTCATGTGCAGTACCCCCACACTAATCCTGAAGCGCTAATCCTGTAGTCGAAATAATACTGTGCAGTTCCACCGAACCTCCTCATCACCAAAGATGTAGAAAAACGGCACAACCACCAATTAACTCTTCAACCCCCCGGAACCCCGTTTTGTGCGAAAAAAGTGCTCGCACGCGACTAACTCCTCCTGTGGTCACTATGTAATGAAGTGATCCACCTCCGCAAATTAATGCACTGTCGCCACTAACTCACCCTGTCATGCCCTCGAAAAACGTGTCGATACCAAAACTGTCCAAAACTGATAAATCATGAAGCTCTCCCATCTAAAACCCCACCCTACTCACTCCCTCCGTCATAACACGTAGAATATCCAACTATCGACTGATGAGGTCTCAAAGAAGGCTGCCTAGGCTAAAGTGGCTAAGAAGAAAGAGGGTAAATGGCTTCAAACGGGTTGACTAATTGGACCTAGGGGTAAGAAAACAGGACGTGAGGTCCCTTGATAGCCAGTCACTCCACCGAAAAATGCGATGACCGTGACGGCGCCCGTGGGCTGGTTGTCGACTACCTAACTGACGGTGGTGTAGCAACTAGTCGGATTCTTAGCTCAGGTGATAATTACTTGCGGATTCCAAATGTCGCTGGCTCTCACCTATCGACTATACCTCGGTGCAAGTTTTCTTTTCTTTCAAAAGACTCGACCTCGATTTCTTCACTGTTTCTGTTATCTCGATTGCCCTTTCTCAAAATTTTCTGATTTTTTTTATATATATTTTTTTTTGAAAAATAATTTATACTGCTCTTTGCGTATATACGCAGGGCTGCGTATATACTCAACCAGCAGCATAAAAAGTATTAATTTTTTAATTTTTTTTTTATATAAATATATACAATGCATGGCTAGAATGTTTGTGGTGGGTTGACTCAAATAACGAAAATATGTCGACTCAAAAATATAAAATAAAAACTGCAAATAAACATGAAAAAACGTGCAGACCGGGTTAATGCAGACACGACTACCACCCCCACACTAAGAGGTGGCATGCCCTCATGGCACTCACTCGTCCGGAAAAAATGTCGGGTCTGACCCGGTCTCGGAAGTACCGGATATACTGCCCGGAGAGTTGCTGCCAGAATCAGTCTGGTAGACGACCGGCCGACGCACACGTGCACGGGGCCGGTAATCAGAGGACTGCGACTCTGACCCAGTCCAACTGCTAGGTGGCTGGGAGCGCAATCTCGTCCTGCCACTCAAAGGCTGCTGGGTATGGGACCCAGTCTGACGTCCTGTGGGCTGCTATGATCGTGTCCCAGGCTGACGTCCTGTGGGCTGCTGGGATCGTGTCCCAGGTGGTTGGGTCGGGGGAGGTGGAGCAGAGGTATACTCGCTTGAGTCCCCGTCATCCAACCAACTCGTGATGAAGCTGCTGGAGTAGGTAGGGGGAAAATACAGCGGGAGTGGCGGTTCTCGACCTGCGTGTCGAGCTGCCTCCCGCTGCTCCTCTCGAATGCTAGCAAGTGCAGCGTGGGTGTCCTTCGTGACCTTCCGCTGAGTCCGGCGGGTATGTGTGAGAGTCCTCCAAAGTTTGCCCGCTTTGTCGAGCATTCTCTCCCCAATGGACTTGTGTCCGCCACGACACCCCTCAAATCCCTCGTCAACTCTGGGCAACCTACGTGGCGGGGCTGGTCTAGCTCTCGGGGTCGGGTCGGCCCGTGGGGCCGGCTCACCTCGCTGTCGAGCTGGCTGGGTGTGGGCATTCCTCTCAGTCCCCTGCCGAATCGACTCGGGACGCTCAGTCTCTCGACTAGTTCGGCATCGCCGAAGTCCGGCCGATGCCTGGCGACTGGCAGGTCGCTCCTGAGTCGAACGCCTCCTAGGGGCAGGGGCAGGATCCTCCTCCATAATGTCGTCATCCTCATCGAGGTCAACGACCGGCTCCTGTGGGCCCGGGTTACGGGCCATGATCTTCCTATAAGGCCGTGGACGAGGAGGCTCTAAGTCGCCCTCAAGGATCTCTATGGGAACCTCAAAATCCCCCGCCAGTTTGGCGATTAGGTTGGCGTACCCCAACCCCTTATGGCTCGCGGTGTTGTTCTGCTCCGGCATGTAAATCCAGATACGACGAGGAATGTCGACCTCTCGCTGGAGAACGAGGCAGTAGACTAAGAGTACGTACTCATAGTCAAGATGGGTAAAATGCTTGATACCCACTACCCTGTTCACTACCCACTCGGCCCACCATCGTGGTGGCCCGGTAAAAAATTGAGAGTGCATTTTCTTTCCTATCTCCCCAGCACCCTCCCTCTCGAAATGGGCACCCGGGTACCCACGAGTCACAACCCGCAAAATCTCAGCATCGCTCAGCGAGTAATCCTGACACTCAGCATAGGTGCACGGGACGTTCCTCAACGGGATCCCATACGCCTGGCGGATACTGTCCGCCGTGACTAAACTAAACTGCCTCCGGCAGTACACCTATCGGGTGTCACCGTTGGCCTCACCCGCCCCCTTATGCATGAGGTTACTGTAAAACTCACGCACCAAGGAGGAACTAGACACCTCCGGAAACCCGGCCAAGGACTGTCCGAAATGTTCCGGACGACTAGCAAACTCTGCCATCTCTAGTGGCATGTTCATGTGGTCAACCTCAAAGCGGTAGTCCTGCGGCAGTTCTTGACCCATTTTCGTCGCGGTCAAATAGTAAAAATGAGCATAATGGTTTACGAACCGAAAACTGTCAAACCTCCTAGAGGTGATTTGTTCCGCGGCGTACTCAGTAGGGAACTCGTCCCGGTTTTGGTCAAGGACCGGCACTCCGAACTCCATAATAGGCAAAACCTCGAAAAACGTGCCTACTCGGGAATTAAAGCAAAAAAAATGTGAAACGTACACGTAACAAGTGTGTCTCAATAGATAGTCCACCTAAGAGCTACCAGAGGTCCACACGGCAAGTGCTGCTCCAAAATCAAAAATACCGAAAAATTACGGACCCGGCTACGGGTCGTGCCAAAACGGAAAATCAAGAGAAAGATGAGATTTTCGACCTTCCCTTAATAGGGGTAAAGACCGGAGATTCTGCCCGGAAATTCGCCGGAAAAGTCGCCGGCGGTCGCCGGAAAAATCGCCGGAAAACGTAACTGCCCGGAATTGAAATCCTAACCCACCAAATCGAAGCCCTCGATCTCCTCTTTCACCTTCCCTTGTTTGGTTTTTTCTAGTTCTTGCTCTAACACCTTCGAATCGGCACTTTTCCTCAAGAACACGCCATTCCTAGATGGAAAATTCCTTCTCGATTCTCGCTTGTTTCTGGATTTTGATGGATGATACTTTCTCCTTGCGACGAGGGGATTCCAGAAATGTGCCCGGAACCTGATTTGGAGGTCCGAGTCAAATTTGTGTTCTTCAAGCTTGAGAGAAAATGGAGGAAGAGAGAGAGAGAGGAAGGTGCTACTATGGAGCCCGTCGGCCTCCTTCCCCTCTTTAACCCTAATTTTTTCAAAATTACAAAAATACCCCTCTAGTTTGAAAAAATTACATTTTTTTTCTTTCTGTCTACGTATATACGCAAGGCTGCGTATATACTCAATCAGAAATCAAAAGAAAACAAAAAATAAAATAAAAAAAATTATGCCCCTGGTTGCGTATATACACAGGGGTGCGTATATACGCAACCAGCACATTTTTTTTTTCTCTCTTCCTCTGTTTTCCCGGTTTTGCCTGATTTTTATTTTGATGTATCTGCACAATCTCAAATTTCAAGTCAAAAACCCGCTCAACTCGCCTCTCTCAGAAATTCAGAACTGAATATAATAACGTAATAAAATAAAGAAAATAAATTAATTAACGATTACTTTGGGTTGCCTCCCAAACAGCGCCTTGTGATTTACGGTCGACGGCCCGACCTTGTTACCTCTTACGGGTCATCAAAATAGACTGGGTCTATTTTGACGACTTCGGCGGTCTCGAGATATGGCTTGATCCGATTCCCGTTCACGCTGAAACTGGACTTATCTTTTGGATTTTCCAGCTCGAATTCTCCCCATGCAAAAATCTGCTTGATGATGCACGGGCCTGACCAACGAGACCTCAGTTTTCCTGGAAAAAAACCGCATCTGGGTATTGTAGAGAAGCACTTTATCGCCTTCGTTAAAATGCTTTGGCGTGATACGGTGACCATGCCACTTCTTCGTCTTCTCTTTGTAAATTTTGGCGCTCTCGAAAGCCGTTCTGCGGAACTCCTCTAATTCCAGCAGGGCCATCTTCCTCTTATCTCCTGCCAGATTCTGGTCCAAGTTGAGCAGCTTGATGGCCCAATACGCATTGTGCTCCAATTCCACCGGTAATGGCACGCTTTCCCAAACACGAGCTGGTATGGCGACATACCCAGCGGTGTTTTGAAAGCAGTCCTGTATGCCCAGAGCGCATCTTCCAGTCTGATGGACCAATCCTTTCGGCCGAGATGCACTGTTTACTCGAGTATGCTCTTTGATCTCTTGATTTGAAACCTCGGCTTGCCCGTTTGTCTGCGGTTGGTAGGGTAACGATACTTTATGAACTGACACGCCGTACTGTTTCAGAACTTTCGCAAAAACTCGATTGATTAAGTGGGAGCCCTCGTCACTGATCATTGCCCTGGGAGTTCCGAAACGAGTGAAAATGTTACGTTTCAGAAAACGCTCAACTGTGGTTGCATCGTTTTTCTGACACGCGATCGCTTCGATCCACTAAGTCACATAATCCACTGCCAGCAGAGTATAGAGATTACCCATGGAGGACGGGAATGGCCCCATAAAGTCAATTCCCCATACATCAAAAGGCTCTGCTTCCTACCACACGGTCATCGGCATCTCGTCCCGATGTGACGTGTTTCCTGTTCTCTGGCATCTATCACATCCCTACACATAGTCGTGACAATCTTTAAAGATTGTCGGCCAAAAAAAACCGGACTGCAGTATTTTATGAGTTGTTCGCGTTCCCCCAAAATGACCCCACACTGTGATGAGTGGCAGTGTCGGATCACGTTCCAGGCCTCGTGGGTCGGGATACACCTTCTCAGGATGTTATCGGCCCCCAGTTTGAATAGGTACGGGTCATCCCAGAGATAATGTCGGCTTTCGAAAACGAACCGTTTCCGCTGAGACGGGGTGAGATCCTCGGGAAGCGGGCCAGTTACCAAGTAATTGGCTATGGCATAATACCATGGTCTCCCGATTTTTACTGCCATGATGTGTTCGTCCGGGAAGTTTTCCTTAATTGGCACCGGGTCCACATTCACATTCTCAAGTCCGGATAGGTGATCCGCTACCACGTTCTCAACTCCCTTCTTGTCCCGGATTTCCACGTCGAATTCCTGCATCAGTAGTACCCACCTCAACTGTCTCGGTTTCGCGTCCTTCTTGTCCAGCAAGTATTTCAGGGCACTATGGTCGATAAAAACGATAACTTTTGACCCGACCAAATAGGGCCTGAATTCGTCCAGGGCATACAACAGCAGTTCCTTTTCTGTCGTGCCATAGTTGAGCTGGGCATCGTTGAGTACCCGGCTCGCATAATAAATCACGTGGCAGACTTTATCCTTTCGCTGCCCCAAAACTGCCCCGACTGCTTAGTCACTGGCGTGACACATCAGCTCAAACGGGAGTGACAAATCTGGTGTAGTTATAACCGGGGCTGTGGTCAGCTTCTCTTTTAAATGGTCAAAAGCCTGCCGACATTCTGCATCGAAATCAAAGGGTACGTCTTTTCCGAGTAAAGCGCAGAGTGGCTTTGTGATCTTGGAAAAGTCTTTGATGAACCTCCGGTAAATTCCTGCATGTCCCAGAAAACTTTTGATCGCCCTTAAGTTTGTCGGGTATGGAAGCTGCTTTATCACCTCGATCTTAGCCCTGTCCACCTCGAGTCCCTTGCTGGAAATTCTGTGACCCAGAACAATCCCCTCGGTGACCATAAAGTGACACTTTTCCCAATTGAGCACCAAATTCGCCTTCTTGCATCGGACCAGAACCTTACCCAAATGGTACAGGCAGTCATCGAAACTGTCCCCGAATAGTGAAAAATCGTCCATAAAGACCTCCAGATTTTTCTCGATCATGACGAAAAAAATAGCCATCATACATCTCTGAAACGTGGCTGGAGCGTTACACAACCCGAACGGCATGCGCCGAAACGCGAACTTACCGTATGGGCAGGTAAACGTCGTCTTTTCCTGGTCTTCGGGGGCTATGAAAATCTGGTTGTACCCGGAATACCCGTCCAAAAAACAGTAATAGGCGTGGTGGGCGAGCCGGTCCAGCATCTGGTCCATGAATGGTAGCGGGAAGTGGTCTTTCAGTGTTGCTTCGTTTAGCCTCTGATAGTCCATGCAGATCCGCCAGCCTGTAACGGTGCGCTGCGCAATATGCTCTTGGTCATTATTCTGCACCACCGTAATACCCCCATTTTTGGGCACGCACTGGACCGGGCTGATCCACGTGCTGTCCGATATGGGGTATATGATTCCCGCTTCCAGCCACTTCATGACCTCTTTTCGCACAACGTCCTTCATGTTTGGATTCAGTCTCCGCTGGGGCTGAATCACCGGTTTCTTGCCTTCTTCAATTCGGATCTTGTGCATGCAATAGGAGGGGCTAATCCCCTTGATATCTTCAATCGTCCAGGCGATTGCTTCCTTATGCTCTCGCAGTACCTCCAACAGTTTCTGCTCCTGTTCCTGAGATAAACGAGACGAAACAATTACGGGAAGAGTACTATTATCACCAATGTATGCATACCTGAGATGGCCCGGGAGAGGTTTCAGCTCCAGTGTGGGTGGCTCCTTGAGTGACGGGACCAGAAACATCTTTTGCCCGCCGTCTTCGTCTCGGTGCAAAGTGTTCCAGTCCTCGGCTCTCATGGCGTGCTCGCACCGAGTCTTCTCCTTTTCTTCCCCGTACATGCTGTCTATCTTTTCCCACAATTGGTCCATCTCCTCGTTTTCCCAACCTTCGTCAACCACGTCTATGGCAAAGATATCCTCGTGGTCGTAGTAATTTGGCAGTTGCAGATTTTTGAAAACGTTGAATTTCACTTTTTCCTCGTTAATCTGCATGGTCAGCTCCCCGCTCTTGCAGTTTATCATTGCTTCGCCCGTGGCCAAAAACGGCCTGCCAAGTATGAGCGGTACCTCCCCTGCCTCCATGTCCAGGATGACGAAATCTGCCGGAAAATTAGCTCGCCGACTTTGACCAAAATATCCTCGATAACTCCATAAGCATATACGATAATAATCAAAGCCAGAATAACAGATACAACTTGCTGAATTAAGATAACAATCATGAATCCATAAACGAAGTAGTCATAAAATCTGGATACGAAACCCTTGGTTCACCGAGAACCTAGGTAAGAAGTTTAGCTACGACTAGACATAATACAAAACGCAGTTTCTGAATATAAAGAGAGAGAACGAAATCAAACTAAGTCTTCGAATCTCGAATCGCGCTTCCGTGCTCTCCGTGAATGCTCTGACTTGCCCTTCAGTTGTGCTGAGAATTGTGTGTGTTCAAAACAAGCCTGGACGAGTCTTTAAATAGTGATGTTTTCCCCAAAACGCGTGCGCCAGAAATTACGGAATCTGCCATCGGTCCACCAACTTTGACAAAAAAGTCAAACCGACTGCGCATATACGCAAGGCTGCGTATATACGCAACCAGGGCCGAAAATCCTCCAACCATCACCCTCCCTGCCTACGTATATACGCAAGACCTGCGTATATACGCAGGCAGGGGGTGGTGATGGGGCCCTGCTTGGTCCTTTGGTGGGCCTGGTTGGGTCCCCTGGGTCCCACTCACTGCCTGATGCTCCCGGTTTGCCTCCCTTGGTGTTCTCCTGCTTTTTCGTGTTCCCGTCTTGACCCGGTCGTGTGCACGTTTCCCGAGACGGTCCCGGCTTGGTCCCGGCACGCTTCCCGATGCATCTTCCGAACCTGTTCCTGAAAAGGAAACACGAACGAAAACCCGCGATCATATCCAAATATAACAATACATAAGCAGAAATCCAGAAAGTACAAATAAACATCTCGTTCTAGATTCCCGAGGCATTCTAAGGCAATTTCCGGCAAAATACGCTATTTCCGGCACAAACACTCGTGAAATCAGGCTAAATGATAACCCCTAATTGGGGGTTATCACAGCCCCACACTCGATGTAAGCAATATCAAAAACCCGATAGTCAATGTATAAACGTGCTTTTCCAACCAATCCTCCTCATCACCTAAGATGTAGAAAATATAAATGAAGAACAAGCACGTCCTCCTATATGATCAATAAACCCACCACATATCGTGCGGAAAGAATGTCAAGCACTACGCTACTCCACCTGTGATCGTGGTGTAAGGACACGACTCACCGCCGCACCGAAGTGTGCTACCGTCTCTAACACACCCTCACATCCCCTCAAAAGATGACATGTAAGAGTATCCACTCAAGATGTATAATATCAGCTCACTCTCAACGAACCTCCCTAACTCGACTCCCTCTATCATGATGCATGGGAAGGGACCATTCTAACTAGTGATGAAAGTCACAAGGAAGGGCTTCCTAGGCTAGAGGCTGTAAATAAAAGGGGTAGATGGATCAAATTGGGGTAACTAGTGGACCTAGGCGATGGAGACGAGACGTGAGGTCCCCATAAATCACTCGCACAGCTGTTCCGTTGCCACTACGAGGAGGGATGACGACTACCTAAGTGACGGTGGTGTAGCGCTAGTAGGATAACTAGTTAGAGAGACAGCTACTCACAATTCTCGAGTGCATTGGCCCTATAGCCTTTCTACTCCAGATTCTCGTGTCTACCTCACCTCTGATTTTCATACTACCTAGGGAAAACTATCATAAATCCATCTCCACGCTTACTCTCTTCAATTGCCCTTTCTCAAAAAATTCAATTTTTAGGATTTTTTTAATTTTTAATTTTTTTCTTTAGTTTTTTTCTTTCTTTTTTTTCATTCTATTTTCCTAACTCTATATGCTTAGTGGACTCAATAACTAAACGTGCACAAATAATCTATACAATACAATATAGAAACGTGCGCATGCAATCCTAAGGACTAACTCTATATGCAAAATCGACTCACTAATCTATATGTAACATGGTTATGAAATGTAAGGCAAGTAAAGATATGTGTAACCCCCCCCCCCCCCCCCACCCACACACACACACACACACTTGAGATAATCATTGTCCTCAATTGAATTTAGAGTCTACCCCCACAGGACATGATCCCCTAGTGTGAGGAAGAAAGAGAAAAAATTCAAGTGTGTCAGGCCATTTCGAGCCGAAATAGATAGCATTTCGGTCCGAAATATGGTGTATTTCAGGCCGAAATGAAATCTATTTCGGGTAGAAATGTTTTCAAAACACCAGAACAGGACCATTTCGGGCCGAAATGGCTTCTATTTCGGGCCGAAATGCACTGGGATTGACCTCGTTTTTTTTCTTTGTTTTGCACCATTTGTTGGACTTCGAGGCACGTTGTACACCTCCAGAAAGGGAATCCAACACCTATGCTCTCTTATTCATTCATGCACGCTCAATTCAAATGTCAGAACTCTCTCTCTCCCTCTCTCATCTCTATCAATCAATTACAGAGAACTTAACAACACAAACTGAACAAATTATCAAAAATCCTACTCTACATTGGGTTGCCTCTCAAGAAGCGCTTGTAATTTAAGGTCGATGGCCCGACCGGTTACCTCAACCGAAAAGGAACATAGAGGGTGATTTATCCCTCCACTTCTTCTTCTTCCACCATCTTTGCTCAATAAACTTTTTCTCACGAAGTGCACACAGGCTCTTTGGACATGGTGGAAAGCTTTGGAAGTTAACCTCTTTCATCTTGCATTTCTTCTTCTTTATCAACTTCCATAGAGTATCACTAGGCTCAAATTAATCTCTCTCCAAGAAATCATCCCAGTGATACTCCTTCGGTGCTAAATGATCTTCATTAGATACATTCATCTCATCTATACCCCCACACTTGACGATTTCCAACGTCTTGACTATGGCATATAGATCGTCAATAGGATAGCCAATAGAACAAGAAATTGGAAGTTGCCCATCATGTCCATCCCCAAAAGGCTCTCCATACACAAGTCTTCTCAACTCATTACGGACTTGATTTACATGAGATATGGAAAAGTCTTCAAAAAACTGAGTAGGGGCTTTTGCCTCAATTGTAATGGACACTATTTCTTCGCCAGCTCCATCATCAGCATACCACAAGCTCCCAATGTCGGTGTCATCCCAATCATGACAAGGATGTGAGATAATTGGAGGTTCCCTTGCAGAGAGCATCGCCTCCTCCATTGTTGGACACACAAGTCCACCCTTGTCTGAATCAGAGTCTGAGTCCTCATAAGTGGCAAAGTCCGCAAGTTTTCCAGGTACATTGCACTCTTTGCTCGGCTCAGGTACCTCTTCTTCCATCACTGCAGCTTGCGATTCGGATTCTCGTTCTTTCTCCATCCTAGCCATCAGTGTCCTTTGCATCTCTATGACAGTTGGTAGCCAATGAGGCTCATCCAAAACATCTTGTGATGGTGACCATAAAGGCTCGATTATGGGCTCAATGGCATGTGGCACAGGCTCCTCTTGTGGCTCATCTGTAACAAGGGACATCTTGGTGATGCGCGCTTGGATCTCCCCCATAATATTGTGCAAGTCTTCCATGCTCGCTGATGAGTCCTCTTGGTGGTGCTGAAGCTGCGGTGGATCGAATATGCATGCGTCTTCATACTTGTGATCCTTCTTGCATTTGTAGCACCAAATCATTGAGCATGGGTCATCATTGTGCCAAACTCTGCATTTAGCACAATAGTAGGGGTAATCAGAGATCCCCACATAATCCTCGTCGCTCCACATGCTCATTACGTCTCCTGCTTCCTACGTTCCTGCAAAATACAAACTCACAAGAAACCCGTGAAGCACAGAGATAGAAACAAAATAAAAAAACTAAATGAGAAGTACTCTAAACTAACTCCTAACTAAATAATCTACCTTTTTCCCCGGGAAGACACAAATTCTTACGTGTATGCCTAGGGCTAAATTGCCTCTAGGGCATCTTTTCCAACACTAAACTCGTGCCCAAAGAAACTGGGAACCTTCCAAATGAAATAAAGAAACAACCATAGAAGAAACCTTCCGAAGCCAGCTCGTGCTAGCTCTTACCAGCTCGTGGGAGCTCTGGTCTGTGCTCATGTGATTTCTGACAAGCTCGTTCCCAGGGACACCCCAAGTTTTTGTTCTTCTTTTGCTTGCCTTCCCTTGCTTGTTGACCACTTTGCTAACCTATTTTGAGGCATTAAAACTAGCAAATTTCCACCTTGTCTAAAATCCTCTTACCAACTTGAACTAAAACAAAAACTTCTCTCCTCAAATGGATGTTCAGCAGCTGTCTGTGGAAGCAAATCACCAAGTCGTTGCTCCAACTATCATGCTTTCTGCAACGAATGCGCCAGATGTTGATACACTTCCGGAAAAAGAAACAGGTGCACCACCTTGAACCAGACTTGAATACAATCATAAAAATGGGAACGAATGTATTCTAGATGCGCCCTTTTGCATCAGAAAAATGCACCACGACAAAGTACAAGATGTTACTAAGACCTGATGCACTAGTAACTACTTCCTAGAATATATTGTTAGTGCCAGATTGTGCCTGAATTCCTCAATTGCGCCAGACGCCAAAAACCCTAATCTCGCCAGATGCGAGTCAACCATGTGTCATGGTACATGCCCAAAACCATATGCACCTGGAAAAAAAAAGAACAAGTACATACTGCACGCCCGAACTAGAATTCGATCCGCATGCCTAAAATCTTATCTAGATCATAAAACCTAATTTTCGTTCCTCCATTTTTGACACCGAAGCCCTCTCTCATCCTTTACTACTTCGGCCGCCGACGGAGCTCAAGCAATGGTAAGCTCTCTCTCTCTCTCGCCTTAGCCGTCGTCGATATTCTCTATTCTCTCTGTTTAACACTTCCTCTCTCTAAAACTCCAATCATTTTCAATCTGTACAGGGGATCGATCTGAAAACCAAAGGCAAAAGCAAGCAGCCCAAGAGGACTGCACCAAAGTCCGACGATATCTACCTCAAGCTTCTCGTCAAGGTCTCAAATCCACTCCCAATCTCCCTCTAAATATGTAGTATTAGTAGACGTGTATTTTTTGTTTTTTTTTTCTAGAATAAATTGATTTTGGGGGTTTTTGAATCAGATGTACCGATAGTTTGTTCAGAGTACTGTAAGCAAGTTCTATGTCGTGGTTTTGAAGAGGTTGTTCATGAGTAAAGTGAACAAAGCTCCACTTTCGCTCTCCATATTGAATCAGCAATCTGGCATAGTTCTGAAGAGGTTGTTCATGAGTAAAGTTCAATGCCGTGGCGCTAGATTACTGATCATACGCAAGTTCAATGCGTATGATCATAAATGAGGGTTTATGATCTGCATGCCTAAAATCGAACTAGAATTCGATCATATGCGCCAGATTGCTCCATGCCATGAGCCCTGAAAGCCCCCTGAGGATTTAGAGAACTAGGTCGTCCTCAGAGTAAGTCTCTCCACCGGCAACTAAATATGTAGTGGTTGATTCTTCTTGTGACATTCCCTCTTCTAAGGACCTTTCTAGTTATAGTAGAAACATACATCAGTATGTAACTAGGATCCTCCTGGTCTCGTGTATCCCTTGTCTCTTTCTGATTTGACAATCAAGGCAAGCAAATCATGATAGACGCCCAAATCCTTGCATGCGGCCTTGTGCCTCAGGTCCCTCGTGTGAAGGTGTAGATAGTGCTTTCTGAGCTGACAGATCTTGGCCACGTGGCAACCATCCAGCACACCATATTGTGCTCCACACACACTGGATCACCAGCCGAGCTGATCCATGTGGGGGCTGCGAGACAGAGCCCTCGCATACCACTGCACGGGACTTGTAGGGACTTAGTGGTTTGGAGGCTAGAGTAAGCCCTGTCGCGTGCGAGCCAAGCCCGCACGCGACCTTTAGTAACTGTTTTGAGAGATTTATGGCACGAGCTCCATAAACCCGGTCAATCCGGTCAAACCCGGTCAACCTCGTAACGGTTCCGGTATTCGCGCACAACGTGCTGTAACGGTCCCTATATACTCGGACGAACGTGCCGTTATGGTTAAGCTAATTAAGCCGCCATTAATGGGCGCATTAACCACACTACAACGGTCACGTTCTCTGCTATATATAGGACGTTAACCTTTCCATACAAAGGAGAACACACCTGCCATACGCGGAAGCTCTGCCGAACCTCTGTCTCTCTCTCAGACATTACTACTGCCTTACTCTCTCCCTACACACAACCCAACTCTTCCTGTGCGATCTTTGATCCTCTACATACGGTGTACACGGAGGTCTCCCCGCCGGAATCTCTTGTGCACATTTTGGTGAACCCGACGTGAACTTGCCAACAAAAGCAACCATGTCTCAGGAGGATGATATCAGCAACAGATCGCCTTCCACCGAAACCGCCTCGGGAGAGGAGACCCGCCGTACTCCTACCACTCCCGGCGAGACACCGACGCTGGAGTCCTTGGACGCCACTGTCCAAAGTCAGGCGAAAGCTCTCAAAACCCAGTCCGCGCAGCTAGAACGGATCTTGGCCGTTCAGGGCACCCTTGCACCAAATCCTTCAACAGC
Source organism: Linanthus parryae (assembly GCA_023055425.1). Classification (NCBI taxonomy): domain Eukaryota; kingdom Viridiplantae; phylum Streptophyta; class Magnoliopsida; order Ericales; family Polemoniaceae; genus Linanthus; species Linanthus parryae. Next base: position 140,013,805 of record JALGPY010000002.1, on the reverse strand, counting down.
CACCGCCGTCTCTCAAGGAGGAGGAGGCCCTACCGCTCCGGGACTGGGAGTGTCAACCACACCTCCCAACCCTAACCTGCAGACTCCACCGGCGACTACGCAACTGCCTTCGATTCAGGGGTCAACAGCTCAGATGTTGCCTCTCACTGCTCACACTCCTCAGCCTTCGGCTTTGGCATCCAACCCGACTTTGCAGTACCCCTTGCCTCCTCCAACGGCGATCTGGGGCAATGCGAGTAGTAAATATGTCCCCAATCCTTCGGCAGCGTATGTGTCGCCTCCGCCTGCGGCAACCCCTCCTTCAACTACCGAGGGAAGCATTCTTGAATGCATGACGTCTCTACAGAAGCGCATGGACACTATTCTGGCTCACCAGTCATTCGCGGATACCATTATCCCGAAGCTAGACAACGATCCACCCATCCCGCGGGAGATCTATCTCATGCCCAACCCGGCGGGGTATAAGGCTCCTAAATGGGACAAGTTCGAGGATGTCAACGGAAACGCTCATGAGCATGTCATGCGTTTCATTGATGTCATGGGGCCATACGGAGCTGATCCCAAACTGCTGATGCGAGAGTTCCCAAAATCCTTGGGGAACGTAGCGTACAAATGGTACCGAACGTTGGAAGCCGAATCCGTGAAGACTTGGGACGACATGGTCCAGAAGTTCTACACCAAGTTCTTCCAGATGGAAGAAAAGGTGACAATGATCCATCTCTCATGGATGTATCAGAAGCGCGAGGAGGATGGGATCACTTTCATCAAGAAATTCAGGGCGAAGTCCTTGGAGTGCAAAGATCCTATGCTCGAAAGCCGCCTCGTAGAGATATGCCTGCAGTGCATGAGAGACGAATACAAAGGTATGCTCATCAATTTGCGAACACCTACGTTTTCAAAGCTAATTGAATGCACGAAGAACATCGAGCCTATAGTCGAGAGGCAGAAAAAGAAGAACGCTCCGGAGCGATCTTCGAGCGGCACCACCTACAAGATCAGGAGATTCAGTTACAAGAGGGGACGCGAAGCTGAGGTCAATACAGTTTCACCCCAGAAGCAAGCGAAGGTTGTGAACTTCGACGTACCACCTCTGCCATGCTCGGTAGAGGAGGCAAGCGACCTCTGCAGGCAGTGGCGCAAGGACGGTGTCCTACCGCCGCTCGAGAAGATACCCTCCAAGGAGATGGTAAGGGACCCTAAGTGGTGCAAGTACCACGGCAAGGTCATGCACCCCACAGCGGAATGTAAGAAGCTCAGGTTTACATTCGACCAGAAGATGAAGAACGGCGAGCTGATCGTCAGCGATCACAGGAAGGATGTGCGCAACAATCCGCTTCCTGCCCATGCGGAGCAAGACTCAAAAGGCAAAGAGGTTGCCATGATTTCGATCGTCGACTTGGAAGAAGTCGCAGAGGATGTTCTACCCATCATCGCTGAGGTTCATCATGACGAAGACTACAGTATGGACACAGAAGACGAACGTGCCGATCGGATGAAGGGGTCGCACGGCTTTAGCAGATTCTTTGACGAGATGAACTTCTCCGAGAAGTGCCGGACAGAAATGACGAAAGCAATCTTGAGGTTAGCGGAGGACTACGAGGAGGATCTTGTAGTTTCCAACGGGAAAGTCATCAGGGCGTCTCGCTCTACAGAAAAGATTATGACCTTTTCTGCCAGCGACAAGAAGACAGATGCGAGCCACCAGAGGCCTCTGTACGTGACAGCCATCATCAATGGCGTCGAGTTCAAACGAGCATTCGTCGATGGAGGAGCAGCGGTCAACGTCGTTTCGCTCCACACACTGAAACTAGCAGGGATCCCCGAGCACAAGATCGTCAGGCGCCCATGTCCGCTGATGGGATTCGGAAGCGACTCTAGAATGACGATCGGATGGATCTGCCTGGGCTTTCAAATTGGCAAAATCAAGTGCTCAGCAAAGTTCTATGTCATAGACGCAAACACCACGTATCACATGATCATAGGTCGAGCCTGGATTCATCGCTTCGACGCGGTTCCTTCAACGGCTCACCAGGTTATGAAAGCTGTCTGGAACGACAGAATAGTCGAGATACCGGCTTCAACGAATCCATTCAACTTGGATGAAGCACATCTTAGCGAGGCAGTGTGGTTCACTGAGATGGCGGACAAGCAGACACCGGGACCATTCAAACCTACTCCTTTGCCTCTCTGGGAGGACATCAAGGACCAGTCACCTGCGGGAGTAATGGTGACAAGAGAAGATGCCAAAGAAAAGCCGCCCACACGCGAAGAGGCGCCGCGTATCGCATACCATCGAAAGAATGTGTACACTCTGAAGAGAATCGCGAAACATGACCCCGAAGGCAAGGAGATAGAGAGCTTCTACGCCAATGGGAAGAAATGCTATCGCGTATGAAGGTGCGCGGGGATGTCCTCACACGGGCATGGGGATATCCCTGGGAAAATCAATCAAATTGAGCAAATTGCGCTAACGGAAAAGCCAATGCAGAGCACTCCAGACGAGAAGCTCAAAGAAGCACCTGAGTGCATGGAAGATAGGCCCAGACCACAAAAGCAAGAGCTAAAGGAAGTGTTCCTCAGCCCGAACGAGGAAAAGAAAAGGCCAGTCTTTCTAAGTGCGGACCTCACAAGCGAGGAGGAGCAAGGACTGCTGCAGCTCCTAACTGAATACAAGGATGTGTTCGCATGGGAGTATGATGAGATGCCAGGACTGGATACAAGCATCACTATGCACCTCTTAGACATCATTCCAGGGTCTAAGCCGGTAAAGCAGAGCACAAGAAGCTTCAGGCCAGAGCTTAACGTGAAAATCAAACAGGAGATTGTCAAACTCCTGGACGCCAAGTTCATAGAACCGAATCATCATCCCACATGGCTGGCCAACATCGTGCCAGTGGTAAAGAAGAACGGACAGCTTTGCATCTGTGTGGATTTCCGGGATCTCAATCGCTTCTGCCCAAAGGACGATTTTCCACTGCCCAACATCGATTTGCTTATCGATTCAACAGCGAGCCACCGCATGTTCAGCTTCATGGACGGCTTCAGCGGGTACAACCAGATCAAGATGGACCCCGAGGATGCGCGGAAAACTGCATTCATCACTCCGGTGGGGGTGTTCAACTACACAGTGATGTCGTTCGGGCTCAAAAACGCGGGTACAACCTATCAACGGGCCATGATGGCCCTGTTCCACGACATGATGCATAAAGAAGTGGAATTTTATGTGGATGACCTGGTGGTTAAATCCAAGCACGAAGCAGATCACCTCGCAGATCTACGGAAAGTGTTCAATAGATGTAGACGCTTTCAACTGAAGATGAATCCCATGAAATGCTCATTTGGGGTAACATCAGGGAAGTTCTTGGGATGCGTAGTTCATCGCCAAGGAATCGAGCCTGACCCTGCGAAAGTATCAGCCATAACCGGCATGACGCCGCCGCATAACCAAAGTGCCTTGAAGACATTTTTAGGAAAGCTATCCTATCTGCGGAGATTCATCCCAGCGATTGCTGAAATCACCTGCTGTTTTAGCGCCCTTCTCAAGAAAGATGCCGTATACAGATGGGCTCCGGAGCATGAAGCTGCATTCGAAAAGCTGAAGGATCTGCTGACATCCTCAAAAATAATGATCGCACCTCAACTGGGATCACCGCTTCTGCTATATCTGACGTCGACAAGGAGATCCATAGGAGCACTCTTGGCTCAAGAGTACGAAGGCCAGGAAAGGTCTATCTACTACATCTCTCGCATCGTGCAGCCTGCTGAATCAAGGTACACAGACATCGAACGTCATTGCCTTGCTTTGTTCTTCGTAATAGAGAAATTGAAACACTACTTTGAGTCGCATAGAGTAGTAGTGGTCACCAAGAGTGATCCCATACGATATCTGCTAACCCACACTACTCCTGGAGGAAGATTGGCGAAATGGTACATGACCATCTCTCAATACGATATCACATGCGTGCGACCGCGAGCGATTAAGTCGCAGGCGGTAGCGGATCTATTGGCACAGTTCCCCGACAACAGCCATGAACCCGTGATCGAAGAAGAGCTCGAAGGACCTGAAATCTATGCAATCGACGTGCCCTATTGGACACTCCATTTCGACGGTTCGTCAACGAGGAAATGCGGAGGCATTGGGATAGTCTTGACCAAGCCAGATGGAGAGGTCATACAGATGTCCGCCAAACTCGACTTCGTAGTCACTAACAATGAAGCTGAATATGAGGCTCTTATTGCGGGACTCCGGGCAGCAAAGGCTTTAGAAGTAAGTAATCTGACGGTCATGGGAGACTCCAAGTTGATCGTCAAGCAAGCCTCGGGCGAATACGGTCTGAAGGAGATTAACCTTCTGTCTTACCGGACTCTAGTACAGAAGCTGGTACAGCAATTCTGCGATGTGAGGTACGAGCACAAGCCCCGAGCAGACAACAGGCATGCAGATGCTTTGGCAACCTTGGGATCTAAGGTCAGTACAGACAAATGTCCCGCAAAGATCTCCATCGAAGTGCGAACGTCATCAGCATTGACAGAAGATGCGTGCGACAACGAACACATGGAGGACACGGATTGGAGAAAAGCGGTCCTACGAGCTATTGCAGAAGGCACAAGCAATGAAAGCTGGGCACTCACAAAGGGGTACTGCATACATGATAACACCCTCTACTACAAGGGTCCCGGCGGAATACTAATAAGATGCGTTTCCGAGCAAGAGGGACAATTGCTGCTGGAGAAGATTCACCAACATCCTTGCGGAGAAAGCGAGGTGTCAATCTATCGAAAGGCTCAGAGATATGGCATTCGTTGGCCAGACATGTCAACAGCCGCGGCCCTGATACAAGGAAAGTGCGAGAGTTGCGCACTAATCAAAGATTCTCTACTCATCGCTCTAACTGATGATGACACGGATTGGAGGAAGCCACTCTTTGATTTTCTCACCCAGGGCACCGTGCCCGAATCGAGAAAAGAAGCCGAGAAATTGAAGAGGAAAGCATCTCGATACGTAGTACAAGAAAACCTGCTTTGGCGAAGAGGTCACGAGGGCAACTTGCTGCGATGTCTAGACGGCAGAGAAGCACAAGAAGTCATGGACCTTTCTCATCAGGTGGAACACCAAAGAGGTGCGAAATTATGCAGGCAGCTCCTCTCAATTGGATATTTCTGGCCCACGATGGAGGTCGATTACCGAACCAAAGTACGACGCTGCCAGGAGTGTCAATTCAAAGGAAAGCTAGTGCACGCTCCCGCCGTGGATCTACATGCATTGGGAACACCATGGCCATTTCACACATGGGCTTTGGACTTCATCGGTCCCATCCGACCAACATCACACGGGAATCAGTTTATTCTCACTGCAACTGAGCTATTCACCAAATGCGTGGAGGCAATACCACTGAAGACGGCAAATGCGCTAGCTGAGGTCAACTTCATTCAAGAAAACATCATATGCAGGTTCGGAATCCCAAACACCATTCTTTCAGATAACGGTACTCCCTTTGTTAATCGCCAGGTAGCTGCGAAGTTAGCGGAGTACAATATCAGGCAAATATGTTCCACCCCTTACTACCCGAAGGGGAACGGGCAAGCCGAAGCGACCAACAAAACGCTGTTGAGGATTTTGAGCAAGATGGTCGCATATGACCACAAGAAGTGGGCTGACTCTCTAAGCATAGCTCTGTGGGCCTACCGAACTTCTCCAAGGACACCCACGGGGGCCTCACCATTCCTACTATGCTATGGGGCCGAGGCTGTGGTACCTGCGGAGGTGAGAGTCAATTCGGCAAGATTGGCCTTCCACGCACTCTACGAAAATCAACGTGATCATGACTTAGTCTTGCTGGAGGAAAAGCGAGAACAAGCCAAAAGGACAAACAAGCGGTATCAAGAAAGGATTGCTCGCGCTTACAATAAGACGGTCCAGCGAAGAGATTTCGCAGTTGGAGACTTGGTCTTGCGCGCATCTGACCACTGCATGCGAGAAGCTGCTCACCCAAAGTTCGCAGCCAATTGGGAAGGACCCTTCGAAGTCACAGAAGTCTTTGACAGTGGCTACTGCAGCATACGAAGGTTACACGGAACAACCTCAACCCCGAGTTCAGTCAACATGCGCTGGATTAAGTAGTACTATCCCTGACTTCTCTCATTTCATGCGTTTTATTATAACGTCGCTTAATGTCTTGTATGGCTACGATTTACACAATCTCCTCTCCCATATGAGAGGATTGTAATCTCATCTCTCCCATATGAGAGCGTTATAATAAGAGAATTCTCCCAAATGAGAACTTCATATTTCTGGATGTCAATTTTGCTTCTTTTTAGTTTGTTATAACTGTTAACAATGGGTTATCCGCCACAATAGCAATCTCTACAACTGCGATCTTAATTGATCATCTAAGCCTATCTGTCACGATAGCAGCCCATGCGAAATACGATCTTAATTGATCATCTAAGCCTATCTGTCACGATAGCAACTTATGCAAATGCGATCTTAATTGATCATCTAAGCCTATCTGTCACGATAGCAGCTCATGCGAAATGCGATCTTAATTGATCATCTAAGCCTATCTGTTACGATAGCAGCCTATGCAAATACGATCTTAATTGATCACCTAAGCCTATCTGTTACGATAGCAACCTATGCAAATGCGATCTTAATTGATCATCTAAGCCTATTTGTTACGATAGCAGCCTATGCAAATGCGATCTTAATTGATCACCTAAGCCTATCTGTTACGATAGCAGCCTATGCAAATGCGATCTTAATTGGTCCTCTAAGCCTATCTGTCACGATAGCAGCCTACGCAAAATGATCTTAATTGATCTTTTAAAAGCCTATCTGCCACGATAGCAACTCATGCGAAAAAACGATCTTAATTGATCTTCTAAAGTCTATCTGCTATGATAGCAACTCATGCGCAAAACGATCTCAATTGATCTCCAAAAGCCTATCTGCTACGATAGCAACTTACACGCAAAATGATCTTAAATGATCTTCCAAACCTATCTGCGTTGATAGAAAATTTATGCAAATACGATAGCAATATTGTGCAAAATGATCTTAAGCGATCTACAAAGGTCTATCTGATATGATAGCGCTTGAATCTGAAAGCAAATCACAAGCCCATCTGCCAAGATGGCACAGCTGCGAAAATACGATCTCGAACGATCTAATAAAACATCTGCGAATTCATATGGCAGATAGAAAATGCGAGACGTGTACATAGCATTATGCAAGGCCAAATATGCCGAAACGCATGCGAAATTGTATTTTGTTGCAACAGCATAGCAAATAATACAAAAGCTATTTATCATTATGAGTCAAAAAGACTTACAAATTATCTGTCTAGATAGCAGCTTACAAGCGAAAAAGCTGAAATCTAACTACACAGCCAACATGGCTTACAATACATTCGAAAAGTAGCTGACAAGCCAGCAGAGACACACCACGGGAATCCTAACTGAAAAGGATGAACCAACCGGTCCTAACACCGGCTATGCAATACACAGATCTGCGGCCAAAGATCTATAGCAAAAGGGATGCTGCTGCGAAGAGATCAACTTGTCATTCGCTACGTCCCTAGCAGCAAGATCTGGGTAACGGTACGTCCAAGACCCCAGGAGCTGACAAAGGCCTCTGTCTGATCAAGATATGCACCGGAGGAACCTCCTGTTCCGGCGTATGCCGTCGTGTAGAACAGGGGAAGCAGTCATTCCTCCGGTGATGGGTTCCTTGTCATGATAGACAAGGGCATTGACGAGCCTCCTGAGTTCAAGAACGAAGAGGCAAGAAATTTTCCTCCAGGGATGCTGGAGGAGAATTCCGTCGTTCATTACGAGGCGGTAGCACGGTCACTTCGGCGCTGAACCTCACCGGGAGGCGACCGGAAACATGACATGCAAACATAATACACGAAGAAAATTCTTCGAACACACATGAGATATTATCTCCATCTTCTTTATTATGGTTATAAAGAGCAATAAGCCTCATAAAGTGGATCTTGGAAACTATTTCTACAGCACAAAGCGCAAACTCAGGATTCACAAACTGAAGTTGCCATGAATCAACGAAAAACAATCGTTGAAGCCAGCAGTCGTAAGGACTCACGGCAAAGCACATTTTTTGGGGATGAAGAACCCAAATGGCAAAGACAGGGTTTATATAGACCTTGTGGAGACTCTTCAGTTGCTAAGATGAGTCAGCAGAATTCGAAAAGAGGGTAAGGTCAATCACTTACGCCTTGAAAAGCGGTAACGATCAATTACCCTACTAAAGTCTACGACGATTCAGTTGCGTATCCTAATAAATGACGGATGGTCATGATTCGGATGGACTTCCCAACGAAAGCGTGCTTATCTTCCGAGAGATTAGAGCGAAAATCAAGCAGAGTATCAATTGCTGATGTCATAATTGGATATGCACAGAGATATCCTATCAAATCCCAGAAAGGGCAAAACGGGCAAGTTGATTCTTGTTGTTAAAAAAAGGGGGGGGGAGAAACCCTAGCAACATTACATTAATGTTTAAAACATTACATTAATGTTCCAGCTATTCCCTTGATATTTTTTTCAAATTCAAAAAGTCAAAGCAAATTCTTGATCAAGGAGTCATGGGGCGCGAACTGATGGCTCAGCTTCTCTACCTGCTCCACTTCTTGCTTCAGTTGCTCGCACTTGGCATTCATCTCATGATAGAGCTTCAAAGCTTCGTCAACCTTTTGCTTTTGCTGCTCCACCTTCTGCTTCTCAGCTGCGAGGTTCTGGTGGCCGAGCTTCAAAGTTACGGCTGCGCGAATCAGAGTAACTCTTTTCATAAGAAATCTGAAACCCAGTCTGCCCTGAACTTTGGTCAGGAGATTTTGGCACATGCCACAAAGCAATTCAGCACTCTGGACAGAAATGGTCGCAGGCGTGGCCGCAGACAGCTGCTCCAAAATCCAAATGGCTTCGGTAAGAAACAGCCTCCTGTCGAAGGGCCCTATCTCCATAGATCTCACAAATGATCGGGGGTAAGTGAGGCGCATCCGGACTAGCCAGTCCACATCAGTTTGCTTCAAACCTAAAGCAATGTCAAAGCTAAGTTATGCTCGCAAATGAACAATGCGAGATGCAAACAGCGAATCACTACTTACCAGTTCCTTCAAGAATCTCGCGAAGAGAAGGAATGCGCATTGCTGGAGTAGTTCAAGATTGCCCTTGCTCCATGGCTCTCCTGTCAGCTGCGAGCTCTAACTCCTCATAGTTAGGAGGAAGAGTATAAGTCGCACCAGCTGTGACTGCATTCCCAACCTGCGAGCCCCAAAAGCTCCACGCAGGAAGAGGTGCCGCCGACTCAGTCATCGCCGGAGGCGAAGTGACAGCCGAAGACGCTTGGCGAGGGACACTCTCAGATGCGGAAGCATCTGCAGCACTTGTTCTTACTTCCTCAGCGCCAGTATGGGCATCTTCCTCCATTAGCACAGCGTCAGCTTCAGCATCATCAGAAAGTTCGATGATGTCCTCAAGAGGCTCTCTTGCGTATTCAGCAGCTGCGACGGGCTTCTCGGTATGGGAGCTCGGAATCGGAACATAGGACGCAGAAGGCTGACTTCTTTGCTCCAGCACAGGTTCCTCAACATTTCCTGCGACACAAAATGCGATAGTATAAGGTAATTCGCATTTTATGTTATTTTACTATCTTTACTAAAGCTAAGAGCAAGCACCTCCACGCCAAGGTGGGATTGAAGTATCTTCGTCATACACTAAAGACGTGGAACCATGGCCTATTAGTGTGTCCTCATTAAGAAGGTCCTTAAAATGAGCGTGACCTGGGACGCGAAGAAACCAGCCATGTTTCTGTTTCAAGTTGCTAAGGTCTAGTACATGCATATCGCTCAAATGATTACCTGAAGGTTCTCCGCACTTGCCTACTAGCCAACGGCGAATGTCAGCTTTTGACACACCATGTTAACGCACCCACAATAACATCTCTATAAGTTACTGCGAGATTGAAGATCTCACCTTTATCGCCGCCTGCGATTTCTTCAAAATCTGCCTGGGCTTGCTCCAGGGCGGCTGGATCCTCTTCTGGAACCGCATCCTCCTCCTCCGCCTGAGGAGTCACTACTTCGGGGAGCACATCTTCCTCGTCAACTGGACGCACTAAGTCGTCAACATGTTGCTCTTCGAGGCTCCGCTGTCTCACACGCTCGAGCTCCTCCTCCTCCCGCTGCCTTCTCCTTTCAGCAACTTCCGCGGCTGTCTTCCGGGACTCAGCAAGAACGTCCTCGCTTATGGGATCGTCTGGAATGCCAGAATGGGTATCTCTCTTTTGTCTCTTAGCCAAAATGCCACCGATGATCTCATCATCATCATCATCTGCGAAGATATGATTGGTTTAAGAAAGAATTGCAAAAGAATTACGATAATGAGAAGGGAAACGCGACGGAAGTACCTCCTGATTCTTCCTCATGCATCACAACTGTTCTTTCTTCTTCTTCTTCATCACTTTCTATGGGCTCCTGCCTCTCTCCTTCTTCCTCCTGGTTGAATGGAACGAAAGTCTCAACTGCGAGCTCTTTCCGCACTTTGCTGGGCATGCGACCTTTGCCTTTATCCTTGACAGAAAGGGACCTCGCCGGAGGAGAAGTTGGAGCACCTCTAGGGGAAGAAATTGTAATTCCCTTTTGCCTGGGTCTCTTCACTCTCGGCGCCGCAGTCGCTGGAGGGGACGGACCATCTCCGGGAGGAGACGAGGCCGGAGCATTGTCTATCAGCGAGTCAGCAAAAGCGTTCATGCCTGCGCGAATCCTGGTTTCGACCTCAGGGTCCATCCTCCATGCTAGCAGGAACGGCTGCTTTTGCCTTCTGGTGGCAACAATGGTGTTAACCAATGACTTGGAACGATCACCAGATGCGAATCTCCGCACATGACACTACAGCAAACAGTACAGAATAAAGGCGTCAGCATAGGGAAATCAAGAAGCTTAACGCACGCGGAAAAATTCCTTACCTTAGCAAATGCCTCGCTATATCTGACGACATGCGTGTCGCCCTTCTTAACTGCGGCGATCTTCTCCTTCAGAATGACGTCAGGACACAAATGGTTCTCACGATCCAACAGTGAGTAGCAACCATATTCAGACTCGCTCAGGCTGCAATTGGGGCGAAACGGAAAAGAGTTTCTCTTGATCAAGGGAGCTCTACTCGGCTGAGCGGCCGACGGCGTCTCAATCCCCGTTTGCTGGGCAACCCAATATGCGAGCAAGTTCTGGGAGCAACCGCCCTCGCGGGTCCCTGCAGGCTGCTCAAAGGGAAGATTGTTCATGAAGACTGTCTTGCACTCCTTTGTTAGCAAGCGCTTATAGCAACCTCTGATAATGGGCTGGGGCCAGATTGATGGTGCCACTGCATCAAAGCCGAACTGGGGAGAAACTCGAGTGGGGTCAACATCCACGGTAATCCTTTCATACCTTGGTGCGAGCTCACGAATATGCTCTGCGAGGGCAGGAAGGGAACCTCGTAGACACCAACAAAAGAACTCGCGATAGCGCTCATGGAAATGTGATCCCTCTTCGAAGAGAAGCTCTTCTGAGAAGACAACACCCTTAGAGGGGTAAAGCTTTGGAAACCATCGCACGTTCTCAATGCGCGTGGCATAGGGCCTGGCAGTAAACTCTTTCCGTTTGTCGCATATCAAGCTCCAAGCGCACTTGGTATTGTTCGCTCCGAACCACCTCGCAGCCCTGCCACTGTTACGCTCCTCCGTCTCGCCTGGAGGACACCACTTGCCGGGTTTAAGAGCAGTTGGAGCATAGGATGGCCATCGCTCTAAGACCCACATCGTCAAGAAGGAAATGTTGACGAAAGTCAGTATATCGAGGCGGCCACGCGACTCTTTCATGGCCAGAACCAGCTGATCAAGCCTATAGTACAGCGTGCCCAAGACCAAGGGTCCGAGTGCGACTCTCTGTCCGAGGGCGAGCCTCACAGCAAGCGGCAAAACATGGTAGAAAACCCCATCATGTGGGTGACCGTCAATTAAGTACCTCGACAACCACGCACAGAGGAAAGCACAAAGGGTCAAGTGATAGCCTTTACCCTCCACGTAATTCTCGGCCTCTGGGTTCTCACTCAGAAGCTTCTTAGTGATGCTGCTGTTCGCATAGTCTCAAAAGAAGTACTGCAACCATTTGTTCCAGGTGTTCTTCGCAGACGTATCAACCAACTGCCAGTTTGGAAGGGCTTTCGTAGTAGTCCACCGGGTGGAGATTTTCTTTACCTCTGCCAGGCATTCCTCCATCTGCGTGTACAAAGCAATCTCCGCAGCCGTCCTCAAAGGCATCAAAGGGTCCAACTCACCCATGGGAGAAAGATCGTACAACATATGCACGTCCTCGAGTGTGGGGGCAGCCTCGAACTCAGCAAAGTGGAATGTGTGAGTCGCAGGCGAGTAGCGGGAAAGAAGGTCTAGAAGCATGGACTGGTCCAGCTTCACGGCAGCACCCTTCATAGCACGAACAGCGAAGTATACGCCGGCTTCATCAAGAGTCGTAGCATGATTGGTCAACACGTGGTCAATCCACTCATCCATGTAGTCCAATTTCTGGACAAAAGCTTGGGTAGAAATCGCAGTGTAGGGGAAGTACCCGTTTTCGATTCCCAATCGAACCACATCCTCGGAGCCAATTAACTCGAGCAAGGCTGAGTTAACCAGGGGAGTCAGTGTTAGCAATCCCTCGTTTGGGACAGGAGCAGGCATTTTCTTCGCCTTAACCCTCGCATGGTAGAAATCTTTGCCACCTAGATAGGGGGCTTTTCGCCACAAAGCCTATGGAAGATCGGGTATCTCTTCATCCTCCTTGGTGGGTTTGGTTCCTTTTGTCTTGGCCATTCCTGCGGAAGAGCAAGAAAAAGGGGGGGAGAAATATGCCACACTCAGTTTGAATTTCGAGATTCAAGATCTATGTAAAGAAAGATGAACAGTTTCTGGTATCGATTTCAGAAATTAGAGGGTCACATTATCAGGGATTTCAAAACCCTATCCAAGATCCTTATTATTGAAGGATTAAGCCGCAATTGGGTCCAAAGCTTGAAGCTTCTTCACAAGTTTCAACAGATTATATGTTATGGGTTTACAGATTCAACGCAGTTCAAGGCATACACTGGTATTTTAAATCGAAATTGAACAAGGCCAACCTTGTTTTCGCGAAGCCTGCTTGGATATGCACAGTTGGAGAAGACGATTTGCAGTTCTGAACTGGTGATTGATTATCAGAATCTGCTCTCGAAGATCTCCGGGTACCATTCACTTTAAGAGAAAGAAGTGACGCTTTGCAACAATGGAGGATACAAAGTATTTATCCAAAAGCAATGAAGGGTTGCGTCCTTTCAGTAGTCGAATCGCAACCGTCACCGTCGAATCGCGCAATCACAGGACAAGCTGACGTCACGCCTAAAACCCTAAAGGCCAGACGGCACGACTCTAGGGGTTTTAGGTCATAATGGCACGCACGGGGGCTGAATTTACCCGTATTTGAATTGGTGCGTGGCGGCGACGCGTATGTTGGTTTCCGCGCATGGAAGTCTATACAGCTATGAGTCTTCACGCGCAGAAAGGGGGCTAATGTAGATAGTGTTTTCTGAGCTGACAGATCTTGGCCACGTGGCAACCATCCAGCACACCATATTGTGCTCCACACACACTGGATCACTAGCCGAGCTGATCCATGTGGGGGCTGCGAGACAGAGCCCTCGCATACCACTGCACGGGACTTGTAGGGACTTAGTGGTTTGGAGGCTAGAGTAAGCCCTGTCGCGTGCGAGCCAAGCCCGCACGCGACCTTTAGTAACTGTTTTGAGAGATTTATGGCACGAGCTCCATAAACCCGGTCAATCCGGTCAAACCCGGTCAACCTCGTAACGGTTCCGGTATTCGCGCACAACGTGCTGTAACAGGTCCCTATATACTCGGACGAACGTGCCGTTATGGTTAAGCTAATTAAGCCGCCATTAATGGGCGCATTAACCACACTACAACGGTCACGTTCTCTGCTATATATAGGACGTTAACCTTTCCATACAAAGGAGAACACACCTGCCATACGCGGAAGCTCTGCCGAACCTCTGTCTCTCTCTCAGACATTACTACTGCCTTACTCTCTCCCTACACACAACCCAACTCTTCCTGTGCGATCTCTGATCCTCTACATACGGTGTACACGGAGGTCTCCCCGCCGGAATCTCTTGTGCACAGAAGGTTAGACCTGAAATCCTATAGGGTTATCGTACCTTTCCCAAAAATGAAATACTGCACAGTACCCTCATATATAAGATGGAGGCAAGGAAAACAAAAGAATTAAGTGTTGGAATAAGTGCCTTAGATGCAATCTATATTTTGTATGAACATTGTTTGGCTAAAATATTTATTTATTATTTATTACAATATTTAATATAATGAAGCCCTTAGATTACAATGTGTTGTTTATATTAAATATCCCCATTCAATTATATTGATTAACGGGAAGATCACTATAGACTAGTATGTGGGTTGATTGATACGGAGATATCAAGTCTAACACATGGGTATGCATTAGAGTAATGGCATACTGGATTAACCGACAACGAGAAGGCTACACTAGATTATGTCAACGTCACAAGTAGGCATGTCAATGGGCCAGCTCTGGACCTGACCCGACCCAAACCCATCAGTGGCCCAGCCCCTTAGAGCTGGACCCAGACCTGACCTATTTCTGCACGGCCCAGATGTTGCCAAACCCGGACCCGGCCCAAACCCGATGGGCCAGACCCTCAGGACCTGACCCGCCCCGTTCTGATTTACTACATTGCTGATTGCTCTCATATTATTTTCTTCCTTCTTTTTTCTTAAATCTATGTAAGTCACGATTCTTTCCATCTAATCATTAACTTTACCTAAATTTTCTCTCATTCTAATGACTTTCTCTTTTCCACAAACCCATTTCATTAATAATAATTTTTTCCCTAAAAAGAAGATAAATATTTCTTTATTTGGAGAAATATAACAACGCCATAATCCCTAATTTCTCTCCCGATAATCTCTATCTCCCCTCACTAATTACTCCTTAATTATCGCTCTTCATTTTGCTGATTATTCTCATCCATAACCCCTATCTCTCTCTACTTTACCATTATTTTCTCCCCTACTAAATACTCAAAATCCCATAAATACTCTGTAAATCTCAATCTCCTAGTTAATAGAATCTCTTTAATTAGTGTCTCTCAAACACAGCTACAATCTCGTTAATCTCTCGTTAAAATCTCATAGCTCTCAGCCCTGGAGTTAATCTCTTTCTACCTCTCTCTAATAAATCTCTCGATCACCTCTCCTAGTTGCCTCTCAAAAATCTCTTTTACAAACCCAGTTGAAACCACTCATTCTCTTTTGAAAACCCAGTTAACTCCTCTCTCTCCCTAGTTTCCCTATCTCTCCCTCCCAGATAAAACTAGGTAGATAGTATGAATATTTTTTCTCATCCATCTATTTGAATTCATTACATCTCCCCTTCCTATCTCTCTATGAATCAGAGAGTCTCTCCTTCGATGGAGAAACGGTGACGGGTTCTTCAAAAGGTTTTGGTTCGAATTTGATGGAGTAAAACACTGGATTTCCTACGGGTACGGGTTTGGGTTTGTAGAAGGGTCATACGGGTATAACTCAACCCGGCCCATTTACTATCGGGTCTCGAGGTTCTGGGTCTCGTGGGTCGGTAGGCAGGTATGGGTTGTTGCGGTTCGGGTTCCAACGGGTCGGGTAAGGATCGGGTCTGGGCCTGACGCTGCTGATTGACATACCTAGTCACAAGTGCTTGTCGTAAGTGCTAATGGTATTGTAGTCCTTAGACTTGAAGTCACTAGATACTCTAGTTGTGAAATATCATGCTTTGATATTATCAAACGTTACGCCTTAACCGGCTAACTATAAAGATAGTTATTGGGTATGGTAGCCAGCAAGCTGAGAGATGGTAGTGATGTAGAGAGGATATGTCCCTCCCAGATAATGGGAGCAAATATCCACGAGCCACTCGAGGGATGGTTCTTATAGAATGTCTGGCCAAAATCAGATAAATCAATATGGAGATATTGATGTTATATTCTTAGATAAGCTAATTCCCAGGATCGAGAAATTATGGATTGGATATACGAGTGTGACGATTATGTCTCGTGTCCAATCCGGATATGGAGACAAATGAATAATACAATACGGTAACATTTGGTACAAGGTTTGTCGGATCACTGACTATTTCTATTAGTTGGGTGACATAGATATGTTGCTAGACACCGCTCTATGTGAGTAATAGTTACTACCAACTAAGTAAGTAGCAATTTATGGGATCAGACACCATATGGACTAAACTGAATATGGCCATTATTATTATTTTTATAAAAGGTATATGGGAATTAATTAGTAGGATTAATTAATCAAGATGATCTAAATGTAACCAGAAGAAAAGTTAGTAGGACTAATTTTTAAGGTGGACTAGTCTGTGTATGGACAGAATTAGCATTGGTGCAATTATGTAGTTAATAAGGATTTATAAACTATATAAAGACATTCTAGTTTGTTATTTTCTTAGAAGTGTCATTATTCAGAGAACATAAAAAAGCAAGGAGAGACCAAGTAGGAGGCCGAAACCTCCTGTAGGGTTTTGATGCAGGTTACGCAGCGGAATAATAAAATTTTAATCCTGCTTAAACCCTTCCAAGGATCACAAGCAAGCCATCATAACATGATAAGGGTAGAAGAGGTGTGTACCTTAGTTTGAGAGATCACACGAAAAATATTGTCTTCGTCTCTACGAGTATCCACACCTTGGAATCTTGATTGAATTCCTTCTGACCGTGTAGTGCTAGCAACGGAAGAAGGAGGCAACAGATCACACAAGACGGAGCACCAAAACCGCCGCCTATGGAGGGCCGACGGCAAGGGGGCTGACGAGTCTAGGGGTGCGGCATCTAGACTTTGTCTCTCTCTCGCTTGCTTTGTTATGTTCTCTAAATAATGACTTGAGTTGATAATTAACAAGCTAGAGTCCCTTTATATAGTAATAACTCTTCATTAATTACATAAAGGCCCCAATACTAATCATGTCCTTACATGGATTAGTTCAATTGCAAATTAGTCCCTACTAACTTTGCTTGTGATTGCGTTATGATCCTTTTATTAATTATTTCAACTAATTAATAACCATATGCAATTTGATCCATCCGTTGTGTGACCCCACAGGTTTCTACTTAGTTGGTAGTAACTATTTACTAACATGGAGAGGTGTCTAGCAACACATCCATGTCACCCAACTAATAGAAACAAGTCAGTGATCCGACAAACCTTTGTGCCCAATGTTCATGTATTGTGTTATCCATTTGTCTTCATATCTGGATTGGACACGAGACATAATAGTCACACTCGTATATCCAATCCATAGTTTCTCGATTCTGGGAATGTGCTTCTGCGGGCAGATAACATCAATATCTCCATATTGATCTATCTGAGTATGGCCAGACACTATATAAGCACCATCCCTCGAGTCGCCCATGGATATTTGCTCCCATTATGTTGGAGGGACGAATCCTGTCTAGGTCACTACGATCTCTAAGCTTGCTTCCTATCGTGCCCGATAACTATCTTTATAGTTACCCGGTTAAGGCGCAAGGTTTGATAATATCAAAGCACGATATTTCACAACTCGAGTACCTAGTGAATTCAAGTCTAAGGATACAATACCATTAGCACTACGAGAAATGCTTGTGACTTTGACATAATCTAATGTAGCCTTCTCGTCGTGGGACAATCCAGTATGTCATTACTCCTAATACATACCCATGTTTTAGACTTGATATCTCCATATTAATCTACCCACATACTAGTCTATAGTTGATCGTCCCGTTAATCAATATAATGGACTAGGGACATTTAAGATAAGCAACACATTGTATCTAAGGACTTCATTATATTAATTATCACAATAAATAATAAATGAATATTCTAGACAAAAAAATTTCATACTAAATATAGATTGCCTCTAGGGAACCTATTCCAATACCCCCTACCCGTCCACCCCTCTTGCCGTCGGCCTCCCTAGGCGCGGCTTGCTCCGTTTTTCGTGATCTCTTTCCTCCTTCTTCCATTGCTAGCACTACAGGCGGAGAAGAATTCTAGCTGCGATCCAAATGTGTGGATACCCGTCAAGACGAAGACACAATTCTTCGAGGTGATCACACAAACTAAGGTACACGGTTTTTTCTACCTTCATCATGTTATGATTGATTGCCTGTGATCCTTAGAGGGATTTGAGCAAGATAAAAGTTTTATTATTCCGCTGAGTGACGTGCATTGAAACCCTACAGTGGTATCAGAGCCACATGTCGTAGCGCATAACATGATCTTATGTGTTACAGTTTATCAGTTTTTCAATGTTTTTACACTTTTTGACAAAAAACTGAAATTAAGCATATGATGCAAATTGAATATGATTCAATAGAGATTGAGCCAATTTACATATTGTATAGAATTTGGCTAATTTTTTTCACATATGATGTCAGTTTTTGGGTTTTGAAAATCTTGGGTTTGGGCAAAATTAGGGGAAATGGGTTTTTCTTAATTGGAAACTAGCACACAAGGGAATGAAGGAAGGAAAAAACCATAGGGTGTGACCCTAGGGCCGTCCGCCCCTTACTTGCACGCCAAGCTTCGCCCCTTACTTGGCAAACAATGAACAAGCATCGACTTCATCCCTGCGATGTGTCCTTGAAGGACAAGTTTTCTGTAACAAACTTTCTTGGTTGGTAAAAGAAGCTTGAGATTTTTTCTCAAGCAAGAAAAGAAATTGTACGTCTTAGACGGTCCTGTTCCAGCACCACCAGCTAATGATGATTTCCTAGCTACCGTTAGAGAACATCTGAAGCATGTGGATGATTCTAGTGATGTGACTTGTCTCATGATTTGTACCATGACCTCTGAGTAACACGATAACATGGAGGTGTACGATATCATTGTACATTTGACGCAGGTCTTCCAAGAGAAAGCAAGGCATGAGCGGTAGGAAGTGTCCAAAGCACTATTCAAGTGTAGTCTCGCGGAAGGGAACCCAGTCGGGCCTCATTTACTCCTCATGATTGGATACATGGAGAATCTCGAGAGGTTAGACTTCCCGTTCGGCCAAGAGTTGGCCACTGATCTCATCTTTCAATCGTTTCCCGACAGTTATAATCAGTTCATCATGAACTATAACATGAATGAGATCAACAAACCTCTGCCAGACTTGCTGAATATGTTAAGGACAGTTGAACAAAGCATCAACAACGGAAAAGGCAAGCTCGTAATGATGGTCAGCAAAGGGAAGGGAAGCGAGTTGCCTCTACCTCCAAAGGAAAGAGCAAGAAAGTTGCAAAGTCCAAGGAAGCAGCCTTAAAGCCTGCTGGAGGCGTGACTAAGGGTGAATGTCACTACTGTAGTCAGCCCGGTCACTGGAAGAGGAACTGCCCCAAGTACCGGGAGGATAAAAGGCTTAGAATAGTAATTCCACCACCATCAAGTATTTTTGTTATATATGTCAATTTATCTATCTCTCATCTTGTGTATTGGATACTGGATGTGGATCTCACATTTGTCGAAATGTGCAGGATTAAAAGAGAAGTAGAAGATTGGCTAAAGGGGATATAGACTTGCGCGTTGGGAATGGAGCAAGGGTTTCTGCATTAGCCATAGGCGTTTATTAGTTATCTCTGCCTTCTGGACTTATTTAGAATTAGACAATTGCTAGTATATGCCTGATATGAACGGAAATATTATTTCTATTTCTTCTTTGGACAAGAAAGGTTTTACTATTTCAATAAAGGAAAAATGTTACTCCATTTATTTTGATAGTATTCACTATTTTAGTGCGCATTCTAATGTATTATACATTCTTGATCTAAATAATTCCGTCTATAAAATAAATATCAAGAGAATTAAAACTAACGATTTAAATCCTACTTATCTATGGCACTGTCGTTTAGGCCATATAAACGAAAAATGCATCTCTAGACTCCATAATGATGGATTTTTTAGACTCATTTGATTATATATCATATGAGACACGTGAATCTTGTTTATTAGGAAAAATGATAAATTCCCCTTTCAATAAGAAAGCTGAGAGGAATAGTGAGTTACTGGCACGCATACATACTGATGTGTGTGGGACGTTTCTCACGCCTACCATAGGTGGTTACCTTTACTTCATTACATTTACTGATGACTTAAGTAGATATGGATTTTGTATACCTTATAAAGGCCAAATCTGAATCATTTGAATTGTTAAAGAATTCAAGAACGAAGTAGAGAAGCAACTTGGCAAGAGTATCAAGGCTCTACGATCGGATCGTGGAGGATAATACTTGAGTAAGAGTTTGACGACTGTCTTAGAGAGAGTTGGATTGTATCCCAACTCTCTCTACCCGGAACGTTACGATGGAATAGTGTGTAGGAGAGGACAAATTGCACCCTATAGGATATGGTGCGGTCTATGATGTGTCAAACGAATCTTTTGATATCATTTTGGGGACATTCTCTATTGACCGCAACTTTTAACATTAACCGCGCTTCATCCAAATCGGTCATGAAGACACCATATGAGATATGGACTTGGAGGCGTACCATAGTTTTGTTTATGAAGATTTGGGGTTTCGATGTCTATGTAAAGCGTTTACAAACAGACAAGCTCAGACCCAAAGCATATAAGTGTAAGTTTGTGGGATATCCTAAGGAAACGAAAGGATATTATTTCTACAATCCAACTGAGAACAAAATGTTTGTTGCTCAAACCAGTGTGTTTCTAGAAACAGAGTTCGTCTCTATAGAAGCTAGTGGGAGGAATGTAGAACTTGAGAAAATCAAGAACCAAAAAACACTGATCCTGTGATGGAGCATGAGCAGGAACCACAAACTGTTGTGGAGTAACCTGTTCAAGTAAAATAAGAACTCCGTAGGTCGAGTAGGGTACCTCATGAGCAATAGAGGTATGGACTACTCGTGACTGAGCCCGGTGACGTACTACTCATGGATGATGATCCTACTACCTATGGAGAGGCCGTGAAAGAGCCAGAATCAAATAAGTGGCTTGAAGCCATGAGATCCTAAATGGAATCCATGTATACAAACAACGTATGTACTTTGATGGAACCAAATGAAGAGGCTCGGCCCATAGTGTTCAAATGGGTCTTCAAGAAGAAGACTGACATGGATGGCAAGGTAAAAGGGTACAAAAAGACTCATGGTATTGACTATGATGAAACCTTTTCCCCAATCGCAATGACCAAATCCATTCGAATCCTACTTGCTATTGCAGCTTATCACGACTATGAGATTTGGCACATGGATGTCAAAACACGATTTCTGTATGGAAACCTCCTTGAGAATGTGTACATGACACAACCAGAGGGTTTTGAGGATCCAGAGCATGCCAACAAAGTCTGAAAGTTGAAACGATCATTTATGGATTGAAGCAAGCTTCTAGGAGTTGGAATCGACATTTTGATGACGCGTTCAAAGAGTTTGGCTTCATCAAGAACAAAGATGAGCCTTGTTTCTACAAGAAGGTCAGTGGGAGTTTTGTTGTGTTACTGTTCTTGTATGTGGATACATACCACTCATTGGAAACGACATTCCTACCTTCCGATCTGCTAAAGAATGGCTAGGGAAGTGTTTCGCAATGAAGGAGTTAGGCAATGCAGCTTATATACTTGGTATCAAGATCTATAGGGATAGATCTAGGAAGCTGCTCAGCCTAAGTCAAAGTACATATATAGACAAGGTGTTGAAGCAATTCAACATGCAAGAATCAAAGAAGGGATTCTTTCCCATGTCCCATGGAGTCACCCTTTCGAAGGCTGACTTTCCCTCCAATGAGATTGAGAAGGACTGCATGAGTAGGTTTCCCTATGCGTCGACCATAGGATCCATCACGTACGCCATGTGGTGTACTAGTCCAGATGCGTCATGCATTGAGTATGGCAAGAAGATATCAGTCCAATCAGAGTGAGAGTCACTGGATTGCTATCAAGAACATCCTTAGGTACTTGAGAAGAACTAAGAATGCGCTCTTGATATTTGGAGGTGAGGAACAACTCGGTGTAATTGGTTACACTGACGCGAGCTTCCAAACTGACAAGATGACTACAGATCGCAGTTGGGCTATGTGTTTTGCCTGAATGGAGGATTTGTGAGTTGGAAGAGTTCCAAGCAAGAGACATTTGATGATACTACAACTAAATTTGAGTACATTGTTGTTGCAGGCGCAACATAGGCAGGTTGTTTGGATAAATAAGTTTATCACTGAGCTTGGTGTGGTTCCTAGCATTGCGGATCCCATTGTGTTGTATTGTGACAACACTGGGGCAATCACACAAGCAAAGGAACCCATGTTACACCAGAAGTTCTAACATGTACTTAGGAGATTCCATATTATTCGAGAGATTTTAAATCGAGGAGTCTGGAGATATGAAAGATTCCAACATAACATAATCTTGCAGATCCGCTAACGAAGTCGCTTGTTCAGCGCAATGATGAAGGGCACACTAGATCTATAGGTATACGAAATGCACCAGATTGGCTCTAGTACAAGTAGGAGACTGTTGGAATAGGTGCCCTAGGGGCAATATATTTTTAGTATGAACATTATTTGGCTAGAATATTCATTTATTATTTATGGAGATTTTTAATATAAGAAGTCCTTAGATTACAATGTTGTTTATCTTAAATATCACTAGTCCATTATATAGATTAACAGGATTACTATAGACTAGTATGTGGGTAGATTTATATGGAGATATCAAGTATAACACATGGGTACGCATTAGGAGTAATGGCATGTTGGATTGACCCATAACAAGAAGGCTACATTAGATTATGTCAACGTCATAAGTGCTTCTCGTAAGTGCTAATGGTATTGTAGTCCTTAGACATGAAGTCACTAGATACTCTCGTTGTGAAATATCATGCTTTGATAATATCAAACGTTGCTCCTTAACCGGGTAACTATAAAGATAGTTATTGGGCATGGTAGGAAGCAAGCTGAGACATGGTAGTGATGTAGAGAGAATTTGTCCCTCCCACAAAATGGGAGAAAATATCCACGGGCCACTCGAGGGATGGTTCTTATAGAATGTCTGGCCAGACTCAGATAAATCAATATGGAGATATTGATGGTATCTTCTTAGATAAGCATATTCCCAGGATCGAGAAACAATGGATTGGATAAACGAGTGTGATGATTATTTCTCGTGTCCAATCCGGATAAGGAGACAAATGGATAATACAATACGGTAACATTGGGCACAAGGTTTGTCGAATCACTGACTATTTCTATTAGTTGGGTGACATAGATGTCTTGCTAGATACCGCTCTATGTTTGTAATAGTTACTACCAACTAAGTAGAAACATATGGGGTCGCACACCATATGGATTAAACTGGATATGGGAATTAATTAGTAGGACTAATTAATTAAGATGATCTAAACGCAACCACAAGCAAAGTTAGTAGGACTAATTTGCAAGGTGGACTAATCCTTGTATGGACAGGATTAGTACTAGAGCAATTATGTAGTTAATAAGGAGTTATTAAATATATAAAGATATCCTAGTTTATTATTTTCTCAGAAGTGCATTATTGAGAGAACATAACAATGCAAGTAGAGACCAAGTAGGTGGCCGAAACCCCCTACCAATCCACCCCTCTTGCCGTCGGCCTTCCTTGGCGCGGCTTGCTCCGTTTTTGCGTGATATCTTGCCTCCTTCTTCCATTGCTAGCAGTACACGTGGAGAAGGATTCCAACTGCGATCCAAAGTTTTGGATACTCGTAGAGACGAAGACACATTCTTCATGATGATCACAGAAACTAAGGAACACGGCTCTTCTACATTCATCATGTTATGATTGCTTTCGTGTGATTCTTGGAGGAATTTGAGTAGGATAAAAGTTTTAATTTTCCGTTGCGTAACCTGCATCAAAACCCTACATTAAGGTTGCGTCTTCATCACGTACAATCACATTATTATTGCGCAATTCAACCAAAATGATATTGAGTTTATCTAAGTGATTCCTGATATGTGTGTCTTCAGACATGCACAGACTAAATAGCAGCTGCTTCAGCATCAAATTGTTGGTGAGCAAATTTTTCATGTAGGGGTTCTCAAACTTTATCTACAGTGCAGGCGTCGTCTCCTATTTTGTGACTTCCGTGATCACATCGTCTGCGAGGCATAACCATATCGTTGCGTGAGCCTTCTCCTCCATTATCACATACGCAGTAGTGGTTGTGTCCCCAACCTTCTTGTATGCCATTAATGGCCACCAGAGACCTTGCTACTTCAATAAAACAGGGATCTTGATTTGGCATAGACAAAAGTTGTTTCTCCTGGTAATTTGATCGATCTTGAGCATGGAATTCGCCATTGTTCTTCTTGAAAGGTGATATACCCCTTCCGTTTTATCAAAACACAGTGCAGAGAGACCCTTGCCCATACAGTGACATCCACAATCCTTTTCTTTAAACCACAGAGACGAAAGGAACTACAAAGAATTAGATTCCGAAATGCTCAAAATGTAAGAAAATCGGCCACAACAAAACTACTTTCAAAGAAGGTTCCACCGATAATATATTTGGGACACAGGAAACTACAGTCTCTGATAATTTCGTTTTTTTTGCTGGAAACGTTCAACTCCAACTCATATGTTGGAGAAGTTTCATCTAATGTATGAACTCCTACCACAGTCTCTGACAGTCAGGACTTCTCATACCACCAATGAATTACGCTCGTCTGACCGTTTCAAACATGCTGATCCTTCTGTATGATGCCATCTTTGTAACTGGTTTGAATCAAGAAACCAATTGTCACTGGTCAATATGATTTTAGAATGCATGCTCCGCTAATAGTGGAAATTGGTGTTATAGAACCGACGGGGGAATTTGCTTTACAAAAATGTTACAAGAAAACATCTAGAATTAAAGTTAACTTGCAAAAGTGAATTTTGTGAGATGCCAAAGATCTAACATTGATATGAGATTGCCTATAACTTCCCTTGACTCCTTGATGTGCCTTCGGTCCTGGAGGGATTGTTAACCCTTGATCCTCCTCTCCACCCCCCCCCCCCCCCCTAAAAAAATTAGGTGGATCTGTAAGAAAAATGGAGCCAAGTTTGTCAGCTTGTCAAGTTATTTTCTACTTTCAAGCCAACTAATACCAGCTGTTAAGACTAAAGACTACATAAGACAAGGTTAGCCCTCCAGATGCACTCGGATGATGGAACTACCAAAAGATTTGGATCTCTGGAATGAATGGTGTAAGGCCATCTAGTTTCCTCAAAACTATAAAATAAGTATAATTGAACTAATAGAACCAATACGGTGACTTTCAGCAAAAACCTAGGAATATTAGGTAACAAAAACATTTTGGTCTTCCGTGGTGCTGCTATGACGATTACTTGCAAACTCAAAGTTGGCATATTTTGTTCGAGGGGAGATGAGTTGGCTTGCGGGTGTCCGAAGCATTGATTGGCGGCTCCAAAAATAGCAGGGGGGTGTAGCCTGCGTTCTAATATGCCATGGTAGGAGCCAAGGGAGATGCCTAGGGGAGACCGTGGGGCTGCATTGGTCCCACAATCAATTAAGTTTTTTTTATAAGTACTCTTATGAGGTTGTTTACTTTGGGAAAAAAATTGTAAGTAGTTACCTAAGTAATCTATGAAAAAAAGTCAGAAAGATAAATAATAGTAATTATACTGAGTTCGTCTAACATTACTTGATCCTGCGTCTACCTAGATTTCTCTACAAACATTTTCTACTTATTTTTCCAGCTGTTTGTGACTATCTTTTGGTACTATGAACATTTATGGGATTGGGTTATTCATAAGGTTTTAATGCAAATTCTTATCCTTTCGCAGAACATGAATAACGGATAAAAAAATTAAATTAAATTTCAAACATCAATATAAAAGCGCACGAACAGTTTCAACTGTTCAGAACCGTTAGTAAATGTTCTAATTTGAACAGAATGGTTGCAACTGTTGAGAAGTTACAACTGTTTGGGTTAACGGTTGGGTTGTGTTAACCATCTGATTAGTAAAAAGTAATTTTACTAATTGGGTGGACTTAGAGTTAGTTTTTGTTCCAAAAAGATCAAGCTTAACCAACCACCAACCACTGCACCGCGCCTCACCATGTAACGGCCTGGCCCGATTGGATCTGGGAGCTTGTGTTGTGGCTCAGATCAAATCTAGGTCCTCCTCCTTAACAAAAGTACTCTGCCCTAAGGAGGTTCCCTATAAAGCCATAACATTAAGTAGATAAACTACTCTATCTATCTCTTTTCCTCGATAGGTGTGGTATTTATTCTTCGTCAATCTCATGTTCACGGTCTTGCAAGTCGCACTAGAGAGACTGAGGTCTTTATAAATAGTAATCGCCAAACATTCAGTGAATTTCCAAACACCTCGAAAGGAAGATCTAGTAGATGTGAAGTGTGTTGGGTTTGGGGAAATTTAACACAGCGGAAATAACAAAAACGGATCTGCACTGGACTTCCTGAGTCGCATTGACTGGTGATTAGAGGTTTACCTCAGTCCCACTGACTGGTGACAATCACTTGCGCAGAAAAGAAACATCTCTACGGTGTCCACACGTACGAATCTGCACTGGACTTCCTCTTCGCCGGTGCTAGTCTGTTGGAGGAAGACATGCGATTTTGTTCACAAAATTGGATAGACTTGGACGGCTGCTCTCGAAACCCTAGTTTATGTATCTCGTAAGAATTTTGCTAAAGAGCATCAAACAACCCTAGCCACGCTGAAGGTTGCTTATAGGGATTACAGAGTTCGACTTGCCCTCTAATCCTAACAGTTAGGATCAGTTTACATTCAAGTCCGAAATTCGCAATGGCTCTTTAGTACAACTAATGAGAACAGAATTCCAGTTTGATCTATTCGTGTGTAATCATATAGGTTCCTAAATATGTTGACAGTAACATTTACAAACACTGAGTGTTATCTTGTAATACGTCAATGCTACCCAAGTAATATGAATTTCAGTGATCTGACTAACCTCCATGACCAATGTTACCGTGTCGTATAATTCATTGTCCATATATCCAGATCACACACAAGGCGTGGAGTGTCAACCCTTATTTGTCCAATATGTAGTTTCTCGATTCTTTGAGCATACCTAGACAGACACATGACATCAATATATCATATTAATTCATATGAGCACGGTCATGCATTTTCCTATGTCACACTCATCGAGTAGCCATGGATATTTACTCCTGTTATATAGGAGGGATAAATCATATCTACATCACTCACACCTCTCAGCATATTTCATAACATGTCCAATTATGGACTTTATAATCACCTTGTACATGTAGTGTTCTCATGGTGGGTCAATCCATTACGCCATTACTCCTAATGGGTACCCATGTGTTTGACTTGATATATCATATTAACCTATCAACATATTAGTCTCAATGCATTATAGTCGTCTTAATTAACAATAATATTATACTAGATATATTTAAGAATACAACATACATCTGAAGTGGAGAGGGAATACCAAACATATAGGAACAAATCAGACGATCAACAATTATGACTCCTCGTCAATCAATGCGTGTTGTGTTATTTTTCCGAAACATCGGTAGTTGTAGTTTCACTTAAAAGGATGCATTTCATGTACTCGTAAAATGCTCGAATGACCATCGATACTCAGACTAATCACTAGTACATCTAACAATCCAAACATCTAGTAATCGATGTGGTTTTTCAATAATTCTTGCCGTGTTATGGAGCAACTTTTACTTTACAACACAATGAAAAGATTATCAAAATATTGCGTTTATCCATCATCGGGTCAGAGTGACCCAGCGAATCGTGGTGAAAGTGGGAATGGGAAAAAAGAGAAGGAACAGAGTGATAGCTTTTTTTTGCCATGTTTACCTATTTTTTACCCCTAAAATTAAGTAGAAAATGTATGACTGGATCTAGGCTCTTTGATTGGAAAAGAGAAGAATATGAGGTAACATTTAAGATAAATGTCTATGTTAATTTTTAGGAATTTTGATGATTTGAAAAAATCAACATTGTTTTATTCTTTTTTCTTAAAAACACAGTCAAAAAGTTGGAGAAGAAAGATATATCGAGGTTTCTCTTTTTGCCTTTTTTTGTTTTGAAAATTGTTGTTGATTACAAAAAGAAACGCATGAACTTTTTTATTGTGAAATATTTAAATGTGATGTTCAGAGAAAATAAAGTATGTAGAAGCATGTAAAATGTGATCAATTTTTTTAGTGGTCTTACAGTATGGAACCATTTTTTATCACGTGGGCTGAAAAGGTGAAAGTGTCTTTTACAAAACTGCAAGTGGTGATTGTGTCTTTGTGATAAACTTAGGGGTAAAAGTGTCTCTTACCTACAACTTGACTAAGATGATCCCTATACTCAAATAGAGCCGATTCTTATGGAATGGGGGTCTAAGTGAAGTTTTGTAAAATTTCTAATAGTTTCCTTAAAGAGTTACTTACATATGGGGAGGTATATGCATTTATATCATATGCGAGGCACTTATAACACTACTTTAAAGTGATGGGTCATTTTTTTAAAGTTTACATATATTATGGGGACCAAATCTGAAATTGCCTCATCTTCTTCAGCTCAAAGCGACCAGAACCTCCATCGTTTCCGTCTCTGAGCACGTCCACAGTCCCAAAATTGACACAAAACCTCACATAATTGAAACAAAATGTTATGAAAATACTTTCCAACCAATTTCCGACCTATAAGTATCCCAAATTTTGCCCAAGAATGAAGAAAGAACAAATACCCAAGTTCCATAGTTCTTGAGAGGTGGTTGGAATTTATAAGAAAAGATGAAAATGATGACGGGCGGCGGAGCAGGCCCACAACAAGTAACCTAGGTACTGTTTGGGTTGAGGAATCCACCAGCCACCGTAATTGAGTTTTACCAAGAAAACGACAAAGTTAGTCATTGAATAATATGGCTGCCACCGGTGCCAAGAACATGGACCATCTACAGATTCCCCTCAAAGGCACCTCAAACAGTGTCCGATTTCAGATTATAACCGAAAATGAAAAACATATAATATCTAGGAAAAATAAAACATAGCACGTGGAGAGATAACAGAGGTTAGAGAAAGAAATTTGTTCCTGTTATTCGAGAGTGGAATGAGAAAAGTTGCTATACCCGGTTGCAGAGAAGGTATGTACTGTGGCAACAACAAAATAAATTGTTGCATAGTAAAATCGTTTCACTATACAACTATGTACTTCACGAAATATTTTACCATTTCTCGAAACCGGCTATACGCAGTCACACCAGCTCACATTTCAACTCTTAATCTAGTTATTTCACGAGAAACCGACAAAACCTGTTGAACATGTCATTATTTCTTAAAAAAATTTCGCAATGAAGCCTCTCCTTAAATTATATATAGTTGATATATGTATGATATATATTTACGTGGAAATAATTACAAAACTTGCACACGATACTAGATCCTACTGTATTGGAAAATATAATGTAAGTTCAACTTGAGTGGGTGTTACCAATGAGAACACGACAACAGTGAAGCAAGCTGCTAGATCCATAAAGGGTTGACTATGTCATTTTAGCTCAAATTTTAGTTGACTTAATTTCAAGCTTGATAACTTAGTAATGATGTCATTTGCTGAAAAAGTACATAGTGTTGGTAAAAACACGCTCTAAAAGTTTGAAAGCTATGATCATAAGAGAATTCTAGCTGGAAGCGCCGCACCAAAGATTGAGAGGCGGAAGAAAGCCCCTTTCATAAGCTTTATGTGTTAAAGATAGATTGTAAAATAATTGAATTAATTTTTCCCACATCTTGGAAAATGGAGTTATTGGGCACTTTATATATGGAAACCCATTAATGGTATTTAATTGAGTTACCATATAGAGTGGTTATACTCTACAACTCGCACACGCGCGTGAGCAAGGCGCAATGTGGCGCTTTAGTGGCGCTTTTGTAGGCGCACTTAGGCACTTTGGCGACGTGGCACGTGCGCGTGTGGCATGTGTTTAAGTAATAACTATTTTATGTTTTTATTTTGCTGGCGGTTATGGAAGTTATTTTTCGGTTGGTGAAGGGATGTGTTGTTACAAACAGTCACAACTGTTATAAACAGACACACCCTTTCATAAATGATATTTTGTGTACTATATATAAGCCAAACACCCAGCAAATTTCATATCAGTTTTAATCACAGTTTCACAGAGAATTCTACGGATCTTCTGCAGATTGCTGGCTGTAGAACCGACGCGACTTGTTGTATCCTAGAGGGGAATCGCCAGTACCCGACAGCATAGTGGGGGCGATTTATCCCTTAAAGAAAACGTTCATCGTGCCTCAAGTCCTGTTTTCTTCCATCATCCATTATACTCGACGTAACAATTTTAAGGGATAAATCGTATAAAAATGGAGACTGGATGAAAGACTGCAACTTTCAAGATGATGAACCAAGACTTCGTCAAACTCGACCGGTTTGATGGCACCAATTTCACCCGTTGGCAAGACAAGTTGATGTTTCTACTCACTGCATTGAAGGTGGCATACGTTCTGGACGAAAATTTGCAGCCAATACCAGAACCGAAGGACGACTACACTGACGAATTAAAAGCACAGCGTAAGAAGAGGGAGGAGGATGAACTGGTTTGCAGAGGGCACATTCTCAACACATTGTCGGATCGTTTATACGATCTATTCACATCAGAGAAGTCACCAAGCAAAATCTGGAAGACGTTGGAGAACAAATACAAGGCTGAAAAGCAAGGATCAGATAAGTTTCTTATTAATTTTCTTTTTTTTACTATGGATGATAGTTCTCCCATTCTCGATCAGGTTTACGAATTCCAAATCCTCGGTAATAAACTTTGAGATCTCAAGATTGTTGTTTCTGATGAGTTGTTAGTGGGGGCTATTACTGCCAAACTTCCTGAAAGTTGGCATAAATACATGAAGGAACTTCTTCACACAACAGAACAATTCAACCTTGAGCAACTTCAGAAACATCTCCGAATCGAAGAAGAAACTCGAATCCGGAAAAGAAACCTGGCGGGTCCTTCTAGTCTAAAGTGATTTTCGTGGATAACCAAGGTAGAGCGGGAAAGAAAAGGAAGTTCGATGAAACCGGTTCCAATCCAAACGGTGCTGCCAAGAAGAACAAGAAGAATATGAAATGTTACAATTGCGGCAAGAAGTGACACATCAAAAAGGAATAACCCTAAGGTTCAGAATGGGAATTCCAAAGACAAGCCTAACGGAAATTCCAAAGAGGCTAATGTCATTGAGAGTTCAGTTTTTGAATTAGTCTCCATGGTTTCCGACATGCATATTGGCATGATTATGGAGTTGAACATGGCGTCTGAAGATGCTTCTCATTATTGGTGGTATGACTCTGGTGCTACTGTCCAAGTTTGTAACAACAGGTTGCTTTTTGTGCATTATGAAGAGACTCCCAACGAACGTGAAGTTCTTATGGGAAATCACAATGCAACCAAGGTTCTCGGAAAGGGGAATATCCAAATCCAATTCACTTCCGGGAAGAAGTTGACCCTGCAGAATGTTCTCTATGTTCTTGAAATTAAGAAGAATTCGGTGTCGGCTAATCTTCTTTATAAGAACGGCTTTAAGGCTGTGATTGAGGCTGACAATGTAATTTTATCTAAGGCGGGCATGTTTGTTGGAAAGGGCTATGCTTGTAATGGGATGTTTATATTAATGAAATAAATTCTAGTTCTATCTACATGATTGACTCTATTTCTTTATAACCTTCTCGTTTGGCGCAATTAAATTTTAGATCGTTGTAATTCATGCGAAAAGATGGTTTGATATCTTGCACTAGTAATCACGACTCAAAATGTGAAATTTGCATACAAGCGTAAATGACTAAAAAATCTTTCCCAAGTGTGGAAAGAAAATCCCAACTCCTAGAACGTGTGCATTCTGATATTTTTGAATTAAATGGCATACTTACTAGAGGTGGTAATAGGTATTTCATAAAATTTATTGATTATTGTTATAGATATACCTATGTTTATTTGATGAAAACTAAGGATGAGGCCTTTGAAAAATTTAAGTGTTACAAGGCTGAAGTTGAGAATCTCATGGAATGAAAAATTAAAACTCTCCGTAGCGATAGAGGTGGTGAATATTTTCCTCATGAGTTTTCAGCGTTTTGTGAAGAGCATGGTATTGTACATCAAACTAGTGCACCATGTTGGAATAGATGCCCTAGAGGCAATCGTAGATTTAGTATGAACAATGTTTTGGCTAGAATATTCATTTATTATTTATGGCGATATTTAATATAATGAAGTCCTTAGATAAATTGTGTTATTTATCTTAAATGTCCCTAGTCCATTATATTGGTTAATAGGACAATCAAATATAGACTAGTATGTGGGTAGATTGATATGGAGATATCAAGTCTAACACATGGGTATGCATTAGGAGTAATGGCATACTGGATTGACCCACGACGAAAAGGATACATTAGATTATGTGAAGTCACAATCGCTTTTCGTAGTGCTAATATTATTGCAATCCTTAGACTTGAAGTCACTAGATACTCTAGTTGTGAAATATTGCGCTTTGATGTTATCAAACGTTACACCGTAACTGGGTAATCATAAAGGTGGCTATCGGGCGTGATAGGAAGCAAGCTTAGAGATCGTAGTGATGTAGATAGGATTTGTCCCTCCTACATAATAGGGGTAAATATCCACGGCCACTCGAGGGATGAGGCTTATTGAATGTCTGGCCAGACTCAGATAAATTAATATGGAGATATTAATGTTATCTGCAAGTATAAGCATATTCCCAGGATCGAGGAACTATGGATTGGATATACGAGTGTGACTATTTATGTCTCGTGTCCAATCCGGATATGGAGACAAAGGGATAATGCAATATGACATATTGGGCACAAAGGTTTGTCGGGATCACTGACTATTTCTATTGGTTGGGTTGCATGGATGTGTTGCTAGACACCGCTCAATGTTAGTAATAGTTACTACCAACTATATAGAAACCTATGGGGTCACACGTCAAATAGAGTAGAGCTAGATTTGGGATTAATTAATATGGATTAATTAATAGAAGGATCATTGTGCAACACCTTGCAAACTTAGTAGGACTAATTTGCAAGGAAGGGAATAGTTCTAGTCCTACTAGAACAAGAAAACTCTTTTATGGAAACAACAAGGAGTTGTTGGAGTATATAAAGGAGGCTCTAGCTTCCTTCCCACTAGATGAGTTATTAGTCATAACACACAAAGAGTGGGAGAGAGCAAAAGAGAGAGCAAGACAAGAGCTAGGGCCGAAACCCTAGCCCCGTCCGCCCCCTTACCCGACGGCACGAAGGGAGGCCGCCCCTCCTTCGTTGCCTTGTTGCTTGGTTGCTTTGATCTTCATCCCTCTTCCTCCAAGGTTCAAGCTAGCACTTGATTGAAGGAAGAATCTAGATCTCACCTCTAGACGTGGATCAACCGTAGAGACGAGGACATCATTCTTCGTGTGATCTCACAAATCAAAAGGTACACATCTTCTATGTCCTTAATCATGTTATGATGTCTCTTCCTGTGATCCTTGGTGGGCTTTGAGTAGGATTAATTTTGTTATTCCGCTGCGTTACCTACGTCAAAACCCAACACACCATACACACCACAACAAAATAGTTTAGCAGAGAGGAAGAATAGGAAGCTAGTAGATATGGCCAATTCTATGCTCTTGAACGCGAAATTAAAATCCTCTTTGTGGGGTGAAGCGTTACTTACCGCATGATATTTGCATAATAGAATTCATTCACGGAAATCAAAAGTTTCACCTTACGAAGTATGGAAAGGCAGAAAACCATACTTGAAGTACCTTAGGGTATGGGGATGCATGGCCTTTTATCGCGTTACAGACCCTAAGAGAACAAAATTAGGGCCAAGAGCTCTCAAGAGCGTGTTTGTTGGATATGCCGAAAACTCAAAGGCATGTAGGTTATTAGAATCCAATGTGATAGTGGAATCAAGGGACGTAGAATTTATTGAAAATAAATTTATCGATGATTCCAACTCGTCAAAACCTACTCCAACAATGAATCCTGACCTATCTCTTGGAAATAAGAGAAAGGCTTCCGATGATATTGAACTTCCTCAGAGAAGTCAAAGGGAACGGAAGGAAAAAGGATTGGGCCCTGATTTTGTGTCACCAGATTCTCTAGACTTTCTTATAGAAGGAGATAGAGCAACTGTCCTGAAGAAAATTCCTATTTTAGTCGATACGGAAGATTATCCAAAAACATTCTCTGAAGCTATGGCTTCTAGAGATTCATGTTTTTGGAAAGAGGCTATAAACGACGAAATGGACTTGATATTATCAGATTATACTTGAACATTAGTCGATTTTCCTCTGGGTTCAAAACCTACTGGGTGAAAATGGGTGTTTAGGGGAAAGTATAATTCTGATGGGTCACTACAAACCTTTAAGGCTAGATTGGTAGCAAAATGTTTCAAGCAGAAACGGGGTATTGATTATTTCGATACCTATGCACCCGTGGCTAGAATAACATCCATTAGAGTGTTGATGGCACTTGCCTCCATTTTTAATTTGCATGTACACCAAATGGATGTTAAAACCGTCTTCCTAAATGATAAATTAGATGAAGAAGTATATATGGAACAACCGGAAGGATTTGTGATGCCAAATAACGAAAAGAAGGTTTGCAAACTTGTTAAGTCCTTGTATGGGTTAAATAAGGCACTAAAACAATTGCATGAAAAGTTCTATGTTGTGATTATATCCCATGGATTTAAGCATAACCATGCGGAAAAATACATATATTCGAACTTTACGGATCGTTATGAT
This sequence comes from Linanthus parryae, assembly GCA_023055425.1. Taxonomy (NCBI): domain Eukaryota; kingdom Viridiplantae; phylum Streptophyta; class Magnoliopsida; order Ericales; family Polemoniaceae; genus Linanthus; species Linanthus parryae. The sequence continues at coordinate 139,978,874 of JALGPY010000002.1, read as the reverse complement.
GTTATTACTTGTCTATATGTGGACGATATGCTTATTTTTGGGACTAACATCGAAGGGATTTCGGAAACTAAGAAGTATTTGACCTCCCAACTTAAGATGAAGGATCTTAATGAGGTTGATATTATCTTAGGTGTCAAAGTGAAGAAACATAGTAGGGGTTACACTTTATGTCAATCTCATTACATAAAGAAGTTGCTTCTTAAATTCAAACATTTGGGATTTAAAGAAGCTAACTCACCTTATGATTCTTCGATAAAATTAACTGAAAATGATGGCAGAACGGTTGCTCAATTAGAGTATGCTAGTGTTATTGGGAGTTTGATGTATGCAATTCATTGAACTCGACCTGATATTTCCTTCGCAGTTTGTAAACTCGCTAGATACACATGTAATCCTAGTGACATGCATTGGAAAGTTGTTGGTAGAATTCTCGGTTTTCTCAAATGGACTTCCAACTTGGGATTATTTAATAATAAATTCCCAGCGGTATTAGAGGGTTACACAGATGTTAGTTGGATAACTGGCGCGGGTGACAATAAGGCAACGTCTGGCTGGATCTTTATGATTTGAGGAGGAGCAGTCTCTTGGGGTTCCAAGAAACAGACATGTATCTCTCATTCAACGATAGAGTCAGAATTTATAGCCTTAGCGGCTGCAGGCAAAGAAGCAGAATGACTGATAAATTTGCTATTGGATATAAAGTTGTGGCCACAACCGATGTCGTCTATTTCTTTGTTTTGCGATAATCAAGCTACAATGTCTAGAACATATAACAAAGTTTATAATGGAAAATCTAGACATATTACCTTCCGACATGAATATGTAAGATGATTAATCTGTGATGGTATTATTACCATAGTTTATGTTCGGTCAAGCAAAACTTGGCTGATCCGTTTACTTAGGGTCTTTGCAGAGACTTAGTAAGGAAAACATCCAGTGGAATGGGATTAAAACCTTACGATCAGATGTAGCGAGAACCCAACCTTATGCGTAACTGCTAAAAAAGGTTAAATGGGTAAAAAGAAGTTGCATTATGGTCGGGAAAACACTGATAATTTACGTACCCATTCTAGGATGATCTGTGTAAAGTTTACGAGGGTGAGTTAAGACTCTTGATGAAGTTCATATCTTCAAGGTAACATAGATACCAAGAAGATGAAACTTCACCTATATAAACATGAGAAGTTTAGCCGCTTCTAACAAAAGTTTAGAGGTTTACTTTTGTAAATGTTTATGAATCCAGGATCGAGCACATTGCTTAAGGTTCCAAAATATTGTGAATTACTCACTGGAACTGGATAGATTTATGTGTGTGATACTTCCGCTTCCAATTACAGAGTTTTGGTTTAATCTGCGGACACCAAATACTCTTTTTAGAAGTTTGAAGTATTTACACTAATTGGGGTTTAAGTCAAGTGACACCTTCTTGTATACATAAATCTGTCACGATTGAACTGGAATTTACAAGCTAAGTGAGGGATTGTTGAAGATAGCTTGTAAAAAATTTGAAATAATTTGTCCCACATCTTGAAAAATGGAGTTATTGTGCACTTATATATGAAAACCCATTAATAGTATTTAATTGAGTTACCATATAGACTGGTTATCCTCTACAACTCGCACACGCGCGCGCGCAAGGCGCAATGTGACGCTTTTGTAGACGCACTTAGGCACTTTGGCGACGTGGCACTTGCGCGTGTAGGCGCACTTAGGCATCTAAAATATCTCTTGCTCTCACTTTGTCGAATCGAATTTGGATGAGAAGACCTCCAGTAAAACACACATAATTAAACACACCAATACATGCAAGTAATGTCTTTTCTGGGGGAGGGTAAAGTTTCCAAGTCACCACATTAAACATTAATGGTTTTGTGAAGCTATTAAGTACTTCCTCTGTTTCTTCTCTTTCTTCAATTTTTGAGTTTTACTACTATTAATCAGGTCACTTTGACCCGATAATTTGATTAGTAATACGATATATTTTTGGTAAATATTCATGGTGTTGTACAGTAAATTATACTCTATTAACACCATGAAAAATTGTCGAAAAATTGTATCGTTTTGCTGTCCAAATCACCAGGTCAAATTGACATGCATACGGATAAAAAAGTTAAAACTGGAAAAAAGAGAAGAAACAGACCAAGTAATCGAGTTGACACACGAATGATATTTATTACGCAACCAAATTTCTCGTTTTTAGATTTTTGTGAAAACTATATATATTAATAAGATTATTTGTAATATCTAACAAATTCCATAACAAGTTTATTTGTGTATTTATATGATGTATGACACTGTTACACCAAACTCTACCATTAAATACAACCAATTATCTAAGATTATAAATATCTAAGATTATCCACTTTCAAGATATTCCCTCCGTCCCAGCTGGTTCTTCAAAATTTATTTTTCCGAGTCAAAATTTATTTTTCCGAATCAATTTGACCAGGTGATTTGGTTACCAGCACGATGTTAGAATTTGGTAATCTTTTCATGGTGTTGTAGAATAACCGTAAAAAAATTACAAACTTATTTTATCATTTTACTAACTAAACCATCAGATCAAAGTGATTGGTGGATAATAACTTTCGAACAACGTGCTGGGACGGAGGGAGTAATGATCAGAGTACACATAATTGCAGTAAGTTTGATTCACTTTGCTCACTTGTGGATGTTACCACTCTGTCCCAGCTCTTTCTTCCCAATTTGACTTTTGTCACTATTCACTGGGTCACTTTGACCCGGTAATTTGAATAGCAAATCGATGTAATTTTTTGATAATTTTTTCATGGTGTTCTAGTGTAAAAAGTGCTCTATAATATGGTGAAAAAAATATCAAAAAAATCGTATTATTTTGCTATTCAAATCACCCGGTCAAAGTGACTCAAATACGAGTCAAAAAAGTCAAATGGGAAGAAAGAGCTGGAACGGACTGGTAATTGATTTTGAGACCATTACCTGTCACTATTGCTAGGTTCTCAGATTAGGTCTTTATTTTTTGCACGTTTTCCATGTCATTTTTGTGCTGCTTTTGAAGTTGCTTCATACATAAAAAGATGCTTTCAAATCTTTCTTAGCTATTGCCTTCGCTCTTTGGCCATGGCTACGGCTATAAACTAAATATGCCATTTGAGAGCGCTCGTGAGCCATCTGGCTCGGCTAAAATTCAGTCAAAGTTTAATTCAGTTCACGGGCATTAAGAGTCGCGAGATAGAGACTACATTTACACTATGTTAAAAGAGTCTAGACAAACCATTAAAATATTATGTTCATAAGCTCTAGTGTATTACAATATAGGGACTTGTAAACATTAAATAGTTATATATTCGATTATTTAGTGTAATATTTCAATTATTATTTATTATTCTTTTTCTATATGAAGAATTTACATTCAAAATTAATTGCTTGTGTTATCTATTTAGTAATTATTCTAGGCTTATCATGTTATATAGTGACTTGCATCAACTTTTAGTTCTCTTGGAAATGATTTGAGAGCTTCTCTGTAAAAAGAATGTGGCTATTTTGTTTTGAGATCATATTGTGAACGAGCCGAGCTTCAGTCTACTTATCGTCAGGTTTTCCGTAAAGTATCAAAACTGAACAGGCCTACCAGCTAGTTCGTTTATGATGAGATTATTGATGGAAGGATAATCTGTATTCGTCAAAGTCAAAAGTTGTACTGAGGCCTACATATAAGCTATACAAAAAAAGTATAAATACTGACCTAGCTCCTTATATTCTTACGTAATTACAAAACAAGCATTCTACATATCATACCAGCCCCCCCCCCCCCCCTCCCCCCACCTCAAACTGAAGCTGTCGTGATAAGTGGAAGTTTGGATACCAAGTCACGAAAACGTCCAAGCGGATGAGACTTTGTGTGAATGTCTGCAGTTTGATTCGCCGATTTGACGTTTTACAGATGAACTGTGCCAGCACAGAGATGATGGCGAGTAAAGTGGCAGTCTATCTTAAGGTGTTTCGTCCTCGCATGAAAACATCATTGTGTGCAATCTGGATAGCACTGCGGCTGTCGCAACATAATGTAGTAGCAGAGGGCTGTGGCATTCCCATATCAGCTAGTAATCATCGAAGCCAAATGAGCTATTGCGTGGCATCAGCCATGGCACGATATTCGGCTTCTGTGCTTTACCGAGCAACTACAGTTTGCTTCTTGCTGCACCAAGAGATCAGTGAATCGCCCAAGAAGAAACTATATCCATTGGCAGATCGTCTGTCAGTTGGATCGCCATCCCAATTTGCATCAGAGAACCCATGTAGGATGGGAGTCGACTCAGCAGAAAAATGGAGACCACGAAACATAGTACCCTTCACATACCGGAGAATCCGAAGAACAGCAGTGTAATGAGTCGAGCACGGAGCAGTTAGAAATTTACTGACCTGGTGAACAACATATGCTATATCGGGACGAGTAACTGTACGGTAGACAAGGCTACCTACGAGCTGTCGATATCGAGTAGGATCAGATAGCACTTTACCCTCCAAGGGGTCAGCCTCAGGTTGGGCTCCAACGGGGTAGAGGTAACCTTCAAATCATTCAGTCCTGCACGAGCAATAACATCTGAGGCATACTTGGCTTGAGAGAGAGAATATCCACTACCATCAGAAGCAACCTCAAGTCCCAAGAATTAACTGCGAGGCCCCAAGTCTTTCATCTCAAAATGACGGTTAAGGGACTCTTTTAGTTCTGTGATACCAACACAATCATCTCTTGTTATTATCATGTCATCAACATAGATCAACAGAAGAGCAATTCCACGATCCGTATGACGGATGAACAGAGCAGAGTCATATGAACTAGAAGAGAAGCCAAGCTGGAGAACCGTAGAACAAAACTTATCAAACCAAGCCTGTGGGGCTGGCTTAAGTCCATAGAGAGCTCGACGAAGGCGACATACCTGTGATCTGGGAACCTCAAGACCAGGTTGTGGCTGCATGTACACCTCCTCTGTGATATCACCGTTAAGAAATGCATTCTTAACATCCATCTGAAATAAAGTCCTACGCCTCTGAGGAGTTACGGCTATCAGAGTGCGTACTGTGGTGAGCCGGGCCACTGGAGAAAAAATCTCTTCATAGTCGATACCATATCTCTGTGTGAAGCCTCTAGCCACCAAGCGAGCTTTATATCTCTGAAGAGTACCATCAGAACGTGTCTTAATCTTATATACCCATATGCACCCAACTGTCTTCTTACCGGACGGTAACGAAACAAGTTCCCATGTTTTGGTTTTTGCTAAAGCATCAAACTCATCCTCCATTTCCTTCACCCAACGTGGATCAAACTTTGCTTCTCTATATGATTGAGGCTCATACTGTTTAATAATAGCACTCGTAACAAAATCACTGAACCGTGATGGAATTGCCTTTTCTCTGGTTGATCGACGTAGTTCCACATCCTCATTTGGATGGGAAACATGATTATCCATAGGAGGCTTAGGACTATCCATTTGCGGCTCGTCTAAAAATTCATTATCATGAGCATGCTCAATCAATATGGTCGAAGATCCGTCAGAAGGAGAAGCTACCTCGAGAGTTGGTTCCGGTGATGTAGGATTGTCATGTAAGAGCTCAGATAGACTTGGGGAGGGTTCCTCCGGGAAAAGTTCATAAGCGGGATCGGTGGAGACAGGGTTATCAACAAATGTGGATGATTGAAATAAGGAGACACTTGATAACATTTTATGCTCCCAGAAGACAACATGCCGAGAGATACGGAGACGCTTGGAGACTAGATCCCATAGACGATACCCTTTGTCTTCAATCCCATACCCAAGGAAACAACATATGCGAGATTGAGGTTCCTACTTGTTGTGTTCATGGGGCTGCAGGAAGAACAAAGCCAACACACCCAAAAACACGAAGGGAGGAGTAGTCAGGAGGAACACCATAGAGTTTCTCATATGGTGTCATATTTTGTATTGTAGGATTTGGAACACGATTTATTGTATAAACACATGTGAGAGCAGCTTCCCCCCCCCAAAAAAAAACCGCTCAGAACAAGAAGATTATATGAGAAGGGAACAGATAGAGTCAAGGATGTGGTGATGTTTACTCTCGGCACGACCATTTTGTTGGGAAGTTCCAGGGCACGAACGTTGAGGCAATGTGCCATGAGAACGAATAGTGGCAAGGAATTCAGTTTCTTTGTATTCTCCAGCATTTTCAACCCTAAGCACTTTAATTGGGCGAGAAAATTGAGTCTTTACCATGGCAGCAAACTCAAGATAGAGTTGGGGTAGCTCAGAATGATTTTTCATAAGATATATCCCAATGTAACGAGTAAAATCATCAACAAAGATGACAAAGTATCTAGACCCTCCAATAGTGGCATGAGGAGAAGGACCCCACACATCAGAGTGAACCAAGTCAAAGGAGCTAAATAAACATAATTACTTTTATTAAATGACAATGCAGGTTGTTTTGCGAGTTGACAAGGAAGACAATCCAAATGATCAGACTAACTGTTCCTAAATTACCACTAGAAACAAGTTTCTTTATTACACCCGGAGAAGCATGACCTAACCTAGAGTGCCATAAACTGAAAGAAGAAGGAACTGTGGAAGCCAAAGAGTGACGAGACTCGACAAGATGCAGCGAAAGACGAAGATTGGTGAGCTCAAACAATCGTCCAACCCTACGACCGATCCCAAGAAGATTTCCCGTATGTGGATCCTGCACACGACAACCATTAGCAGAGAAATTAACATCAAGACCAAGTTCACATAACTGCCCCACCGATATAAGATTCAAAGCAAGCTTAGGAATCAAGTATGTATCAGGAAGTGACAAACTGACATTAGAAACAGATCCACTATGTGTAACATGCATATTTGAACCATCAGCAGTATGGATGACAGGAGTAGGAACAGATGCAAATTTTGATCTAAATACACATGCATAGGATGTCATATGGTTACAACAACATGAATAAAAGTACCATGACGCGTTACCTGAGTTTGCCGAGAGAGCAGTTTTGGAACATGCTAATGAAAGAATTAGCTTTAGAGAATTGGCTACCTCAACAAGATCAGGCTGTGTAGGAGAATCAGTGGATGATGCAGTTGACGTTCTTTCTGATGCTTTAGATTTACCTCATTTGTTGTTCTGTCTGTAGCCGCCTCCCTGTCCCTTAGCCTTACTACAGTCTCTAGCCCAATGTCCATACTCCTGACAGCTCCGGCATTGCAAAACCAGGCAAACTGATATGTGGTGACCAATATCATGACAATAGTTTCACTCCCTTCGATTCCCCTGTGAGCGAGACATAGAAGCTGACTGTGAACGAGAGGCAGCAAGAACCATGTCACTTTGCTTCTATGGACGTAAACAGAGCAAGACGAACTTCATCAGACAACAGTTCAGCAACTACAGAATCAAGAGTAGGAAGTGGTTTTCTGTGGATGAGAGACGAGCGAACAGGCTCATATGCATCATCAAGTGCCATAAGAAACTGAATAAGCTGCAAACGATCTCGATAGGCCAAGTGTAGAGCCAAATCTTCAGAACACTTCCATTTAGGCTCAGACTGTGCTAACTGATCCCACGCAGCATGCATTTGAGCCAAGAATGCATGGATGGATTGGCATGGCTCTTGTCTCATTTTATTAATTTCCTGCATTTGTTGATGTTGATGAGAGAGATCTGAGGTAGTGTACCTTGAGCTAAGAAAATCCCACACTTCTTGGGTAGTCTCAAAGCGACCAAACTGATTCCGTATGGATGGAACCGATGTATTGACAATCCAAGTAATTATCTGAGCATTAACCGCATCCCATTCTTCTTGAAGATCTTCAAGAGTGACAGTAGACTCAGTTGCAGGAGCTTTCGGAGGTGGAACTTCTGTAGGCCTGGGAACTTTTCCCAATACCATACGCCATAATTTCTTGCTCCGCAAGAAGTTAGAGAACTCACGAGACCATAGCACATAATTAGACCCTTCCAAAACATTCAATATGGGCTTAGAAACATCAGATCTTTCCATTGTGACAAGTCACGAATCCAAAGATAAGGACAAAGATCAAGAACACGTGTAAAATAACCCTTATATATCAAAAAACATAAACTTTAGGTCCGGATATCACAAAACAGACCTCTGAAACAGAATCAGAGCACAGAAAAACCTTAAGAACAGACTGATCCAGTTCAAATCGGAGCCCAAACGGAGAAAAAACGGCGAGTCACGCTTGCGGAGCGGAACGGGGCAGTGGAAAAGAGCAGAGCAGTGGAACAAAGGCTGAAACGGCTGACTTCGGCTTCGGAAGCCGCGTAGGAGCCAAGAATTCGCTGGACGGATGCGGAAGCCGCGAAGAAGCCGTGTGAGCCGGCGGCGCTACTTTCTACTTCGTAAGCCGAACGGAAGCCGGATCTGAATCGGCTGAGCTGGATCAAAAACATGGAGCCGCGAGCCGCGACTTAGCCGTGTGCCAGAGAACGAGCCGGGAGTCACACCATCGCTGGACGGAGCGTGGGCGTGGCAGCGGAGAAGCAAAGTCTTAGGAGACGCGTGCGCGCGCGTCGATTGGCCGTTTGCTTCGAAACTTCGGGACCTGCATCCGATTTCTGTTCTGACTCAGTTGGACAGGAAGGTGAGATGTTTCGACGATCGGAAGACGGTCGAACGAGGTCCTATCCGTGAGTTACGATGGCGAGACAAAACCCTAGAACCTAGATGGCTCTGATACCATGATGAGATTATTGATGGAAGAATAATCTGTATTCGTCAAAGTCAAAAGTTGTACTGAGACCTACATATAAGCTATACAAAAAAGGTATAAATACTGACCTAACTCCTTATATTCTTACGTAATTACAAAACAAGCATTCTACATATCATAACAGTTTACACCCATAGTAATTTTGTCAATGTCATGTCAATTTTATGTGTGTTTTCGCTTTGCACATTCTAGGATTCAGTGGTCTATATTACTTAAAAACCTAAATCGGTGGTTTCTATCATGTTGCACTAATAAAGTAACAAATGATACATCCATCTGTTATGTGATATTTCTTCACGAAACCTTTTGTAGCACTCATCTTTTTTCTCTCCAAACTTGGAGTTCCGTTTCATTTTAATGTTAATATTCACTTCCGGCGAAAAGGGAAATAAAATGTGACACTATTAGACCCATTCCAAGTGAATGTACCACTGAGTTGAAAGGCCAATCCAACACATGGTTTTGTCTTACGACCCATCATGTTATGTCCCGGTGTTTGGTTCATGAATTTATATCCTTTCCCCTTGTGACGCATCATTCAACTATGATTTCTAGAGTTTCAACAAGCATGACAAAATTACATTCAAGTATTCAACAATCAATCTAGTGACAGATAAAAAAATAATTTAAAATTTCAGTGCGCTCAAAAGCTGCTGACACTTGACATGATTCATCGAAATATGGGGACCATGAGAGTGTGAGTAGCTTAAAAAAAAATTTGTGGTCTTAATACTCATAAGAGCACCATATAAGCGGTTCTAAGAGTACTGAACTTTTTTCCGATAAAACATTAAATTTCGCAATCCAAGAATAGAAACAAAGCAACATCAATGTAATTTGAGACATGAAGAAAATCCAAATGCGCCATCTTACACAGAACCTAGACATTTTCCAAGATAAAATAAGATAAAACATACCGATACGGTATGACATAACGAACAGATGGATAAAGCACTCTAGAATGCATTTGAAAAATCCTTTATTGACGACGGTAAATCCACTTAAATTATTTTTATGCGTCAAAAAATTCACTGGAGGACAACGCATGACACTGACAAAATGCAGAAAAAGAATTAACCCAAGTCCCTAAAATCTCTAGGTCAAGTACGGAGAGAAACCTTTCACTATTCAGACTAAACGATGGACTAAACGCATGACTCTAAACACTTCTAAACATAAGTCATGTTTGTTATTGTGTTGTTAGCTCAAATCACACTAGAGACCTAAGTCAGGCTTTTATTGAGTTAGCTCAAATGACACTACAGTACAAAACATTGCCTCTTGACATTGGATCATCTTGTAATCCCTCTCCCTAATGCGAAACAATGTAGCGAGCTCAGAGTTCAAACCCAACTAAACTTTTTTCGGAAAAATCTTAGTTCAACACGATAACATAAACGATGTAGAATGACATAATGTGCCCAAGCTTGTGCCACAAAAAATCTAATTTCATTCAAGTAGAAGGTTCTGGTCAATCTAATTTCATTTCTAGCCAATTGAACTGATCAATCCAAGAATCCGAATTGTCTCGATTATCATATTCCATCTTCGGTGAGAACTAGAAGAAACCTAATGCAAAGAACAGCAGGTCCATAGATCTCAGAAGCAGGCCAGTTCACATAACCAGAAACTAACATGAAAGGTCATAGTTATATAGTTACACAACATCATTGATTATATTCGGCTTCAAAGCAGTACATCTTATTTATCAAACAAGTTCACAAGGAGTGAGTGAAAGAAACAACAAATAAAAAACATCATCAAACAGGGAAAAAAAGGAGCCATACCCTAGCCTGCTCCTTCCACTCAGCTGTTTTGAAAGCATATTTACACTACTACTTTCACCTACAGGTCCCTCCCAAACCTACTAGTAACTTCCGAAGGAGAGACCCCATAAAACCAACCAACGCTACCTCATAAAATTCATTCACTCCCTCGAACCTGCGGCTTATTCATCAGTATTTCCCCGTATTCATGATTTCTACGGAAAAATAAACAGTTAGTCCCAGACTCAAAACTGGCACGAAGTCCCTAACCTCTGTCTCTGTTTCTGAGCTTGGGCCAAGGACTTGCGCTTTGAGAACGCTGGGTAGAGGCGCTCCTGAAATGTCTCCAGAAACAGCAGCCATTCTTCGTCCTTCATGTCTGCTACAGTCACAAAGGTCGGACTAGCAGGAAGCTGCTCAGTGGCACTCATTGGGCCAGATGATGAGCTTTCCAGATACCGATGCTCTGGTTTTTTTCCTCCAGAGCTTTTAGAAAACTTCTGGTTCTTGTTCACTGGAGTAACATTCTTCACTGGCTCGGATAGCTTGGACTTAGGATGATGCATCTTCCCATGCAGTGGAGGAAGGCCAGCAAAGCCCATACAGTGGTCTTCTAATGTCTCATCACTTTCCTCCTCTTCCTCAATACTTCGATTGAACTTGGAAAATGGCGAGCGGCGACTACCACCTCCAAATCCAATATTGAATGGCTTTCCGGTAAAGATTTCATCCGTTGCTGCCATTTTGGTATTATAATAATTGAATTCTCCTTCATCGCTATCGATATCAAACTGAAAATTTCCATCTTCTCCTGCTTCAGCCATTGGGGAGTATACTTCCATCTCAGAAATCAGCTTCTTTGCCTCAATGCATACAAGTTCAAGCTCGCTAGGTCCCTCCTCACCACTGCGGAACTCCCTGCTCATCATTTCACCAATTTCTGCTAGACACAGTCCAAACGCAGCTGCTTCCTTGAGAAAAACAGTACAAAGGACCAGAACTCGGAGACAAGCTTCTCGGATCATTGGGAGTTCACTTCTCAGCATCTGTGAGTCCCAAACAGGATCAAGATTTTCAATATACTCAAGCTCTTCATCTGAAAATGGAATTGAAGCCTGAGGCCAATGAACCCATTCAAAGTAAGGATCCTCCAAACATTCAGGCAGGCAGAGACCATGGTCAATTGGAATGAGCTCCACTTGGCCGAATCTCTCAACACCATCTGGCTTCCTTACTAGAAGATTCCCCGCATGCCTATCCGTGTTAAAGATCCGTATGTCGAGTATCCCAATACGATGAACAGCAGTCACTGGGAAACTTGAGGTTCCATGATCGCTGGCATCAAAATCATGTGGGATGAACTGCTGGAACGATGCAATCTTGCTTACAAGTTTCTTTTTGTGCGACTTCATCCCACTTACCCCATCGTTGACATTGAAGATGGAGTGTGTAATCTTCACCAGTGCAGTTGGAGGAACATTCGCGAAATGATCATGATCGAGAAGATAAGCTGCAACCTCTCTGAATCCTGTTTCCCCTACCCGAACTGAATGTTTCAAACCTGGTTGGCCAAGAGCTTTACCAATAAAACCTTTGGGATTGTTTGGGGCAAAAGGTTCTTCATCGGTTGGCTTAACGATGGCAAGACACTCACTTCTGCTGTTTCTAAAATAATAAGCACCTCCTAGTCCGCCATGAACAGGAATAGGATCAACTCCAACCTTCATTGCTTGAACAATGTCATTAACAAGCTGTTTAGTTCTAGGAGAGCTGACAGAGTGCCCTAAAATCTCAATAGGACCACTTCGGTCTCTCTGCTGGATGTCCCTCCCAGTTGGTGAGAGACAAGGAGTCGAAGAGCTTCTATGCATGAAGTTCCTTGTCAAAAGCAGAGGAGAGTCATTTCTGATAGCACTAAGGTCATTTTTCAACACCATATCACCAAATGTCAACGAACTCTCTTCGGTTGGAACATTAAGGGCAAGCTGCAGCCTCTTCTTCACAGTATGGGCGTTATCACTCCGATCCAAGTCCATTCCCAGTACACAACCACTTTCAGTTTGCACAAACACGCGTCTTGTCCCAGCTGGCTTTCCTTCCGTCCTCTTGCTTCCATGGTACTCCCCACTAAGTGGATTCTTGAAAACTGTCGTAGCCATCTGAGTCTGAACAGGGCTGTCCAAGTTGGGAGACATGAATGAAAGAGACTGAACAAAAAGAACCAAACGCTGCCACAAAGATGGCAGCAGAGGAGTTCTTGTGCCTCTCTTTCACACGGACGCCTAACCCAGAAGCCAAGCCCGATTGAATGGCAAAGATGTAAGATTCCCACACAATCATCAATCAACAAGTTTGATGCTCAACCGATGCCATAGATACCATGGTGGATATTGTTTTTGCAAACTATTGGATGAATGAGTCACAGGGGTGGCTCAATTGAGATATGCAGAGACTTCTGGTGAGGATAATCTGTAATGGAAGCAAGCTTGCAAACAAGTATTACTCCATCAGCACTTTATTTGAATATAAAGCACCAAAAAAGGTTAAACAAAGAAAAAGCCCCCAACAGTTGCTCACAGTAAGGACTTCTCAAAGTTCAGCAACAAGTTACAAATTTATGTACTGACTGACCGCACAACTCTCCTACAACTATTTGTTCACTAATAGAACTAAGATCAGTCTAGAACTCTGATTTACCATTTCAGGTCATAGATAGCAGTTCATAAAGTAACATAACACCGGAAATCAGAGAACAAAAATTAACATGTCTCACTGATTGCATTCTGAATCATGATCCATAACACTTCCACCATTATCAGTATCAATATGTGCCTAAACTATACTATTCAAGATCCAGAAAATCATTTTCTCATGGAGTTCTTGCTAATAAAAATACATCTTGAAACTGCTATCAGTAATTAGAAATTAAAATAAAAAAATAAAACGCTTAAAATTGGGGATTCATTTTCTGAAAAAGATGTTCCAAAAATTCGTATCATTCATTCTCAATCGATGAACGGCACATGGACAATATCATCAAATTCATCGGAACTTATTTTCAACCGACTGTACAAAGCAAATTAATGAAGCACTCCAAAATTTGTTTCGATCAAGTCATTATAGCCTGATCACCGAAACACAACATACGCGAAAAGACGGAAGAAATTTGATAAACTTAACTCACCGGATCGGAAAACTTATAAGAACCAGAAAGAGAACCGACGATACCGGAAGAAGAATCACCGCTGATCGCCGGCCGGTGATTCAACCGCCGCAAAGAACGGCGCGAATCAGTACGTTTCAATGGCCAGGATCCGAATCAGAAGCTTCTTCTCCTACCACCGCTTCTCAACTCTCCCACACTCTCTCTCTCTCTCTCTGAATCGTCTCTCTTATACGCAGATACGGTATTGATACGTCTGTGTGTTTAGAATTTTCGTTTGTCGTCTCCTACCTCCTCCTCCTGGGATGGATATGGATGTGTATGTATGTAATGTAACTAGTACTGCACTGAAGTGGAGGCCTAATCAACCATGGTTAACTCGATATCTAACCAGAGTTAAAAGCATCAATTACAGTACGGTTTTCACTTCATCAAGAGAAAAGGGAGGAAGAGTCTAGAAACGCTGGTGAACCGATCTCGTCCGTTGGTTTCTGCCAGAGGGTGCAATCTGGGGACGTCGAGAGTGTTAACGTGGAGAGGTGTAATTGGGTTGTGACGTGGTGGGTGTCAGCGACGATTGAGGGCGGTTTCGACAAATTCCGTGCCGATCTGCAATGACGACATTGCCCTCGACTTGATAGGGGAGAGAGGAATTCGTCACGTGTAATCGTGTACGTACGGTATGGAGGGGGAGTGGAAAGGTATACCGGATTCTAATGTGGGACCGGTGTATCGGTGTGTAAATGGACAAGAATTGGATCGTACAATGCTAGGGTAGTACTACCTCCGTTTCTTCTCTATAGCACCAGTTTGACTTTTTGACTCGTATTTGAGTCACTTTGACCGGGTGATTTAGATAGCAAAACGATTAAATTTTTTGATAATTTTTTCACTGTTTTATAGAGCAGCTTTTACTCTACAACACCATGAAAAATTTATCAAAAAATTCAATCGTTTTGCTACCCAAATCATCGGGTCAAAGTGACCCAGTGAATAGTGGTAAAAGTCAAACCGGTGTGATAGAGAAGAAACGGAGGTAGTAGTACATTACCCGGCACCTCCTCCGGCAGTGTTACAGAGTCATGAAATTAGTGCAGTGGTTTACATGCAGCTCAAACCAGTCAAACGGTAACAAAAAATAGGATTGATTTTCTTTTGAGATATATTGGATTTAAATAACTTTTGTTTAGAAAAACTCCGGGTGTGAAAGAGCTACACAACCAAATCTTGTTAGAACGTCTTTCATAGTTGATATTAAATTTTACATCAAAATTCATACTTAGTGGAGAAAAATAGTTAGTCTCTCACAATTAACCTTCAAAACACGATTTCTCCATTTTGGATGTAAAAATAGTACTTTTGGTTTCTCACAATTTTCACTAATTTTTTACATCAGATAGTTATTTCATCATTTCATCAAATTTAGAGACTCGAATTTTTGTCCTCCCGCAACAAATCATCAAATTTCTCACTAAATCATGAATTCCATAACGATTCTAAAAAATATATTACTAAACAATATAACGCGAAACTGCAAAATGATTAAATAACACTTTAAAAAATCTAATTGACACCAGTCTAATCTATTTGACTATGAGGTTGATAACATGCTTAGAGTATCACAGTCTTTAAACTTTGGCGCATGGGCGAGTGGAAGAAGTAGTGATGAATCGTAGGTTCCACAACCTCCTAGCAATAATGATCAGATGTATGTGTGAGCAGATGCAAATTATCCCAATTTCAGCTATCAAAACGAGAATTTCATCTAGATTGTCACGCAGACATGACGTATTACATGTGCGTGGGGACTAATTTGGCGTATTAAACCTCATTTTTTCACTATTTAGTTCCAATATTAAAATTAGTCCAGAACAACTAAAAATAGCAATAACTAATATTCGAATTTTATATAATCTAATCCCAACTAATATTGCTAATTTTGAAAAACCAAATGTACCCTAAGAGCTTCTTCTACAGTCTACCAAATCCTATATTTGATGGTAAAATTTGGTGTTTTCGGTCTCCCAGAACAAATCACCAAATCATCAAATTACAAAAAAAAATGTGATTTTTTTTAGGCCTCCCACAGTTATTGACCAAAAAAATACCAAATCATCAAATTCTATATTTGGTGTAGCTTTTGTGAAATGGTGTAGCGCATCTCCCACTGTACCTCCAAATCCTATCCTATACCAAATTATTTTTTACCATAAAATGTGATGGCAAAAATAGAAATTGGTTGAATCCACACCAAATTTTTATTAGTTGTTTAGGACAATTTTACATTAATTTTATATCATTGGAGACATAAAGTCATATTTACAAATGATTAGTGTGAAAAAATATTTCTGACTACTGTGCACAAGAGATTCCGGCGAGGAGACCTCCGTGTACACCGTAAGTAGAGGATCAGAGATAGAACAGGAAGAGTTGGGTTGTGTGTAGGGAGAGAGTAAGGCTATAGTAATGTCTGAGAGAGAGACAGAGGTTTGGCAGAACTTCCGCGTATGGCTAGTGTGTCTTCTTTTTTATGGAAGGGTTAACGTCCTATATATAACGGAGAATGTGACCGTTGCAGTGTGGTTAATGCGCCCATCAATGGCGGTTTAATTAGCTTAACCACAACGGCACGTTCGTCCGCGTATATAGGGACCGTTACAGCACGTTATGCGCGAATACCGGAACCGTTATGAGGTTGACCGGGTTTGACCGGATTGACCGAGTTTATGGAGCTCGTGCCATAAATCTCTCAAAATCAGTTACTAAAGGTCGCGCGCGAGCTTGGCTCGCACGCGACAGGACTTACTCTAGCCTCCAAACCACTAAGTCCCTACAAGTCCCGTGCAGTGGTATGCGAGGGCCATGTCTCGCAGCCCCCACATGGATCAGCGCGGCTGGTGATCCAGTGTGTGTGGAGCACAATATGGTGTGCTGGATGGTTGCCACGTGGCCAAGATCTGTCAGCTCAGAAAGCACTATCTACATTAGCCCCCTTTCTGCGCGTGAAGACTCATAGCTGTATAGACTTCCATGCGCGGAAACCAACATACGCGTCGCCGCCACGCACCAATTCAAATATGAGCAAATTCAGCCCCCGTGCGTGCCATTATGACCTAAAACCCCTAGAGTCGTGCCGTCTGGCCTTTAGGGTTTTAGGCGTGACGTCAGCTTGTCCTGTGATTGCGCGATTCGACGGTGACAGTTGCGATTCGACTACTGAAAGGACGCAACCCTTCATTGTTTTTGGATAAGTACTCTGTACTCTCCATTGTTGCAAAGCATCACTTCTTTCTCTTAAAGTGAATGATACCCGGAAGTCTTCGAGAGCAGATTCAAATAATCAATCACCAGTTCACTCTTGTCAATCGTCTTCTTCGACTGTGTGCAGCCAAGCAAGCTTCATCAAAACAAGGTTGGCCTTGTTCAATTTTGCTTATCATACCAATGTATGCTTTGAACTGTGTTGAATCTGCAAACCCATGACATATTATCTGTTGAAAAACTTGCGAAAGAAACTCCAATCTTTGAACCCAATTTCGGCTTAATCCCCCAATGATAAGGACCTTGGATGTAGGGTTTTGAAATTCCTGATAATGCAAACAATTTCCAACTCCTAATTTCTGAAATTGATACCAGAAACTGTTCATCTTTCTTCCCATAGATCTTGAATCTCCAAATTCAAACTGAAGTGTGTGCATATTTCTCCCCCCTTTTTTCTTGCTTTTCCGCAGGAATGGCAAAGACAAAAGGAACTAGAACCACCAAGGAGGACGAAGAAATACCTGATCTCCCGCAAGCTTTATGGCGAAAAGCCCCCTATCTGGGTGGCAAAGACTTCTACCATGCGAGGGTTAAGGAAAAGAAACTGCCTGCTTCTGTCCCTAATGAGGGATTGCTAACATTAACCCCTCCAGTTAACTCAGCCTTGCTTGATTTGATTGGCTCCGAGGACGTGGTTCGATTGGGAATCGAAAATGGGTACTTCCCGTACGCCGCGATTTCCACCCAAGCTTTTGTTCAGAAATTGGACTACATGGATGAATGGATTGACCATGTGTTGACCAATCATGCCGTGACTCTCAACGAGGCCGGCGTATACTTCGCCGTTCGTGCTATGAAGGGTGCTGCCGTGAAGCTGGACCGGTCCATGCTTCTAAACCTTCTTTCCCGCTACTCGCCTGCGACTCACACTTTTCACTTTGCTGAGTTCGAGGCTGCCCCCACGCTCGAGGACGTACACATGCTGTATGATTTATCTCCCATGGGTGAGGTGGACCCTTTGAGTCCCTTGAGGACGGATGCGGAGATTGCTTTGTACACGCAGATGGAGGAGTGCTTGTCAGAGGTAAAGAAAATCTCCACCCGGTGGACCACTACCAAATCCCTTCCTGACTGGCAACTGGTTGACACGTCTGCGAAAAATACTTGGAACAAATGGGTGCAGTACTTCTTCCGCGACTACGCGAACAGCAGCGTCACCAAGAAGCTTCTGAGTCAAGACCCAGAGGCCAAGAATTACGTGGAGGGTAAAGGCTATCACTTGACCCTTTGTGCCTTCCTCTGTGCCTGGCTGTCGAGGTACTTAATCGATGGTCACCCGCACGATGGGGTCTTCTATCACGTTCTGCCGCTTGCTGTGAAACTGGCCCTTGGCCAGAAAGTCGCACTCGGACCCTTGGTCTTGGGTACGCTATACTACAGACTGGATGTGGGTCTTTGAGCGATGGCCTTCCTATGCCCCAACTGCTTCTAAGCCCAACAAGTGGTGTCCCCCAGGCGCGATGGAGGAGCGTAACAGCGGCAGAGCTGCGAGGTGGTTCGGAACGAACAATACCAAGTGCGTTTGGAGCCTGATATGCGACAACCGGCGAGAGTTCATTGCCAGGCCCTATGTCGTGCATATTGAGAACATGCGATGGTTTCCAAAGCTGTACCCTTCTAAGGGTGTTGTTTTCTCAGAAGAGCTCCTCTTTGAAGAGGGATCGCATTTCCATGAGCGCTATCGCGAATTCTTTTGCTGGTGCCTGCGAGGTTCCCTTCCTGCTCTCGCAGAGCATATTCGTGAGCTCGCGCCGAGGTATGAGAGGATTACCGTGGATGTTGACCCCACTCGAGTTTCTACCCAGTTCGGCTTTCATGTAGTGGCACCCTCAATCTGGCCACAGTCCATTATCAGAGGCTGCTATAAGCGCTTGTTGACAAAGGAGTGCAAAACAGTCTTCATGAGCAACCTTCCCTTTGAGAAAACTGCGGGTAACCGCGAAGGTGGTTGTTCTAAGAACTGGCTCGCATACTGGCATGCCCAGCATACAAGATTTGAGACGCATTCAGCCCCTCAGCCAAGCAGAGCTCCTGTGATCAAAAGAAACTCTTTTCCGTTTCGTCCCAACTGCAGTCTGGACGAGTCTGAATATGGTTGCTACTCATTGTTGGATCATGAGAACCATTTGTGCCCTGCTGTCATTCTGGATGAAAAGATTGCCGCAGTTAAGAAAGGCGACTCGCATGTCATCAGATATAGCGAGACTTTTGCTAAGGTAAGCAACTTCTTTTGCATGCGTTAAGCTTCTTGATTTTCTCATATTGACATCTTTATTCTACACTGCTTGCTATAGTGCCATGTGCGGAGATTCGCATCTGGCGATCGTTCCAAATCGCTGGTTAACACTATTGTTACCACAAGAAGACAAGGACAGTCGTTCCTGCTAGCATCGAGGATGGACCCTGAGGTCGAAACCAGGATTCGCGAGGTCATGAATGCTTTTGCTGACTCGCTGATAGACAATGTTCCGGCCCCGTCTCCCAGAGATGATCCGTCTCCTCCAGCGACTGCCGCGCCAAGAGCAAAGAGGCCTAGGCAGAGAGGAATTACAATTTCTTCTCCTAGAAGCGCTCCAACTTCCCCTCCTGCGAGATCCCTTTCTGCCAAGGACAAGGGCAAAGGTCGCATGACCAGTAAAACGCGGAAGGAGCTCGCAGTGGAGACCTTCGTTCCATTCGGCCAGGAGGAAGAAGAGGAGAGGCGGGAGCCAAGAGAAGGAGATGAAGAAGAAGAAGAAAGAGCAAATGTGATACATGAGGAAGTATCAGGAGGTACCTCCATCGCGTTTCCCTTCTCATTATCATAATTCTTTTGCAAGTCGATCTTGAACCAATCGTTTCTTCGCAGATGATGATGATGATGAGACCATCAACGGTCTTTTAACCAAGAGGCAGAAGAGGGGTGCTCATTCTGGCATTTCCGACGAACCCATAAGCGAGGACGTTCTTGCCGAGTCCCGGAAGACAGCTGCGGAAGCTGCTGAAAGGAGAAGAAAGCGAGAAGAGGAGGAGCTCGAGCGTGTGAGGCAGAGGAGCCTCGAAGAACAGCATGTTGACGACTTAGTGCGTCCAATTGATGAGGAAGATGTTCTTCCCAAAGAGGTGGATCCTCGAGCTGTGGAGGAGGATGTGGCTCCAGAAGAGGATGCAGCAGCTTTGGAGCAAGCCCAAGCAGATTTTGAAGAAATCGCAGGCGGCAATGAAGGTCAGATTTTTAATCTCGCCGTAACTTATCGAGATGTCATTGTTGATGCATTAAAGCATGGTGTGTCAAAAGCTGACATTCGCCGTTGGCTAGTAGGCAAGTGCGGTGAGCCCTCAGGTAATCACTTGAACAATATGCATGAACTGGACTTAGCAACTCAAAACGTAATCATGACTGATTTCTTCGCGCCCCAGGTCACGCTCATCTTAAAGACATGCTTAATGAAGACACATTAATAGGGCAAGGTTCTACGTTCTTAGCGTATGACGAGGATACTGCAATCCCACCTTCGCGTGGAGGTGCTTGCTCTTAGCTTAGCAAATAAAATATCATACGATACAAGTTACCTCATTCTATCGCATTTTGATTCGCATGCAATGCTGATGGACCCGTGCGGGAGCAAAGAAGTCAACCTTCTGCGTCCTATGTCCCGGTGCCGAGTTCCCATACCGAGAAACCCGTCGCAGCTGCTGAATACGCAGGAGAGCCTTTTGAGGACGTCATCGAACTTTCTGATGATGCCGAGGCTGACACTGTGCTAATGGAGGAAGATGTCCATGCTAGTGCTGAGGAAATGAGAACAAGTGCTATTGATGCTGCCGCATCTGGGAGTGTCCCTCGCCAAGCAACTTCGGCTGCCACCACGCCTCCAGCGATGACTGAGTCGGTGGCACCTCTTCCTGCGTGGAGCTTTTGGGGCTCGCAGGTCGGGGCTGCGATCACACATGGTGCGGCTTATACTCTTCCCCCAAATTATGAGGAGTTGGAGCTCGCAGCTGATAGAAGGCTATGGAACGAGGACAATCTTCGATCACCCCAGCAATGCGCATTCCTTCTCTTCATGAGATCCTTGAAGGAACTGGTAAGTCGTGGTTTGCTGTTTGCATTTCGCATCCTTCATTCGCGAAGTTGATAGTATATCTTGGTTCTGACACTGCTTTAGGTTTAAAGCAAGCCGATGTGGACTGGCTGGTTCGGATGCGCCTCGCCTATCCCCAATCATTTGCGAGATCTCTGGAGATAGGGCCCTTTGATAGGAGGCTGTTTCTTGCCGAGGCCATTTGGATTTTGGAGCAGCTGTCTGCGGCCACGCTTGCGACCATTTCTCCTCAGAGTGCCGAATTGCTTTTTGGCATGTGCCAAAATCTTCTCGCCAAAGTTCAAGGCAGGCTGGGTTTCAAGTTTCTTATGAAAAGAGTTACCCTGATTCGCGCAGCCGTAACTTTGAAGCTCGGCCACCAAAACCTCGCAGCTGAGAAGCAGAAGGTGGAGCAGCAAAAGCGAAAGGTTGAAGAAGCTATGAAGCTCTATCATGAGATGAATGCCAAGTGCGAGCAATTGAAGCAGGAAGTGGAGCAGGTAGAGAATCTGAGCCGTCAGTTCACCCCTCATGACTCCTTGATCAAGGGTTTACTTTGATTTTTGAATTTGAAAAGTAGCAAACAAATAGCTGAAACATTAATGTAATTTTTCTAGGGTTTCTCCCCCTTATTTTTTCAAAAACAAAAGAATCGAAGTACCCGTTTTGCCCTTTCCGGGATTTGCTAGAATATTTCTGTGCATATCTAATTATGACGTCAGCAATTGATATTCTGCCTTGATTTTCGCGCTAATTTCTCATAAGATTATCACGCTTTCCTTGGGATGTCCATCCTAATCATGGCCATCCGTCATTAATTAGGATACGCAACTGAATCGTCGTAGCCTTTAGTAGGGTAATTGATCGTTACCGCTTTTCAAGGCGTAAGTGATTGACCTTACCCTCTTTTCAAATTCTGCTGACTCATCTTGGCAATCGAAGAGTCTCCACCAGGTCTATATAAACCCTGCCTTTGCCATTTGGGTTCTTCGTCCCAAAAATGTGCTTTGCCGTGAGTCCTTACGACTGCTGGCTTTAACGCTTGTTTTTTGTTGAGGTGCAGCGCCGTAGTGACCTTGCTACCGATTCGTAATGAACGGCGGGATTCTCCTCCAGCATCCCTGGAGGAGGATTTCTTGCCTCCTCGTTCTTGAACTCAGGAGGCGAGCCAATGCCCTTGTCTATCTGGACAAGGAGCCCAGTACCAGAGGAATGACTGCTTCCCCTGTTTTGCACGACTGCGTACGCCAGAACAGGTGGTTCCTCTGGTACATATTTTGATCAGACAGGGGCCTTGTCAGATCCTGAGATCTTGGACGTAGCATCACCCAGATCTTGCTGCGAGGGATGTAGCGAATGTCGAGTTGATCTCTTCGCAGAAGCATCCTACTTGCTACAGATCTTTGGCCGCAGATCTACGTATCGCATAGCCGGTGTTAGGACCGTTAGGTTCATCCTTTTTCAGCTAGGATTCCCTCGATGTGTAACTTCTCGCTCGCAAGTTACTCTTTTAGATGCATTGTAAGCCATGTTGGCTGCGTAGTTAGCTTGATTTAAGCTTTTTCGCTTGTAAGCTGTTATCTAGACAGATAAATTGTAAGTCCCTTTGAATCATAATGATAAATTGCCTTGTACGATTTGCTGTTTTGTTTCAACAAATTATAATTTCCCATGCGTATCGGCAGATTTCGCCTTGTGTAATGCTATATACACACTTTGCATTACTTTTAGATCGTTCGAGATCGTGTTTGCGCAGCTGTGCCATCTTGGCAGATGGACTTGCGATTTGCTTTTAGATTCAAGTGCGAGTTCCATCTTATCAGATAGGCCCTTGGAGATCACTTAGGATCGTATTTGCATAATGCTGCTACCATGGCAGATAGTTTTAGGAACGATTTTAAAATCTCATTTGTATAGCGCTGTTATCGCGGAAGATAGGCTTGAAAGATCATTCAAGATCATGTTCACATGGGCTGCTGTCGCAAAAGATAGTCTTAAAAGATCACTTAAGATAGTTTTCACATGAGCTGCTATCGTGGCAGATAGGCTTAGAGGGTCAATGAAGATCATTTTCGCATATGCTGCTATCGTGGCAGATAGGCTTGGAAGATCAATTAAGATCATTTCGCATAAGCTGCTATCGTGGCAGATAGGCTTGGGAGATCAATTAAGATCGCATTTGCATAGGCTGCTATCGTGACAGATAGGCTTAGGAGATCAATTAAGATCGCATTTGCATAGGCTGCTATCGTGACAGATAGGCTTATAAGATCAATTAAGATCGCATTCGAGTAGGTTGCTATCGTGACGGATAGGCTTAGAAGATCAATTAAGATCGCGTTCTCATAGGCTGCTATCGTGACAGATAGGCTTAGAAGATCAATCAAGATCGCGTTTGCATAGGCTGCTATCGTGACAGATAGGCTTAGAAGATCAATTAAGATCGCATTCGAGTAGGTTGCTATCGTGACGGATAGGCTTAGAAGATCTATTAAGATCACATTCGAGTAAATTGCTATCGTGGCGCATAGGCTTTTGCTAACAGTAATAATAAACCAAATGAAGCAATATAAAAAGCCAGAAGTATGAAGTTCTTCTCATTTGGGAGAAGCCTTTTATTATAGTACTCTCATATGGGAGAGATGAGATTACAATTCTCTCATATGGGAGAGAAGATTGCGCGAATCATAGCTATACAAGGCATAAGGCAACGTTGTAACAAAACGCATAAAATGAGAGAAGTCAAGGATAGTACTTCTTAATCCAGCGCATATTGACTGAGCTTGGGGTTGAGGTCGTTCCGTGCAACCTCCGTATGCTGCAGTAGCCACTGTCAAAGACTTCTGTGTTTTCAAAGGGTCCTTCCCAATTGGCTGCGAACTTTGGGTGAGCCGCTTCTCGCATGCAATGGTCGGATGCGCGCAGGACCAAATCTCCAACTGCGAAATCTCTACGTTGGACTGTTTTGTTGTACGCACGAGCGATTCTTTCTTGATACCGCTTGTTGGTCCTTTTAGCTTGTTCTCGCTTTTCTTCCAGCAAGACTAAGTCATGATCGCGTTGATTTTCGTACAATGCGTGGAAGGCCAATCTTGCCGAATTAACTTTCACCTCTGCAGGTACCACAGCCTCAGCCCCATAGCATAGTGAGGAATGGTGAGACCCCTGTGGGTGTCCTTGGGGAAGTCCGGTAAGCCCACGGGGGTATGCTTAGAGAATCAGCCCACTTCTTGTGGTCATCTTCGACCATCTTGCTCAAGATCCTCAACAGCGTTTTGTTGGTCGCTTCGGCTTGCCCGTTCCCTTTCGGGTAATAGGGGGTGGAGCATATCTGCCTGATGTTGTATTCTGCTAGCTTCGCGGCCACCTGTCGATTAACAAAAGGAGTACCATTATCTGAAAGGATGGTGTTGGGTATTCCGGACCTGCATATGATGCTTTCTTGGATGAAATTGACCACAGCTAGCGCATTCGCTGTCTTTAGTGGTATCGCTTCTACCCACTTGGTGAACAGCTCAGTTGCGGTGAGAATAAAATGATTCCCATGCGAAGTTGGTCGGATGGGACCAATAAAATCCAACGCCCATGTGTGAAATGGCCATGGCGTTCCCAATGCGTGTAGATCTACAGCAGGAGCGTGCACTAAGTTCCCTTTGAATTGACACTCCTGGCAGCGTCGTACTTTGGTGCGGCAATCAGCCTCCATCGTGGGCTAGAAATATCCAATTGAGAGGAGTTGCCTGCATAATTTTGCACCCCCTGGTGTTCCACCTGATGAGAAAGGTCCATGACCTCTTGTGCTTCCCTGCCGTCTAAGCATCGCAGCAAGTTGCCCTCATGGCCTCTTCGCCAAAGTAGGTTTTCTTGTACCACGTATCGGGACGCTTTCCTCTTCAATTTCTCAGCTTCTTTCCTCGCTTCGGGTATGGTGCCCTGGGTGAGAAAATCGAAGAGTGGTTTCCTCCAATCTGCATCATCATCGGTTAGAGCGATGAGTAAAGAATCCTTGATCAGTGTGCAACTCTCGCACTTTCCCTGTATTAGTGCTGCGGGTGTTGACATGTCTGGCCAGTGAATGCCATATCTCTGAGCCTTTCGATAGATTGACACTTCACTTTCTCCGCAAGCATGTTGGTGAATCCTCTCTAGCAGCAGTTGTCCCTCTTGCTCGGAGACGCATCGCATGAGTATTCCGCCAGGGCCCTTGTAGTAAAGGGTGTTGTCATGTATGCAATACCCCTTTGTGAGTGTCCAGTTTTCGCTGCTGGTGCCTTCTACAATGGCTCGTAAGATTGCTTTTCTCCAGTCCGCATCGTCCATGTGTTCGTCATCGCACGCGTTTTCTGCTAACGCCGACGATGTCCGCACTTCGATTGAGATTCTTGCGGGACATTTGTCTGTACTAAACTTGGATCCCAAGGTGGCCAAAGCGTCTGCATGTCTGTTGTCCTCTCGGGGCTTGTGCTCGTACCTAACGTCGCAGAATTGCTGCACCAACTTTTGTACCAAAGTCCGGTAGGGCAGGAGATTTATCTCCTTCAAACCGTACTCGCCCGAGGCTTGCTTGACAATCAGCTTGGAGTCTCCCATGACCGTCAATTTGCTTACTTCCAGAGCTTTCGCTGCACGAATTCCCGCTATGAGGGCTTCATATTTTGCTTTGTTGTTGGTGACTGCGAAGTCAAGCTTTGCGGACATCTTTATGACCTCCCCATCTGGTTTGGTCAAGACTATCCCAATGCCTCCACATTTCCTTGTTGACGAACCGTCGAAATGGAGCGTCCAATAGGGCACATCGATTGCGTAGATTTCAGGTCCCTCGAGTTCTTCTTCGATCACTGGCTCATGACTGTTGTCGGGGAATTGTGCCAACAAATCCGCTACCGCCTGCGACTTGATCGCTCGCGGCCGAACGCATGTGATATCAAACTGGGAAATGGTCATATACCATTTTGCTAATCTTCCTCCAAGGGTAGTGTGAGTTAGCAGATATCGTATGGGATCACTTTTTGTAACCACCACCACTTTGTGCGACGCAAAGTAGTGTCTCAACTTCTCTATTATGAAGAATAAGGCAAGGCAATGACGCTCAATGTCAGTGTACCTTGATTCTGCGCGCTGCACAATGCGATAGATGTAGTAGATGGGCCTTTCTTGACCCTCGTACACCTGAGCCAAAAGTGCTCCTATGGATTTCCTCGTTGACGTCAGATACAGCAAAAGCGGCGATCCCAACTGAGGCATGATCATTATTTTTGAAGACGTCAGCAATTCTTTTAGCTTCCCGAACGCAGCTTCGTGCTCCGGAGTCCAATTGTATGTGGCATCTTTTTTGAGAAGATTACTGAAACAGAAAGTAATCTCGGCAATCGCTGGGATGAATCTTCGCAGATACGATAGCTTCCCCAAGAATGTCTTCAAGGCACTCTGGTCATGCGGCGGAGTCATGCTGATGATGGCTGAAACTTTCGCAGGGTCAGGCTCGATTCCTTGACGATGTACCACGCATCCCAAGAATTTCCCTGACGTTACCCCAAATGCGCATTTCATAGGGTTCATCTTCAGCTGAAAGCGTCTGCATCTGTTGAACACCTTCCGCAAATCTTCCAGGTGATCTGCCTCCTGCTTGGATTTAACCACGTGGTCATCTTCATAAAATTCCACTTCTTTGTGCATCATGTCGTGGAATAGGGCCATCATGGCCCGCTGGTAGGTTGCACATGCGTTTTTGAGACCAAAGGGCATCACTGTGTAGTTGAACACTCCCACTGGGGTGATGAATGCAGTTTTCCGTGCATCTTCAGGGTCCATCTTGATCTGGTTGTACCCGCTGAAGCCGTCCATGAAACTGAACATGCGATGACCCGCTGTCGAATCGATGAGCAAATCGATGTTGGGGAGCGGAAAATCGTCCTTGGGGCAGAAGCGATTGAGATCTCGGAAGTCCACGCAGATGCGAAGCTGTCCATTCTTTTTTACCACCGGCACAATATTGGCAAGCCATGTGGGATGGTGATTCAGTTCTATGAACCTGGCGTCCAGGAGTTTGACAATCTCCTGTTTGATCTTCACGTTAAGCTCCGGCCTGAAGCTTCTTGTGCTTTGCTTTACCGGCTTAGACCCCGGGATGATATCTAAACGGTGCATGGTGATGCTTGTGTCCAGTCCGGGCATCTCATCATACCCCCATGCGAACACGTCTTTGTACTCAGTCAGGAGCTGCAGTAGTCCTTGCTCCTCTTCGCTTGTGAGGTCTGAGCTTAGAAAGACTGGCCTCTTCTTTTCCTCATTTGGGCTGAGGAACACTTCCTTTAGCTCCTGCTTTTGTGGCATGGGTCTGTCTTCCACGCATTCGGGTGCTTCTTTGAGCTTCTCGTCTGGAGCGCTCTGCATTGGCTTTTCCGTTACCATAATCTGCTCGATTTGGTTGATTTGCCCAGGGACATCCCCATGCTCGCGTGAGGACATCCCCGCGCACCTTCATATGCGATAGCATTTCTTCCCGTTGGCGTAGAAACTCTCTATCTCTTTGCCTTCAGGGTCATGTTTTGCTATTCTCTTCAGAGTATATACGTTCTTTCGTTGATAAGCGATTCGCGGCGCCTCTCCCCGTGTGGGCGGCTTTTTCTTGGCATCCTCCCTTGTCACCATCACTCCCGCAGGTGACTGATCCTTGATATCTTCCCATAGGGGTAAAGGAGTAGGGTTGAATGGTCCTGGTGTTTGCTCGACCGCCATTTCGGTGAACCACACCGCCTCGCTGAGATGAGCTTCATCCATGTTGAATGGATTTGTTGAAGCCGATATCTCGACTATTCTGTCGTTCCAGATAGCTTTCATGACTTGGTGAGCTGTTGAAGGGACCGCGTCAAAACGATGAATCCAGGCTCGACCTATGATCATGTGATACGTAGTGTTCGCATCTATGATATAGAACTTCGCTGAACACTTGATTTTGCCGATCTGGAAGCCCAGGCGGATCCATCCTATCGTCATTCTGGAGTCGCTTCAAAATCCCATCAGCGGAGATGGACGCCTGACAATCTTGAACTCGGGGATCCCTGCTAGCTTCAGTGTGTGGAGCGAAACGACGTTGACCGCTGCTCCTCCATCAACGAATGCTCTTTTGAACTCGACGCCATTGATGATGGCCGTCACATACAGAGGCCTATGGTGGCTCGCTTTTGTCTTTTTGTCGCTGGCAGAAAAGGTCATTATCTTTTCTGTAGGGCGAGACGCCCGGATGACTTTCCCGTTGGAGACTACAAGATCCTCCTCGTAGTCCTCCGCTATCCTCAAGATTGCTTTCGTCATTTCTGTCCGGCACTTCTCGGAGAAGTTCTTCTCGTTGAAGAATCTGCTGAAGCCGTGCGACCCCTTCATCCGGTCGGCACGTTCATCCTCTGTGTCTATGCTGTAGTTCTCATCGTCATGGACTTCGGCAATGATGGGTAGACCATCCTCTGCGACCTCTTCCAGATCCACAATCGAGATCATGGCGACCTCTTTGCCTTTTGAGTCTTGCTCCGCATGGGCAGGAAGTGGATTGTTGCGCACATCCTTCCTGTGATCGCTGATGATCAGCTCGCCGTTCTTCATCTTTTGGCTGAACACAATCCTGAGCTTTTTACAGTCCGCTGTGGGATGCATGACTTTGCCGTGG
Source organism: Linanthus parryae (assembly GCA_023055425.1). Taxonomy (NCBI): domain Eukaryota; kingdom Viridiplantae; phylum Streptophyta; class Magnoliopsida; order Ericales; family Polemoniaceae; genus Linanthus; species Linanthus parryae. The sequence continues at coordinate 139,950,159 of JALGPY010000002.1, read as the reverse complement.
TACTCGCACCACTTCGGGTCTCTCACCATCTCCTTGGAGGGTGCCTTCTCGAGCGGCGGTAGGACACCGTCCTTGCGCCACTGCCTGCAGAGGTCGCTTGCTTCTTCCACCGAGCATGGCAGAGGTGGTGCGTCGAAGTTCACAATCTTCGCCTGCTTCTGGGGTGAAACTGTATTGACCTCAGCTTCGCGTCCCCTCTTGAACTGAACCTCCCGATCTTGTAGGTGGTACCGCTCGAGGATCGCTCCGGAGCGCTTTTCTTTTTCTGCCTCTCCACTATAGGCTCGATGTTCTTCGTGCATTCGATTAGTTTTGAAAACGTGGGCGTTTGTAGGTTGATGAGCATACCTTTGTATTCATCTCGCATGCACTGCAGGCATATCTCTACAAGGCGACTTTCGAGCATCGGATCTTTGCATTCCAAGGACTTCGCCCTGAACTTCTTGATGAAAGTTAACCCGTCCTCTTCGCGCTTCTGATACATCCGCGAGAGGTGGATCATTGTCACCTTTTCCTCCATCTGGAAGAACTTAGTGTAGAACTTTTGGACCATGTCGTCCCAGGTCTTCACAGATCCGGCCTCCAACGTTCTATACCACTTGTATGCCACGTTTCCCAAAGACTTCGGGAATGCCCGCATCAGCAGTTTGGGATCAGCTCCATACGGCCCCATGACATCGATGAAACGCATGACATGTTCATGAGCGTTTCCATTGACATCCTCGAACTTATCCCATTTAGGAGCCTTGTACCCAACCAGGTTAGGCATGAGATAGATCTCCCGCGGGATGGGTGGATCGTTGTCTAGCTTTGGAATGATGGTATCCGCGAATGATTGGTGAGCCAGAATGGTGTCTATACGCTTCTGCAGAGACGTCATACACTCTGGGGTGTTTCCCTCGGTAGCAGGCGGAGGGGTCGTCGAAGGCGGAGGCGACACATATGCCGTAGGAGGATTGGGGACGTATTGAGCGTTCGCATTACCCCAGATTGCCGTTGGAGGAGGCAAGGGATATTGCGAGGCCGGATTAGGTACCAAGGCCGGAGGTTGAGGGGTGTGAGCCGTGAGGGGCAACATTTGAGCCGTCGACCCTTGAATCGAGGGTAGCTGCGTAGTTGCTGGTGGAGTCTGCAGATTAGGGTTGGGAGGTGTGGTTGACACTCCCAATCCTTGAGCGGTAGAGGTTCCTCCTCCCCGAGAGACGGCGGTGGCTTGCGCAGGGTTCGGTGCAAGAGTCCCCAAGACAGCCATGATCCGTTCTAGCTGCGCAGATTGAGCTTTGAGGGCTTTCGCCTGACCTTGGATGGTGGCGTCCAAGGATTCTAGCGTCGGTGCCTCACCGGGGGTCGTAGGAGTACGGCGGGTCTCCTCTCCCGAGGCAGCTTCGGTGGAAGGCGATCTGTTACTACATCATCCTCCTGAGACATGGTTGCTTTTGTTGGTAAGTTCACGTCGGGTTCACCAAAATGTGCACAAGAGATTCCGGCGAGGATGATAACTCTATATTAGAGTTATATTTCTTCTGCGTTTTTGTACCGTTTTGTGTAGTTTCCGGGTTGAATATATTAGAAATACACTATGAACTTGAGGAAATTAGATAAGTTTAGCTTTGAGTGATAAATTATTAATCCGGGCGTTTTTCACATTATTTACATATATCTTGTCACTTCTGATCGCACGGGGTGTTTTCGTGTTGTGTTGGACAGGAAACGGAGCTCATGGATCAAGAGGAGGAGGAAAACGAACTTCGGAACATATGTGGAAGCTTGGGAGAGAAAGAAATTGGAAGAAAAGATGACAAAGATGGAAAAAGGGGGTCAAAGTGTCATTTTAGAATGTTTGAAGTGTAGGATCAAAAGTTGATCCTAGGATCAAAGCAGATCGCACGATCAACTTTACTGATCGCACGATATGCTAGAGGAGAACTCACTGGAATGCACAACCAAGTAGCAGATCGCACGATCAGAGCAGATCGTACGATCAGCAAAAGCAGATCGCGCGATCTGCTAGCAGACCCAGCAACGCACGGGAAAAGCCAGGATTTAGGGTTATTAGTTAATATTTTATGATTTTAATTAATACACCCTAAGTTAAGATAAAAATAGACCCTAATATTAAAAAAAAGAGATACACGTGAGAAAGAGGCTATCAACGCAAGGAGAAGAGAAGGAGGCACGCACAAGAGGAGGACTCCTCCTCCATTGAAGCTCTAAGTTTGATTTCTTCTTCTTCTCTCTCAATCTTTCTATGGAGAAAATTGTAAGTCTTGTTTGGTTTATTAGTATTAGCTAGACGTTTTGCTAGGCATCTTTTTGAGAGCCTAGGGTTTATGTAAACGATGATATTTTTCCGGATTTAATCTTTGCTTCATGATTTCTTGATTTCTTCTTTTGAATCAATTCTAGTTTCTTGTTTATGTTAGTAATCCTAATTGAGTGACACGATTGGGAGATAAACTAGGGTTCAAGAACTAGGGTTTGTTCAATAGTTGATTCATGCTTAAAGTTAGCAATATTTTAATTCAATTGTTCATAATCTATGCTTATTTCTTAATGGGGATGGAGTAATTAAACGAAACCGTTAGTTGGCTAGTGAAGTGCGCGACAGTGACTTTAAATAGCTAAGATGAGATATGAGCATCAATCCCGTATCACTGAGACTGAGAAGAGACGTGTTAGGATTGGCTAGTGTGGGTAGATTCGGTAGGTGAAATTCGACTGTTTCGTGCAACGGTGGACCGACATGACCCGTTTTGGTGCATGTCGTTAGCCTATTAGAACGGACCGGTAGACACAAGAGACCGATAGGAGATTGCAGTGTACCGTGAAGTATAATGACTTGAGACCGATAGGAGATAGTTGTAATTTATATCTTAAATATAAACAAAATCCAAAAATATTAGCTTAATTGTTATTTTAATTTATAAATCAATCAAACCCTTCCTCTTGTACCGTACTCTAAATTAAGTAACTAATTAGATAATCTCAAGCTTGTCCTCGTGGGATCGATAACTCGGGGTTGAAATACCACCCTTATATTACTTTACCGTGCACTTGCGCATACGCGTTAGTAAATCCGCGTCAGAGGAGACCTCCGTGTACACCGTAAGTAGAGGATCAGTGATAGCACATGAAGAGTTAGGTTGTGTGTAGCGAGAGAGTAAGGCAGTAGTAATGTCTGAGAGAGAGACAGAGGTTTGGCAGAGCTTCCGCGTATGGCTAGTGTGTCCTCCTTTGTATGGAAGGGTTAACGTCCTATATATAACGGAGAATGTGACCGTTGCAGTGTGGTTAATGCGCCCATCAATGGCGGCTTAATTAGCTTAACCACAACGGCACGTTCGTCCGCGTATATAGGGACCGTTACAGCACGTTATGCACGAATACCGGAACCGTTATGAGGTTGACCGGGTTTGACCGGATTGACCGGGTTTATGGAGCTGGTGCCATAAATCTCTCAAAAGCAGTTACTAAAGGTCGCGCGCGAGCCACGCGACAGGACTTACTCTAGCCTCCAAACCACTAAGTCCCTACAAGTCCCGTGCAGTGGTATGCGAGGGCCCTGTCTCGCAGCCCCCACATGGATCAGCGCGGCTGGTGATCCAGTGTGTGTGGAGCACAATATGGTGTGCTGGATGGTTGCCACGTGGCCAAGATCTGTCAGCTCAGAAAGCACTATCTACAACTTCTAATATAATTAATCCTATTGATATAAAATAATATATAAATAAAAATGACAACAGGTTAATTATACTTCAGCTAATCCAATCCGATCCTACCCGAAAAATTTCATCCACTCCAGTCCAATTCGGTTAGTCTGGATTACCAAACGTGCGAATAGTCCACTGCACCATTAGCCCAACTCGGCTTAGAATAACAAATTATATCGCGACTTAACTCTGGGGAGTTTTGCGCAAATACGTGCACAAGTCCGTTACTTTCTCGACGTGTGTACTGAAAGTGGCACTCCAAAAAGCCCGACATAGGGCTCGAGCATTGACTTCGCCACATTTTCATTTCCGATATGATTTTTTCTCATTTTCCATCGTCTCTTCCACTCCCTTAAATTAGCCCTACAGTGGTCATTGAATCTGTTTACACAAAAATCCATCTCAGATTTGCTTCACCGGTAAGAATTAGACCTTCTATTATTGCCAGGAACATAACGAGGAGGACCAAACTCTGGAAAAATAAATGTTTAACTTTTTCAATTGTTAGTTCTCCATTTTCTCCTCGGATAACCATTACGACTCCATTTATCTTCTCAGGATTCGAACGAGTGCCGTTGTAATTAAATAATATTCGTTGAAGCCGTGGCACAACCAGAACTCGCGTGAAGGGGGGAACATGTTTCTTTTGTAATGGAAGGGTATATATTTTTTATGAATAAAATATTAGGCTGACGTAATAAATATCACAGACTTTTGTGTATTTATAAGAAAAAAACTAAGGGGTAAGTATATTAAATAGGCGGCAGTTTTTTTCCAAAAAACGAAGGTTCTACCAAGATTGGTACTTGAGTAAGTAGATACACAATCCTAAGTCCTAACCACTGTAACGCAGTACCGTGTGTGTCACTGATTGGGGGGGAGGGAGGGCACATGGATATGTTTAATAAAGACAAAACTAAAAAAGAGCTAAAACATAGGGATATATGAGTGTTTAGTGGAAAGTTGCCCCCCACCCTCGCGTGCCCCTTCTTGGCTCCGGCTTTGCTTTAAAGGCTTTTCCCATGCCGTTCTAGCTTCGTCATCGCCGGTCAATGGAGCTTAGAATTCTTTTTTGAAGGTTGCGTTCTTGAAGGTACATAAGTAGCTCGATCATCTCTCATATACCTTATCTATACGACATAGTTGATTGAGTGCAATGCAGTCTTCCCCTTTACATTCAACGAGAACACAGACGAAGACTTCTGAAGATTGAATTTTGTCACGAGGCCATTTCATAGTGTTGTAGAAATTATAATAATTTTTGTAGATTCAAAATTGGTTGCACTTGTAAATAACAGGTTTGAAAGTGTGAGTGTGCAGGTTGTAATGCAGCTAAGATACTCTAGAGGGGGTGGGGGTTGAATAGAGTATGCCAAATTTTTACAAAACATGCTAAGATAGAAAGATCTTGGGAAAGCTAGAGAATTTCAAGGCCTTGAAAACAAGTTCAAGCCCTTGAAATGAAATATAGTTTGGAACAGATCAGTCAAGTCTTTTTCAAGGCCTTGAAAAGGGTTTCAAACCCTTGAAAACATACAAGTTTGAATGCTGTAAAAACTGAGTAAGTAAAGAAAATGTAAATGCAGGAGACAAGTGATTTATAGAGTTCAGTCCACTTGGACCTACTTCTCTACCTCGGGGATCGTCTCCCCTGCAGGATTTTCAACACAATTCTTATTAATCAAAAGCTAAGCCCTAGATCTCAAGCACAGCAAGATGCCTTACTCAGTTACAGCTTGTGGTTCTCCCTAACCTATCTAGTACCTTCTCTAGCTAATTGATTAACTAAGAGTTCTCTATGTTTCACCTTGAACAATCCTCGAGAATAAAGACAGAAATATTACAGAAATGATCTACCAATAAAGCACAATGTAGAAGAACACTAGAGCGTAGGAACTGCAGTGATCTTCTGTGAATGGATTGTGAGATTGATGAACTTATTTGATGCTTGTCAATCCAGAACTTTGTCTCTCTTTTTTCCCGTGGAGTGTTGTGTCTTGTTGCTTCAAAAATGAGCTCTATTTAAACTTCCAACAACTCTGCATATCTTCCCATATTTTCAGCAACAAATCTCCTATTTTGTAGGCAACAAACTTTGACTATTTGACAATATTCTCCAACGGTTAAGTGATCACAATATTCAGGGATATTGTCGTGATCTTGAATTTGAATAGGTTGAGTAGCTGTCAAGCCATTCAGATCAAACACATAATCATCTTCTCAACTATTTCCTTTCCTGCACAAGTTAGATTAGGAAATAATCTCTGCAACTAGGAAATATAATTCCCTGCAAGAACATAGTCAAAGAGATAATATTCTATGTTCAAAAATGTTAGAATGATTTGTCTTTCATCATTAAATAACAGTAGATCAAACATATAAGGAAGAGATATGAAATCGACTTAGAAGAGTTTACAGAAAACTCTCCTTGAGAATGTTCAGTAGGTTAAACAGTTTCAAGGCTTTGAATCCAGTTTCAAGGCCTTGAAAATGGCGCATGTGATAACTGATTAAAGGCTTTGAAAGCTGATTCAAGGCCTTGAAATAGTTTAACTATTTCAAGCCTTGCACAACCTGATCTTAGAATCTCCCCTTTGATGGAAGACAAAACCAAATTCTGTTTGATCCTTAGTCTCTGCAAAAAATACTGATTAGTTCACAGTTCATAATACCACAGTAATTCCAAAAAGATCCAACTTATTCAATTCGGCAATAAAAAGAAAAGTTCTGTAGATAATTACTAAACATAAAAACCTAAAAACAAACCTAGAATTTTCTCCCCCTTTTTGACTTTCATCAAAAAGATAGAGAGGATGTTGGATCAAGTGTCTGGAAATTTTTGCAAAGAAAACTTAAAAACTTAGAGAAAGAGAGAATGGGGAAGAACGAGTAGGCAAGATTAAGGGTTTGGGTCTTCATTTCCATCTTGATCTCCTTCTTCTTCATCACTGTCTTCAACATCAGTTTTATCCTGTTCTTCCTGTTCATCTTCATCCTCACCAGCAACAATCACTTCTTCAGTCTTGTACTTTAAAGCAGCCTCTGGAGATTTCTTCTTTTTCTTCAGAGTAATCAGTAGATCATCTGAGTCAGGACTGTTGACTTCTTCTCCTTTCTGAGCAGCTTGTTCTACCACTTTCTTTCCCTTATCTTCGACTAGAGAAACCTCTTCCTGGTTGGAATGTTCAGTAGGCAGATGCTTGTCAGAGTCACCCTTCTTTGGACCTTCTTCATCCTCAGGAACATCAAGCAAATTCATGCTCCTGAAGATGCTTTCCACCATATACTTCACTTGACCCATATCAGTTTCAAGTCCATAAACAGTTTCTTTGATCTCTTCCAAATCCGAATCCAAACCATCAAGTCTCTGATTGTATGTAGGCTGAGAAGTCAGACTTGAAGTGGGAGTCAAGGTCTTGGGCTTAAGAAACTTCTTTGCACTCAGTTCTTCTTCAGTCAAGTCTGAGTACAACTTCCAAATCTTTTCTTTAGTCTTCACCACTCCAATGTTCTCAAAGGCCTTCTCATTAAGCGTTCCCATGCCAGAAGTGACTGATTCCTCTCAACCAGTTGGAATCTCAAAGTGTTCAAAGAACAATGTGAGCAGATTTGCATTGGGCAGAGGATGTTTCCTTTGATTGGTATGTCTAAAGAGCATATGTTCAATCACTAACTTTGGAAGATCAATCTCATAGCCATGCATGATCAGATACATGATATACAACATTCTCTCAGTCACCAACTCTCTAGAGTGCTCTCTGGGAAAGATACATCTTACCAAAATAGTGTGAAGAACTTTGGCTTCAACATTTAACACAAAGTGTGTTAATTGTTTGGCTGAGGTGGGAGTGTTTGGTAGGTAGAACTCTTTTCTGGCTAGCTGCAGTATTTCTGTCTTTGGTGGGTGATTGCTTGTGTCATACCTCCTGGGACACCCTAGCACATTGGAAAACTCAGAGTGATCCAATTCAACCTGAATTCTAGCAACTCTAGACAGAATTACCAAGTGTGCCGATCTCTTAACTTGTTTCATGTTCATATAGAAGAGTCTGGTTAGTCTAGGGTAGGCTAACTCTTTTGGATTCACCATAAACCACATATAATTCTTCTTTAACATAGAGATGCACTCAAGATTCATGTGTTCCACCATATGCATATTGAACATACTACATAAAGAAATAGATCTGGAAGCAAAACCATCTAACCACTGACCGTTGGAGGTGTTTGAGACAAACCAAGTTTCATCAGGGGTTGAGGTCTTTGAGTAGATTTGCAGAGCCTTCCTTAAATGATCTTCTGGTTGTTCTTCTGTTACCTTCCCTTTTCATTTTTCAGCTTGAGTTGCCTTCTTCTTTTTCTTCAACTTCTTGGGGCTAGAGATCTCTGCTTCAGGTTGCTTCTCTGCAGCAGCTCTCTCTGCTTCAGGTTGCTTCTCTGCAGCAGCTCTCTCTTTCTTCTTCTTCTTCTTCTTCTTCTTCTTCTTCTTCTTCTTCTTCTTCTTCTTCTTCTTCTTCTTCTTCTTCTTCTTCTTCTTCTTCTTCTTCTTCTTCTTCTTCTTCTTCTTCTTCTTCTTCTTCTTCTTCTTCTTCTTCTTCTTCTTCTTCTTCTTCTTCTTCTTCTTCTTCTTCTTCTTCTTCTTCTTCTTCTTCTTCTTCTTCTTCTTCTTCTTCTTCTTCTTCTTCTTCTTCTTCTTCTTCTTCTTCTTCTTCTTCTTCTTCTTCTTCTTCTTCTTCTTCTTCTTCTTCTTCTTCTTCTTCTCTGAGGAGGGAGTTGCATGAATTTCTTCTTAGGTGGAGGAAGCTCTGCAGCTGCCTCTGCACTAGGAGTTCTAGAGCTAGAGTCTCCACTTATCTCTTCAAGCTCTTCCACTGCTGTCTTTCTCTTCTACTCTGAGCCAGGTTTTGATCCTCCAGCCATCTTAATTTTTCTGGGCTCTCCTTGTTCTCATTAAGGTTTGGGAGAAGAATAGAGAGAGGTAGGAATGATACGGAGAGACGAGAAGAGAAGAAGATAAATACTAAAAGTGTTTGAGTTTCAAAAGGAAACTAGAATATCTCTCTGATCTGAAAAGATCTGAAATAATCAGAGAGGATTAAAATCCTTTAGTCAGTTGAAAAGAAATAATTTAATACTATATTTGGCTATAAAGAATTTTTGAAAAAGGTAGGGGCTATATCGAGCAAATATCTACAGAGATATCACTCAATACATAATGATCCAAGTTTATTGACTACTAGTATAGCAGGCTCATTTTCAAGGATTTGAAAAGGTTTTCAAGGTCTTGAAATGCTGTAACACTGTAGCAGCAGATTATAGTCAAAGGTTTGAAGTCACTTTCAAGGCTTTGAAAATCAATTCAAACCTTTGAAAACACATAAAACTTACCTTTCTTACCTGATGCTCCCCCTAAACTGATGCAGCTTTGTTTAAAATTCCCAATTCCAATCTTAGAGCTGAGAATCTCTCATCTGCTAATGTTTTAGTGAAGATATCTGCAATTTGCATGTTAATAGCAACAAATTTAAGAATAATATCACCTTTCTCAGCATGATCTCTGATGAAATGGTGTCTGACATCAATGTGCTTGGTTCTTGATGTTGAGCTGGATTCTTTGTAATTGAAATTGCACTGGTGTTATCACATTTGATAGGTATGCTTCTGAAATCAAATCCAAGGTCTCTTAGCTGTTGAGCAATCCATGATACTTGTGAACAACATGCTCCCGCAGCTATATATTCAGCTTTAGCTGTGGATGGAGCAACTGAATTCTGTTTCTTGGATTTCCAACTGATCAAGGATGATCCAATAAATTGGCAATTTTCAGAAGTGCTTTTCCTATCAACTTTGTAACTCGCAAAGTCAACATCTGAAAAACCATACAAAGAAAAATTAGGATGTCTTGGATACCAAAGCCCTAAGTCTTTGGTTCCATTGAGATATATGAAGATTCTCTTCACAACACTTAATTGTGATTCCTTTGGATCAGCTTGAAATCTAGCACACATGCATACACTAAACATGATATCTGGTATGCTTGCTGTGAGATAGAGTAATGATCCAATCATACCTGTATACTCTTTTACATTGACACTCTTACCAGATTCATCCTTGTCGAAGGACAGTGTGGAACTCATAGGAGTCTTTGCTTCCTTACATTGTGCCATGCTATATTTTCTTAACAAGTCTCTTGTGTATTTGCTTCGATGCAGAAAGACTCCCCTCTTCATTTGATGTATTTGAAGTCCTAGGAAGAAGTTCAACTCTCCCATCATACTCATTTCAAATTACCTGCTCATAAGACTTGAGAATTCTCTGCACAAGTGATCATTAGTAGCTCCAAACAAGATATCATCAACATAGATCTGAGCTAAAAGAAAGTCTTTTTCATGAGTCTTTATTTAAAGGTTCGTGTCTACTAGTCCTCTTTTGAAATAATTTTCAAGAAAAAACTTTGACAGTCTTTCATACCAAGCTCTTGGAGCTTGTTTTAAACCATGACGAGCTTTGTAAAGTTTGTAAACATGATCTGGAAACTTGTCATTTTCAAAACCAGGAGGTTGTGCTACATAAACTTTAGGGTTTTGATTCATGGATGCGCAACGGAAACAAAATAAACCATGAGAAACCCTCCAAGGATCACAAGTCAAGAGACATAATGATGGTAAAGGAAGAAATCAATAACACACCTTAGGGTTCTCCTTTGATGACTTCAAACGCGAATTGTGTCATGTTCTCTATAGTTGATCCACGCCTAGAGTTGAGTTCTAGATCTTCCAATCCTTGGTGCTAGCCCGGAAAGAGGAAGGGGAAGAAAAATCACACAAAACGAGACCAACACAAGGAGGTTCGGCCTCCTTGTGGCCGACGGGGACGGGCGGCGAGAAAGGGGGGGGGGCTCTCTCTTGCTTGCTTGCTCTCTCCTTTTTGTTCTCTCCAACTCAAGTTATGATCAATAAGGTCATAAGTGTGGGAAGGAAGGAAGGAGTGTCCTTTATATAGTCCAACAAATCCTTGCCAACTACCTAAAGGACCCATTCTAGTCCTACTAGAATTCGGTTTAGTCCCTTCCTTACAAATTAGTCCCTACTAAGTTTGCAAGGTATTGCAAAGTGATCCTTATAATTAATTAATCCAATTAATTAATATATAGCGTGTGACCCCATAGGTTCTATCTAGTTGGTAGCAACAATTTGCTAATATGGAGAGGTTTCTAGCAAAACATCCATTCTAGCCAACTAATAGAATAGTCATCTTGACAAACCTTGTACAAGTAATTGTCTCATCCCTTTGTCTCTATATCCGGATTGGACAAGAGACATACAAGTCACACTCGTATATCCAATCCACAGTTTCTCGATCCATGGGAATAGCCTTATTCGTGCAAATAACATCAATATCCCATATAGATTTATTTGAGTCTGGCCAGACATTCTATAAGCACTATCCCTCGAGTGGCCTCGGATATTTGCTCTCGTTATGTGGGAGGGACAAATTCTATCTACGTCCACTATGATCTCTAATCTTGCTTCTTATTGTATCCGGTAAACGCCTTTATAACTACCCAGTTACAGTGTAGCGTTTAACGCTACCAAAATCACAATAATCCACAACCAGAATATCTAGCGACTTCAAGTCTAAGGATGACAATACCATTGCACCGAGAGAAGCACTTTTGACTTAACATAACGTGTATGTAGCCTTCTCGGTGATGGGTCAATCCAGTGCGCCATTACCCTTAATGCACACCTATGTGTTGGATCATGATATCTCTATATCAATCCAAACCCATACTAGTCTATAGATGATTGTCCCATTAATCGTTATACTGGACTATGGATATTTAAGATAAACAACACAATTGTAAATCTAAGGACTTCATTATATTATATATCCAATAAATAATAAATGAATTTTTCTAGCCACAAATAAATTCATTCTAAACTAGATTGCCTCTAGGGAATCTATTCCAACGGTCTCCCACTTGCACTAGAGCCAATCTGGCGCATCTCGTATGCCCATACTCCTAGTGTGCCCTTCATTCTTCCACTGTGCAAGCGGCTTTGTAAGCGGGTCTGACAGATTCTCATCTGTAGGAATCTTGCATATCCGAACGTCTCCTCTATCGATAATATCTCGAATCAGATGAAACTTCCTGAGCACGTGCTTGGATTTCTGGTGTGATCTGGGCTCCTTTGATTGCGCGATCGCCCCAGTGTTGTCACAGTACAACTCAACTGGATCCGCAATGCTAGGAACCACACCAAGTTCAGAAACAAACTTTCTGATCCAAACAGCTTCCTTTGCTGCGCCATTTGCAGCAATGTACTCAGCCTCTGTTGTAGAATCAGCCACCGTCTCTTGCTTGGAACTCTTCTAGCTCACCGCTGCTCTATTCAGGCAAAACACATATCCCGACTGTGATCTATGTCATCTCTGTCGGTTTGGAAGCTTGCATCAGTGTAACCCCTTACACGCAACTCTTCCTCACCGCCAAATATCAAGAAAGCATCCTTAGTTCTTCTTACTTTAGGATATTCTTGACTGCAATTTAGCGACTCTCAAACGGATTGGATTGGTATCTGCTTGTCATACTCAAGGCATATGACACATCTGGTCTAGTACATAACATGGCGTACATGATAGATCCTATATCCGAGGCCTAGGGAATTCTACTCATGCGTTCCTTCACAATCTCATTGTAAGGACAACCACAATTCGAAAGAGTGATTCCATGTGAAATGGTCAAGAATCCCTTCTTGGAATCTTGCATGTTAAACCGCTTCAACACCTTGTCAATATATGTACTCTGACTTAGGTCTAGCAGTCTCTTAGATCTATCTCTATAGATCTTTATACCGAGTATATAGGCTACTTCCCCTAAGTATTTCATTGAGAAACACTTCCCTAGCCAATATTTAACAAATTGCAGCATGGGAACGTCGTATCCAATGTAGACACAAGGCTCATCTTCGTTTCTGATGAAGCCAAACTCTTTGACTACTTCATCAAAACGTCGATTCCAACTCCTAGAAGTTTGCTTCAATCCATAAATGGATCGTTGCAGCTTACAAACTTTGTTGGCTTGCTTTGGATCTTCAAAACCCTCCGGCTGTATCATATACACGTCCTCGAGGAGATTCTCATAAAGGAATGCTGTTTTGACATCCATCTGCCAAATCTCATAGTCATGGTATGCTGCAATCGCAAGTAGGATTCTGATGGATTTGGTCATAGCGAATGGTGAAAAAGTTTCATCATAGTCAACACCATGAATCTGTCTGAATCCTTTAGCCACCAATCGGCCCTTATAGGTAATCACATTACCATCCATGTCGATCTTCTTCTTGAAGACCCACTTGCACCCTATGGTTCGCGCCCCTTCGGGTGGTTCCACCAAAGTTTATACTTTGTTGGTATACATGGATTCCATCTCGGATCTCATGTCTTCCAGCCACTTTGAGAGTCTGGTCCTTTCATGGCCTCTTCATAGGTAGTAGGATCATCATCTATGAGCATCGTGTCACCGGAATCGGTCATGAGAAGTCCATACCTCTCTGGTTCCTGGCGCACTCTACTAGATCTACGAAGCTCTTGTGTTACCTGAACAGGCTACTCCACAACCGTTTGTGGTTCCTGCTCATGTTCCATAATCGGTTCAGTGATTTGTGGTTCTTGAATCTCTTCAAGTTATACAGTCCTACCACTTGCTTCTTTAGAGACAAACTCTCTTTCTAGAAACACGCCGTTCCGAGCAATAAACACTTTGTTCTCAGTTGGATTATAGAGGTAGTAACCCTTAGTTTCCTTAGGGTACCCCACAAATTTACACTTATCCGAATTTGGCCCTAGCTTGTCTGATTGTAAACGTTTTACATAGACATCCCAGCCCCAAATCCTCATGAACGAAATGTGTGGGACGCCACCTACTCCACAACTCATATGGTGTCTTCATGACTGATTTAGATGGAACACGGTTAATGGTGAAAGCTGCACTTAATAGAGCGTGGCCCCAAAACGATAATGGAAGATCGGTTTGACAAATCATAGATCGAACCATATCCAATAGGGTTCGATTCCTCCTCTCGGACACGCCATTCCATTGTGGCGTTCCGGGTGGAGTGAGTTGGGACACGATCCCACACTCTCTAAGATAGTCGTCAAACTCTTGGCTCAAGTATTCTCCTCCATGATCTGATCGTAAAGCCTTGATACTTTTGCCAAGTTGCTTCTCTACTTCATTCTTGAATTCTTTGAACACTTCAAAGGATTCGGATTTGGCCCTCATGAGGTACACAAATCCATATCTACTGTAGTCATCAGTAAATGTAATGAAGTAGACGTAACCACCCATGGCAGGCGTGGCAAATGGCCCACACTCATCAGTATCTATGAGCGCCAATTGCTCACTAGTCCTCTCACCTTTCTTATTGAAAGAGGACTTTGTCATTTTTCCCAATAAACAAGCCTCACATGTCTCATATGATTCAAAATCAAATGAGTCTAGTAGTCCATTCTTATGGAGTCAAGATACACGTTTCTCGTTTATGTGGCCTAAACGACAGTGCCATAAGTAAGCACGATTTAAATCATTTATTTTAATCCGCTTGGTATTAATGTTGTAGACAGGATTGCTTAGATCAAGGACATACAGTCCATTAAATAATTGCGCACTAAAATAGTGAATGTTATTCAAATAAAAGGAACAACAATTGTTTTTTATTGAAATAATAAAACCTTCCTTGTCCAAACAAGAAATAGAAATAATGTTTCTGCTCATAGCAGGCACATTATAGCAATTATTTAATTCTAAAACTAATTCTGAAGGCAGAGATAGCTCGCACACGCCCACGGCCAATGCAGCAACTTTTGCTCCATTCCCAACGCGCAGATCTATCTCCCCTTTAGCCAATCTTCTACTTCTCTTAAATCCTGCACATTTCAACAAATGTGAGATCCATATCCTGTATCTAGTACCCATGATGTAGATACAGTTAAATTGACATCTACAACAAAAATACCTGGTGGTGGTGGAATCACTATTCCAAGCCTCTTGTCCTCCAGATATTTGGGGCAGTTCCTTCTCCAGTATCCAGCCTGACTGCAGTAGTGACACTCACCTTAAGTCACACCTTTGGCAATGCCACCAACAGGCTTAAGGGCAGGTTCCTTGGACTTGGCAACTGACTTGCCTTTTCCCTTGGAGGATGAGGAAAACCTTTTGCCCTTTACTTTCTGCACCATCATAATGGCCTTGCCCTTTCCTTTGTTGATGCTTTGTTCAGCTGTCCTCAACATATTGAGCAAATCTGGCAGTGGTTTTACGATATCGTTCATGTTATAGTTCATGATGAACTGTCCATAACTCTCGGGCAACGATTGCAACACGAGATCGGTTGCCAACTCTTGGCCGACCGGGAACCCCAGTCGGGCGAGATTCTCCAAGTACCCGATCATACGGAGTACATGGGGTCCCACCGGGTTCCCTTCTGCCAGATGACACTTGAATAATGCCTTAGAGACCTTATACCTCTCAACCCTTGCCTGTTCTTGGAAGAGCTGCTTCAGATGCTCGATCATATCGACAACATTCATGTTTTTGTGTTGCTTCTGAAGCTCAGAGGTCATGGTGCATAGCATAAGGCAGGCCGCATCATTAGCGTCATCAACACGCTTTTGATACGCCTTTAGGGCTGCAGGTGTTTTGGTTCTCTGGACCTGCTGGAACATGCTCCTCTATTGCGTACAGTTTCTTCTCTTGCTTGAGAACGATTCTCAAGTTTCTGTACCAATAAAGGAAGTTGGTTCCAGAGAGCTTGTCCTTCTCAAGGACAGATCGTAGGGAATGTTGTGAACTCGATCAGTTGTTTTCCATTTGGAATTCTACAAAAGGAAAATACGCAAGTTTTAGTATTTGTGATTTTTTTTATTATATTCAATAATGGCTAGTTTATCAAATATAGCTCCCACTATTTTTCTACGGATTAATAACCCTCAAGATATTAATGCGGAAAATATCCTTATATTTTCTAGTGGGCCAAGATCCATGTTTCATCTTCTTATGAGCTTGCTTTGGCAAGTCACCCATAATTTGACTACTTTAGGTAGGAACAATTCATATTGCATCCCTTATGCAACTCTTGGTTCAATTGGGAAAATAACTCCTTATTTATCCATCCATATCGATAATCCCAATTGATTTCCTCTAGGTTTCTTAATCATATTAATAACCTAGTTCTGTTCAACCTCTTATCTAAACAATTGCACATTACTAGCTTGTGCCATCGCATTCCATCATTATGAATCAAGTCGCCATGCTTTGGCACGCACGAGCTTGATAAATCATGATGATAATGAGTGTTTAAATAATGAGAAGGCAAGAACACAATATTTGAATTTTTAAGGATTTTAAATTCAATTTTAATTGTTTTGTTGATCAATATCAACTAATCTATCTATTTGAGTTTGGGCAAAACTCCAAATAATAGATCCTGGTTGTCTAATTATCTTATTATCCTAATTGCATGCATCATTCATACAACAACCACAAAATAATAAGACAATAAAATAAACAACCACAAAACAAAATAAAACGTGATGTGCATATGGCCTTTTCTAGACTAAGAAAAGTCCAATCCAATGGAATTTTCTATGAACCCTAAAAGCAAACACATCTCCATGCGTCTTGATCTTTTGGTTCATCCTTCATAGGAACATCTCTTTTGCCTTATCCAGACACTCCTTGAGTACAGAGTGTGTCAACTGCTGTAAACCGGATTTTGGCTTCACAGTTGAGTACAGAGTGTGTCAACTGCTGTGGACCAGAGGGTACACCATCAATTAAAAACATCTCTTTTGCCTTATCCAGACACTCCTTCCTATTAGGGTAATCTCCAACATTATAATTCCTAGGAATGCCCAAGACTTTGGCAAAAGTACTATGATCTAACTTCAAATCTATTCCAGCCACTTTTGAAGTTAACACCATCTTATCATCACCTTCAGAAACCAAATTCAGATAAAATAACCTAGTTAACCTAGGATAGGCTTTTGAACTAGGATTTAACACCTTCCAAACTGCAGTTTCTCTTAATTTTCTCATACAATCAATATCCAATTTGTCCAACAACTCCTCAGAAACCATACTACAGAAAGCTACCTTAGATGAAGCATAACCTTGCATCCATACTGTTCTAACTTCATAACTAACAAACCAATCTATAGGAAGTACATTCTTACCTAGATAACCCTTCTTGGTTGCAGCAGCAACCTGCTTAACCCTAGTTTTCTTCTATGAGGCTTTGCTCTTCTCTTGTTTTCCTTCAGTTGGTTTCTTATTGCTTTCTTGAGCATATTTCCCTTTTCCTCTTCTCCAGTCTTTTTCTTCTCTCCCCCTTTCTTCTTCTCTGACCTAGGTTGATCACCACCCTGAGCCTCTGTCTCCTTCCGTGGATCAATGATTGATCCTTCATTTCCCTTTTCTGTTATGGACTTCTTTGCAGGAGGAGTGTCCTCATGCAAGCTCTGAGTGTTTTCTGAATCGGAATCAATAATCACAATCTTTTCCTTCTTATTTGCCCTCTTCTTGGATTTGCCAGAAGGCTTCCATTGTTGCTGAATTCTGGCTGATTTGCGCTCCATTTTGGATTTAGGGTTTTGAGAAGGGAATGTGATTGAGAGAAATTGAGAGAGAGAGAGAGAGAGAGAGAGGAGAGTCGTAGTGAATTGAGAGAGAATGAGAGGAATAAGCCCTGACTCTCAGCTTAAGTAGGTTGAAAAGGATGAGTCATAAAAGGACTCTGCTAAATCAACATGCAAAAAGGATCTTGAAAAAATATTTTTGGATATTTTAGAAAATTCTTTGAGTAATTCAAATATTATACATTTATCTAAAAAGATAAGATATAATATTTGATGATCCATTTTTTTTTTAAAAAATACAGATATTTTCAAGACCTGGAGAACAATCTCAAGGCCTTGAGATTTTCTGCAGTTTGAGAAACTTGAAAGCTTTGAGCTATACTTTCAAGGCTTTGAAAAGTATAATCTCAAGGTTTTGTGATTTCAACACATAATAACATATAAGTACTAATACTCCCCCTAAATCAATGCATCCTTGTTTAACATCCCCAATTCAAGCCTTAGAGATGAAAACCTATCATCTTGCAAAGGTTTAGTGAAAATATCAGCAATCTGCATTGAAGTAGAAATAAAAGTTAAACAACATCACCTTGTTCTGCAAGATCTCTAAGGAAATGGTGTCTCACATCTATGTGCTTGGCTCTTGAGTGCTGGACTGGATTCTGAGAGATTGAGATAGCACTTGTGTTGTCACAATGAATAGGCACATTTATGAAATTATAACCAAGATCTCTAAGTTGATGAACAATCCATAAAACTTGTGAACAGCAAGCTCCAGCTGCAATGTATTCAACTTCTGCAGTTGATAATGTCACATAATTTTGATTTTTGGAATGCCAACTGATCAATGAAGATCCAAGAAACTGGCAGCATCCATAAGTACTTTTCCTGTCTACTTTATATCCTGCAAAATCTGCATCTGAATAGCCACTCAACATAATTTAGATCTTCTTGGATAACAAAGCCTCAAGTCTCTGGTTCCATTCAAATATCTAAAAATTCTTTTGACTGCAGTTAAATGACTTTACTTAGGATCTGCTTGGAATCTAGCACACATATAGACACTGAACATAATATCAGGTCTACTAGCAGTTAAATACAAAAGTGATCCAATCATACCTCTGTATTCCTTTTGATTCACACTCTTACCATTTGAATCCTTGTATAAAGAGCGAGATGAACTCATAGGGGTTTTAATCACCTTGGACTGTGACATATTTTACTTGTTCAATAAGTCCTTGGTATACTTTCCTTGATGTACAAAAATTCCTTTCTTCATTTGTAAGATATGAAGTCCAAGAAAGAAATTCAGTTCACCCATTAAGCTCATCTCAAACTCCCTGCCCATCAGACTAGAAAACTCTTTTGAAAGAGCATCATTAGTAGAACCAAATAGAATATCATCTACATCGATCTGAACTACTAACAAATCACTTTGATGATGTTTAATGAAAATAGTTTTATCAACTAGGCCTCTTTTGAAATTATTTTCAATTAGAAATTTTGAAAGTCTATCATACCAAGCCTTTGGAGCTTGTTTTAATCCATAAAGAGCTTTGTCCAGTTTATAAACATGACCAGGAAAGTTTTCATCTTCAAAAACAGGTGGTTGTGCTACAAAAACATCTTCTTGTAAATAGCCATTCAGAAAAGCACATTTGACATCCATTTGATAAAGCTTTATGTGATTGTGTGATGCAAATGCAAGAAGTATTCTAATACCTTCTAACCTGGCTACAGGAGAAAAAGTATCCTCATAATTTATACCTTCTTCCTGATTATATCCTTGTGCCACCAGTCAGGCTTTATTTCTTACCACTTTGCCATTCTCATCAATTTTGTTTCTGAATACCTATCTGGTTCCAATAACTGATTTCTCTTTAGGTCTGGGAACCAGATTCCATACCTTGTTTCTTTCAAATTCATTCACCTCACTCTGCATGATCAAGTCTGCATCTTCTAGTGCTTCCTTGGTATTTTTAGGCTCAATCAAAGATACAAATGCACTAAAAGCACACAAGTTCTTCAACCGTCCTCTTGTCTGAGTTCCAATTGATGGATCAGATATGATGTTATCAGCTGGATGATCTGCAAGGTACTTAAACTTATTTCTTGGTATCCAGGAATATTCTCCTTCAAGACTTTGAGTTCTTGAAACAGTAGATGGAGCATCTTAGAAAGTTTCAGCTTCTGTCTCAAGGCTTTGAGATTTTGGTTCTGCAGGAGGTTCAAGGCCTTGAGATTCTGCTGATTGATTTTGCACATTTGTTTTTCCTTTGTCTTCTTTCACAGCATCATCATCTGATTCATGCTTGTTCAAATCTAGATCTGCAAAACTTTCAATCAGAGAATCCTTAGTACTTTCATCAAAGGTTACATGAATACTCTCTTCCACAATCATGGGTTTTTTATTGTAAACTCTATAATCTTTGCTAGTTTGAGAATATCCAAGAAATACACCTTCATCACTTCTAGCATAAAACTTACCAAGATTGTCTCTACCGTTATTATGCACAATACAGATACAACCAAAAGGTTTAAAATAAGAAACAGTAGGCTTTCTACCTTTAAACAGTTCATAAGGGGTCTTTTTCAAAATAGGTCTAATCAAGCATCTATTCAACACATAATTGGCAGTATTAACAACTTCTTCCCATAAGAATTTTGGAATATTACTTTCAAGAAGCATGGTTCAAGACATATCCTCAAGTGTCCTATTTTTCCTTTTAACTACTCCATTTTGCTGTGGAGTTCTAGGTGCAGAAAAGTTGTGTGAAATGCCATGCTTTGCACAAAACAAATCAAAGTCAAGTTGATCAAATTCCCTACCATGACCACTTCTAATAGATGCAATAGGTAAATTTTTCAAAGTTTGAAGCTCTTTGCACAATGTAGAAAATTCAAATAATGCTTCAGTTTTGTCTCTAATAAACATCACCCAAGTAAATCTAGAATAATCGTCTATTATAACAAGATATACCTCTTACCTTTTGGGGTCTGAACTCTCATAGGACCACACAAGTCCATATGCAACAGTTCTAAGGGTCTAGAAGTACTTACAAAGTTCTTTGGCTTGAATGAGCTTCTGGTTTGCTTACCGTGTACACATGCTTTGCAAACCTCATCATCAAAGAATTTCTATGATGGTAAACCTCTTACCAAATCCTTTGATATGAGTTTATTCAAGGTATGTATACTAATATGCCCAAGCTTTATGTGCCAAAGCTTTGAATCTTCTTTCAAGGCCTTGAGGCCTTTTAGCTTGTCACCTGCAAAACTGTTAGTACTCATAGCATATAGATTATATGATCTAGGAGCAGTGAGTATGCAATCACAAGATTTCTCATCTTGCACCACACATTTCTCCTTGTCAAATATAGCTTTATAACCTTTATCACATAACTGAGAGATACTAAGAAGATTATACTTAAGTCCATCTACCAGATAAACATCAGAGGTAGAGTTAGTAGAACCATTACCAATACTACCTATACCAATGATATTGCATTTTTCTTTGTCACCAAGTGTGATTGTTCCTCCAGATTTTTCTGTAAGTTCAGTAAAGAGAGACTTCTTTCCACTCATATGTCTGGAACATCCACTGTCTAATATCCATTTCTGATCTTTCAAGGCCTTGGTGACATCCTGCAAAAAATAAATCATTGCCTCAACATGATGTTAGACCAAGTGCAGAATTTTGAGTCATACTCAGAATCAGCCATGTTTGGTGGCCTAATTCCTTTTGGAACCCAAATCTGCCTAACCTGTCCTTTAAGCTGATAAGGATAAATATTCCTCATAATGTGAGGTTTTGATCTTCTGAAGGGACAAGTTAATCTGACATGACCAATTTTTTCACATTAATGACATTTTGGAGAATGTCTGCTACCAGATTTGAAAAAAGTAGTTTGGATTTTGTTTGGAAAACTTGGATTATAGCCAATCCCACTTTTATGCATTGATTTCAGACTTCCTCCAAGAATGAGATTCATATAATGTTCTGAGCCTGTAAAACTAGCTAGGACCTTCTTAGACTCTTGAAGTTTCTCAGTCAAAGAACAGATTTGTTGTTCTAAATTCTCAGAATGAGTCTTTAGATCAGTATATCTTTCAGTCTAAAGAGTGTTTTGATCAACAACCTCTTTTATCTGTGCCTTCAAGGCTTTGAACCTGCTTTCCAAGGCCTTGAAGTCTTTTTCAAGCTTTGTCTTAGAAATTTCAACAGTTTTGTTTGTAAAAACTAGGTCCAGGTTTTCTTTTACCTGCTCATGACTCTTAATCTTTAAAGCAGAAATCTTATTTCTATAACTTTCCTCATTTAAAAACATACTTTTGAGAATTTTAGGAAGCACATCAGAAGGACTAGCAAGTAGATTTTTTACCATATCTTCAATACGTCTGTCTGATGATTTTTCCTCATCATGCTTTGCCATGAAGCATAAGTTTGCTTGATCTTCTTCTGTGTCTGAGTCACTTGATGAATCAGAATCACTCCAGGAAGCCATCATGGCTTTCTTCCTTCTGTCGTCACTATCTTTCTTCTGAAAGTTCCTGTTCTTCTTCTTTTGTGGACAGTCCCTTACTAAATGATCTACATCACCACACTCAAAACAATTCATTACTTTAGTTTTATGTGACTGTGATGAAGGTTTACCTTTGTAGTCCTTGCTGCCTGAAGGTCTTGATCTCTCTGTGTTGTAATCCCTGTTACCAGAATTTCTTTTCTTCTTGAGAATCCTGTCCAAGGCCTTGGAGATCAATGCTAAAGCCTCTTCATCATCATGCTCATCTTCAGTCTCAAGGCTTTGAGACTTCTCACTGTCTTTTTCCTTAAGTGCTAAGTTCTTGATGTTTTCACTCAAATCACCTTCCACATCCTTCATAGACATTTCATGAGTGAGCACCTTTCCTTGTAGATCATCTAGCTGTAGAAGACTTAAATCCTGAGCCATCTCAATGGCTGTTGTCTTTGGCTCCCACTTGGCCTTTGGCAAGCTATCAGAATTTTCCTAGAATTCTCCTCATTTGAGAACTTCTTTCCCAATGAATCCAGATTATTCACCACATCAGTGTATATTTTGAACATCTCCTCGATGGTCTCATCTGAATTCATCTTGAACAACTCATATTGCCTCAGAAGTATGTTGATTTTGGTCTGATTAACCTGGCTATTTCCTTCATATGTCACCACCAGTTTATCCCATACTTCTTTGGAACTCTTACAATTTTACACTCTGTTGAACTCATCTGCATTAAGAGCACAGTATAACAGATTCATAGCCTTGTAATATTTTGATACCTTTTCCAGTTCAGTAACTGAAAGATTTTCCTCAGACTTGATACATCTGACTCCATCAATTGTAGTATAGTACTCATGAGGACCATTCTGAACTACTGACCACAGTTCCATGTCTTTATCTATGATGAACATCTTCATCAATGCCTTCCAGTGCATGAAGTTATCACCACAGAACAATGGAGGTCTGTTGGCTGCCCTTCCTTGTGAGAATCCACCATCTCCTACATTACTCATAGTCACCAGATTGTTAGATATGTATCAGTGACACAAGCTCTGATACCAATTGAAAGTGTGTAATGTAGACTAAATACAGGACCTAAATACTCTATAAGGGGGGGGGGGTTGAATAGAGTATGGAAACTTTTTTCAAAACTCAGAACTTAACAGATTAGCTTTGTGTGAAACTCAAATCTCAAGGTCTTGAGATTTTATAAAACTGTCTGAAACTTTCAAAGGCAGAATAGAAAGGTTCAAAGCCTTGAACTATTACGTGTTCTAAGCAACTTATAAACCCTAGTTTGATTTGAGTTGTGTGCAGCAGATAATAATAAAACTGTAAAGTAAAGAAGATAAAGCAATTTACAGAGTTCAGTCCCAATGGACCTAATCTCTGCCTGAGGGATCTAATCCCACCAGGATTGGGCAAACACTTCTTATTACTCACACAGAAACAACCCTAGATCTTCAAGCCTAAGTGATTTTCCTTACACCTATACAGCTTGTGGTTCCAAACCTATCTAGTTCTAGCTACTAACTGTTGAGCTAACAAGAACCTCTTGTTGTTCACTTGAACAACCAACCACTAGGTTAGGTGAGGTTTAAGATATTTAAAAGATACACCGATTACAAAACAAGTGAAGAACACAGTAGAAGAGATAAGCTATTGAAGCCTGGATGTGTTCTTCTGGAAAATGGAATGACTTGATCTTCTGAAATCTGAAATTGAAGCTTGAATCCCTGTGTGTTTGAATGAATGATCTCCCACGAATTTGTCACACCTCTCTGAGTATTGTGCAAGCCTCTATCTTTCAAAATTCAAACCAGTCTCTTTTATCCACAGCTGCAACTGAATGAGAGATTTTAGGATCTCAGTTCCTACAAATCATCCTTCTGTTTTCAACTGAAATTAAAACAGCTCTAAGTGGATATCCGTTGGAGTTTGTTGAGATTTCTCTTGCACGTTTAACAAACCTGCAACAACATTAAAACACAACAACAACAAAATCCAGAAATATAACAGTACTATGACTGCAAGAAAGTCAACTTAGTTCTGTAAAAACTGTCAGCAGCTCAAGGCACATCTCAAGGCCTTGAAGCTCTGAACCTGCTTCACAGATATTCAAATTTAAATCCATAAAACTTTGATTCTCCCTGTTCTGATCATCTTTAATTATGTTAGATATGTAGGTAATGTAAAACAAGAATATATTCAGCAAAACCCTGATCTGAATGATCAGATATCCAATCTGCAACACAAACTTGTTAGAAAATTTAGCAGAATGAGAATGACTCTCAAGGCTTTGAAGCACTGTCAGTATCTCAAGGCCTTGGAGTATTTGAAATGCTTTGCTGCCTATTGACGCGGTTTCTTAACGCGTATGCGCAAGTGCACGGTCAAGCAATATAGGGGTGGTATTTCAACCTCGAGTTATCGATCCCACCAGGAGAGAATTTAGATTATTTAATTAAGTGATTAACTTAGAGTACCGCAACAAGGAGGAATAAGAGTGATAACACGAGTTTGTCACCCACAAACAAGTGACTGAAAGTTGAAATAACAAGCTAATCTAATATTTTTGTATTTTTATATTTAAGAAGCAAAGATGGAGAAACTAGGCGATCTGTAGATCACCTTGGGTTGCAGACGATTTCGGGATTATCTGAGTAAAAGTTAATTCTATCATCATCAAGCCGGGTAATAAGCTATGAAAATCTCCTGTCGGTCTCATGTCATTTTACGTCTCGGTTGACTACAATCTCCTCTCGGTCTCATGTTGTCTACCGGTCCGTTCTAGCAGGTCATCTACTGGCACGATAACGGGTCCTGTCGGTCCACCGTTTCACGAAACAGCGGAATAATCCTACCGAATCTACCCACATTAGGCCAATCCTAACACTTCTCCTTTTCGGTCTCGGTGATTCAGGATTGTGTTCAAGTTCTCATAACAATTAGGCTAAGCCACTGTCGTGCACTCATCTAATTAGCTAGCGTGTCCGGTTGATCACTCCTTTCACAATAAGGATAAAGCATAGAAGAAGAACATGTAACTAAAATATACATTAACATTAAGCAAGACGATGAACTATGAATAAACCCTAGTTTTCATTAAGATTAAATCATTATTACGCCGTGTCAATAGGCGAGACTCACTAACAAATTCAAGAAACCAAATATTCATTCGATAGATCAAAGCATAAAAGCATGAGACAAAGTCTAAACCCGGAAAATCATTCGTCTACATAAACCCTAGGCTCTCTAGAGAAGCCTAGCAATGGAGTTTAGCTAATAGTAATCAACCAAACAAAACTTACAAGTTTCTCCATACAAAGATTGAGAGAGGAAGAAGAAGAAGAAAAACCTAGATATTCAATGGAGGAGCCCCCTCTTGAACCCTAGCCTCCTCCTTGCATGAGTCTTTTATTTTTTTTTCCCTTTTCCGTGCGTCCCTCTCATAAAAGTGTCCCCGTTCTTTTATTTTTTTTTTAAGTATTGTGATCTTGTGATCACCTTTTGTGATCATAGGATCACATTGTGGCCTTGCGGGTGATCTTGTGATTGTAAAAATCACCTTTTGTGATCCTACACTTCCAGTGAGTTGCTCTCACGTGTGGCCACCAAATTTCACCAAGTGTTTGGCCATATTTCATCTAGGGGGTTAAAGTGCCATTACAGAAACTTCATTAAATTGCATTTGCCTCCCCTCTTCATGTATTTTCACTGTTTCTTCACGATTTCTTTATCGTTTTAGCTCAAGATTAATCTCCCAAGCTTGTTTCTCCTCTCCGCTTCATCTCCCAAGCTCCGTTTCCTGCCAAAACAACACGACACACAACCCGTGCGATCAAACGTGACAAAAATACTTGAAATAATATGAGAAACGCTATGATTTACAAACTAATAACTAGAGCTAAACTTCTACGTTTTCTCTCTAATCATAGTGTAAAACTAATATTATCAACCGGGAAATAACGCAAAAAGATATAAAACGTGCAAGAAAAAAACTCTAATAGAGAGTTATCACCTATGTCTTTGTCTTTGTCTTTCATCACTAAAACAATTACCATCCAAAACACATTCAAGGGTCTTTGAGTCAAAAACTTCTAACCTGGAAACTGGAGCAAAAGTTTCCTCATAATCAATACCTTCTTCTTGGTTGTAACCTTGAGCAACTAACCTTGCTTTGTTTCTGATCACTTTGCCACTTTCATCCAACTTATTTCTGAACACCCATCTGGTACCAATGACAGACTTGTTTGTAGGTGGAGGAACCAGGTTCCAAACCTTATTCCTTTCAATCTCATTGAGTTCACTTTGCATAGCAATGATCTAGCCTGCTTCTTGTAATGCTTCCTTTAAAATTTTAGGTTCTACAAGAGAGATAAAAACATTAAAAGCACCTAAGTTCTTCAACTGTGATCTAGTTTGTGTACCAGTGGTTGGATCTGAAATGATATTATCAACTGGATGAGATGAGAGATATTTGAATCTCTTTATTGGAGACTAGGGTTCAGGTTCTCCATAGATCTTCTTTGGTCTTGAAGTAGAGGCTTTGTCACTTGTATCCTTCTGATAATCTTTTTCAAGACTTTGAGGCTTATTTTCAAGGCCTTGAGCACTATTTTCAAAGTCTTGAAAATCTCTTATTTTTTCTTATGAGCCTTTCTTGAATCCCAGTGGATTTTCAGTCTCTTCCTCAGATTCATGCCTGTTAAAATTCAAGTCTGCAAAACTTTCACTCAAAGAACCATCATAGCTTTCATAAAAAATAACATGAATCTCTCTTCAACCAGTTTGGTTCTTTTATTGTAAACTCTATAAGCTTTGCTATTCAGAGAGTAACCAAGAAAAGTACCTTCATCACTTCTTGCATCAAACTTACCATGATTTTCTTTTCCACTGTTATGGATAAAACAAGTGCATCCAAAGGGTTTGAAGTATGAGATGTTTGCCTTCCTCCCTTTTAATAGTTCATAGGGGGTCTTCTTCAGAATAGGTCAGATCAAGCACTTGTTCAGTATACAGTTTGCTGTATTCACAACTTCTGCCCAATAATGTTTTGACATTGTTTTCGAGAAGCATTGTCCTTGACATATATTCAAGAGTCATGTTAGTTCTTTCAACAACACCATTTTGTTGAGGAGTTTTGGAGAAGAAAATCTGTGAGTAATACCATGTTTATCACAGAACAAACCAAGTTCTAATTTATAAAATTCTCTACCATGATCACTTCTAATTGAAGCTACAGGTAGTTTTTTCATTGTTTGAAGTTCTCTGCAAAAATTTGAAAATTCAGAGAGGGCTTCAGATTTTTCTTTGAGAAACATAACCCAAGTAAATCTAGGAAAATCATCTACAACAACTAGCATATACCTTTACCTTTTGGAGTAGGAGTTCTCATCGTACCACAGAGATCCATATGAAGCAGTTCAATGGGTCGAGTTGTACTTACAAACTTATTTGGCTTGAAGGAGGTTCTGGTCTGCTTTCCCTGAGCACAAGCTTTCCACAATTTATATTCTTTGAACTTAATGGATCGCAATCCTCTTACCAAGTCTTTGGAAATCAACTTGTCCAAAATATGAAAACTGATATGACCAAGCTTCCTGTGCCAAATCTTTGAATCCTCTTTCAAGACCTTGAGGCACTTCGAACTTTCTCCTGCAACTTTGTTAGTCTGAAAAGTATAAACATTGTTTGATCTGGAGGCTACGAGAATGCAATATCCTAATTCTCATTTTGCACCACACACTTCTCTTTATCAAAGATAAGTTTTTTGCCACTATCACAAAGTTGAGATACACTAAGCAAGTTAAATTTCAAACCATCAACTAGATATACTTCAGAAATAGAATTTTCAGAATTTATACCAACTTTACCAATACCAAGAATGTTTCATTTGCCTTTGTCACCAAGATTAATTGAACCATCAAATTGCTCTTTCAATTCTAAGAATAGAGATCTCTTTCCACTCATGTGTCTTAAGCAACCACTGTGCATAAACCACTTATGTTCTTTGATGTTGGTGACAACCTGCAAACACCAATCACTGCCTTACTCAGGTGTTAGACTAAGTGTTGAATTTGGATTCATATTCACGATCAACCATGTTAGGTGGTCTAACCCCTTTAGGAACCCAAATCTGTTTAACTTGTCCTTTGAGTTGAAATGGAAAAGTGTTCCTCATTATGTGAGGGTCTCTTCTTCTGAAAGGACAAGTCATTTTAACATCACTAGTTTTGCAGCAGTAATGGCATTTGGGATAAGTTCTGTTTCCATCTTTCACAAATTTGGTATTGTTCTTTCTTGGAAAGTTTGGATTGAATCCAATACTAGCTTTGTGAACAGACTGTGAACTTCCTCCAAGAATCAAGTTCAACTTGTGTTCTGATCCAGCAAGCCTAACTTTGACCAATTGAGATTCTTGAAGTTTCTCAGTAAGAGTAGTCTTTTGTTTATCTAATTCATCAACTGGATGTTTCAGATCAACAAGGCCGTTACTCATCAAAGAGTTCTCAGTGACTATTTCCTTGACTTGTGTTTTCAAGGCTTTGAAACTGTTTTTCAAGGCCTTGAAATCATTGTCAGTCTTCTTCTGAGAGATTTCAAGATTATGATTTAGACAAACAAGTTGTAAGTTCTCTTTTTCTTGCTCATGAAATTTTTCTTTCAAAAGTCTGATCTCTTTCAGATAATCTTCTTTATTTGAAAGCATTTTTCTGAGATAATCTGAAAGAGCATCTTTTGGTTTTGAAATCAGACAGTTTACCATTACCTCAATGTTTTTCTCTGAACTTTCATCATGCTTGGCCGTGAAGCATAGGTTGGCATGTTCTTCTTCATATTCTGATTCACTTGAGCTATCTGAATCACTCATTGAAGATATCATAGCTTTCTTTCTTCTATCATGGTCTTTCTTCTGAATTCTCTTGCTTTCTTGTGTGGACAGTCTCTTATCAAATTTCCTGCATCACCACATTCAAAGCAGTTCATAACCTTTGATTTATTTTGTGAAGAAGAGTTACCTTTGTAGTACTTGCTACTGGATGGTCTATGTCTTTCTCTATTGAAGTTTTTGTTTACAAAGTTTTTCTTCATTTTGAGAATCCTTGTCAAGGCTTTGGAAATAAAAGCAAATGGATCTTCATCATCACCATCCTCAGTCTCAAGGCTTTGAGTTCTCTCATTCTCTTTGGCTTTGAGAGATAAGTTCTTGACAC
Source organism: Linanthus parryae (assembly GCA_023055425.1). Lineage (NCBI taxonomy): Eukaryota > Viridiplantae > Streptophyta > Magnoliopsida > Ericales > Polemoniaceae > Linanthus > Linanthus parryae. The sequence continues at coordinate 139,921,074 of JALGPY010000002.1, read as the reverse complement.
TTTCTGGGAGCTCTCCATCAGCTTCATTAATAGATATTTCATGCGTCAGAAGCTTCCCTTGTAGGTCATCAAGTTGTAGAGTTGAGATATTCTGAGCCTCTTCAATAGCTGTGGTCTTTGGTTCCCACTTTGCCTTTGGAAGACTTCTTAAAATATTCCTAACCTTTTATTCATTGGAAAAGTGTTTTCCAAGTGAATCAAGGTTGTTAAAAATGTCTGCGAACCTCTTGAACATGTATCTGATAGATTCATCTGCATTCATCTTAAACAGCTCATATTGCCTGAGATAGATGTTGATCTTGGTTTGCTTGACTTGGCTGGTTCCTTCAAAAGTTACAATAAGCTTATCCCAGATTTCTTTGGAAGTAGTGCAGCCTAAAATGCTGTTGAATTCATCTGTACTCGAAGCAAAATACAAGATGTCAATAGCTTTGTAATTCTTAGAGAATTTCTCTAATTCAGAAGAGGAAAGTGAGTATTCATATTTGGGAGTTCTAATCCCATCTTTCTCTGTGTAGAAAGTGCGAAGTCCATTCTAAATAATGGTCCAAAGCTCTATGTCTTGATCAATGATGAACATTTTCATCAAAGCTTTCCAGTGAGCAAAATATCCTCCACAAAGTAGAGGTGATCTGTTAGCAGCTCTTCCCTGTGAGAAACCACCATCACTTGCAGTACTCATGATCACCTGATGGTTAAATCTATACAGCGATAAAGCTCTGATACCAATTGAAAGTGTGAGTGTGCAGGTGGTAATGCAACTAAGATACTCTAGAAGGGGGGGGGGGGGTTGAATAGAGTATGCCAACTTCTTACAAAAAATTTTAAAATAGAAAAATCTTGTGAAAGCTAGAGAATTTCAAGCCCTTGAAAACAAGTTCAATCCCTTGGAATGAAATACAGTTTGGAATAGATCAGTCAAGTCTTTTTCAAGGCCTTGAAAAGGGTTTCAAACCCTTGAAAACAGACAAGTTTGAATGCTGTAAAAATTGAGTAAGTAAAGAAAATGTAAACGCAAGAGACAAGTGATTTAAAGAGTTCAGTCCACTTGGACCTACGCCTCTACCTCAAGGATCTTGTCCCTGCAGGATTTTCAACAATTCTTATTAATCAAAAGCTAAGCCCTAGATCTCAAGCACAGAGACATGCCTTACTCTGTTACATCTTGTGGTTCTCCCTAACCTATCTAGTACCTGCTCTAGCTAACTGATCAACTAAGAATTCTCTATTGTTCACCATGAAAAATCCTCGAGAATAAAGATAGAAATTATTACAGAAATGATCTACCAATAAAGAAAAATACAGAAGAACACTTAGAGTGTAGGAACCGCAGTTATGCAGTGATCTTCTCTAAATGGATTGTGAGATTGATGAACTTCTTTGATGCTTGTCAATCCAGAACTTTGTCTCTCTTTTTCCCGTTGAGTGTTGTGTCTTGTTTCTAAAAATATGAGCTCTATTTAAACTTCAAACAGCTCGGCATATCTTCCCAGATTTTCAGCAACAAATCTCCTATTTTGTAGGCAACAGACTTTGACACTTTCACAATCTTCTCCAACGGTTAAGTGATCATAATCTTCAGAGATATTGTCGTGATCTTGCATTTGAATAGGTTGAGAAGCTGTCAAGACATTCAGATCAAACACATAATCATCTTCTCAACTATTTCCTTTCCTGCACAAGTTAGATTAGGAAATAATCTCTTCAACTAGGAAACATAATTCCCTGCAAGAACATAGTCAAACAAATGATATTCTATGTTCAAAAATGTTAAAATGATTTGTCTTTCATCATCAAATAACAGTAAATCAAACATATAAGGAAGAGATATGAAATCAACTTAGAAGAGTTTATAGAAAACTCCCCCTGAGAATGTTCAGTAGGTTAAACAGTTTCAAGGCTTTGAATCTAGTTTTAAGACCTTGAAAATAGCTATAGCCTGTGATAACTGATTCAAGGGTTTGAAAGCTGATTCAAGGCCTTGAAATAGTTAAACTATTTAAGGCCTTGCACAAACTGATCTTACAAGGTTGTTGTTGTGCAAAAATCAAGTGGGAGACCACTGGTCCTCCCTTTGAGGAAGTGACACATGATAAATCACCTCCCCGTACTTATTTTTTTGAGGCCTCGAGATAGATCCTAACTCACCAAGAGGAACAGATAGGGGGGAAAGCGGATATCCATATCCGAGTCCCCTCTTTGGTATGAGTGATCCCATAAATATGCCATTAACAATTAAACTGTGTTAGTAGCTTGTTGTAGTCACACATTTCATCACAAGCTCGGTCAATCGAAAAATGAACTTAGTCCATGCCATTGCTTCTCTTAAGAAGTCCAATTATACCCGATCATAAACTTACTTACGTCGATATTTGGCGTTAGATAGCCCTTCCTTCCCTTTATCTTTGTCTTCATATAATGGATTAATTCATACGCAAAATGTTATCCGAAAATAATCTACCTGAATCGATGTCACTTTGGTTCCCCAAGATAATACTAGGTAGCACTTTTTTTCCAGGCTATTAGCTATGACTTCCGTAATTAGCTTATAAATTATACTACATAACCTAATAGGACAAAAAAAAAGTCATGCATACCTGCTTGGATTTTGGATGAGTTAAATCAACGTGCGATTTAAGTTATCAAAACCCATTATCTCCATTTTAAAATATGTAAACATATATTTCTACGTCCGTTCCCACTAGATCCTAGAACTTTATTGAAATAATGCAAGAAAACCGTCATGTTCGGGTACCTTGAGAGGGTCGATACTCTGAAACGCGTGTTTGAATTCCTTAACTGTAAAGGCTTTATCATGTAACTGCGTCTGGTTCGATTCCAAAAGATCTTGAACTCTTGTTAATATGGGCTCGATATCCGCACAAATGGGATTCGTTGACGTAAATATTTATGCGAAGTACCCTTCCAGCAGGCCTACTTTATCCCAAAATTATGTATTCCACTATCAAGTTTCGTCTTCAAGTCCGTGTGTAATGTTTCGAGATCTTGTGAGGCTTCCCTTTCAGTGAAAAAAACTCATGTTTCTGCCAGCACTCCTCATTCATTGAACTTGAGATCCTTTCTTCCACATCACCTCTTCCTTCATCAATAGCAAACTAATTTCCTTATTTAATACTTCCCTCCCATTTAATTACTCCTTGACTGAATTTGAAAAACTAAGTTGTCGAGCCTTTTCCATATCCGGTATAATTTTATTTTAACACTTCCGAATTCTCGCTTCTCCCTCTCTTTCAGGTTCCATGCCACTTTTTCCAATCTGTTCGAAATATTTGAACCTTTCGGCCAGGTTTTTTGAGAAACTTGTTGGCACCCATTGTGTTGCAGCCACATAGCTTCAAAGTGGAAGTGACAAACACCTTGAACATTTTTAGACCCCTGTTCATCCCATTTTATTTCTATGGGATCATGCTCATAAAATTCTGCCTTAAGGTGATTAAAGTGTGCCCATTCGAAAACTTCTATCCACCTGGTGTTTGCAACAAATATGTCAAGTCTTTCTCGAATTTCATCTTCCTCCGACTGGTTGTTTGTCCACGTGTAAATGGACATCCGAAACCCATACCTTGGAGCTCGAAATCGTTCATAACCTTCCTGAGCCATCAATCTGTCAAGAGCGTACTTGTTGTCCCCTTTTGAAAACGGAGGGGAGAGCGTAGGCACATACAATATATCACACGAGTATGAGTGTTTCTACTCCTATACACCTTCAATTTGTGACACTATGCGACACAGTGGAAGACTACAATCGTATAGCCAAATAAGAATGGTTACTAAATCCGATTGATAGATCGAGTAATAGAAAGAGCTATAAGACAAGATCTATACTATGACAAGAAGTTCATAAATAAATATACTATAGATGTAGTTGTATAACGTTTAACAATGGAACTAATCTAACAAGTAAAATAGTTATACTAGAAGTAACAGACACGACACACAATATTTTTACCATGGGGAAACCTTCAATGGGTTCTCTGCCTGAGAAGGACAATTAAGAGTAAAACTCCACCTGCTAGTACCAACAACCTCAAGACACTTTAAGGCATGAAACGTATGATACAAGATAGATAACGAGGTGTCCCTCGAACTAGCTATTCACCAAGCTACCTTTTCCCTACCTAGTTTTTGTAACCTCTTGTGTAGGACCCCACCCATGTGGAATCAAAACCTTGCTTGAATCTAGTCGGTGATAACAATAACTCCGGTAGTTCGTGATGTGAACAAATCTATCACCGTTTAGTTTGTGAGTGATGAACTATGTAGATGGATACGAAATTGCACCTGCAAACAAGGAGACTCTAGACAACGCTAACGATACCTATACCTAGAATTTATTCAGAGATAAGCACGAGGGATTACTCTACACCTGCCAAATAGGGGAACAAATAATCAGATATGACAGAAACTAATTCAAAAATTTAGGATAACAGATCTGAAAATAATATAGACTCTAGGACAGGTATAATAGATTAATTGATAATTCAAGCTTTTGAACTTAAATGTGTTTACAAACTCAGGGGGGATTTGATCTTTGATGAGGAAAGCCAAAATGATCATAACTAATATAAGTTTGAAAGATTCAAAGCTTAGAAGATACCGTTTTATTGTAACTGTTTCTGTGTTTGCAGGCTTGAAGATTAGATTGAATGGTGATTCAATCACTTATTATTGTTGGAATAGGTGACCTAGAGCAATCTATATTTAGTATGACATTGTTTGGCTAGAATATTCATTTATTATTTATGGAGATATTTAATATAATGAAGTCCTTAGATACAATGTGTTGTTTATCTTAAATATCCCTAGTTCATTATAGTGGTTAACAGGACAATCAACTATAGACTAGTATGTGGGTAGATTGATATGGAGATATCAAGTCTAACACATGGTTATGCATTAGGAATATTGGCATACTGGATTGACCCACAATGACAAGGCTACATTTGATTATGTCAAATTCACAAGCACTTCTCGTAGTGCTAATGATATTGTAATCCTTAGACTTGAAGTCACTAGATAATCTAGTTGTGAAATATCATGCTTTGATATTATCAAATGTTGCGCCTTAACCGGGTAACGATAAAGATAGTTATCGGGCATGATAGGAAGCAAGCTGAGAGATCGTAGTGATGTAGACAGGAACGGTCCCTCCCACATAATGGGAGAACATATTCGTGGGCCACTCGAGGGTTGGTGCTTATAGAATGTCTGGACATACTCAGATAAATCAATATGGAGATATTGATGTTATCTCCACGGATAATCATATTCCCAGGATCGAGAAACGATTGATTGGATATACGAGTGTGACTAATACGTCTCGTGTCTGGAACAAACTTTCTTGACTGGTAGAGAAACTTAAGAATCGTTCTTAAGCAAGAAAAGAAACTGTACGTCTTATAAAATCATGTCCCTGCACCACCCCAGGATGACACTGTTCTAGCTGCCGTGAGAACACATCAAAAACATGTGGATGATTCTAATGATGTGACTTGTCTCATGCTTTGCACCATGACCTCTGAGCTTCAGAAGAAACACGAGAACATGGAAGCTTACGATATGATGGAACACTTGAAACATTTGTTTCAATAACAGCCAAGGCATGAGCGCTATGAGGTGTCCAAAGCACTATTCAAGAGCAATCTCGGAGAAGGGAACCCAGACGGTCCTCATGTACTTCGTGCAAATATCATCTTGCAATCGTTCCCTAATCGTTATAACCAGTTCATCGTGAACGATAACATGAATGAGATCAACAAAACTCTGCTAGATTTGATGAACATGTTGAGGACAGCTGAACAGAGCATCAATAAAGCCAAAGGAAAGGCCATACATATGGTCAATAAGAAGAAGGGAAAGGGAGTTGCCTCTACCTCCAAAGGAAAGAGAATGAAAGTTGCCAACTCCCAGGGACCATTAAAGCCTACTGGAGGCGTGGCTAAGGGTGATTCTCACTATTGTAGCTAGCCGGGTCACTGGAGGAGGAATTGCCCCAAGTATCTGGAGGATAAAAGGCTTGGAATAGTGATTTCACCACCACCAGGTATTTTTTTTATAGATGTCAATCATTCTATTTCTTCATCTTGGGTATTTAATACTGGATGTGGATCTCCGATTTGTGGAAATGTGCAGGATTTGAAAAGAAGTTGAAGATTGGCTAAAGGGGAGATAGAATTGCGCGTTGGGAATGGAGCAAGAGTTGCTGCATTGGTCGTGGGCGTTCATGAGCTATCTTTTCCTTCTAAACTTATGTTAGAATTAGAAGATTATTATTATGTGCCTGCTATGAGCAGAAATATTACTTCTATTTATTGTTTGGATGAGAAGGGTTTTTTCTATTTCAATAAAGGACAATTGTTGCTCCATTTATTTTGATATTATGCACTATTTTATTGCGCATTTGTCTAATGGGTTGTATATCATTAATCTAAATAATTCCGTCTATAACATATATACCAAGAGGATTAAAAATAATAATTTAAATCCTGCTTATCTATGGCCCTGTCGTTTAGGCCATTTAAATGAGAAACGCATATTTAGAATCCATGAGGATGGATTCCTAGACACATTTGATTTGGAATCATATGAGACGTGTGAATCTTGTTTATTGGGAAAAATGACAAACTCCCCTTTCAATAAGAAAGGTGAAACTAGTGAGTTGTTGGCACTCATACATACTGATGTATGTGGGCCGTTTCCCACGCCTGCAAGGGGTGGTTACGCCTACTTCATTACATTTACTGATTACTTCAGTAGATATGGATTTGTGAAGGAGAATACTTGAGTCAAGAGTTTGACGAGTATCTTAGAGAGTGTGGGATAGTTTCTAAACTCACTCCACCCGGAACACCACAATGGAATGGCGTGTCCTAAAGGAAGAATCGCACTCTATTTGATATGGTGCGATCTATGGTATATCAAAATTATCTTCCGATATCATTTTGGGGACATTCTCTATTTACTGCAGCTTTCGCCATTAATCGTGTTCCATCCAAATCAGTCATGAAGACACCATATGAGATATGGACTGGGAAGCATCCCATAGTGTCATTTATGAAGATTTGGGGTTGCAATGTCTATGTAAAGCGTTTACAAACATACAAACGTGGACCCAAAGCGGATAAGTGTAAGTTTGTGGGATATCCTAAGGAAACGAAAGGATATTATTTCTACAATCCAACCGAGAACAAAGTGTTTGTAGCTCGGACCGGCGTGTTTCTTGAAAGAGAGTTCGTCTCTAAAGAAGAAAGTGGGAGGACTGTAGAACTTGAAGAAATTCAAGAACCACAAAACACTAATCCAATGATGGAGCATGAGCACGAACCACAAATAGTTGTGGAGGAACCTGTTCAGGTAACACAGGAACTCCGTAGATCGATTAGGGTGCGTCATGAGCTAAAGAGGTATGGAATTCTCGTGACTGATCCCGGTGACGTACCACTCATGGATGATGAGCCTACTACCTACGGGTAGGCCATGAAAGGGCCAGACTCAAAGTGGTGGATTGAAGCCATGAGATCCAAAATGGAAACCATGTACACCAACAAAGTATGGAATTTGGTGGAACCGCCTGAAGGGGCACGGCCCATAGGGTGCTAGTGGGTCTTCAAGAAGAAGACCGACATGGATGGAAAGGTAGTTTCCTACAAGGGGCGATTGGTGGAAAAAGGGTATAGACAGATTCATGGTATTGACTATGATGAAACCTTTTCACCAGTCGCTATGACCAAATCCAGTCGAATCCTACTTGCTATTGCAGCTTACTATGACTATGAGATTTTCCAAATGGATGTCAAAATAGTGTTTCTTTACGGAAACCTCCTTGAGGATGTGTACATAAATACAACCGGAGGGTTTTGAGGATCCAGGGCATGCCAATAAAGTCTGTAAGCTAAAACGATCGATTTATTGATTGAATCAAACTTCTACGAGTTGGAATCGACATTTTGATGACACGGTCAAAGAGTTTGGCTTCATCTAGAACGAAGATGAGCCCTGTGTTTACAAGAAGGTTAGTGGGAGCTCTGTTGTGTTTCTGGTCTGGTATGTGGATGACATACAAATCATTGGAAACGACATTCCTACCTTGAAATCTTTTAAAGATTGGTTAGGGAAGTGTTTCGCTATGAAAGACCTAGGGGATGCAGCTTATATACTTGGTATTAAGATCTGTAGAGATAGATCTAGGAAGCTGCTCGGCCTAAGCCAAAGTACATATATAGACAAGGTGTTGAAACGGTTCAACATGCAAGATTCCAAAAAGGGATTCTTGCCCATGTCGCATGGAGTCACTTTCCAAGGCTGAGTGTAGCTCCAATGAGATTGAGAAGGACTGCAGAGTAGGATTCGCTATGCATCAGCCATAGGGTCCATCATGTACGCCATGTTGTGTACTAGACCAGATGTGTCATACGTGTTTAGTATGGCAAGCAGATATCAGTCTAATCCGGGTAAGAGTCACTTGAATGCTGTCAAGAACATCCTCAAGTACTTGAGAAGAAATAAGGATACGTTCTTGATATTTGGAGGTGAGGAAGAACTCAGCGTAATCGGTTACACTAATGCCAGCTTCCAAACCGACAAGGATGAATAGAGATCGCAGTCACGGTATGTGTTTTGCCTGAATGGAGGAGCTGTGAGCTGGAAGAGTTCGAAGCAAGAGACACTTGCTGATTCAACAACTGAAGCTGAGTACATTGCTGCTGCAGGCGTAGCAAAGGAGGCTTTTTGGATAATGAAGTTTATCACTGAGCTTGGTGTGGGTCCTAGCATTGTGGATCCCATAGCGTAGTACTGCGACAACTCTAGGGCGATCACACAAGCGAAGGAGCCTAGATCACACCATAAATCAAAGCATGTACTTAGGAGATTCCATTTCATTCGTGAAATGATCGATAGAGGATATGTGAAGATATGCAAGATTCCAACGGATGACAATCTTTCGAATCCACTAACTAAGCCGCTCGTTCAGCGAAAGCATGAAGAGCACACTAGATCTGTAGGCATAAGAGATGCACCATATTCGTTCTAGTGCAAGTGGGAGACTGTTTGAATAGGTGCCCTATAGGCAATCTATATTTTTAGTGAACATTGTTTGGCTAGAATATTCATTTATTATTTATGGCGATATTTAATATAATGAAGTCCTTAGATACAATGTGTTGTTTATATTAAATATCCCTAGTTCATTATAGTGGTTAACTGGACAATCAACTATAGACCAGCATGTGGGTAGATTGATATGGAGATATCAAGTCTAACACAGGGGTATGTATTAGGAGTAATGGCATACTGGATTGACCCACAACGAGAAGGCTACATTAGATTATGTCAAAGTCACAAGCGCTTCTCGTAGTGCTAATGGAATTGTAATCCTTAGACTTGAAGTGACTAGATACTCTAGTTGTGAAATATCATGCTTTGATATTATCAAACGTTGTGCCCTAACCGGGTAACTATAAAGATAGTTATCGGGCATGGTAGGAAGCAAGCTGAGAGATCGTAGTGATGTAGACATGATTTTTACCTCCCACATAATGGGAGCAAATTTCCATGGGCCACTCGAGGGATGGTTCTTATGGAACGTTTGGCCAGACTAAGATAAATCAATATGTAGAATTTGATGTTATCAGCACGGATAAGCATACTCCCAAGATCGAGAAACTATGGATTGGATATACGAGTGTGAATAATATGTCTCGTGTCCTATCCGGATATGAAGACAAAAGGATAACACGATTCATGAGCATTGGGCACAATGTTTGTCGGATCAGTGACTATTTCTATTAGTTGGGTTGCATGGATGTGTTGCTAGACATCGCTCCATGTTAGTAAAGAGTTACTACCAACTAAGTAGAAACCTATGGGGTCACACACCGGATGGATTAAATTGGATATTGGCATTAATTAGTTGGACTAATTAATCAAAAGGATCTAAACGCAAACACATGCAAAGGTAGTAGGACTAGTTTGCAAGGTGGACTAATCCATGTATGGACATGATTAGTAATGGGGCAATTATGTAGTTAATAAAGCGTTATTAACTATATAAAGACATCCTAGCTTGTTATTTCTCAACACAAGTCATTATTGAGAGAACATAACAAAGAAAGGGGAGAGAGAGAGAGTTGAGGCCGAAGCCCCGACCCGCACCCCTGCCCCTTGCCATCAGCCACCCCTTGTGGCTCACGGCTTACTCCGTTTTGCGTGATCTCTTGCCTCCTTCTTCCAGTTCTAGCACATCGCGGTGGGAAGGAATCTAATCAAAGATCCAAGGTGTGGATACTCGTAGAGACGAAGACATTATTCTTCGTGTGATCTCTCAAACTAAGGTACACACCTCTTCTACCCTTATCATGTTATGATGGCTTGCCTGTAATCCTTGGAGGGATTTGAGAAGGATTATTTTTTGTTATTCCGCTGCGTTACCTGCATCAAAAACCTACAATTATTTTCGTCACCTAATATCTTGAAGCTAATGATAAGGATTGAACTAGTTTTGTAGATTGAAGGTTACATTGTATGAACTATTAATTAATGCTCCAAAGCTTTGAGATGTTGTCAATGTTCCAAAGCTTTGAGATTGCTTCCATGATCATAACTGCTAAATTGTTTTATGTGTGCAGGATGGATATGATGAATCCAAGATTGGATTGGGAGTTATCTTAGCTTCTCATTATGATATTTATCTTTTCTTGCAAGTATATTCACATGTGGCTAGTTATATTAGAACTTATCTAAGGCAAAATCAGTTAGGGTTTTTGCAGAAAGTGACTGTCTAACAGATCAGATCTTTTCGAACCATATTGTCTAGATTATGTTTGGTCTTTTTTGCTTAGATTGTGCAGGACTGTTGGTCGTTCAAATGTCCATAAATAAAATTTAAAAGCTATTCAAACATATCTTCTGAAAGAAGTGTAGGGTTTTGATAACGGATGCGCAGTGGAATAAACATAAAATAATCCGTACAAGACCCTCCAAGGATCACATGAAGATAATACAAAACGATAGAAAGGAATGAAGATCAAAATACCTTTGGGATATAATTTGATGATTTCTCACGTGAAATTGTGTTATGGCTAGTCAAATCCTAGGTTAGAGCCCAGATATTCCAACACCAAGTGCTAGCTACGAACGTCGAATGAAGAAGAAGAAGATAAATCATGCAAAACGGAGCAAAGGAAGGGTGGTGGCCGACGTGTAGGGGGGCGACAAAGGGGTTTCGAACCTCTTTGTTTCTCTGTCTCCTCGCTTCTCTTTCCCACTCAATGTGTTATGAGCATTAAGTTATGTGAGGAATCTAGGAGTGTCCTTTATACAGTCCAACAACCCCTTGTTTACTGCATAAAAGCCCTATCCTAATCCTATTCATGTATGGATTAGTCCAACTTGCAAATGAGTCCTAATAATTTTGCAAGTAGTTGCGTATTGATCCTTCTAATTAATAAATCATATTCATTACTTCCCTAGTCCTTTCTAATCCATAGGGAATGTGACCCCATAGGTTTCTACTTAGTTGGTAGTAATATTTTACTAACATGGAGCGGCCTCTAGCAAGACATCCACGCTACCCAACTAATAGAAATAGTCATCTGAAATACCTTGGGCAAGTATTGTCTCATGTCTCAATATCCAGATTGGACAAGAAGCATACAGGTCACACGCCTATATCCAATCCATAGTTTCTCGATTATGGGAATAGTCTTATTCATGCAGATTACATCAATATCCGATATTGATTTATCTGAGTCTGGCCAGACATTCTATGAGAACCATCCCTCGAGTGGCCGCGGATATCTACTCCCGTTATGTGGGAGGGAAAAATCCTATCTACATCACTACCATCTCTAAGCTTGCTTCCTTATTGTATCCGACAAACGCCCCTATTACTACCCACTTACGGTGTAGCGTTTGAAGATGTCAAAACGCAACATTCCACAACTAGAGGATCTAGTGACTTCAAGTCTACGGATGACAATACCGTTGTCACTACAAGAAGCACTTGTGACTATACATAACATGTATGTAGCCTTCTCGTCGTGGTTCAATCCAGTATCCTACTACGCCTAATGCATACCCATGTGTTGGATCGTGATATCTCCATATCAATCCGACCCCATACTAGACTATAGTTTATCGTCCAGTTAATCAATATAATTGACTAGGGATATTTAAGATAACCAACATATTTTCAATCTAAGGACTTCATTATATTAAATATCCGCATAAATAATACAATGAATCTTTCTACCCAAAAACACTATCCATACTATAAAGATTGGCTCTAAGGCACATATTCCAAAAGTCTCCCATTTGCACTAGAGCAAATCTGGCGCATCACGTATGCCCATACACCTAGCGTGCCCTTCATGCTTGTGCTGAACTAGCGACTTCATGAGTGGATCTGACAGATTCTCATCTGTAGGAATCTTTCATATCTTCACATCTCCTCTATCGATGATATCTCGAATAAGATGGAACTTTTTGAGTACGTGTTTGAATTTCTGGTGTGACCTGGGTTCCTTTGATTGTGAGATCGCCCCAGTGTTGTCACAGTACAACTCTATTGGATCCACAATGCTAGGAACCACACCAAGTTAAGTAATGAACTTACTAATCCAAACACCTTCCTTTGCTGCACCACTCGCAGCAATGTACTCAGCCTTAATTGTAGAATCATCAACCGTCTCTTGCTTGGAACTCTTCCAGCTCACAGCTCCTCCATTCAGGCAATACACGAATCCCAAATACGATCAGAAATCATATCTGTCGTTTTGGAAGCTTGCAACTGTGTAACCCCATGCACGCAACTCTTACTCCCCTCCAAATATCAAGAGCACATCCTTAGTTCTTCTCATGTACTTGAGGATGTTCTTACCGCTATCCAGTGACTCTCACCTGGATTAGACTGATATCTGCTAGTCATATTCAACGCGTATGACACATCAGGTCTAGTACATAACATGGCGTACATCATAGATCCTATGGCCGAGGCATAGGGTATCCTACTCATGCGTTCCTTCTCAATCTCATTGGAAGGACAATCGCTTTCGAAAGAGTGATTCCATGCGACATGGGCCCTTCTTGTAATCTTGCATGTTGAACCGATTCAACACCTTGTCGATATATGTACTTTGATTTAAGCCTAGCAGCTTCCTCGATATATCTCTATAGATCTTGATACCAAGTATATAATCTGCTTTCCCTAAGTCTTTCATTGCAAAACATTTTCCATGACAATCATTCACAGATTGCACCATGGGAATGTTGTTTCCACTGAGTAGTATGTCATCCACATACAAGAACAGAAAAAGCAACAGAGCTCCCACTAACCTTCTCGTAAATACAAGATTCATCTTCGTTCTTGATGAAGTCAAACTCTTTGACTGATCCATCAAAACGTCTATTCCGACTCCTAGAAGCTTGCTTTAATCCATAAATGGATCGTTGCAGCTTACAGACTTTATTCGCATGCTCTGGATCTACAAAACCCCAGGTTGTGTCATGTACACATCCTCGAGGAGGTTTCCATACACAAATGCTGTTTTGACATCAATCTACCAAATATCATAGTCGTAGAAAGCTGCAACAACAAGTAGGATTCAGATGGATTTGGTCATTGCGATTGGTGTAAAGGTTTCATCATAGTCTATTCCATGAATCCGTCAGAATCCCTTTTCCACCAATCGACTCTTATAGTAATCACATTACCATCCATTTCGGTCTTCTTCTTGAAGACCCACTTGCACCCTATGGGGTCCCCTCCCATGGGGTGTTCCACCAAAGTCCATAATTTGTTGGTATACATGGATTCCATCTTCGATTCCATGGATTTGCGCCACTTATGAGAGTACGGCCCCCATGTCCTCTCCATATGTAGTAGGCTCATCATCTATGAGCATCGTGTCACTAGATTCAGTCACGATAAGTCCATACCTCTCTGGCTCGTGGTGCACTCTACTGAACCTACGAAGCTCTTGTGCTACTTGAATAGGTTCCTCCACAAAAATTTGCGGTTCCTGTTCATGTTCCATAGCAGGATCAGTAGTTTTTAGTTCTTGAATTTCTTCAAGTTCTACAGTCCTCCCACTTGCTTCTTTAGAGATAAATTCTCTTTCTAGAAACACGCCGGACTGAGCAACAAACACTTTGTTCTTAGTTGGATTATAGAAGTAATACCCTTTAGTCTCCTTAGGGTATCCCACAAACTTAAACTTATCCAACTTAGGCTCGATTTTGTCTGATTGTAAACGCTTAAGATAAGCATCGCAGCCCCAAATCTTCATGAACAACATCGTGGGACGCCTCCCACTCCACATCTCATGTGGTGTCTTTACGACTAATTTAGATGGAGCACGATTAATGGTGAAAGCTGCACACAATAGAGCGTAGCCCCAAAAGGATAATGGAATACCAGTTTGACACATCATTGATCGAACCATGTCCAATAGTGTTCGATTCCTCCTCTCGGATATGCCATTCCGCTGTGGCGTTCAAGGTGGAGTGAGTTGGGATATTAAACCATACTATCTAAGATATTCGTTAAACTCTTGGCTCAAGTATTCTCCTCCACGATTCGATATTAGAGCATTAATACTTTTACCAAGTTGTTTCCTACTTCATTCTTGAGTTCTTTGAAATTTTCAAAGGATTTAGATTTGTTCTTCATAAGGTATACAAATCCATATCTACTGAAATTATTAGTCAATGTAATGAAGTAGACATAACCACCCCTGGAAGGCGTGGCAAATGGCCCACATATATCAGTATGCAGGAGTGCCAAATGCTCACTAGTCCTCACCTTTCTTATTGAAAGGGGAATTTTTAATTTTTCCCAATAAACAAGCCTCACATGTCTGTTGGAATAGATTCCCTAGAGGCAATCTAATTTTAGTATGAATTGTCTAGAGTAATCATTATATTATTTATGGACATATTTAATATAATGAAGTCCTTCGATTTACAAATCGTGTTGTTTATCTTAAATATCCCTAGTCAAATATAATTATTAACATGACGATCATCTATAAACTAGTATGGGGTTGGATTGATATGGAGATATCACGATCCAACACATGGGTATGTATTAGGGGTAATGACATACTGGATTGTCCCAAATTCCATAAGGCTACATACAAGTTATGTAAAGTTACAAGCGCTTCTCGCGGTGATAGGATATTATCATCCTTAGACTTGAAGTCACTAGATCCTCTAGTTGTTGAATATTGTTCTTTGACAACGTCAAACGCTACTCCGTAACTGGGTAGCTATTAAAGTGCATGTTGGGCACAATATGAAGCAAGCTTAGACATGGTGAGTGATGTAGACAGGATTTGTCCCTCCAACATAACAGGAGCAGTTATCCTAGGCCACTCGAGGGATGGCGCCTATGGAATGTCTGACCAGACTCATATGAATCAATATGGGGATATTGATGTCATATGCATGGATAGGGCTATTCCCAGGATCGAGAAACATGGATTGGATACACGAGTGTGACTTATATGTCTCGTGTCCAATCCCGATGATGAGACAAAGGGATGCAATAATAAGATCACAAGGTTTTGTCAAGATGACTATTTCGATTAATTGGGTGGCAAGGAAGTGTTGCTAGACACCGCTCCATGTATGTAAATAGTTACTACCAATTAAGTAGAAACCCATGGAGTCACACGCCATATTGATATAATTGGACAATAGACTTAATTAAAAGAGATTGATTAAAAGGATCATATTGCAACAAGTTTCTAACTTAGTAGAACTAATTTGCAAATAATACTAGGCCATATATGGATATGATTAGTATTGGGCCCTTTATGGAAACAACTAGGAGTAGTTGGACTATATAAAGGAACTCCTTCCTTCCCTCTCAATAGATGTTACTCATAAAACATATTTAGAGGAGAGAAAAGAGTTGAGAGCAAGCAAGTAAGAGGCCGAACGCCCCTTACCCGCCGCCCCAAACCCGTCGACCACACAAAGGAGGCCGAGCCTCCCTTTGTGGATTTGTTGCGTTATTTATTTGTCTCCTTCCTCCGTTCTAGATAGCACAAAGAAGGTTGGGATTTCCAATTCTCTATCCTAGGCGTGGATCAACCGTAGAGAACGTGACATTATTCACGTTTGATGTCATTAAAGGAGAACCCAAAGGTAAACACAAATCAATCCTTTACTATCGTTATGTGTTCTTGACTTGTGATCCTTGGAGGGATTTGAACGGAATAATTATCTTCTTACGCTGCGATTCCATGTTCAAAACCCTACAGTGGTATCAGAGCCACAGGTCATAGAGCATAACGTAGTTTATGTGTTACGATTTTGTTGTATTAATTCTTTAAATTCATGTTTATCGCGTAAAACGACAATTTAAGCATAGTAGATGCAATTGAATGGAGATTCAATCTAACAAGATCTAATTGTGCATTGGATGCAACGAAATTGTGAGTTTTTGGTTTGAAGATTAGGGTTTGGGCACATGTTTGAGACAAGAGTTTTTCAAACATGGAAACAACTTGGATTTGGCAACAAGGAAGGAGTTGTTTTTGGAAACAACTCCCATAAAGGGTTAGGCCCCCCATAGGGGACCGTCCCTATGCCTTGCCGCCCAGGCCACACACGGCCTAAGGACCGGCCGGGCCTAGGCGCTACCGAGGGGACCGGCGGCTTGGGCTTGGCCGGGCCCTAGGGTCGTGTGTGATCCAATAGGGCTTTGGGAAGTTCTTTTGCATTGTTTTTTACCCTACTTCTTCCAAAAAAAATAAAAATTGAACAAGCGCGTTAAAAGTGGTTTTAACTGTTTATGTGCTATTCACATGGTGATTGGATATGGCCCTATGTTGTGGTTTGTGTGTGAATGTTTATTTTGTGGTTTGTTTTACGGCCTACGAGCTGATCAATTAATGTAATAATTAATTAAGGTTTACGGCATGCGAGTCGTCTTTTTCTCAACTTGTGAGATTTATTTTATTTAGTATAGGAGTAGCTAGATAAAATAGATTGTTAGCCAAGATTGAAGAAAAGAAGCCCAAAAGACATTGGAGCCATGGAGTGGAGCATGGAACATTCCACAAGACTATGAAGGATAGACCAAAAGATGGAGGCGCATGGCGATGTGACCTATTTTATGGTTTATAGATATTCTCATTGGCTTGAGAATATCTTAGTCTAAAAAGGCCATATCGATATCACATTTATTTTGTTGTGGTTGTTTATTTTATTGTCTTATTATTTTGTGATTGGTGTATGGTTGATGCATGGGATTAGGATAATAAGATAATTTGACAACCTGGATCTATGATTTGGAGTTTTGCCCAAAACTCATACATATAGATCATGTTGATATAGATCAACAATGCAAATTAAAATTGAAAGGCAAATCCCTCAATCAAAATATTGTGTTTATGCCTTCTCGTTATTTAGACACTCATCATGATCACTATATCCCATGATTGTGCGTGCCAAATCATGGCAACATGGTTTATCGTGATTAGATGCGATGGCACGTAACAATGTGCAATTGTTTAAGTAAGAGGTTGGACACAACTAGGTAGATTTAATAAGATCAAAAGAACCTGGAGGCATACAATTGAGATTATTCATGGGATGGATAAATAATGGTTATTTTCCCAATTGAACCAAGAGTTACATAGGATGTAATTGGAATGGCTCCTACCTAAATAACCAATTTCGGGTGACTTTCCAAAGCAAGCTCGGAAAAGGCGAACTATGGATCTTGGCCCAATAGAAAATATAAGGATATTTTCCACATTAATATGGAGGGTTATTAATACGAGAAAAAAGTGGGAGCTATATTTGATAATCTAGCCATTATTGAGTATAGTAAAATCACACTAAAATCTTTTATATTTTTCGTTTTTGTAGAATTCCAATGGCAAACAATTAATCGAATTCATCACACTCCCTACGGGCTGTTCTTGAGAAGGAGAAGCATTCTAGAACCAACTTTCTGGACTGGTACTGAAATTTAAGAATTGTTCTTAAACAAGAAAAGAAACCGTACACAATAGAAGAAGAAGTTCCAGAGGGTCCAGAGAACAATAACCCAGCATCCTTAAAGGCGTATCAGAAACGTGTTGACGATGCTAATGATGCGGCCTGCCTTATGCTTTTCACCATGAATCCTGAGCTTCAGAAGCAACATGAGAACATGAATGCAGTCGATATGATCGAACACTTGAAGCAGCTCTTTCAAGAGCACGCAAGGGTTGAACGGTATGAAGTTTCTCGGGAATTGTTCAAAAGTCACTTGGCAGAAGGGAACCCAGTAGGACCGCATGTGTTGCGGATGATCGGGTATCTTGAGAATCTCGATCGCCTAGGGTCCCCGATTGGTTAAGAGTTGGCCACAGATCTCATTCTGCAATCGTTTCCGGATAGTTATGGACAATTCATCATGAACTATAACATGAATGAGATCTCTAAGCCTCTTCCAGAGCTACTCAATATGTTGAGGATATCTGAACAATCCATCATAACAAGGGAAAGAGCAAGGCCATAATGATGGTGCAGAAAGGAAAGGGTAAAAGGTTTGCCTCTACTTCCAAGGGTAAAGGCAAGGCAGTTGCTAAACCCAAGGACACTGCTCTTAAACCTGCTGGTGGCGTGGCCAAAGGCGTGATCAAGGGTGATTGTCACTACTGCAATCAACCTGGACACTGGAAGAGGAATTGCCCAAAGTATCTGGAGGATAAAAGGCTTGGGATAGTGATCCCACAACCACCAGGTATTTTTGTTATAGATGTTAATTTAACTACTTCTTCATCTTGGGTATT
Organism: Linanthus parryae; assembly: GCA_023055425.1. Taxonomy (NCBI): domain Eukaryota; kingdom Viridiplantae; phylum Streptophyta; class Magnoliopsida; order Ericales; family Polemoniaceae; genus Linanthus; species Linanthus parryae. The sequence goes on along the minus strand of JALGPY010000002.1, from coordinate 139,902,262 downwards.
GGATACTGGATGTGGATCTCATATTTTTCGAAATATGCAGGATCTAAGAAAAAGTAGAAGATTAGCAAAAGGAGAGGTCGACTTGCGCGTTGCGAATAGAGAAAGAGTTGCTGCATTGGCTATAGGCGTGTATAGTCTATCTATGCCTTCTGGATTAGTATTTGAATTAGATAATTGCTTTTATGTTCCTGCTATGAGTAAGAACATTATTTCCGTATCTTGTTTGGACAAGAAAGGTTTTACTATTTCAATGAAGAACAATTGTTGTTCCTTTTATTATGATAGTATTCACTATTGTAGTGCGCAATTATTTAATGGATTATATATCCTTGATCTAAGCTATCCAATCTATAACATAAATACTAAGGGCACGTTTGATGCAGGGATAAAGAAGGGGTATAGTAATAATAATACCAGTAGGGGGTAATAACTGGTGTTTGGTAGAGGGATAATTTGAAGGGGGATTCAATCCCCCCTTATTATCAATACCCTTTATATGCCTAAAATCTAATCCCACCATGTAGGTGGGATTGAATACTAAAGTCTTAATCCCCCATTTATACGGGAGCAAACAAACACGTTATATAATCCTCCCTATATAATTATTACTCCCTTAATATCAATACACCCTATAATACTGTAGGGTCCCCTGTACCCCTAATTTTCAATCCCGACATCAAACGTGCCCTAAGAGGGTTAAAATGAATGATTTAAATCCTGCTTATCTATGGCATTGTCTTCTAGGCCATATAAATGAGAAACGTGTATCTAGACTCCATAAGGATGGATTTCTAGACTCATTTGATTTTGAATCATATGAGACATGTGAGGCTTGTTTATTAGAAAAGATGACAAAGTCCCCTTTCAATAAGAAAGGTGAGAGGACTAGTGAGCAGTTAGCATTCATACATACTGATGTGTGTGGGCCGTTTGCTACACCTGCCAGAGGTGGTTATGTCTACTTCATTACATTCGCTGATGATTTAGTAGATATGGATTTGTATACCTTATGAAGGCTAATCTTTTGAGAAATTCAAGAAATTTAAGAATGAAGTAGAGAAGCAACTTGGCAAAAGCATCAAAGCTTTATGATCAGATCGAGGAGGTGAGTACTTGAGCCAAAAGTTTGATGATTATCTTAGAGAGTGTGGGATATTATCCAAAATCACTCCACCCGGAACGCCACAATGGAATGGTGTATCCGAGAGGAGGAATCAAAACTTGTTGGACATGGTGAGATCTATGATGTGTCAAACAGTTCTTTCGTTATCTTTTTGGGGCTATGCTTTAATGTGTGCAGCTTTCACCATTAACTGTGTTCCATCCAAATTCGTCATGAAGACACCGCATGAGATGTGGAGTGGGAGCCGTCCCACAGTGTCGTTTATGAGGATATGGGGCTGAGATGTCTATGTAAAACGTTTAGAGCCAGACAAACTCGGGCCAAAATCGGATAAGTGTAAGTTTGTGGGATACCATAAGGAAACTAAGGGATATTAATTCTACAATCCAACCGATAACAAAGTGTTTGTTGCTCGGCAGGCGTGTTTCTAGAAAGAGAATTTGTCTCTAAAGAAGCAAGTGGGAGGACTGTAGAACTTGAAGAATTTCAAGAACCACAAGTTACTGATTCATATATGGAACATGAACAGGAGCCACAAAAGGTTGAGGAACAACCTGTTCAAGTAACACAAGAGCTTCGTAGGTCAAGCAGAGTGCGCCAGGAGCCAGAGAGGTATGGACTTCTCGTGACGGAAATTGGTGAAACTATGCCCATAGGAGATGAGCCTACTACATATGGAGAGGCCATGCAAGGGCCGGTCTCTTAGAAGTGGCTAAAAGCCATGAGATCCGATATGGAATCCATGTACACAAACTAAGTATGGACTTTGGTGGAACAACCCCTAGGGGCACACCCCATAGGCTGCACATGGGTCTTCGAGAAGAAGAACATGGATGGTAATGTAGTTACCTATAAGGGGTGATTCGTGCCTAAGGATTCAGACAGATTCATGGTATAGACTATGATGAAACCTTTTCCCCAGTCGCTATGACCAAATCCATCCGAATCCTACTTGCGATTGCGGCTTACTATGACTATGATATTTGGCAGATGGATGTGAAAACAGCATTCCTTTAAGGAAATCTTCTCGAGGATGTGTACATGACAAAACCAGAAGGGTTTGTAGATCCACAGCATGCAAATAAAGTCTGTAAGCTTCAACGATCCATTTATGGAATGAAGCAAGCTTCTAGGAGTTGGAATCGACGTTTTGATGATGCTGTCAAAGAATTTGACTTCATCAAGAAAGAAGATGAGTCTTGTGTCTACAAGAAGGTTAGTGGGATCTACGTAGTGTTCCTGGTCTTGTATGTGGATGACATACTACCCATTGGAAACGACATTCCTATGCTGCAATCAGTTAACGATTGGCTAGGAAAGTGTTTCTCAATGAAAGACTTAGGGGAAGCAGCCTATATACTGGGTATAAAGATCTATAGGGATAGATCTAAGAGGTTGCTAAGCCTAAGTCAAATTACATATATAGATAAGGTGTTGAAACGGTTCAACATGCAAGATTCCAAGCAGAGATTATTTACCATGTCACATGGAATTACTCTTTCGAAGAGTGATTTTCCATCCAATAAGATTGAGATGGACCGCATGAGTAAGATCCCCTATGCCTGGGCCATAGGATCTATCATGTACGCCATGTTATGTACTAGACCGGGCGTATCATACACGTTGAGTATGGCGAGCAGATATGAGTCTAATTCGGGTGAGAGTCACTGGATAGTAATCAAGAGCATCCTCAAGTACTTGAGAAGAACTAAGGATGCGTTCCTGATATTTGGAGGAGAGGAAGAGTTGCGTGTAACTGGTTACACGGATGCAAGCTTCCAAACCGACAAAGATGATTTCAGATCGCAGTCGGGATTTGTGTATTGCCTGAAACGAGGAGCTGTGAGCTGAAAGAGTTCCAAGCAAGAGACGTTGCTGATTCTACAACAAAGGCTGAGTATATTGCTTCAAATGGTGCAGCAAAAGAATTTGTTTGGATTAGAAAGATTGTTTCTGAGCTTGGTGTAGTTCCTAGCATTGAGGATGCCACATTGTTGTATTGTGACAACACAGGCGTGATCGCTCAATCTAAAGAACCTAGATCACACCAGAAATCCAAACACGTACTCCGGAAGTTCCATCTTATTCGAGATATTATCGATAGAGGAGATGTGAAGATATGCAAGATTCCTACATATGATAATCTGACAGATCCATTCACGAAGCCGCTTGTTCAGCGCAAGCATGAAGAGGACACTAGGGAGATTGGCATACGCGATGCACCAGATTGGCTCTAGTGCAAGTGGGAGACTGTTGGAATAGATGCCCTAGAGGCAATCTAATTTTAGTATGCATTGGCTAGAATAATCATTGTATTATTTATGGAGATATTTAATATAATGAAGTCCTCACATTTACAAACATGGATGGGATATACGAGTTGCTAACTTATATTAAAAGAGATACTTAATTAATAGAGATTAATTAAAAGGATCATATTGCAACAAGTTCCTAACTTAGTAGGACCAATTAGCAAATAATACTAGGCCATATATGGATATGATTAGTATTGGGCCCTTTGTGGAAACAACTAGGAGTAGTTGGACTATATAGAGGAACTCCTTCCTTCCCTCTAAATAGATGTTACTCATAACACATATTGAGAGGAGAGAAAAGAGTTGAGAGCAAGCAAGTGAGAGGCCGAACGCCCCTTACCCGCCGCCCCAAACCCGTCGACCACACAAAGGAGGCTGAGCATCCCTTTGTGGCTTTGTTGCGTGATTTCTTTGTCTCCTTCCTCTGTTCTAGCTAGCACAAAGAAGGTTGGGAGGTCCTATTATCTATCCTAGGCGTGGTAGGATAGAAATAATAAAGAAATAGAAATAATGTTCGTCCTATTTACTATTGCATTGGCTATAGTAAAACCTTCCTTGTCCAAACAAGAAATAGAAATAATGTTTTTGCTAATAGTAGGAACAAAAAAGCAATTATTTAATTCTAAAACTAATCCTGAAGGTAGAGACAGCTCGTACACGCCTATAGCCAATGCAGCAACCTTTTCTCCATTTCCAATGCGCAAATCTATCTCTCCTTTGGCCATTCTCCTACTTCTCTTTAGATCCTGCACATTTCGACAATTTGAGATCCACATCCAGTATCGAATACCCAATATAAAGAGCAAGTACTATTGACATCTATAACAAAAATAACTGGTGGTGGTGGAATCACTATTTTAAGCCTTTTATCCTCCAGATACTTTGGGAAGTTCCTCTTCAAGTGTCCAGGCTGACTACAGTAGTGACAATCACCTTTAGTTAAGCCCTTGGCAACGACACCAACTTATTTCAGAGAAACTTCCTTGGATTTAGCAACTGTCCCGCCTTTTCTTTTGGAGGTAGAGGCAAACCTTTTGTCGTTACCTATCATTATGGCCTTGCCCTTTCCGTTGTTGATGCTTTGTTCGGCTGTCCTCAACATATTGAGCGAATCTGGCAGAGTTTTCACGATTTCTTTCATGTTATTGTTCATGATGAATAGTTCATAACTCTCAGGAAACGATTGAAAAATTAGATCGGTGGCCAACTCTTGACCCACCGGAAACCCTAGGCGGCTAATATTCTCAAGATACCCGGTCATCCGCAACACGTGCGGCCCCATAGGGTTTCCCTCTAACAGATGACATTTGAACGATGCCTTGGAAACTTCATACCTCTCAACCCTAGAATTCTCTGAGAAGAGATGCTTAAAGTGTGCGATCATATCGACTGCATTCATGTTCTCAAGTTGCTTCCGAAAATCAGAGGACATGGTGCAAAGAATTAGGCATGCCACATCATTAGGTCATCAAAACACTTTTGATAAGCCATTAGGGCTGACGGAGTATTATTTTCCGGACCTTCAGGAACTTGCTCCTCTAGAGCGTACAGTTTCTTTTCCTGCTTGAGAAAGATTCACAAGTTCCTGTACCATTATAGGAAGTTTCTTCTTGAAAGCTTGTCCTTCTCAAGGAAAGAGCGTAGGAAATGTGTTGAACTCGATGAGTTGTTTTCCATTGGATTCTACAAAATGAGAACTATACAAGTTTTAGTATTTAGTGAATTAATAACTGTTTAATAATGGCTAGATTATTTAATGAAAGTTTGTAATGTAAGTGTAAAACATTATCTAAATACTCTAGAGGGGGGGGGGTTGAATAGAGTATGCTAACTTTTTCCAACATACAGTCTTTTAAAACCTAGAGTAGTGCAGACAATTGGCATCTCAAAGCTTTGAAAAAGTTTTGAAAAACTTGAAGATATAACTGCAGAGTACAGAGGCTTCAAAGCTTTGAGATTTGGAAAGCTCCAAAGCTTTGAAACTTCCTGTTTAAACTTAATGTAAAGACAACAAAAGTAAATAACAGAGACACAAGGATTTTACAAATTCAAGTCACAATTGGACCTAGTCTCTGCCAAGGGATCTAATCTCTCCTGGATTCAAACACAACTTCTTATTAATAACCCAGATTTAGCCCTAGATTTCAAGCCTAAGTGAGATACCTTACGCTTATACAACTTGTGGTTCCCAACCTATCTAGTTACAGGCTACAACCTGTTGAAATAATAAGAACCTCTTGTTGTTCACTTGAACAACCAAAATACTAAGTTTCGTGAGGTTTTAGAAATGTAGAATGAATAATACAACTAAGTACAAGAAGAAATACTCAGAAAAAATAAGCTAATGAAGCCTGGAAGAGTTCTTCTGATCTAATGAATGATCTTGCTTCTGCAATGTAAATGGCCTGATGAACCTGGAGATTTGAATGATGTATACTCTCCTGTTTGTATCACACTTAAAACTCACGAAGATCAGTCTTAATCTCTCAGTCTCTTCAAATCAAAATGCTTATCTCTTTAAATAACAATCTGCAACCAACTAATAGGTTTTAGGAACAGAAACCATATAAATCGTCTTCCCTGATATGCTTCTTTCAACAGCTATGTTTGAATAGCTATCTGATTTGTTTATGGATGTTGGAACGCCCAACAAACATGCATAAACTCAGCACACAAGATCAAACAACATTAAGACAATCTAGCATCAAGATCTGTTTAGCAGTATGCTAACAGTTCATGAGAAAATTGGGCTAGATTTGTCTTGTAATAGACTTATATAATCACAATGTTTAATATGTTAAATAACCAGTATAGAACAAGTGTTATTAGACAATAATCAACTCATAACAAGTTCTAAGTCTTACAGAAATCACCTGCATACACAGAGATAATTAGATGAACTTAGAAGTAAAGAATAACCATAAAATCTCAAAGCTTTGAAGCTTTGCCTGCTAGTTCATTTGAGTGAACTTTGATTTTCAATCCAACTCATGCTGCATTTGTTATAACTTAGAACACATATTACTAAAGCATTTATATTTTTATTCAATAACAAAACCCAAACCTGCACAAAAACAGTTAGACAAACACACATATAGGCACAACTACAATAACTCAAAGCTTTGAAGCTTTGGTACTTAAAAATATTTCCTGCTTGTGTTTCTGGATTTCATCATCAAGAAACCAAAGCTCTCTGCACGTACATTCAAAATAATATCTTGGAGCTTCAGACTTATCAATCTCCCCCTTGATGAAAGACAAAACACATTATTTGAAATCCTGATTTCCTGCAACTCACAATCATAAGTAATATTCACAGAATCACAGATAACCAAAATTACAGATAAAAAATACCAAATAATTAAAATAAAAAACCACAAAATAGCATAGATAGCATCCCAGATCCTACAATATCCAGGAATTATTACAAAACCTTAATCCAGAAGAAAATCCAGAAAAACTAACACAAAACATAAAATTACATAATCTTCTCCCCTTTTTTGACTTTCATCAAAAAATTAGAAGAAATGTAGTATCTGTTCAGAGTGTTTTGAAAGAAAACAAAATAACAAAAGAACTTCAGGACTTAAGAGAAAAAGAATAGGGTTCAAGGCTTTGAAGACTTTGCTTTTCCTTTGCCTTTGCTCTGAGCCTCCTCCCGCTCTTCCTCCGAAGCTCCTTCATCCTCAACCTATTCTTCTCCTAGCTCTCCTTGCTCTTCTGATTTCTTATCAGGATCTTCGTTAGCTTGAATCTTCTCAAAAACTTCATCAACTAACTCGTCCAAATCAGCATCCTCTTTTTCAGCAGCAGTTTCTTCAGCACAAGCCTCATCTTCAGACTGTTCAAAGAGATCCTTTGTTGTAAGAACAACATGAATTCCTTTCTTCTTCTTCGTCTTCTTCTTCTTCTTCTTCTTCTTCTTCTTATTCTTCTTCTTCTTCTTCCTCTTCTTCTTCTTCTTCTTATTCTTCTTCTTCTTCTTCTTCCTCTTCTTCTTCTTCTTCTTATTATTATTATTATTCTTCTTCTTATTCTTCTTCTTCTTCTTCTTCTTCTTCTTCTTCTTCTTCTTCTTCTTCTTCTTCTTCTTCTTCTTCTTCTTCTTCTTCTTCTTCTTCTTCTTCTTCTTCTTCTTCTTCTTCTTCTTCTTCTTCTTCTTCTTCTTCTTCTTCTTCTTCTTCTTCTTCTTCTTCTTCTTCTTCTTCTTCTTCTTCTTCTTCTTCTTCTTCTTCTTCTTCTTCTTCTTCTTCTTCTTCTTCTTCTTCTTCTTCTTCTTCTTCAGAGCTTCTCCTAAAACCTCATCTGAATCAATGTTGATTTCTATGCTCTCGGAAGAAGGTACTTTATGCAGATCCAAACCTTTGATAAGGATGTCAAGTTTGTTGATCACCAAACCTTTGAACTTAGTGAACTCAGTGGACAGATCAAATAAACCCTGTCTTAAATCCTCCACTCCATCCTCCAGAACCTCAAACCTATATAGAACTCGAGAGAATACTAGATTATCAGACACATTGGGGGTTGAAGTAGCTCTAGGTTTGATAAAATCTTTCTCTTTCAATTCCTTAGCATTCAACTCTGCGTAAAACTTCCACTTCCCTTATGCAGTGTAAACTATCCCAATCCTTTGAAGTGATGACTTATCAACTAATCCAAAATAGTTTTAATCTTCTCCTCATCCTCAAAGAAACTCCAAAGTGTTTGAAAAAGAATGGTAAGACATTGGCATAAGGCAGGGAGTGGTTCCTAGTCCTAGTCCTTGAGTAGACCATATGTTCCATCAACACAGTAGGAAGGTCTACCACAAACTCTTGACATATCAAGTACATCAATATAAACAACTTGTCTGTCACCAGCTCTTTGGAATACTCTCTGGGAACTACACATCTCATAATGATTGAGAACAAAATTTTGGCTTCACAAGTAAACAAAGAATGTGTTAACTGCTTTGGTTCAGAAGTGGTTCCCTCCAAGAAAAACATAGATTTTGCTTTATCCAAAATTTCTTTCCTATCAGGGTGATCACTGACCTTATACTTCCTAGGCACTCCCAAAACATTGGAAAACACCTTGTGATCCAACCTAATGTCCACACCAGCCACTCTTGAAGTAAGGATATACCTATCACTATCATCCAGTTCTTGAACTAAATTAGGATAAAACAATCAGGTTAACCTAGGGTAAGCCTCAGAAGGTGGATTTCACAAAATCCCAACAGATGAATTCCCCAAATTCTTGATGTAGTCTGAGTCCAATATATCCAACAACTCAGTTCTAGTTAGACTACAAAAAGAGACTTTGGGTGATGCATACCCATCCATCCACAGAGTTTCACCCTTCTTCTCTGGATTTGCTTCTCCTTTCTTTTCTTTTGAAGATGGCACACTCTTATTTTCTCCTTTCTCAACAGTAACTTCCTTCTTCTTCTTACTTGATTCTTCCTCTTGAACCTTACTCCCCTGATTTTTGTCCTTCACCACCTTTGTAGCATACTCAGATTCAGACCCAACCCCTGGTTCTTCTTGAACTTCCTTACCCTTCTTGATCTTCTTTGAGGGCGGAGACGTCTCATGAACACTGGCTGTGTCCTCTGAATCTGAACCATGAATTGTGATCTTCCTGTTAGCCTTTCTCTCCACCCTCTTGTTGGAGGTCTGACCTAGCTGCTTGATCCTCTCTGATTTTTGCTCTATTTTGGTTAGGGTTTGAGAGAGTTTGAGAGAAAAGGGATAGAGAGAGAGATACGAAGAGATAGAAGTTGAGAATGAGAGAAATAATTCATGAAGCCGGCTTAAGTAGGTACGAGTCTGATTGAAAAGGGAGATTTGCATGCAAAAAGATTGCAGAAGATTTTGAAGATATTTTGAGATATTCTATCAAAATATCTGAATATTTGACATATTCTGTAATTATCTAAAAAATATTACAACTTATTTCACGATCAAATTTTTTAAAGATAAAATATATTCACTAATCAAAGAAGTGTAACAGTGGTTCAAAGCTTTGAGAAGTTTCAGACCAAAACTGAGACTTCAAAGCTTTGAGCCATACTTTCAAGGCTTTAGAAAGTATGATCTCAAGGCTTTGAGATCTACACAGGTAATACACATAGGGACTTATACTCCCCCTAAAACAATGCATCCTTGTTTAACATAACCTATTCAAGTCTGAGGGATGCAAACCTCTCATCTAGCAATGGTTAGTGAAAATATCAGCTATCTGCTTAGAAGTAGAAATAAACGATAGAAAAATATCACCTTTTTCAGCATGATCTCTAGGAAAGTGATGTCTCACATCTACGTGCTTTGTCCTTGAATGCTAAACTGGATTCTTAGAAATAAAATTGCACTTGCATTGTCACAGTTGATAGGCACATTTCTGAATTCATATCCAAGATCCCTTAACTTTTGAGCAATCCACAAAACCTATGAGAAACAAGCTCCAGCTGCAATGTATTCAACTTCTGCAGTTGATAGAGCTACTGAATTTTTCTTCTTTGAATGCCAACTTATCAATGAATATTCAAGGAATTGGAAATATCGATAAGTACTTTTTCTGTCTACTTTGTATCCTGGAAAGTCTGCATCTGAATAACCACTCAACATAAAGTTAGATCTTCTTGGATACCAAATCCTTTAGTCTTTGGTTCCATTCAAATATCTGAAAATCCTTTTCACAGCAATCAAATGACTTTCCTTAGGATCAACTTGAAATCTAGCACCCATGCACACACTAAACATAATATCTGGTCTACTAGCAGTTAAATATAGAAGTGAACCAATCATACCTCTATACTCTTTTTGATTCACACTCTTACCAGTTGTGTCTTTGTCTAAAGACAGTGATGAACTCATTGGAGTTTTAACTACCTTGGACTGTGACATGTTATACTTGTTTAACAAGTCCAGGGTGTACTTCCCATGATGCACGAAAATTCCTTTTTCCATTTGATGTACACGAAGTCCAAGAAAGAAATTCAGTTCTCCCATTAAGACCATCTCAAAGTCCATGCACATTAGACTTGAAAACTCTTTTGAAAGAGCATCATTAGTAGCACCAAATAGAATATCATCAACATATATCTGCACAACTAATAAATCTTTTTCCTGACTTTTGATAAAAAAAGTTTTGTCAACCAATCCTCTCTTGACACTATTTTTTACTAATAACTTAGAGAGTCTGTCATACCAAGCCCTTGGAGCTTGCTTAAATCCATATAAGGCTTTATTTAATTTTTAAACGTAATCAGGAAAGATGTCACATTCAAAACCTGGTGGTTGAGCAACATATACTTCTTCTTGTAAATAAGCATTCAGAAAAGCAAATTTTACATCCATTTGAAAAAAGTTTTATATGATTAAGTGATGCAGATGCAAGAAGTATTCTGATAGCTTCTAACCTTGCAACAGGGGCAAATGTTTCCTCATAGTCAATACTTCTTCTTGATTATATCCCTGTGCAACCAGTCTTGCTTTGTTTCTCACAACTTTACCTTTCTCATGAAGTGTGTTTTTGAACACCCATTTGTTCCAATCACTAATTGATCCTTTGGTCTTGAACCTATATTCCGAACTTTGTTCCTTTCAAAATGATTCAGTTCATTCATCATTGCAAAATTCTAGAGCCTCTTTTGCATTTTTGGGCTCAATGAGTGATACAAAAGCACTGAAAGCACACATATTCCTCAATTAGCCTCTAGTCTGAGTTCCAGTAGTTGGATCTGATATGATATCCTCTGCAGGATGATATGATAAATATTTTTACTTCTTTCTGGTTTTTTAAGTGTATGGACCTTCAAGGCTCTGAGTTCTTGATACATTAGAAGGAGCATCATATTTCCTGTCAGTCTCAGTCCAGAGGCTTTCATATTTTGGCTCAGCAAGGGGTTTCAGGCCTTGAGATTCTTCTGAAAGTTTATGCTACTTAGTTTTTCTTCCACTGACTTTCTCACAGTCCTCATCAGCCTCATATTTATTCAAACTAAGTTCTGCAAAACTTTTACTAAGAGAATCATCAGTACCTTCATCAAAAGTTACATGAATACTCTACTCTATAGGCTTAGTTCTCTTATAGTAAACCCTGTAAGCTTTGCTAGATTGAGAATAACTAAGAAACACACCATAATCACTTGTAGCATCAAACTTACCAAGATTATCTTTTCCAATGTTATGCACAAAACAAGTACATCCAAAAGGTTTAAAGTAAGCAACACTAGGCTTCTGCCTTTGAACAATTCATAAGGAGTTTTCTTCAGAATATGCCTGATCAAACATCTATTGAGCACATAGTTGGCAGTATTAACAACTTCTGCCCACAAAAAAGTTGGCAAATTACTTTCAAGTAGCATGGTTCTTGACATTGCTTCAAGAGTCCTATTTTTCCTCTCAACTACACCATTATACTGAGGAGTTCTAGGTGCAGAAAAGTTGTGTGAGATGCCAAGCTTTGCACAAAATAAATCAAAATCAAGTTGATCAAATTTCCTACAATGATCACTCCTAATAGATGCAACAGGTAAATTTTTCAAAGTTTGAAGCTCTTTGCAAAGTTTTGAAAATTCAGATAATGCTTCAGACTTTTCTCTAATGAACATAACCCAAGTAAATATAGAGTAATCATAAACTACAACAAGCATATATCACTTACCTTTGGGTGTTCGAACCCTCATAGGACCACACAAGTCCAGATGCATCAATTCTAAGGGTCTAGAAGTACTTAAAAAGTTCTTTGGCTTGAATGAACTTCTGGTATGTTTACCTTGAGTACATGCCTCGCAAGTCTCATCATATTTTATATTGAGGATTGGAAATCCTCTTACCAGATCTCGTGAGATGAGTTTCTTCAAAGTGTGCACGCTTATATGACCAAGTTTTCTATGCCAAAGCTTTAAGTCATCCTTCAAAGCTTTGAGGCATTTCAGACTATCACCTGCAACTTTGTCAGTACATAGTGCTTAAACATTATGTGACCTAGGAGCAGTGAGAATTCAATTTCCTGATTTTTCATCTTGCACCACACCATTCTCCTTGTCAAAAACTACCTTATTACCTTTATCACAAAGTTGAGAAATACTTAATAAATTATACTCAAGACCATCAACTAAATACACATCAGAAATTGAATATGCAGAATTGTTACCAACACTTCCTATACAAATTATGTTGCACTTTGCTATGTCACCAAGTGTGATTGTTCCCTTTGATTGCTCTTTTAGCTCTGAGAATAAAGATTTCTTTCCACTCATGTGCCTGGAACATCCACTATCCCAAATCCATTTCTGATCTTTCAAAGCTTTTGTGACATCCATGTCTTCAATTGGATTCTAAGTAGAGTTGTCTTCTTGATGCCCAACCATTAGAGATAGATTGGCTTGCTCCTCATCACAATCTGAGTCTGAAGAGTCTGAATCACTCCATGAGTCTACCATTGCCTTCTTCCTTCTATTGACATTTTCCTTCTTAGGAAATTTCCTGCTTTTCTTCTTTTGAGGATAATCGCTTACCAAGTTATATGCATCTCCACATTAATAGCAATTCATAACTTTAGGTTTATACGAATGTGAAGTAGATTTCCCTTTCTGATCTTTAGTGGTTGAGGATCGGACTTTTTTCTTTACTGTAGTCCTTGTTTCCAAAGTTTCTCATCTTCTTCAGAGTTCTGGCTAAGGCTTTAGAGATCAGGGCTAAGGCTTCTTCATCATCATCATCATCCTCATGTTCAAGGATTTGGGATTATTCGTTGTCCTGTTCCTTGAGTGCCAGGTTCTTGATGTTGTCACTCAATTCACCATCAACCTCCTTCATGGAAATCTCATGAGTGAGAAGTTTTCCTTGTAGATCATCTAGTTTCAGAGTGGTTAGGTCTTGATCCTCTTAAATTGCAGTTTTCTTAGGCTCCCATTTTGCCTTGGGCAAGCTTCTGAGTATCTTCCTGACCCTTTTCTTCATTTTGAGAAAGCTTTTCCCAAGGATTCCAAGTTGTTCACAATATCTGTAAACCTTTTGAACATATATTTGATGGATTCATCAGAATTCATCTTAAATAGTTCATACTGTCTCAAAAGGATATTAATCTTTGTCTGCTTGACTTTGCTGGTTCCGTCATAAGTAACAGTTTGCTTGTCCCATATCTCATTTGCGCTTTTGCAGTTGGATATCCTGTTGAACTCATCTGCACTAAGAGCACAATATAATAAGTTCAGAGCTTTGTAATTCTTTTATATCTTTTCCAGTTCAGTAACTGTGAGATCTTCAAAAGACTTGACAGTTTAAAGTCGATTGACAGTAGTATAGAACAAGTTTGGACCATTCAAAACAAAAGACCATAGTTCCATGTCCTGGTCTATGATGAACATCTTCATCAAAGCCTTCCAATGAACAAAGTTATCTCCACAAAACAATGGGGGTCTATTGGCTGCTCTTCCCTGTGAGAATCCTCCATCACCTACATTACTCATTTTCACAGGATCGTTAGATCCTTAAACAGTGACCCAAAGTTCTGATACCAATTGAATGTTTTTAATGTAAGTGTAAAACATGATCTAAATACTTTATAAGGGGGGGGGGGTTAATAGAGTATGCTAGTTTTTGCCAACACACAGTCTTTTAAAAACTAGAGTAGTGTAGACAGTTTATATCTCAAAGCATTGAAAAAGTTTTGACAAACTTGAAGATATAACTGCAGAGCACAGAGGCTAAAAAGCTTTGATATTTGAAAAGCTCCAAAAAGCTTTGAAACATCCTGTTTAAACTGAATGTAAAGACAGAAAAAGTAAATAACAGAAACACAAGGATTATATAGAGTCCAGTCACAATTGGACCTAGTCTCTGATTGAGGGATCTAATTGCTCCAGGATTCAAACACAACTTCTTATTAATTACCCAAATTTAGCCCAAGATTTTAAGCATAAATGAGCTACCATACACTTATACATCTTGTGGTTCCCAACCTATCTAGTTACAGGCTACAATCTGTTGAAACATTAAGAACCTCTTGTTGTTAACTTCAACAACCAAACTACTATGTTTAGTGAGGTTTCTGAAATGTAGAATGAATAATACAATTCAGTACAAGAAGAAGAACTCAGAATTAATAAGCTAATGAATCCTGGAAGAGTTCTTCTTATCTGATGAATGATCTTTCTTCTGCAATGTTAATGGCCTGATGAACCTGAAGATTTGAACGATGTAAACCCTCATGTTTGTAGCACACTTAAAATTTCATGAAGGTCAGTCTTAATCTCTCTGTCTTTTCAAATCGAAATTCTGATCTCTTTAAATAACAGTCTGCAACCAACTGAGGGATTTTAGGAACATAAACCCGATAAATCCTCTTTCGTGATATGCATCTTTCAACAACTAGGTTCGAATAGCTATCTGATTTGTTTATGGACGTTGGAACGCCCAATAAACCTGCATAAACTCAAAACACAAGATCAAACAATAATAAGACAATCTAGCATCAAGATCTGTTTAGAAGTATGCTAACAGTTCATGAGAAAACTGGGCTAGATTTGTCTTGTAATAGACCTATATAATCACACTGTTGAATATGTTAAATTATCAGTATAGAAAAAGTGTTATTAGACAATAATCAACTCATAACAATTTCTTAGTCTTACAGAAATCACCCGCATACACAGAGATAATTAGATGAACTTAGCAGTGAAGAATAACAAGAAAATCTAAAGCTTTGAAGCTTTGCCTGCTAGTTCATCAGAGTGAACTTGGATTTTCAATCCAAGTCAGTCCTGTATTTGTTATATCTTAGAACACAGATTACTAGATCTTTCATATTGTTATCCAATAACGAAACCAAAACCGCACAAAAACAATTAGACAAATACACATATTGGCACAACTACAGTAACTCAAAGCTTTGAAGCTTTGGTACTAAGCAATATTTCATGCTTGTGTTTCTGGCTTTCATCATCAAGGACCAAAGCTCTCTGCATGGACATTCACAAAATAATATCTAGGAGCTTCAGACTTATCATTAAACATATCTCGCACTATTTTTCTTGGATTAATAACCCTAAAATATTAATGGGGAAAATATCATTATATTTTCTAGTGGGTGCCAAGATCCATATTTATCTTCTTTTGAGCTTGCTTTGGCAAGTCACCCAAAATTAGATATTTAGGTAGGAAACTATTTCCAATTGTATCCATATGCAATTCTTGGTTCAATTGGGCAAGTAACTCCTTATTTATCCATCTCATGTATAATCCCAATTGGTTGCCTCTAGGCTTTTAATCTTATTAAAATCACCCATTTGCGTCCAACCTCTTACTTAAACAATTGCACATTACTTGCTTGTGCCATCGCAACACAATCATGACAAATGAAGTTGCCCTGCTTTGGCATGCACAAGCTTGGTTCGCATACCGTAAAACCTAATTAACTATTACATTAATTTGAACAGCTCGCAGGCCGTAAAACAAACCAAAAAATAAACATCCACAACAAACTACAACCTAAGGCCATATCCGATCACTATGGAAAAAGCACACAGACAGTTAAAATCCAATTTTAATGCGGTTGATCAATTTTTATTTTTTTTGAATGTGCTAGGGTTAAAACAGTCTAATAGGGCCCTCCATGGCTTTGGAGGAAACCCTAAAGGACCAAGGGACGACCTTGGGCCGGCGAGAGAGCCCCACGGGCGGCCAAGCCGCACGCTGGGCCGGCCCGAGCCCTCGGCCGTGCCCTAGCTTGGGCGGAAAGGCAAGAGGGTAGGTTCCAAGGGGGGGGGAACCTCTCATGGAGTTGTTTTTAACATAACTCCTTGCCTTGTTGCCCAATATTTAGTTGTTTCCATTTGAAACACCCATTTTCCAAGCATGTTCCCAAACCCTAGCTGTCAAGATCCAAAATTCATATCCTATGTGATTCAAATCACTAATTCCTACATCTCATGTAAAATTAGATCTTGTTTGGTTGAATCACCTTCAACATGCTTCTAATATGCTAAATTTTTCGTTTTAACGCAATAATTAGCAATTACAGGTAAAAAATAACAAAATCGTAACACATAAACTACTTTATGCTCTACGACTTGTGGCTCTGATACCACTGTAGGGTTTTTATAACGGATTGGCAGCAGAATAAACATAAAATAATCCTTTCAAGACCCTCCAAGGATCACAAAAAGAGACTATATAACGATTGTAAGGGATTAAGATCAAAATACCTTTGGGATCTCCTTTAATGACTTCTCACGTGAAATTTTGTTCACGTCTCTGTGGCTAGTCCACTCCCAGGTTAGAGCCGGGATCTTCCAACACCAAGTGATAGCTAGGAACATCGGAAGAAGAAGAATATTAAAATCATGGAAAAAGGAGCAAAGGAAGGGGCGGTCCTTCCTTTGGTGGCCGACGGGTAGGGGGAAGGCAAAGGGGGTTCGGCCCTCTTTGTTGCTTTCTCTCATTTCTTCTCTCTCCCACTCAATCTGTTATGAGAATTACGGGAAGGAAGCTAGGAGTGTTCTTTATATAGTCCAACAACTCCTTTTTGACTTCATAAAAGCCCCTATCCTAATCCTACTCATGTACGGATTAGTCGAACTTGCAAATTTGTCCTACAAAGTTTGCAAGTAGTTGAGTATTGATCCTTCTAATTATTTAATCATATTAATTACTTCCCTAGTGAGTTATAATCCATACGGAGTGTGACCCCATAGGTTTGTACTTCGTTGGTAGTAATATTTTCTATCATGGGGCGGCCTCTAGCAACACACCCACGCTACCCAAATAATAGAAATAGTCACCCGAAATACCTTATGCAAGTACTGTCTCATCCCTTTGTCTGGATCCGGATTGAGCACCATCCCTGGAGTTGCCGTGGATATCTACTCCCGTTATGTGGGAGGGAAAAATCCTATCTACGTCACCACCATCTCTATGCTTGATTCCTTATTGTATCCGATGCACGCCTATATAACTACCCAGTTGCGGTGTAGCGTTTGACGATGTCAAAACACAACATTCCACAACTAGAGAATCTGGTGAATTCATGTCTAAGGATGACAATACCGTTGTCACTACAAGAAGCACTTGTGACTTTACATAACATGTATGTAGCCTTCTCGTCATGGGTCAATCCAGTATGCTACTACTCATAATGCATACCATGTGTTGGATCGTGATATCTCCATATCAATCCAACCCATACTAGTCTATAGTTGATCGTCATGTTAATCAATATAATTTACTAGGGATATTGAAGATAAACAACATATTTTCAATCTAAGGACTTCATTATATTAAATATCCGCATAAATAATACAAAGAATATTTCTAGCAGAAAACACTATCCATACTAAAAATATTGCCTCTAGGGCACCTATTGCAACAAGAAGCATCTCAGGGGAGAGGATTTGTAGGAAGTCAGTTCTTAAAATATCTTGGAACTGTTGCAGGTTACTGATACATAAGTTGAGTTTTAATTTCAAAGTCAAGGATACAGAGAGAGGCTGATCAACGTGGTTTTTGAAGAGAGTTAAAAACACGGGAGATCAAGTTACACAACTCTTCAAACAATCAGGCCAATCAACACTGCAGGGATTGAAGATCACTCATTAAATTTGAAGAACTCTTCAAGGATTCTTTAGCTTACGCTTTCTGAGTTATTCTACTTGTACTTAATTGTATTATTCATTCTATCTTTCTAAACCTCACAAACTTAGTAGTTTAGTTGTTCAAGTGAACAAAAAAAGGTTCTTATTGTGTCAATAGACTGTAGCTGGTAACTAGATAGGTTGGGAACCACAAGCTGTATAAGTGTAAGGTAGCTCACTTAGGCTTGAGATCAAGGGCTAGATCCTGGTGATTAATAAGTATTTGTGTTGAAATCCTGGAGGGATTAGATCCCTCAGGCATAGACTAGGTCCAATTGTGACTAAACTCTGTAAAAATCCCTGTGTTATTGTTCTTTATTTTGATTGCTTTTCATTACAGTTAAGAACAGACAGCTCCAAAGCTTTGGAGGATTTCCAATCTCAAAGCTTTGAAGCTTGCGTGAGATGCAGTTATATCTGCAGCATATCAGTCTTTTCCAAAGCTTTGAGATATCAACTGCACATCCACTTAAAGTTTCAAAAGAATGTTTTTGAGCAAAAGTTCCCATACTCTATTCAACCCCCCTTCTAGAGTATTTGATCTTTTATTTCCTTACACTACAAACTTTCAGTAACCCTAGTGTAAAGAATCTGTGAGACGTCTATTGAGAAGAGATTGCCTAAAACACAGATCTGACACAAAACCGACCTAAGAATCAAGTTTAAAGAAATTTGGTTTAATCTAAGAGATAACGAATCTGTTCTAGACTCCGGCAATGTGATAGAGAACTAACCTAAAAAATAAAAGAAGATTAATTTAAAGGCTCAGTGAAAATAATACTGAAATACAAGTATAGATCCTAGAAGAGTATTCAACAGCTTCAGATTAAAAAATCAAAGCTGAGGCTAGCTGAAGTGTCGCTGAAGGATGCATGGAAGCTGAAGTTTTGGCCAGGGAAGTTGAACAGACAGCTCCAAATCTTTGGAGGATTTCCAATCTCAAAGCTTTGAAGCTTGCGTGAGATGCAGTTATATCTCCTGCATATCAGTCTTTTCTAAAGCTTTGAGATATCAACTGCACATCTACTTAAAGTTTCAAAAGACTGTTTTTGAGCAAAAGTTCCCATACTCTATTCAACCCCCCTTCTAGAGTATTTAATCTTTTATTTCCTTACACTACACACTTTCAGTAATCCTAGTGTTAAGAATCTGTGAGACGTCTATAGAGAAGAGATTTGCCTAAAACACAGATCTAACACAAAACCAACCAAAGAATCAAATTTAAAAAACTTTGGTTTAATCTAACAGATAACGAATCAGTTCGAGACTCAGGCAATGTGATAGAGGACTAATCTAAAAAACTAAAAGAAGATTAATTTAGAGGCACAGTGAAAATAATGCTGAAATACAAGTATAGATCCTAAAAGAGTATTCAACAGCTTCAGATTAAAAAATCAAAGCTGAGGGTAGCTGAAGTGTTGCTGCAGGATGCTTGGAAGCTGAAGTGTCGGCCAGGGAAGTTGAACCGTCAATAGGGAAAGATCCTCCTGAGTTGTGGCCGAACCTAGTAGTGCTCTCTCCCTCTCTCTCTTATATACGTGTGAGTAGGTTGACCTAACGCTTATAATTTTTATTCTTAATTTTTTCTCATCTCTTGCTCTATATTTATATGAGAGGTTACTTGATTTCCAAGAAAGAGTGTTCGATAGAAAATAAATCATGAATTTAGAATTTCTTTTTTTAAAATAGAAATATAATAGACTTAGGCCAGATATTTATTTTCCAAATATTCAGTACACGCAAAGATTGGACAAACTGCACACCAATTTACTACATTTGGTATGCAACAGTAAAGGTTTTGATGCAGGTTACGCAACGGAAATTCAATTTTTTTCTGCTCAAAACCCTCCATGAATCAAGGTGAAGCATTCATAACGTGATAAGGAGATAAGGTTACCTTGTTAATCTGACTAATCAGTTGTATAAAATTGATGTCCACGCCTCTGCATATATCCACACTGTAGGATCTCCAACTAGAACTCCCTCTACTGTTTGTGCTAGCAGTGTAGAAGAAGGAAGAATCACCAAGAAGCTTGATCCAATCAAGCGTGAAGCGCAAAAATGGAGGAGGGCGGGGTTTAGCCCTTTTTTCCGTCGGGTGGAAAGGGGGTTCGACCTCTCTTGCTCTCTTATCTTCATTGTTTTTATTATTTCATCCTATGAAATATTAGGCTAGACTAGCCTTTTATAATTAATAACTCTTTATCACTTACAAAATGGCCCCACTACTAATACGATCCATACTTGGATTAATTAGTAGTTTAGTCCACTTTTCTATTTAGTCCAACTAAATATACATTTTGTTGCACTTTGATCCATGATTCTTTTCTTGTAAATTAGTCCAACTAATTAACATCCATATCTAGACTAATCCTTTAGGTGTGTGAACCTAAATGTTCCTATTACGTTGGCAGTAACAATTACAAACATTGAGCGGTGTTTAGCAACCCATCAATGCCACCCAAGCAATAGGAATAGTCAGTGATTTGACAAATATCTTTGGTCAATGTGTTAGGAATAGATGCCCTAGAGGCAATCTTATTTAGTATGAACATTGTTTTTGGCGAGAATATTTATTTTATTATTTATGGAGATATTTAATATAATGAAGTTCGTAGATTGTAATTTGTTGTTTATCTTAAATATCCGTAGTCCATTATATTTGATTAAAATGACAATCACGATAGACTAGTATGTGGATAGATTGATATGGAGATGTCAAGTCTAACACATGGGTATGCATTAGGTGTAATTGCATACTGGATTGACCCACCATAAGAAGGCTACATTAATTACGTTTACGTCACAAGTGCTTCTTGTAGTGCTAATGGTATTGTGGTCCTTAGACTTGAAGTCACTAGACACTCTAGTTGTGGACTATTCTGTTTTGATCTCGTCAAACGCTACACCGTTGACTGGGTAGCAATAAAGGTGGTTATCAGACATAATTGGAAGCAAGCTTAGATTTTATAGTGATGTAGAGAGGATTTTTGCCTCCTACATAAAGGGAGAAATTATCCATGGCCACTAGAAGGGTAGTGCTTATGGAATGTTTGGCAAGACTTAGATAAATCAATATGGGATATTGATGTTATATGTATAGATAAGCCTATTCCCAGGATCGAGAAACTATGGATTGGATATGAAAGTGTGACATTAAGTCCTTGAGGTAGAGACGTAGGTCAAGTGGACTGAACTCTATAAATCATTGTGTCTCTTTCATTTACCTTGTTGTTTTTTACTTAGCTTATTTACTGCACAAAACATGTTTCAGTTCAAGGGCTTGAAACCCATTTCAAGGCCTTGAAAACTATCAACTCTCTTTTTACTCTCAGTTTCGATCTAGGGAATAGTATTATCCATGCAGATAAAATCAATATCCTATATTGATTTATCTGAGTCTGACCAAACATTCTATTAGCACCATCCCTCGAGTGGCCCATGGAAATTTACTCCCGTTATGTGTGGGGGGGGGGGGAGAAATTCTATCTACATTACTACCAACTCTAAGCTTGCTTCCTTATTGTGTTCGATTAACGCCTTTATTACTACCATGTTACGGTGTAGCATTTGACGAAGTCATAAAACAATATTCCACAACTAGAGGATCTAGTGATTTCAAGTCTAAGGATGACAATACCGTGGTCACTACGAGAAGCACTCGTGACTTTACATAAATTGTATGTAGCCTTCTCGCTGTGGGTCCATCCAGCATGCTATTACTCCTAATGCTTACCCATGCGTTGGATCGTGATATCTCCATATCAATCCAACCCCATACTAGTCTATAATTGATTGTCTTGTTAATCACTATAAATGACTAGGGATATTTAAGATAAACTAACACATTTGTAATAAAAGGACTTCATTATATTAAATATATCCATAAATAATAAAATGAATGTTTCTAGCAAAAAACATTCTTCATACTAAAAAGATTGCCTCTAGGGCATTTATTCCAACACTTTATTGTTCACTGTGCATTCCCTTAATTATCTGCTGACTCGAAAGTTTCTACAATCGATTTCTCCTACATGGTACACTGCTTCTGATATAGATTCGGGGACACCTACGTCATACGTGAGAATGGCTGAGGATAGTTTGGGTTATTCTTCATTCCAGACGACAAATATGCTCACGCGTAATGTCGGTCCAACAACATATTTGAAGGACTACGTTCAGGCTACGCTGAAACGTTAGTTTTTCTTTTTATTATAGTTTTTTGATTTTTCTTTATATTTTGATGATTTTGGTATTCTTAGACATTATTGCAAGTTGTTGGGTATTTTTTATAAATCCGAGGTTTCTTTACGGTTCTTTACTCGGATTACCAATAGGTTGAACCGTCACTGTTAGAGGTATAAAAGGGTGTAAAAGTTTCCTGAACGATTATTAAGATTTTATTTTACCTAAGTTGATTTTTTCTTCTTCCGTCCGTCTCTCTACCGCACTCTCTGTGTTACCGGCACGTAACAATTGGTGCTTTCATCCCTGTCGTCGGATGGCTAGGCTAATACCACCGCACTCCTCCTCCCACCTGTGAAACATGGTGGATCCCACCAGAAAACCCAACCACACAGCCAGCGGTCTACTCCCACGCAGACACGATTGCCGCCATCACAAACATGCAGGTTGAAATGTATACCCGCTAGAAATTGCAGGATGCCGAACTCGAAAAACGGGAGAAGAAGCTAGATATTTGAATTGCAAAAATTCTCGACGCCGTGATACAGCACCTCACTCGCAAGTCCGGCGCACCCACAACTCCCGCCATGCCGCTGGTTTGGCTAGCAGCAAGCAGCGGGCAGCTCGCTGCTTTCTAGCAGCCGCCGCCCCACACAACCACCGCCTCCACGACGAACCAGAACCAGTGTATGCGGGTAGACTCGCCCCGGTTCAATGGAGATGACCCGGTTGGGTGGATATTCCAAATCCACAAGTAATTTGACCACTACCGCGCAATCGACCCGGATCGATTACAGCTTGTAGGGATCCTGATTGACAACCTGGAATCCGAATGGTTTCGGTACTACCAATCGAACAACTTGGATGCTACGTGGATGGAGTTTTTGACTGCTATTAAGCTCCGAATTGACCCGGGACACTACGATGATTATTTGGGGGTGTTATTGAAGCTCCTGCATTCGTCGTCAGTCATGGCATACCAAACAAACTTTGAACAGGTCTTGCATAAAGTTGGAGGGTCGAAGAGCGTATATTGGTCTATCTGTTCCGCGCAGGTTTGAAACAACCGCTCAAACAAGAGATCACTTGGCGTAATCCGCAAACTTTACAAGAAGCCTTCTCGTTAGCGCGTGAGTTGTCAACCGGTCAAGAGGAATTTATCCAATCTTACCTACCAAAACGCTCCTGGGGCCACTCGCGCTCCCGTTCCATCACCATCACAACGACCTCACCAGGTTCAGCCGTGACTGCATCCTCTGGCGTACCCCAACTTCGGCCAACTCACCGGTCCGGAGGATTTCTCCGGCTGAACATGTCGAACACCGCCATCAGGAGCTGTGTTTAATTGTGATGATAAGTTCGTTCGCGGCCATCGTTGTAAGCCATAATTTCTTCTTCTTTGCACCGAGGATGAAGATGATATCTAGCCGGCCGTCCCACTTGATGAGGATGATCCTGGAATCATCATGGACAATCTCTCCCTTTTGAACACCTTGGCAGGTACACCACACCCTCCCTCACTTAATTTGATTAGTATTATTGGCGGTGTTTGCGTGTAGGTTCTTATTGACGGGGGTAGTACCCAAAATTTCATTCACCCTACCATGGCTGAGAATCTATCATTGTTATTACCTTTTTACGCCATTTAGGGTCTATGTTGGTAATAGTGAATCGTTACACTGTACTTACTATTGTCTGAAGACGCCATTGATCATTCAGGGTACTACCTTCGAGGTGGATTATATGTGCTTGCGGTTCATAGCATTGATGCGGTGCTGGGAGTTCATTGGTTGTAGACACTGGGTGAGATTCGGCTTGATTATAGTAAGCTCACGGTGAAGTTCACATGGAAGGGGCAACCGCTTATTTTGAACGGGGTCGATCATGGACCACTTCCTATTTCGTATGACTCTCTCGTCGTCTAGTGTTTTCTTCGGCCTCAGGCCAATTTTTATGAGATTCTTGCGGTGCCACCCGAGCCCAACCTACCGTCTTTGTCGGACGATTTTCCTTCTGACATCCCGGACACGGTATGGCATTTCCTGGCACGACATCAGAGTGTGTTTGCTGTTCCCACGGGTTTGCTACCTAGCCAAAAATGGGACCACATGATTCATTGCATCCAGAGACTAAATCGGTTAATGTTAGGCCTTATCGTTACCCATATTTTCAGAAGACACAGACTGAGAAACAGGTTTGAGTTATAAAAGTGCTTTTTCCTTGCTTGTGCTGTTAGTTTCCAAGAAGGACAGGACGTTTTGTTTCTGTTTTGATTACAGTGCGCTGAACGCCACGACAGTGCCAGATCACTTCCCCATTCCGAGGAAAGACGAGCTGTTTGATGAGCTCGGGGCTGCTCATTTCTTCATGAAGCTTGATTTGCGTTAAGGGTGTCATCAGATTCGTATGCACACTGAGGATATTGAGAAGACTTCCTTCCGCACCCATGATGGCCATTTTGAGTTCCTCGCCATGCCGTTTGGATTGACCAATGCGCCGTCCACGTTTCGGACTGCCATTAACAGAATCTTTCGGCCTTTTCTTCGGTCCTTTGTCATCGTATTCCTCGACGACATCCTATTCTACAGCACGACGTTAGAGCTTCATGCACAACACTTGGACCACGTTCTACTTCTCCTATCTTAGCATTGTTTTTATGTTAAGAACTCCACATGTTCTTTCTGTAGGACTAGTGTTGATGACCTTGGACACATCATCGCGGATGGCCGGGTACAGGCCGATTCTTAGAAAATTGAAGCCATGTTGGATTGGCCGAAAACTACTACATTAAGACAGTTGAGGTGGTTTTGGGATCGACAAGGTATCACAGGTGATTTATTCGTGGTTATGCCATTATTACATCCGATCCAACTTACCTCCTTAAAAAGGAGACTTTTTTATGGTCTCCTGCAGCAACCGAGAGTTTTACGGCCTTGAAAGATGCTATGACTTCGGCCTTAGTGTTACAATGACCATATTTTTCGACGACGTTTATGCTGGAAACGGATGCGTTTGATAAGGGGATAGGGGCAGTTCTTCTTCAGGAGGGTTATCCACTCCCTTTTTGAGTAAAATCCGGGTCATTGTTTGCAATATGCTTCTACGTATCATAAGGAGCTATACGAAGTCGTGGAGGCCGTACGGAAATGGCGCCGGTACTTGTTGGGGTGTGAGTTTGTGATTCACGTTGTGATACTGCTGATGATTTGGCTGCCTTCTTGAGGTCATCCATTCGACCACTTCCTTCGATCTTGGATTCCATTCGAAGAGAAACAGAGACTTTGGCAAATCGTCAGGCCTTAGTGTTGGCGATTCAGTCCGGCACTCAGTCGTCTCTCGGTAGTGTTTTATTGGCCTGGTATGCGAGCTTATGTCCGTCGCTTTTTTAGCGCTTTTCTGGTCTGTCAGACTACGAAGTACTCCACGCAGACGGCCGGGGCTTCTCCTACCGCTGCCTATACTGGATTGTGTTTGGGCCGCGACCACCATGGATTTGATCAGAGGGTTGCCTTCTTCTCATGGTTCTACGACAGTTATGGTGGTGGTTGATCGCCTCAATAAGTATGTCCAGTTTGGCCCTCTTCCGACTAATATTGATGCCCCTCGTGTTGCGCGCTTGTTCATTGACGTTATGGTCGAACACCATGGGTTTCCTAAAGCCACTTTCTGCGATCGTGATCCGGTTTTTATGAGCATATTTTCGAAGGATTTAATTAGGCTTAGTGGGACTACTCTAGAGTTCAGCACCGCGTATCATCTGTAAACCGATGGATAGACATAGGTCATGTATTGAGGATTCGAGCAATATCTGCGCGCTTTCACTTTTGAACAACCTAGAAAGTGGGTGTTTTTTACTCGTTAGGATGAAGTGGCAATGAATTGCAGTCATAATGAGGGCATTTGTATGTGCCCATACTGAGCCCTTTATGGCTTTGAACCCCTTCCCTCTTTCCTGCCATTCCGATAGAGGGGATGTCTCCCACAGTTGATTAGCTAGTTACGGAGAGACAAGAGCTTCTGACCGATTTGAAAAAGCATTTAGGTCACGCGCAGCAGCAGATGCCCGCTGTGCTCACAGGAATCCCTTGGAGAGATCTAAGTGTGTACCTCAAGTAGAGAATAGGAACACAGAGAGATGTATGGTGTGTGTAGGGAGAGGGTAAGCACCGGTAACTGCTCGAGAGAGAGACCGTAGGCCGACGGAGAGTAGGTTGCTTAGCGTTCCATGAGCTGAGATGTATCGGTCTGTACTCAGTGTACTATGTCGTAATGGAAAGCTAACGATCCTATATATAGTGGGGAAGTGACCGTTGAGGGGGTTAATGCACCATAAAATGGCGGCTTAATGATAGAACCCCCAACGGCACATTCGACCGTGTATATAGGAACCGCTACGTATCTGCCTGCAAGTATCGGAGACCGTTATGAGATCAGCCACATTTTTGGGAGACGTAAGCCTAGAACCTCTTAGTCAGTTACCAGTGGTCGCCCGCGAGCTTGGTTGTTTCCCACGCGCGACGGGCCTTACCCTAGCCTCCAAACCACTAAGTCCCTACAAGTCCCATGTTGGTACGCGAGGGCCCTGTCTCGTAGCCGCCACGTGGACAAGCATAGGTAGTTTTCTGGTGTGCATGGAGCACAGCGAGATGTGCTAGATTGTTTACACGTGGATGTGATCTGCTTGTATGGAAATGTGTGTCTACATTAGCCCCCTTTTGCGCGAATGTCACACGCGCGTCCGTTGTGCAGTCGCGCAAAATCAGCCGTGCGTGAGCCTCAGGCAGATCCTTTGTATTTTGAACTAGAATCCCCATAGCCCTAGTCATAGCCATGATTGCCTATGGTTTGGGGAGAGCCATTTAGCGGCTGACGAAGCGTGGCCACTGTCCTGCTCGATTAAACGTCACCAAATTTTGCCTATTTTCGAGGCGAGGATAGTTTATAGGTCGTCGATTTTGCCGGATTTCGAATCATCGCTGACTCAGCAAACGTCAGCAGTCCTGACCCTTCATCCTGAAGGTTTATTTAAACCCTATGCTCTCTTCAATTAGATGTTTTTCCATTGTCATTGTTTCCGAGTTCGTATGCATCGGAGAGAGAACCCGCAGCAAGAAGAAGAAACCTTCGATCAAGTTTGCGATCAACTTCATGACAACTTTTCTAAGGCGATTCAAGCGCTCACTCGTAAACAAGGTATCCTAATTTGAACTTGTGATTTTAAAATTGTAGTCAATTTCTGCAGATACTCTTCTCCACCGCTTTTTTCCTTCTACATGTGAATTGATTATTATGATCTAGTATTTCTTTTCAATTCACAGCAATGGCCCCCAAGAAGGTAGGTAAAGAAGTTAATGAAGCGTCGGAACTCCTAGGCGATATATGGTACAAAGCCCCTTACTTCGGAGGAGACAATTTCTACTTGGCCTCTATCCAAGGAAGCACTCCCCAAGAATCTCCTCCAGGTACTGCTTTTCAGTTGAAGCCCGAACCAGACGGAGAAGAATGGGATCTACCAGATGCCCATGATATACAGAGGCTGGGCATTGAAGCTGGTCTGTATCCTTATAATGATGTCTCTTTTCAGGCCTTTCTTGAGAAACAGGATGAGATGGATGAATGGACCGATTTTATTCTTGATAAGCATGAAGCGGTGTTGATGGAAGCTGGCATCTATCAAGCTACCCGCGCGACAAGGGGCTTTAATCTCTGAGCTGACCAGGACATGTTAAGGGTTCTGTTCTCGCGATATTCTCGCAAAACCCATACATTCCACTTTTCCTCTTCTGAAGCTGGGCCCATCTTGGAAGACGTGGAAAATCTATTATTGTTACCAAGCATGGGGTCCTTGATCCATTGGGGAATTTTACTTCCGACGAGTAATTTGCTCTCTTAACCCAAATGCAAGGGTGTATCGCGTCTTTAAAGAAAGCCGCCACGAGGTGGGCACCTAACGCGATCAAACCTTGCAAATCCTTCATGACTGTTCCTTCCAGTGCGAAGAACATATGGTCTAAATGGATTATGTTCTTTTTTAAGTACTATGCCAAACCCGAAATTGTCCCCAAGATAAACAAGAAAAGGCCAGGTGCGCCAATTTTTTACTGATGTAGAGGGGAGCGAGTGGTCTCTGTGTGGATTTCTGTGCGTTTCGTTGTCATGTTTTCTCATAGACGGGAGCCCCCGTGACGGAGTTTTTGTTCATGTACTCCCGCTCGCAGTGAAACTCGCGCTTGGTCTCAAAGTTTCCCTCGGACCCCTTGTCTTGGGTTCTCTGTTCTATCGTTTAGATTTAGCAGTGACAAATGTCGAGCAGTCACAGGGAAGGGCCAATGTTTTTCTTTTGTTAACATTGTGTTTCTAACCATGTGGGTTTTTGAGCGGTGGCCCCGTATGCTCCAGTTTCTTCTTTCGTCGAACTGTGTAATTCCCCAAGCTGCGAAGTTGTTCACCAATTTCCTCTATCATGGCGTTAGTTTAACACCAAGGGCACTTGCCGTAATTTTTCCTTAGTCTGTGTTGATGCCAAATTCTTTGTTGGCCAGGCCATATGTTGTGGAGCAACGCAACATCGTGTTTCTTTCAAACATGTACCCTGAAATCGATACCCCTTTCTAGGAGTGGCATATTCTCAAAGGACCCCGGCGCTATGGACAATATGTGAATTGGCGGAGAAGGGGTTATCTGCCTGCCTTAGTGGAGCTTGCCCCTTAGACCGAATCTTGTAATTACGAACGCATAACGGTTCCCTTTGATCGCCTTCGCGTGGTCCTTCAGCTGCAGTTCGATGCTGTCGAGCCTCCTATGTTGTCCACACTTATTGTCAGAGGATGCTATAACCGGACACTCTACGGGAGAGTCAGTGAATTGTTTATTGCAGAACTTCGTCTCAGTCAGCCCTCCCGAGGAATACAGGAAAGAGTTACAGACAATAGGGTGACTTTTTGGAAGACCCAAGTTCTTCCTTTGACAAATCCTCGAGCTCACCTTCGAGTTAACAAGTCCCTTGCACCCTTGTCGAAATATTATCCCTTTTAGTCAACTCTTGTGCGAGGTCTGGCCCCATATGTGTACTACTCGCTGTCAGAAGAGGCTCATTTATATCCAAAATTAATTATGACTGAGAAAATTGCCATTGTAGTGAAGGCCTCACTCAACTCAAGGACCCAGTAAGCGAGGGATTTTCAGCTGGTATTATACTCACTTCTTTCCTCTTGTTTACTTCTCTTCTTCCCCCGTCTTCTCAACACGAAACTGTTTTCTTTGTGTCTTAACAGTGCTGTTTAAGGTGCTACGCCTCAGGGGATCGCAGCGGGGGACTTATTGATCTTTGTCGGGGGAAGAAAAAGAAGTCTGACGACACCATCTCTCCGGTGCTTCCCATGAACGAAGAGATAGAGAGGGCGATCTCAGCTAAACTTGAAGTTTTCCTTGTGCCTTTCCTTAAGGGGATGAAGAAAAGAGGTGTTGATCCCCCCGCGAATGATGACATGACGGCCCCAGAACTGAAGCGCGTGCAGTATGAGCCAGATGTGAAGCAGGCTTCTCCTGCGAAGAGGAAGACTGTTCCAACCAAGAGGAAATGGACCACGGATCCAGACGCAGATCTTGTTGTCCGAGAAGAGGTAGAAGGTTGGCGGAAATGCTCTTGCCTATTGGCTTACCTTTGAATATGACTCATTTACCTCTGGTTCCTCTTTTTCTTTAGGTGATGATGGTAGCCCACTCAACAGGAAAGTGATCATGACTGAAGAAGAGGCCATCGAAGAATACAGGCATATGGCAGAGGAAAGATCTTTAAAGGAGATGTTGTCGGAGGTAGATCGCATCGAAATGGACAAGAGGAAAAGTCTTGAAGAGATTGCTAGCCAAGAATGGTCTGAAGTGCGAAGGCCGCGTACGCGTCATGGGTGTTCGCGCTCCTCTCGTCCCGCTCTAAAGACCGTGGATGAGTTGCATCAAGCGTAGCTAGCACTTCATGGACTTGTCAACAACAAAGAGGAAGAAGGTACAAATTTTAAGTTTGCTTTATCAAACCATGAAATTGTGACTGGCGCATTATACCATGGTGTGCTTATATGTGATATCCGTAAATGGATAAGGGATAAGTGTGGGGAATCTTCTGGTAAGTCACCGCTCTAGGCGTGTACGATGTCCCCTTTTCTCTTCTTTATGATCAATGCCTAACCCTTTGGTCATAAGCTTGTATTCTAGGCTGAAGGGTATCGATGTTAACTTACAACATGATGATTGTGCGGGTACACCATATAAGTGGGGAAGTACCTGTCATGATACCAGTACATGTCTTGTTTTTCTTGTTTCGAGTCTCTCCTTTTATTAAAGTCCTAATTTTCCTTCTTCCATGAGGACAATAATGACGTATCATTTTGGCAGAGCGTGACCCTTGCCCTTTGATATGCCGTCGCGCTCGTAATGCCATGGAAATTCGTGAGTCTACTGGAAATGTTTTTCTGCAGGCTCTTCAGGACAGGTCTTGACGGAGTATGCTCCAACAGTGGAAGAAGATCTGGGTGTGGAGCCCATTATCAAGCAGGAAGAAGTTAACCGGAAGGGGTAGGAGAATTTTATTGCTCCCCTTACTCAAGAAATACCCATTTCTTCAGATGAAGCAATTTTTGCGCGAGAAGCAAGTCCTAAGCGGGCCGTCACGGCCATTGCTGCTGAGCCAGGTGTGTTCCCTAAGAAGAACGTTGTAGAGGTTAGCGTGATGTTGGGTGAGTTGAGCGCGCCCCACCCGCTGAGGGAAATTCTTAAAAAGCTGCTTTGTCTGAGCCTGATCATCCTATCACTCAGAATGTCGAAGAGACTGAGTCAGCCGATCAAAATACATCCCCTGCATCAAGTATGATGAGAAGCGCTGACCCTACGGGAGGCATTGATTTTGACATGGAATCTCTCTTCCCTGAGAATCCCTTTGTAGTGTGGGGTTCGCAAACTGCAAGCCCTGTTACAACTGAGAGGACCTTTGTGTTTCCCGAGACTTATTTTGCACGCGAGTCCCGAGCAGATCGGAGGTTGGCTGAGGCAGCTGGTGCTAGTTCGCGGTCAGCAGTGCTCATTGTTCCTCTTCACCAAATTGTCGAAGGGACTTGTGATTTTATCTTCTTATTACATATGACACTTTGATATTTAGGCCCCTATTTTGCTAAGCATTTTTGAATTTTCGTGCAGAGGAATTGATCAATCTTGCCTTGAATGGTTGATGAGAGTGCGTTTGTCTTTCCATACAGCATTCGCTCGAGTACTGGACCTGGAACCAAAGGATAGAGGAGAACTTCTCAAGGAAATGACTATCCTTTTGGAGAGGGTGTATAAAGCTACTCATGCGATTACCACCACTACCAGAGCCAAGGACCTCCTTGCAAACGCGCGGAAACTTCAGCAGGTCGCGGCACGACGACTAGACCTGGACATTCTCGTGCAGAGATTAATTAAAATCAACAATTCTGCTAATCTGGGGTCTGAGTACGTTTCTTATAAAGAGGATACATCTGCACTCAATGCGCGCAAGTAAGCGTTGGAACAAATGGCTAAGGAATACGAGGCTGCTGTGAAGGATCACGAGAAGAATAAGACCCGTATTGAGAAGCTTGCTGCTAATTCACTCAAGTTGTCAGCGAGAGACTCCCTCCTGAAGGATTTCTTCAAAGATTGGAACATATGTACTGCTAATCCTTTGCTTTTTGAATTTTATTTTGATGTAACCTTTGTGCAACCTGTGGCCGCGAACCTCGGGTCATTTGAATTTATGTGACATTGCTGTTTTGGTGCGTGCTAGTTTTGCGCACTATGAAATGCCCTCTTTCTATCTTAACAGATATGCTTATGTCTTTGCTTGCGTATTGCTACATATAATTGCTATCATATGAGACAGGCTTAGACATTGGTGCGCGCTTACTGCTATCATGTGAGATAGGCTTACCCACGCTTTTTGTTGCTACTTAAGAATGTAGGCTTACACTTGTCTTGCCATTTTTCCATGAATAGGCTTACACATGTATGTCGTATCTTGCCATGGTACGAAAATTTGTGATTCTCAATGTTCTTAATATCTTAATTGTGGCGGTTCAAGTACCTAGAAGCCGTCATCATTGTCTGAATTACCGTGCCGGCGTGGAGCTTGGATAAGGCCGTCACACAACAGGTTGAACCCTCATTATTTCCTAGGGCTACTGTATCGTCCCCTGCTTTAATAGGCCCATCAATTCTAGCTTATTTTCGAGATGTTGCTGACTCAGCCGGGAAACTGATGAGTCTCCCCTGAGCCCTATATCCCGAATCAGTTCTTGCTCTTTCATTTCTCATCTTGGCGCCTATGCTTGGAAAAATGCCACCTCTCTTGAGTGCGTGCCCTTCTTTTTATCATTTTCACCCCTGTTCAACCTGTATCAGTTCTGGTTCATTGACTTTGAATCCGTGCATTCTGCCATAGAAATGACTCCCAAGGAACTACTTGAAGAAGCCCCAAGCTCTCGTGGTCTTTTCGGAGACCAAATATGTAGGCTCTCGCATCGGGACGAAGACATCGTTTCTCTTATTATGTTTGTAGGGATCACCTCCGGTGGTTCTCCGGCGAAGAGTAACTTTACACCGATTCTTATGCCAACAAGTAACGAGCGGTGTGCATCTCTATAGGCTTTCGGTTGGAAAACTATTTGCCACAATATCTACCTCAGGGGACCACGGGTAGGTGGGATTTTTCTTGCACACGCTCGGTTTCATACCAAATGAAATGTCTTCCCATTTGTTCTTCACATCAACAACTTTCATGGATTGAAGTTCATTTGGCATCTCACCACGTCAGAGGCATCGACAAGAAATCTGTTCTGGCCGAGATCGTCGACGGCAGCCTCCCGCTTCGTAGTTGCAGATTCATGTAGGAGTGTTCCTTAAGAACACTTTGCTTTTCAGTTGCAATCCTTCTTTTTTGTTTGTAAGCCTTGCTTTAAGATGCTATCTAGACAAATAAATTGCAACCCAAATTTGACTGTTATGAAAGTATGATTTTTCTTCGCTATTTTGTCTACTATAACAAATTTTAGTGTTACGAAAGTCCTGCCATTTAATCGAGCAGATAGATTCTGATCGCGCTTAGCCGATGTTTGATCAGTTAAACCTTTCATTTATGCTGCTATCTTAGACAAATAGGCTTTGATCGCGTTTTCTGCTATCTAAACAGATAAGCTTTGTATTTATCTGCTATCTAGACATATGGGCTTTAATCACAATTGGCTGTTAATTGAATAGATATGCTTTTCATTTAGCTGCTATCCGGACAGATAGGCTTTGTACTTTGCTGCTATCTAAACAGATAGGCTTTTCATTTTGCTTCTATCTAAATAGATAGGCTTTGATCGCGCTTGGCTGCTATGAAAACAGATAGGCTTTGTACTTAATTGCTATCTTAACAGATAGGCTTTGATTGCGCTTGGCCGCTATCTAAACAGATAGGCTTTTCATTTTGCTTCTATCTAAACAGTTAGACTTTGATCGCGCTTGCCTGCTATCTAAGCAGTTAGGCTTTTCATTTTCCCGCTATCTAAACAGATAGGCTTTGATCGCGCTTGGTTGCTATCAAAACAGATATGCTTTGTATTTAGCTGCTATCTATACAGATAGGCTTTGATCGCGCTTGGCTGCTATCTAAACAGATAGGCTTTGTATTATGAGTGGTCGCTATCTAGGCAGCTAGGCTTATACCTCATGTAGAGTGGCAAGATGAGTCTGATAGTTAATCAGGAAAGGGATTCCCCATGGGAGGGTTATTATTACTCATGAGACCTTCGTATTGTACAATCGTTAGTCATAAAATCAAGTAAAGAGAAGGCTAAGGCCAATAACATTGCGTTCTTGAGTGGTGTTGGAGCGATAGTAGTCCCGCGACAGCCCACAGATGCGATGGCACTTCCTACCGTCGGAGTAGAAACTATTTACCTGCCTGCCCTCACTGTCATGTTTGATGACCCTTTTCAGGGTGCAGACACTCTTTTGTAAACAACTTTGGGAATGTCCTCTCGCGTGAGTTCCTTCTCAGATTCTTCATGCATTACCATGACTCCGGCTGGCGACTGCCCCTTGACATATTCCCACTTGGGTAAGGGGCTGACCGGAATGGGGCAGGAGTAGGTTCCTCCATCAATTCTGTAAACCATACAGCCTCAGACAAATGTGCTTCTTCTAAATTGAAGGGGTTCACCGAGGCAGGTATCGCAACCACTTTGGTCTTCCAAATGGCCTTCATAACCTGGTGAGCCGTGGAGGGTACAACGTCGAAGCGATGGATCCATGCCCGACCGATAATCTTGTGGTAAGTGGTATTGGCCTTAATGACGTGAAATGTGGCGGAACACTTGATCTGGCCAGTCCGACTACCCGATCGAATCCAATCGACTGTCTTTCTAGAGTCGCTTCCAAAACCCATTAGTGGTGACGGCCTCTTAACAATTTTGTCTTGGGTAATTCCTGCTAATTCCAAGCTACTGACAGGGATGACATTCACTGCAGCTCCTCCATCAACAAAGGCCCTCTTGAACTCCAAATAATTGATAATGGCCGTTACATATAGCGGCCTCTGATGTTTGGTATAAGTCCTCATGTCTAATTCATCAAACGTTGTGCTCAAACCTACTGGTCACGCGGCCATCACAATCCTTCCGTTGGAAAGGACCAATTCTTCCCCATGGTCCTCAGCTACCCTGAAGATCTCCTTTATCATCTCATGCCTGCAGCTGTTTGAAAAATTCATTTCATCGAAGAATTTAACAAACTTGGCAGAGTCATTCATCCGCTCAGCATGCGAATCCTCTTTGTCGACACCATAGTCGTCATCTTCATAAACCTGTGCCATCATCGGGGCTTCTTCCTCCGCGCTCTCCTCGAGTTCCGTAATCGATATCAAAGCTACCTCCTTTCCCTTGGGCTCCTGCCTTGCATGAGACGGCAGTGGGTTGTTGCGCACATCCTTGGTTGGCTTATCGACCACCAACTGGCCCTCCTTTGTCTTCTTGTCCACCAGACACCAGAGCTTTTTGCACTCTCTGGTTAGGTGTAGCACCTGCCCGTGGCACTCGCACCACCTTCGATCCTGCAGCTGGTCTTTCGTGGGTTTGTGCTCCTGGGGCGACAGGATCCCATCTTTGCGCCATCTCTTGCAGAGGTCTATAGCATCCTCCATTGAACAGGGAAAAGGTGGTGCCTCTTGGAGCGCGGGCCGCTGCTGTTTATTGGGAGATGATATTGCGTGGACGCTGACGTCTCGAGTCCGTTTGTAGTTGTACTTTCCAATCTTGAAGCTGGGATTCGTCTCTGTACGCTCGTTAGCGTACCGCTTCCTCATCCTTTCCACCAGGGGCTCCACGTTCCTAGTGCTTTCCACCAATCTGGAAAACGTAGGCATTGTACCTTTGTATTCATCGCGCATACCATGAAGGCATATCTCCACCAGTCGACTTTCCTGGACATTATCCACACATTCCAAGGACTTGGCCCTGAATCTTTTGATGAAGGCGAACCCCTCCCCATCACTCCTCTGGTACATGCGTGAGAGGTGGATAGGGGTGACCTTTTCTTCGACCTTGAAAAATTAGGTGTA
The DNA here is from genome assembly GCA_023055425.1 of Linanthus parryae. Lineage (NCBI taxonomy): Eukaryota > Viridiplantae > Streptophyta > Magnoliopsida > Ericales > Polemoniaceae > Linanthus > Linanthus parryae. The sequence continues at coordinate 139,866,410 of JALGPY010000002.1, read as the reverse complement.
GAACTTCATCACCATATCTTCCCACGTCCTGACGGATCCTGCCTCCAAGGTCCTATACCATTTGTACGCGACAAGCCCCATAGACTTTGGAAACTCGCGCATCAATAACCTGGTGTCTACCCCGTGTGGGCCAATCATGTCAACGAATCGCATCACATGCTCGTGTGCGTTCCCGCCGACGTCATCAAACTTTTCCCACTAGGGTTCTTTGTATCTAGTAGGGTTAGGCATAAGGTAGATGTCCCATGGAATGGGAGGCGCACTGTCAACCTTTGGGATTACGGCTTCTGCGAAGCTTTGGTGCTTGATGATGCTGTCTATACGTTGTTCCAAGGCCGTGAAGCCCGAAATGTAAGGAATCGTTGAATCATAGGGTGGTTGCGGTATAAGTGCATGGCTGCCTAGGTTCCCACCTGCGTGATAAGGCACCGCCGAGTTTGATGTAGGGTTCCCCATTGTCATCAGGGAGGAGCTCATCGGGATGCCTGGTGCCTGAGGCCCAATGCCACTGGAATAAGAAGAATGTGCAACAGAAGTATGCACTATAGATGTGTTTGCCGCCACTGGTAAACGCAACGAGGGTGTCGGTGATGGGACTGAAGCCCGGTGGTGTTCTGAGCAATCCTTCAAAAGATTGCCATGATTTGAGCAATCTCGGCGAACTGGGCCTGCGTCATCTGAGCTTGACTCTGAATCGTGGCGTGGAGTGCCTCAAGAGAAGTCCCTCCTCCATCCGCTACTTGCGTACAGACGCTGGGATTAGCAGTGGTATTGGAAAGTCCCTCTTCTACCGAGGTCTCCTCATGGGAAGGGGACCGATCGCCGTTACGGACATGTGCATCAGAAGACATTATGGAAGATTTGGAAACGATTGAAGGTGGATGTTTCATGTCGGGTTCACCAAATTGTGCTCACAGGAATCCCTTAGAGAGATCCAAGTGTGCACCTCAAGTAGATAATAGGAACACAGAGAGATGTAGGGTGTGCGTAGGGAGAGGATAACACCGGTAACTTGTCGAGAGAGACAGTAGGCCGACGGAGAGTAGGTTGCTTAGCGTCCCAAGAGCTGAGATGTATCGGTCTGTACTCAGTGTACTCTGTCGTAATGGAAAGCTAACGATCCTATATATAGTGGGGAAGTGACCGTTAAGGGGGTTAATGCACCTTTAATTGCGGCTTAATGATAGACCCCCAACGGCACGTTCGACCGTGTATACAGGAACCGTTACGTATCTTCCCGCAAGTATCGGAGACCGTTATGAGATCAGCCGCATTTATGAACACATAAGCCTACAACCTCTGAGTTAGTTACCAAAGGTCGCGCGCGAGCTTAGTTTTTGACCACGCGCGACGGGCCTTACCCTATCCTCCAAACCACTAACTCCCTACAAGTCCTGTGTTGGTACGCGAGGGCCCTGTCTCGCAGCCCCCACGTGGACAAGCATAGGTAGTTGTCCGGTGTGCGTGGAGAACAACTAGGTGTGCTGTATTGTTGCCACGTGGCTTTGATATTCTTGTCTGGAAAGCTGTATCTACACCCGACCAGGAAAATAAACACAGGTGTGATGCTTCTATTGTGGTGGGTTATATGGTGTTACTTAGAATCTGCCCGTACCGCCAACGCTCTTTGGCTTGACCGGTGTCTGCAAATTGGCGCGTCGCTACTACGGCCTGTTTCCCATTTTTGAGCGGATTGGGTCAGTGGCCTACCTATTGCGCTTACCCGATTGTTGTTTCCTGCTTGATGTGTTACATGTGTCACTACTGCGACGGTTCCAATGGCTACTCTACCGGATCTGTTTTTTAAAGGACGACCCGTGGCTACCCCGATAAAGGCTTATGTGATTGGTTACGTGATCCAACGGGGCTCAACCTTCTTGGGAAACTGCTAATGAGATACATGTGTCCTTTCTAGAGTTACAGCTTGATGACAAGCTGCTTTTCGAGACCGGGGGAGACTATACAGATCCGGGGAGACCTACGTTAGACACGAGCATGGCTGAGGGTAATTTGGGTGATTGGGCAGTCCCGACGACAGAGAGGCCTAAGTGTAATGTCGGTCCACCGGCATATTTGAAGGACTATGTCCAGCTTACGCTGAAATGTTATTTTTGCTTTTTTATTACAGTTCTTTCGTTTTATTTATGTTTTGAAGATTTTGTATTTTTAGACGTTATTGCAAGTTGTTGGGTATTTTTTATAAATACGTTGTTTGATTATGGTTCTTCACTCGAATTAGGAATAGGTCGAACCGTCAGGGTTAGATGCATAAAAGGGTGTAAAAGTTTTCTGAATGAATAATAAGAATTTTTTAACCCTAAGTTGTTTTTGTTTCTTCCGTCCGTCTCTATTCCGCACTCTCCGTGTTAACAGCAGGTAACTGCTTCTGTCCTCATGAGTCCGAGTCCTCCCATGATTGACCCACCACGAGAATGCTACATACAACTTTTATCTAAAATCACAAGTGCTTCTCGTTATGACTGTGTTATTGTTGTCATTAGACTTGAAGTCACATGATACTCTAGTTGTGAAATTTCATGCTTTGATATTATCAAACGTTGTTCCTTAACCGGGTAACTATAAAAGTAGTTATCGGGCATGATAGGAAGCAAGCTTAGAGATGGTAGTGATGTAGATAAGTTCTATCCCTCCCACATAATGGGCGAAAATATCCGCGGCCACTCGAGGGGTAGTGCTTATAGAATGTTTGGCCAGACTCAGAAAAATCAATATAGGATATTGATGTTATATGCATGGATAAGGCTATTCCCAGGATCAAGAAACTATGGATTCGATATAAGAGTGGGACTTTAATGTCTCCTGTACAATTTGGATATAGAGAAAAAGGGATAATACAATGCGGTAACATTGGTCACAAGGTTTGTCGGATTACTGACTATTTCTATTGTTTGTGTGGCGTAGATGTCTTGCTAGAGACCGCTCTATTTTATTAACTGTTACTACCAACTAAGTAAAAACATATGGGGTCACACTCCCTATGGATTATACCGGACTTGGGAATTAATTAATATGATTAATTAAATAGAAGGTTCAATACGCAACCACATGCAAACTTAGTAGGACTAGTTTTTAAGGTGGACTAACCGTGTATGAACATGATTAGTCTTGGTGTTTATATGCAGTTAATAAACAGTTATTAACTCTATAAGGGCATTCCTAGCTTATTTTTTTATTATAAGTGTCATAATTGTTATCAAACAAGAGAGAGAGAACAAAGCAAGGAGAGAGCCAAGACAAGGAGGCTGAACACCCCCCGTCAGCCCCTCCCTCTTTCTGTCGGGCTCTTAAGGCGTGAACTCGGGTGTCCCGTTTGCGTCATCTTCTTCTTCCTCCTTCTTACCTAGCTAGAAGAAAGGCGTTGAAAGATCCGGAGCAATCCTAGGAGTGGACTTCCATAGAGACGTGGAAACCTTTTCACGTGAAGTCATCAAAGGAGACAAACAAGGTACATGATCCTTTTATTTTTACCATCGTTATGATGTCTAGTACTGTGATCCTTGGATGGTCTTGAACGAAGTTAAATTTTTTATACCGCTGCGTAATCCGTATCAAAACCCTACAGTGGTTCGGAGCCACATGTCGTAGTTCATAACATGGTTTATGTGTTCCCGTTTTCTTAGTTCTTACATCGTTCTGATACTTTTCGCGTAATAACTAAATTTGGCATATTAATGCAAATTGAATTGAATTATAAAAAAATGAGCTAATTTTACATATGATGTTAAGATTATTGAATTTGGATCACATATGATGTGAATTTTTTGATCTAGAAAACTAGAGTTTGGGCACAATTTTAGTGACAAATTTGTTGTTCTTAAAAATTGGAAATTGGCAAACTTGGGAAGGAAGGAAGGAAGGAAGGAGGGAATGAAACAAATCTGGGGCCAAAACCCTAGAGCCGCACCCCCCCCCCCTTGCGCGTCAGGCATGCCACGACCAAGTACCAGGCCGGCCTAGCGTGCGACTTTGCCGCGTGGGATAGGGCCGACCGAGCCAAAGCCTTGTGGTGGTCAATTAGGGGTTTTTCCAAGTAGTTGGTGGGCCATATTGGACCATTTTGACCATAGAAATCCAAAAAATCAGTTAAAATTTACCAACCACGTTAAAATATTATTTTAACTGTATTATGTTCTTTTGCATGGTGATTGGATATGGCCTTAGATGTGGATGTTGTGAATGTTTATTTTTATTGTTTTGTTTTCTTATAATAGTTAATTAATTAATTAGGTTTTATGGCCTGTGAGCCTGTCTTCTTCTAAACTTGTGAGCACTCTCTATTTAGTATAGATGATAGCTAGTATTAGATAGAGTAGATGATAGTTAACGAATTGAAGAAACCACAAGATGGCAGCATTCCTCAAGCTAAGGCACTTGGAGTAAAAGATGGAGGGACATAGAGATGAGCTTGCTATTTTTTTAGGGCTTATAGATATTCTCATTGGCTTGGGAATATCTTTGTTTTATGAGGCCATATCCACATCACATTCATTTATTGTTTGTGTTTGTTTATTTATTTTCTTGTTATTTATTGTTGGTGTATGGATGATGCATGCAAATTGGTAACAAGATAATACAACCGAGATCTTCTTGAAGGGGTGTACAGTTGGTAGAAATGCAAGATCAATACTCTAGAAGGGGGTGGGGGTTGAATAGAGTATGCAAACGTTTGCTAAACTTTGCAAGAGTATTGGTTTCCAAAGATTTTTAAAGAGATTCAAGGCCATGAAATGAGTTTCAAGCCCTTGGAATAAAACAGTTAGAGTAAATGAAAGAAAATTTTTGTTTCAAGGCCTTGAAATGAGATTCAAACCCTTGAAACTAAACTGTTTCGAATGCTGTAAAAGTTCTAAGTTTGTGACAGAAAACTAAATGCAATACACACAAGATACATAGAGTTAAGTCCGCTTGGACCTACGTCTCTACCTCAGGGATCTTCTCCCTGTAGGATTTAAAACTCAATTCTTATTAATCAAAAGCTAAGCCCTAGATCTCAAGCACAGAGAGATGCCTTACTTTGTTAGAGCTTGTGGTTCTCACTAACCTATCTAGTATCTGCTCTAGCTATCTGATTAACTAAGAATTCTCTATTGTTCACCTTGAACAATCCTTGAGAATGTAAACAAGAGTAGTATGTAAATGATATGCAAATAAAGTTCAGAACAGAAGAACACAAGAAATGAAACTGCGGTGAGAGTGCAATGTTCTTCTGAGAGTTGGATTGAGATTTTGATCAGCTTCTTTGTTGCTTGACAATCCTTGAAAGTTTTTTAGAGTGTCTCTAGCTTTTTTCCCGTAGATTTGTGTCTCAAATTCTTCAAAATGAGCTCCTTATATACAGCTTATTTGATTTGCAAATCTTCAAGATCTACAGCAACAAATTTCCTATTTTGTAGGCAACAACTTTGACTTCTCTAACAGTCTTCTTACAACGGATAGTTGTTCAGTATCTTCAGGGATACTTATCTGATATTGTCCATAAACATGTTGAGAAGCCGTTAGGATCAATAAATTGATTGCAGAATTAAATCAACCCAGAAATTCCTTTCATGCAAAACTCAGGTTAGGAAATAAATCCTGCAGAAAAGGAAATAAACATTCCTTGTAAAATTGAATCAAACAGATCAACTAGATGGTGTAAAACATATCAAAAAGCATTGCCTTTCATCATCAAGTAATAATAGATAAGGAACAGGGGTTTAGGAGTTCAAACACAAACGAAAACTCCCCCTAAGATCAAGCTTATAAGTCTCAGTTAGTTTCAAGGCTTTGAAAGCTGATTCAAGGCCTTGAAGTAGACTAGCTATTTCAAGTCTTTGAAACATTCAAACTGCATTGAGCTTACACTTCAATTTAGGGATTTCCCAACCCAAATAAGTTGATCAGTTGATATGGATCAAAAAAACAATTAAAATTAAAATGGAAACGTCCCTCGAATTTAAATATTGTATTTTTGCCTTCTCGTTACTTAATACTCCTCACAATCATGATTTTTCAAGTTCAGGCTTGCCAAAGCAAGGCTACTTGATTCATCATGACATGGCGGGACGACACATGCTAGTAATGTGAGATTGTTGATGTAAGAAGTTGGACGCAACTAGGCTACTTCAATAGGATTGAAAGCCTAGAGGCAAACAATTAGGATTATCTTTGGGATAGATAAATAACGAGTTATTTGCCCAATTGAACCAAGAGTTTCTTATGATGCAATTGCAATTGTTCCTACCTAAATAACTAATTTTGGTTGACTTGCCAAAGAAAGCTGAAAAGGTAGTGAAATATGGATCTTGGCACACTAGAAAAAATAATGATAATTTTAGCATTAATATGGTGGGTAATTAATCCGAGAAAAATAGTGGGAGTTATGTTTAATATTCTAGCCATTATTAAATGTAGTTATTTGCTCATAAAATACTAAAACTTGTATATTTATCATTGTTTAGAATTCCAATGGAAAACAATTTATCGAATTCATCACAGCCCCTACGATCAGTCCTTGAGAAGGACAAGATTTATGATCAAACTTTCTGGACTGGTACAGGAACTTGAGAATCGTTCTCAAGAAAGAGATGAAACTATACATTCTAGAACAAGTTCCTCAGGGTATAGAAAATAATACTCTGCAGCCTCAAAGGCATATCAGAAGATCGTTGACGATGCTAATGATGTGGCCTGCCTTATGCTTTATGAGCTTTAAGCTTCTGAAGCAACAAGAGAACATGGTTGCCTTTGATATGATCATACATGTGAATCAGCTCTTTCAAGAGCAGGCAAGGGTTGAGCCGTATGAAGTTTCCAAGGTATTGTTCAAATGTCATCTGTCAAAGGAAAACTGAGTAGGGCCTCACGTACTGCGTATGATAGGGTACTTGATAATCTCACACACCTGGGGTTTCCGGTGGGTCAAGAGTTGGCCACTAATATTATCTTGCAATGATTGCCTGATAGTTATGGATAGTTCATCATGAAATATAACATGAATGAGATCGACAAGACTCTGCTAGATCTACTCAACATGTTGAGGATAGTTGGAAAAAGCATCAACATGGGATAGGGCAAGGCCATAACGATGGTGAACAAAGGAAAGAGCAAGCGCGTTGCTTCTACCTCCAAAGGGAAAGGCAAGTCAGTTGCAAAACCCAAAGTAGTTGCTCTTAAACGTGCTGGTGGCACTGCCAAGGGCGTGACTAAGGGTGAGTGTCACTACTACAGTCAGCCTGGACACTGGCAGAGGAACTCCCCAAAGTATCTAGTGGATAAAAGGCTTGGAATAGTGATTCCACAACCACCAGGCATTTTTTTTATATATGTCAATTTAAAAATCTCTTCATCTTGGGTATTGGATATTGGATGTGGATCTCACATTTTTTGAAATGTGCAGGATCTAAAAAGAAGTAGAATATTGGCTAAATGGGAGATAGATATGCGCGTTTGGAATGGATCAAAGGTTGCTGCATTGGTCTTGGGCGTGTACAATCTATCTTTTCCTTCATGATTAGTTTTAGAATTTGATGATTGCTATTTTGTGCCTGCTATGAGCAGAAACATTATTTCTATTTCATGTTTGGATGAGAATGGTTTTACTATTTCAATAAAGGACAAGTGTTGCTCCATTTATTTTGATAGTATGCACTATTTTAGTGCACAATTATATAATGGATCATATATCCTTGATCTAAGTAATCATGTATATAACCTAAATACCAAGAAGATTAAAAATAATCATTTAAATCCTACTTACTTATGGCATTGCTATTTAGGCCATGTAAACGAGAAACGCATTTCTAGACTCCCTAAGGATGTATTCCTAGAAAAAATTGATTATGAATCATATGAGACATGTGAATCTTTTTTATTAGGAAATATAACAAAATCCCCTTTTTGTAAGAAAAGAGATAGGACTAGTGAGAAATTGCCTCTCGTGTATACTGATGTATGCGGGCCATATGCCACTTTTCCAGAGGTGGTTATGTTTATTTCATTACATTTACTGATGATTTCAGTAGATATGAATTTGTATACCTTATGAAAGCCAAATGCGAATCATTTGAAAAGTTCGAAGAATTCAAGAATGAAGTAGAGAAGCAACTTGGCAAGTGTATTAAGGCTCTACGATCGGATCGTGGAGGAGTATACTTAAGCCAAGAGTTTGAAGACTATCTTAAGGAGTGTTGCATCCTGTCCCAACTTACCCCACCTTGAACGCCACAATGGAATGGCTTGTTTGAGAGGAGTAATCTAACTCTGTTGGACATGGTTCAGTCTATGATGTGTGAAACTAATAATCCATTATCATTTTGGGGGCATGCTCTATTATGTGCAGCTTTTACCCTTAACTTTGTTCCATATAAATCGGTTATAAAGACCCCATATGAGATTTGGAGTGGGAGGCGTCACACTTTGTCTTTTTTGAGGATTTGGTATTGCGATGTGTATGTAAAACTTTTCAGACTGAAAAGCTCGGGACCAATTCGGATATGTGTTGTTTGTGGGATACCCTAAGGAAATGAAGGGGTATTATTTCGACAATCCTATCGAGAAAAAATTATTTGTTGCTCGGACCGGAGTGCTCCTAGAAAGAGAATTTGTCTTTAAAGGAGCAAGTGAGAGGAAAATAGAGCTTGAAGAAATTTAAGAACCACAAACCAGGGATCCTACTATGCAAAATGAACAGGAAATTTAAGATGTTTTGGAGCAACCTGTTATGGTAACACGAGAACTTCGTAGGTCTAGTAGAGTAAGCCAGGAACCAGATAGGTAATGACTTCTCGTTACTGAGCCTAGTGATGCGTTTCTCATAGATGATGAGCCTAGTACCTATGGAGAGGCCATAAAAGGGCCGGAATATCAAAAGTGTTGTCTCCATGAGATCTGAGATGGAATCCATGTATACCAACAAAGTATGGACTTTGGTAGAACCACCCAAAGGGGCTCGGCCCAGAGGGTGCTAGTGGGTCTTCAAGAAGAAGACCGAAATGGATGGCAATGTGATTGACTATAAGGGCCGATTGGTGACAAAAGTATTCACACAGATTCATGGTATATGACTATGATGAAACATTTTCCCCAGTTGTGATATTCAAATCCATTCGAATCTTACTTTTTATTTCATCTTATAACGATTATGAGACTTGGCAGATGGATGTCAAAACAACATTTTAGTATAGAAACGTCCTCGAGGATGTGTACATGACACAGCCAGAGGTTTTTTGAGGATCCAGAGCGTGCCAAGCAAGCCCATAAAGTGTGTAAGTTGCAAGGATCTATATGTGGGTTGAAGCAAGCTTCTAGGAGTTGGAATCTCTGTTTTGATGACAAAGTCAAAGAGTTTGGCTTCATCAAGAACTAAGATAAACCTAGTGTCTATAATAAGGTTAGTGGGAGCTTTGTTGTGTTTCTGGTCTTGTATGTGGATGACATACTACTCATTGGAAACGACATTCCTACCTTGCAATTTGTTAAATATTTGTTATGGAAGTGTTTCTCAATGAATGACTTTGGGGATGCAGCTTATATACTTGGTATTAGGCCTATCAATGGGCCGGTTTTGGGCAGACCTGCCTCGGTTCTGACCAGGTCCATTAATATTTGACCCAGAGCTAGAATTAACCCGCGAAATAGCAGAATCGATGGGCACAGAACCGGCATGACCCAGAGTCGGCGGGTCTGGAACCGACACGCCGACTAGACTCGCGACAAACTTATGCCTTTACATATGGCCTTTGATCGTTTCGCAGTGGGTCTTAACAAAGAATGTCAACTAGTCGTCGTAGTTCTAATAAACAATGGATATGGATGAAATTTGTATTCTGGATTAAAAAACGGTGCCAATTATCAAGGAAAAGAGACTTATCTGAGAGGGAGAGGGGTAGAGAGAGAGATAACATTGCTGAATAATAAGAGAGAGAGAAAAGAGAGAGAGAGAGAGAGAGAGAGAGAGAGAGAGAGAGAGAGAGAGAGAGAGAGAGAGAGAGAGAGAGAGAGAGAGAGATAGAGAGTGAGAACTGGGGGTAGTTGTTGAGTTGGAGATAACGGAGAGAGATTGATACGATGGAGGGAGAGAAAAATTATAAGATAGACGTGCTTAATGCGTTGAACTTGAGAGAGATAAATCAGGAAAAGAGAAATTGATTATGGGAGAGAGAAATATAGAGATTGATGGCTACAAATAAGGAGAAGATTAACTGAAATGATTGAGGTGGTCGTGGGAAGAGGGAGAGAGAGAGTAAAGGGTGAGAGAAAAATAAGGAGATTATGTTAATTGATTGTTATCAAGATAGAAATTCGAATATTTATGGGAGAGAGAGAGAGGGGTTGAGATTGACTTTGTTGATATATAGACAATCTCCCACAATTAAGAGAGAGAGGGAGGGAGAGAGATATTTTTTTGATGGTCATTTAAGCTTCCAATTAAGGAAGGAAATCATGATTTGAGATAAATACATTTGGCCGAACAAATTGTTTACAAAGAAAAAAATCGAAACAGAGTACAGTAGGTTATTTCTACAATCAACTCGGTTTTGGGTTACCCAGTGGGCAAATGGGTAACACCCAAACCCGAACCAGCTTGAAGCGGTTCTGATGGTTTCTGGGCTAATGGTATCTTTTTGAAGGTATGGTTCTCATGGGTTTGGTTAAATGCAAAATTGTCCGGGTTGACAGCCCTACTTGGTATCAAGATCTATAGGGATATATCGAGGAAGTTTCTAGGCCTTATTCAAAGTACATATATAGACAAAGTACATATATAGTCAAGGTGCTGAAACAGTTCAACATGCAGGACTCCAAGAAGGGATTCTTTCCCATGGCGCATGGAATCACCCTTTCGAAGGCTGGTTGTCCTCCCAATGAGATTGAGAAGGACCGCATGAGTAGGGTTCCCTATGTTTCGTCCATAGGATCCATCATGTACGTCATGTTGTATACTAGACTAGATGTGTCATAGCCATTGAGTATGATATGCATATGTCAGTTCAATCTAGGTGAGAGCCACTTGATAGCGGTCAAAAACATCCTTAAGTACTTGAAAAGAACTAAGGATGCGTTCGTGATCTATGGAGGGGAGGAAGAGTTGCGTGTATGGGGTTACATGGATGCAAGATTCCTAACTAACAAAGATGATTTCAGATCGCATTCGGGATTCGTGTATTGCCTGAATGGAGGAGTTGTAAGCTGGAAAAATTCCAATCAAGAGACGATTGCTGATTCCACAACTCAGGCAGAGTACATTGGTGCATCCGGTGCAACAAAGGAGTCTGTTGGGATTGCTGAGTTTGAACGGTGTTAATTTTTGTTTATTCCCCTCCATAATCCGTAAGCAAACCCTACAGTTCCCCGTCTTCGCCGCCGATAGAATTGCCTACGTCGGTGAGTGGACCACAACTCTGTCGTTTCTCATTCATACCTTCTCTTTTTTGCAGGTATTATTTTTACATATCTTTCAGCTCCTCATTCAAAGTTGTAGAATCTGTTGTCCTTCTACATCCCCTTGCTTCCAAGGTACTAATTTTTTAATTTGTCTATGTTATGCAATTCATGAACGCTCTCACGTCACGAATAGTCAAGAAAAGATGCAAACACACAATTTAACGTGCTTCTCTACCTCAAACCGAGCTATCTACGTCAAAGAAAGACCTTTGTCCACTTCATAGAACGTGTCCCTTACATACAATTCTAGGCCCTCAAAGGACTCTTTTATACTTCCCAAAACTTACCCGAGGCCATAAGGAATTGTTTTCATCTTTATTTTCCGCCTCCAGGACTTGTTCGCACGAACAGCCGTTATGTCCGCACGAACTTGTTCGCACGAAAAGCCGTTATGTTCGCACGAACTTGTTAGCACGAACATAATTCTGTTCACACGAGAACATGTTTGCATGAACAGAAATATGTTCTCATGATAACAAAGTCTGATCCTTGGCTTTCTTTCACTCTTCTTGCTCCATTGTTCGACTTCCCTCTTCAAGGAACTATTCTAACAAATATCCACCTTGACTTGAAGTCTCTGGTCTGAAAAAAATTCTTCCTGCTCCTCGCGAACAAATCTTGTCTTCTCGCCTCCCGATGTCTCTCGTTACGGAGACTCACTGGACCTTGCCGGGTTCGCCCCTAAGGGCTCACTGGCTCAGGATGTTGAGTAATTCCTGACAATGCTGGAACTTGCTCCTTGGAACTGGCTTTGTGAACATATCCGCGTGGTTGTCAGCAGTCCCCACCTTCATCACGTTAATGCTACTTTCGCTTTTCAGAAAATTATACTTGACGTAAATATGCTTGGTTCTTTCCTGATGAACCTGGTCCTTCTTCAAGAAAATTACACTCAAGCTATGACAGTACACTATCGCCTGATCTTGATGTAGCCCTAGATCATCGTTCTCTTTTTCCAGATTTCCTCAATTGCTGCGTCTATTAAAACCATATACTCCACCTCCATGGTGTTGGAATAGGTGCCCTAGAGGAAATCTATATTTATTATGAACGATGTTTTGGCTAGAATATCAATTTATTAATTATTGTGATATTTAATATAATGAAGTCCAGAGATACAATGTGTTGTTGATCTTAAATATCCCTAGTCCATTATATTGGTTAATAGGACGATCAAATATAGACTACTATGTTTATATTGATATGGAGATGTCAAGTTTAACACATGGGTATGCAGTAGGAGTAATGGCATACGGGATTGACACACGACGAGAAGGATACATTAGATTATGTCAAAGAGGCAATATCTTCTCGTTGTGCTAATGATATTGTAATCCTTAGATTTGAAGTGTCTAGATACTCTAGGTGTGGAATATCATGGTTTGATGTTATCTAACTATGCGCCTTAACCGGGTAACTATAAAGATAGCTATCAGGCATGATAGGAAGCAAGCTTAGAGACCGTAGTGACGTAGAGAGGATTTGTCCCACACACATAATGGGAGAAAATATCCATGTCCACTCGAGGGATGTTGCTTATTGAATGTCTGGCCACACTCAGATAAATCAATATGGAGATATTGATGTTGTCTGCTTGCATAAGCATATTCCCAGGATAGAGAAACTATGGATTGGATATACGACTGTGACTATTATGTCTCGTGTCCAATCCGGATATAGAGACAAAGGGATAATACAATATGTGATATTGGGCACAAGGTTTGTCGGGATCACTGACTTATTTCTATTAGTTGGGTGGCATGGATGTGTTGCTACACACCGCTCCATGTTAATAAATTGGATATATGTATTAATTAGTTGGACTAATTAATAAAAGGATCATAACTCAACCACAAGCAAACTTAGTAGGATAATTTTCATGTGGGCTAATCAATGTAAGGACATGATTAGTATTGGAGCCTTTATGTAGTTAATAAAGAGTTATGACTATATAAAGGAACTCTAGCTTGTTAATTCTATACACAAGTCATTATTTGAGAGAATTTAACAAATCAATAGAGAGGAACAAACAAGGAAGGCCGAAGCCAACCCCGTCCGCCCCCTCTTTCGAGCCGTCGGCCTCCTCTTGGTCGCGCCTCCTCCTCGGTTTGCTTGATATCCTTCCTCCTTCTTCCGTTGCTATCACATCGCGGTGAGAAGGAATCCAATCAAGATCCAAGGTGTTGATATTCATAGAGACTAAGACACTATTAATCATGTGATCTCCCAAACCAAGGTACACATCTTCTATGCTGTTATCATGTTATGATTAGCTCTTCCTGTGATCCTTGGTGGGTCTTGAGTAGAAATTTGTTATTATGCCGCTGCGTTACCTACGTCAAAACCCAACAGTGGTATCAGATCCATACGTCGTAGTGCTTAAAATGATTTTATGTGTTACGATTTCAGTTTATACACCGTTTTATTCATATTACGCGAAACTGAAATTACTTGGCATAGTAGATGCGAATTGAATTTGATTCAAGACAAACAAGATGTAATTTAACATTGGATATGTAAATTTGTGAGTTTGATCACATAGGATGTGAATAATTGGGTTTTTGAAAATTAGGGTTCTTGGGCACATGATTGGAAAAGGGGTTTTTCAATTATGGAAACAACTGTTTGGAAACAACCAAGCTTGGGAAACAAGGAAGGAAGGGGAAGGAAGCTAGGGCCGAAACACAAGCCGCCGCCCCCCTCTTCCTTGCGTTCCAAGCTAGGCCGCGGGTCACCTAGGGGCTACCGGCCTAGGGGCGGCCCAGGGTGGCGTGCGGCGGTTTATAGGGGTTCGGCCTATACCTAGGTTGGACACCTTGGACCGTTGTGACCCTAATTACCCAATTTCAACTAAAATTGAACCAGCGCGTTAAAAAATGGTTTTAACTGTAATATGTGCTTTGTTGCGGGGTGGATGGATATGGCCTAGGTTTTGGATGTTTTTGTTTGTTTGTGGTTTGGTTTACAGCCTATGAGCTGATCATATTCTCAACATGTGAGGTTTTATTTATTTAATTACTCTAGATGTTAGGCTAGAATTAGAAATATTTAGATGATAGCCAAGAGCATGAGAAGAAGACTTGACGAACAAAGAAGCCACAAAGACGATGAAGTCCCATCATTAACGCGCGCAGTTATGGTGGAGCACATGGAGATGAGCTTGACACTTTAGCGAATATAGAAATTATAATTGGCTTGGTAATATCTTAGTCTAGGGGCCATATCGATGTGACATTAATTTCTCTTTTCTGGACGTTTATTATTTATGTCTTGTTATTTATTTTTGTGTGTATGGCGATACTAGCAAAACTGTAAGGTCACAAGTCTCGTGGACTTGAAATACTAAGTTATTTCAAGGCCTTGAAACTGTTTTCAAAGCCTTGAATCAGGTTTCACAGGCTTGAAATAGCTTCCTGGCCTTGAACCAGGATTCAAAGCCTTGAAACTGTCTGACCTGTATGCATGTTCTAAGGGGGAGTTTTTCTGAACTCTTGTGATTTGATTCTATCTCTATCACTCCTATTCTTGAGGTGTTATAATTTTATGATTAAATATAAAATGTTTTGATGTATCTAACACCATTTAATCCATCTGTTTGACTCAGTTTTGCAGGAAAATTTTATTTCCTAAGTTTGCATAATTGGTTTCCTAATATGGCTTTTGCACGAAAGGAAACATTAAGAGAAGATGATTATGTGATGAATTAGACACTTATGGAAGCTTCTCAATTTGTTTCATTACAAGATCACTACAATATCTCTAAAGATTATGTTCAACTTTCCGTTGGAGAAGGCTTTTAAGAGAGTCAAAGTTGTTGCCTACAAAATAGGACGGTTGTTGCTGAAAATATGGGACGATTTGCAGAGCTTCTGATAAGTATAACTGGAGCTCATATTGAAGCAAAAAATACAAAACTCAATGGGCAAAAATGAGAGACACATTTCTGGATTGACAAGCATAAAAGAATTTCATCATTCTCACAATCCATCTCACAGAAGATCACTGCATTCTTCACTGCAGTTTTATTCTTCAGTGTTCTTCTGTCTTGTGCTTTATTTGTAGATCATTCTTGTATTAATTCTATCTCTCATTCTGAAGGATTTTTCAAAGTGAAAAATATAGAATTCTTTGTTAATCAGTTAGCTAGAGCAGGTACTAGATAGGTTAATGAGAACCATAAGCTGTAACAGAGTAAGGCATATCTCTGTGCTTGAGATCTAGCGCTTAGCTTTTTATTAATAAGAATTTTAATTGCAAATCCTAGAAGGAGAAGATCCCTGAGGTAGAGACGTAGGTCCAAGTGGACTGAACTCTATAAATTCCCTGTCTCTTGCATATACAGCTTATCTTGCATACTTTGTTTTACAGCATTCAAACTAGGTTGTTTTCTAAGTTTTGAAACTCTTTTCAAGGCCTTCAAAAAGACTTTTCTGTCTCTTTATATAAACTGTATCTCTTCCAAAGGTTTGAAACTATTTTCAATGCCTTGAACTTCATTGGTCATCACTTAAAATTTTACCTTTGCAAGTTTTGAAAAACGTTTGCATACTCTATTCAACCCTACCCTTATAGAGTATTTATTCTACACTTCTAAATGCTTACTCCCCTTTCAATTGGTATCAGAGCTTGTATCACTGTATATGATTTAACTATCTTTTGATCATTAGTACTGCAGGTGATGGTGGTTTCTTACGAGGAAGAGCTGCTAACAGACCTCCTGTATTTTCTGGAGATAATTTTTCTCACTAGAAAGCTCTAATGTAAGTGTTCATCATTGATCAAGACATAGATTTATGGACCATTATTCAGAATGGACCTCACACTTTCTACACAGAGAAAAATGGAATTAGGACTCCCAAATCTGAAGACTCTCTGTCTTCATCTGAATTAGAACAATTCTCCAGGAATTACAAAGCTATTAAAATTTTGTATTGTGCTTTGAGTACAGATGAGTTCAGCAGGATTTCAGGCTGCAAGACTGCCAAAGAGATCTGGCATAAGCTTGTGGTGACTTTTGAAAGAACCAGTCAAGTCAAGCAAACAAAGATCAACATCTACCTCAAAAAATATGAGCTATTCAAAATGAATGCAGATGAGTCAATCATAGAAATGTTCAAAAGGTTTAAAAACATTGTCAATAACGTTGATTCACTGGGAAAGCACATTTCCAATGAAGAAAAGGTGAGGAATATTCTGAGAAGTCTTCCAAAGGCAAAATGGGAACCAAAGACTACTGTAATTGAGGAAGCTCGAGATCTATCATCACACCAACTTGATGACCTACAAGGGAAGCTTCTGATACATGAAATATCTATGAATGAAGCTGATGGAGAGTTACCAGAAGGCATTAAGAATATAGCACTCAAGGCCAGAGAAAATGAGAAGATTCAAAGATTTGGAACTGAGGATGATGATTAAGATCCATTGGCTTTGATTTCCAAAAACTTAAAAAAAATTCTTAAGATGAAGAAAAACTTTGGAAAATATTTCAACAAAGAAAGACACAGATCTTCTAGTAGCAAAGACTACAAAGGTAAGTCTTCTTTACAAAACAATAGATCAAAAGTCATGAATTGCTTTGAGTGTGGTGATGCAGGACACCCTATCAGAGAGTGTCCACACAAGAAAAGCAAGAACTTCCAGAAGAAAGATCATGAAAAGAGAAATAAGGCTATGATAGCTTAATGGAGTGATTCAATTACTTCAAGTGACTCTGAATCTGAAGAAGAACATGCCAACCTATGCTTCATGGCAAAGCATGATGAAAGTTTTGAAAAGAACATTGAGGTATTGGTAAACTGTTTGATTTCAAAACCAAAAGAAGTTCTTTCAGATTATCTTTGAAAGCAAAAGTGAATTTACAACTTGTTTCTCTAAATCAGAATCTTGAAATCTATTAAAAGAAAATCGAGAGTGATTTCAAGGCCTTGAAAACAACCTTCAAAGCCTTGAAAACACAAGTCAAGCAAGTAGTCACTGAGAACTCTTTGTTCAGTGATAGCCTTGTTAATCTGAGACATCAAGCTAATTAATTAGTAAACAAAAGACTACTCTTGCTGAGAAACTTCAAGAATCTGAATTAGTCAAAGTAAAGCTTGCAGGCACATAACACAAGTTGAACTTGATTCTTGGAGAAAGCTCAAAATCACAAAAATGGTATTGGATACAATCCAAATTTTCTAAGAAAGAACAGTACCAGATTTGTGAAGGCTGGAAACAAAACTTCTCCTAAGTGTCATTTTTGCAATAAAATTTTCCATATGATGATAACTTGTCCTTTCAGAAGAAGAGACCGTCACATAATGAGGAGCGCATTCCCATTTCAACTCAAAGGACAAGTCAGACAGATTTGGGTTCCTAAAGGGGTCAGACCACCTAATATGGTTGATCCTGAATATGAGTCCAAATTCAACACTTGGTCTAACAGCTGGGTAAGGCAGTGGTTGGTGTTTGTAGGTTGTCACCAATGTTAAGGAACATAAGTGGTTTATGGACAGTGGTTGCTCAAGACAAATGAGTGGAAAGAGATCTCTATTCTCATAATTGAAAGAGCAATTACACTTGGTGAAAAAGGAAAATGCAACATTCTTGGTATCGGTAAAGTTGGTACAGATTCTGACAATTCAATTTCTGATGTAAATCTTGTTGATGGCTTGAAATTTAACTTTCTTAGTGTATCTCAGCTTTGTGATAATGGCAATAAGGTTATCTTTGATAAAGAGAAGTGTGTGGTGCAGAATGAAAAATCATGGAATTTCATCCTCACAGCCTCTAGATAAAACAATGTTTATACTTTTAAAACTAACAAAGTTGCAGGTAAAAGCTTGAAGTGCCTCAAGGCCTTGCAAGAGGATTCAAAGCTTTGGCACCAAAAGATTGGTCACATTAGCTTGCATACCTTGAGCAAGTTGAAAGATGATGGTAAGAGTATTACCATCCATTAAGTTCAAAGATGATGAAGTATGCAAAGACTGTGCTCAAGGTAAGCAAACAAGAAGCTCATTCAAGCCAAATAAGTTTGTAAGTACTTCTATACCTACTGAATTACTTCACATGGATTTATGTGGTCCTACGAGGACTCCAACTCCTAAAGGTAAGAAGTATATGCTAGTTATTGTTGATGACTACTCTATATTTACTTGGGTTACGTTTCTGAAAGAAAAATCTGAAGCCCTCTCTGAATTTTCAAAGCTTTGAGGAGAACATCAAACCTTGAAAAACCTACCTATTGCTTCAATTAGAAGTGATCATGGTAGAGAGTTTGATCAGTTAGAGTTTGATTTATTTTGTGTTAAGCATGGTATCACTCACAATTTCTCTGCTCCTAGAACTCCTGAATAGAATGGAGTTGCTGAAACAAAGAACAAGACTCTTGAAGACATGTCAAGAACAATACTTTTTGGGAACAAACTCCCAAAACATTATTGGGCAGAAGCTGTGAATACAGCAAATTACATTTTGAACAGGTGCTTGATCAGATTTGTCCTGAAGAAGACCCCCTATGAATTATTAAAAGGGAGAAAGCCTAACATTTCATATTTCAATCCCTTTGGATGCACTTGCTATGTTCGCAAAAATGGTAAGGAAAACTTGGGTAAGTTTGATGAAAGAAGTGATGAAGGTATCTTTCTAGTTTACACTCTTACTAGCAAAGCTTATAGAGTCTATAATAACAGAACCAAGATGGTTGAAGAAAGTATTCATGTTATTTTTTATGAAAGCTTTGATGGTTCATTGAGTGAATGTTTTGCAGACTTGAATCTGAACAAGCATGAATCAGAATAAGAAGCTGAGGACTCACTTGGTTTCAAGAAAGGCTCGGAAGGATTTAGAAGCCGTTTTCAAGACCTTAAAGACAAGATTCAAGGCCTCGAAAACAGAGATAAAATCCTTGACAAAGATGGTCAAAAAGATATGAATGACCAGGCTAATACAACAAGACCAGAGAAGCAATATGGAAAGCCTGAACCCTGGTCTCCAAGAAAGAGATTCAAATATCTCTCATCTCATCCAATTGACAACATCATATCTGATTCATCCACTGGTACACAAAAAAGATAAGAGTTGAAGAATTTTTATGCTTTTAATGCTTTTATCTCTTTTGTAGAACCTAAGAATGTGAAGGAAGCATTACAAGAAGCAGACTGGATTATAGCTATGCAAAGTGAACTCAATGAGTTTGAAAGAAATAAGGAACAAAGCAAGGTTAGTTGTTCAAGGTTACAACCAAGAAGAAGGTATTGATTATGAGGAAACTTTTTCTCCTGTTGCCAGGTTTAAAGCAATCAGAATTTTACTTGCTTTTGCATCTTACAAGAACATGAAAATATTGCAAATGGATGTCAAGTGTGCAGTTTTTAATGGTTACTTGAAAGAGGAATATTATGTTGCACAACCTCCAAGTTTTGAACGTGATAAGTTTCCAGATCATGTTTACAAACTTGACAACACTCTTTATTGTTTGAAACAAGCTCCAAGAGCTTGGTATGAAAGATTGTCCAAGTTTTTACTTGAAAATGATTTCAAAAGAGGATTGGTAGACAAAACCCTTTTTATAACGACTCATGAGAAAGATTTACTTGTGGTTCAGTTTTATGTTAATGATATTATTTTTGGAGCTACTAAAGATCTTCTATGCAAGGATTTCTCAAGTCTTATGAGCAGGGAATTTGAAATGAGCATGATGGGAGAGTTTAACTTCTTCCTTGGACTTCGAATACATCAATTGAAGAAGGGCATCTTTCTGCATCAAAGCAAGTACACTAGGGACTTGCTGAAGAAGTACAATATGTCTCAATCGAAAGAAATCAAGACTCCTATGAGTTCCACACTGTCCTTAGATAATGATAAATCTGGTAAGAGTGCTAATGTAAAAGAATTTAGAGGTATGATTGGATCATTCCTGTACCTCATTGCTAGTAGACCAGATATCATGTTCAGTGTGTGTATGTGTGCAATATTTCAAGGTGATCCAAAGGAATCACACTTAACTGCTGTGAAGAAAATATTCAGATATCTCAATGGTACCAAAGACTTAGGGATTTGGTATCCAAGACATTCTAATTTCTCTTGGCATTGATATTTGATGCTGAATTGCAAGTTACAAAGTTGATAGGAAAAACCCTTCAGGAACATGCCAATTCATTGGATCCTCCTTTACTAGTTGGCACTCCAAGAAACAAAACTCAGTTGCTCTATCAACAGCTGAAGCTGAATATATAGGTGCTGGAGCTTGCTACTCACAAGTCTTATGGATTGCTTAGCGTTGAGTTACCTTGGATTTGACTTTATAAGTGTATCTATCAAATGTGACAACACTAGTGCAATATCTATTACAAATAATCCAGTTCAACATCAAAGAACCAAGCATATTGATGTCAGACACCATTTCATCAGAGATCATGCTGATAAAGGTGATATTGTTCTTGAATTTGTTACTACTAACATGCAACTTGCAGATATATTCACTAAACCATTGGCTGATGAAATATTTTCAAATCTTATATTAGAATTGGGTATGCTAAATCAAATTTCATTTGTTTAGGGGAGCACAGGGTAAGGAAGGTAAGTTATTACATGTTTAAAAGATTTGAACTGATTTTCAAAGCCTTGAAAATCTTTTCAAAGTTTGATTTTACTTGTTTCAGTATAGCAGATTTTCAAGGCGTTGAAACTATTTTCAAAGCCTTCAAAATAAGTCTGATAACTGGTTAGTCAATAATTCTTGGATCTTTCAGTATTGAGTGCTATCTTTGTAGATATTTGCTCAATATTTCCCCTACCTTTATCAAAATTATTTTTTAGCTAAATATAGTATTAAGATATTTATTTCCAACGACTCTAAAGATTTGAATCCCCTCTGATCATTACAGATCTTTTGAGATCAGAGAGATATTGCAGTTTTCTTTTTAAAAAACACTTTCAGTATCTGTCTTCTTCTCTTTTCGTTCAATCCCTATCATTCCTGCCTCTCTCTGTTCTTCTCCCAAATCCTAATGAGCACAAGAAGAGCCTCTGACAGAATCAAGATGGCTGGAGGTTCCAAGCCTAGTTCACAATAGAAGAGAAAGACAGTTGAGGATGAAGTTCAGACAATCAGTGGGGACTCAAGCTCCAGGACTCCCAGTGCATAAGTTATTGAAGAACTTCCTCCAACAAAGAAGAAGACTAAGAAGGATGTGACACCATCTTCAGATAAGAAGAATAAAAAATAAAGAGAAGGCTGCCAGTGAGAAGCAACCAGAAACACAGATTTCAAGTCCCAAGAAGCTACAAAAAGAAGAAGGCCTCTCAAGCTGAAAAGGGAAAATAAAAGGTGACAGTGGAAGAACCAGAAGACAATGTGGAAAGATCTCTGGAGATCTACTCCAAAAACTCAGATCCAGATGAATCTTGGTTCATCACAAATACTTCCAAAGGTTAGTGGTTGGATGGTTTTGCTTCTAGGCCTATTGCTTTCTATAGCTTGATTAGTATGCTTATGTTTCTTGGAATGAATATGAATTACATTACAAGGTTAAAGAAAAGCTCTCTGTGGTTCATGCTAAACCCCCCAGAGCTAGCCTATCCAAGACTCACCAGATTCTTCTATCTTAACATGACGCAAGTTCAAAACTCTCAATACTTAGTGATCAAGATTAGAGTCGCTGGTATTAATATGGAGTTAGATCATGCTGAGTTTGCATCTGTTTTAGGATGTCCTAAGAGGTATGATACTCAGAACATCCTCCAAAAAATGAAGTCTTGAAATTAGCCAAAGCAAAATTCTTTCTTCCTAACCTCCCTACCTCATCCAAACAGTTAACACACTCTGTGTTAAATGTTGAAGCCAAAGTTTTATTCACTATCTTGATGAGGTGCATCTTTCCAAGGGTTTGATTACTGAGAGCGTGCTCTACATTATGTGTCTGATTAAGCATGGATATGATATTGACCTTCAAAAGCTTGTAATGGAACACATGCTTTTCAGCCAAACAGATCAGAGAAAGCATCCTTTACCTTATGCAAACTTTCTCACACTTTTCTTTCAACACCTTCAGATTCCTACTGCTGGTGAATATTCAATCACTTCTGTGTTTGGTTTGCTCAATGAGAAAGCTTTTGAGAAGATTGGAGTAGTCAAGACAAAGGCCAAAACTTGGAAGTTGTATTCTGATTTGACAAAAGAAGAGTTGGGTGCTAAGAATTTTCTTAAGCCCAAGACCTTAACCCCTACTTCAAGCCAGACCTCACAGCCTCTTGATTTTCCATCAATTATTTAAAGGCTTTATTATTTAGAGGTGGAAAGTAGTGAAATCAAAGAGAATGATCATGGATTTGAGACTGATCCCAGGCAGGTGAAGTTCGTTGTTGAGACCGTCTTCAGAAGCATGACTATGTTTGATGTCCCTGAGTAAGAAGAAGGTGTCAAGAAGGATGAATCTAACAAGAACTTTCCTAGTGAACACTCAAATCATGAAGAGGCTGCTCAAGACAAGAAAAAAGGTAAACAGGCGATAGATGTTCAAACTTCTCAAGAAGGAGGTGAAGTAGAGAGTCCTGATTCAGATGCATTGGTAATAAACCTCAAGAAGAAGAAGAAATCTCCAAAGCCAATAGAACAGACTGAAGGTGACACTTTTGAGGTGACTGAAAAAGCTGCAGAGGAACAGGACAATGATACACAGTGAGGAAGAAGAGGAAGATCAGGATGGAGATGAAGACCCAACCTCTTAATCTTGCCTATTCTTTCTTTCCCATTCTCTTTTTAAGTTTAATTTTCAAAATTTTCCAAACACTGATCCAACATCTTCTCATTCTTTTTGTTGAAAGTCAAAATGGGGGAGAAATCTTAGGTTGTTTTTATTTCTATTTAAGTGACCTATTTTTTTGGTCAGTAGGACTGTGTGCAACTTATTTGTTTTTCTTGTTAAGTTTATTAATAAGTTGGATCTTTTGGAATTTATGTGGTACTATTATTTGTGTTGTATGCTAATCAGTATTTTTTGCAGAAACTAAGGCTAAAACAGATTAAGGTTTTGTCTTTCATCAAGGTGGAGATTGTAAGGTCACAGGTTTGATGGACTTGAAATACTAAGTTATTCCAAGGCCTTGATCCAGTTTTCAAAGCCGTGAAATTTTATTTCATAAGTTTGCAGGATTAGTTTCCTAATCTGGCTTTTGCAGAAAAGGAAAATTAAGAGAAGATGATTATGTGATCAATCAGACAATCATGACAGCTTCTAAATTTGTTTAATGACAAGATCACAACAATATCTCTGAATATTATGATCAACTATTCGTTGGAGAAGGCTCTTAAGAGTGTCAATGTTGTTGCCTACAAAATAGGAAGGTTGTTGTTGAAAATCTGGGAAGATTTGCATTAATTCTGATCAGTATAAATGGAGCTCATTTCGAAGAAAAAAATACAACACTCAATGGGCTTAAAAGAGAGACACATTTCTGGATTGACAAGCATCAAAGAAGTTCATCATTCTCACAATCCATCTCACATAAGATCAATGCATTCTTCACTTCTGTTTTATTCTTCAGTGTTCTTCTGTCTTGTGCTTCATTTGTAGATCATTCTTTTATTACTTCTATCTCTCATTCTCAAGGATTGTTCAAAGTGAAAAATAGAAAATTCTTAGTTAATCCGTTAGCTAGAGCAGGTACTTGATAGGTTAGTGAGAACCACAAGCTGTAACAGAGTAAGGCATATCTCTGTGTATGAGATATAGGCCTTAGCTTTTGATTAATAAGAATTTTGATTGAAAATCTTACAGGGAGAAGATCCCTGAGGTAGAGACGTAGGTCCAAGTGGACTGATCTCTATAACTCCCCTGTCTCTTGCATTTACAGTTTATCTTACATACTTATTTTTACAGCATTCAAACTAGTCTGTTTTCAAGGGTTTGAAACTCTTTTCAAGGCTTTGAAAAAGAATTGTCTGTCTCGTTATTTAAATTGTATCTCTTCCAAAGGCTTGAAACTATTTTCAAGGCCTTGAACTTCATTGGTCTTCACTTGAACTTTTACCTTTGCAAGTTTTACAAGAAGTTGACATACACTATTCAACCCCCCCCCCCTTCTAGAGTATTTGTACGACACTTCTACCTGCTTACTCCCATTTCAAAAACTGTAAAAAGATAATAATAAACAAGTTTGATCTTTTATTTTGGATTTCCCAATCAAAATAAGTAGATCATGTTGATGGGTTCAACCAAACGAATAATGACAATCCCTCAATAGAAATATGGTGTTTTGCTTCTCTTTCCTAAGCACCCTTCATGATCAAAGCCTATTAAATTCGGTCTTTCCAAAGAAAGGCATTTTAATTTACCTTGATATGATGATGACGACACAAGCAAGTAATGCGTTATTGTTGAAGCAAGAGGTTGGACGCAACTGGGTAAAATTAATTGGATTGATGAGCCTAGAGGCATGACAATTAGGTGTTATCTAAAGGGTAAATAATAATGAGTAAATCGCCTAATTGCACCAAGAGTTGCATGGGGTGCAATTGGAATGGTTCCTACCTAAATAACCAATTCTTGGGTGACTTGCCAAAGCAAGCTCAAGAAGAAGTAAAATATGGATCTTGGACCCATTAGAAAATATATATTATATTTTCCGCATTAATGGTGAGGGCTATTAATCCGAGAAAAATAGTGGGAGCTATATTTAATAACCTAGCCATTGTTGAATATAGTTAAATTCTTGAAAATACTAAAATTGCATATTTATTACTTTGTAGAAATCCAAATGGCAAACAATCACGCATCGACTTCATCCCTGTGATCTGTCCTTGAGAAGGACAAACTGTCTGGACCAAATTTCCTTGACTGGTATAGAAAATTAAGGATTTTCCTTAAGAAAGAAAAGAAGCTGTACGTCTTAGACAATCCTATTCCAGAATCACCCATGGTGAGTCTGTTCTAGCCGACGTAAGAGAACGTCAGAAACATATAGATGATTCTAACGATGTGACTTGCCGAATGCTCTTCACCATGACCTCTGAGCTTCAGAAGCAACACGAGAACATTGAATCCTATGATATGATCATACACTTGAAACAGGTTTTTCAGGAGTAGGCAAGGCATGAGCAGTATGAAGTGTCCAAGGCACTGTCAAGAGCAGTCTCGCATAAGGGAACCCAGTCGGGCCTCATGTACTTTGAATGATCGGGTACATTGAGAATCTCACGAGGCTGGGATTCCAACCCGGCCAAGAGTTGGCTACTGATCTTATCTTGCAATCGTTGCCTGACAGTTATAACTAGTTCATCATTAACTGTAACATGAACAAGATTAGTAAGACTCTTCCAGACTTGCTGAACATGCTAAAGACAACTGAACAGAGCATCGACAAAGGTAATGGAAAATCCATAATGATGGTGAGTAAGAAGAAGGGCAAGGGAGTTGCCTCTACTTCTAAAGGAAAGCGCAAGAAAGTTGCAAAATCCAAGGAAGCCCTTAAGCCTAATGGGGGTGTGGCTAAAGGTGATTGTCACTACTGTAGCCAGCAGGGTCACTGGAGGAGGAATTCGAGAATGGAGCAAAAGTTGCTGCATTGGATATAGGCGTTTATGAACTATCTTTGCCTTCGGGACTTATTTAGAATTAGAAAATTGCTATTATGTGCCTGCTATGAGAAGAAACATTAATTCCGTTTCTTGTTTGGACGAGAAGGGTTTTTTCTATTTCAATAAAGGACAAGTGTTGGTCCATTTATTTTGATAGTATGCACTATTGTAGTGCGCATTTGTCTAATGGATTGTATATCCTTGATCTAAATAATTCCGTCTATAACAAAAGTACTAAAAGGATTAAAACTAATGATTTAAATCCTACATATCTACTGCACTCTCGTTTAGGAAATATAAACGAGAAACACATTTCTAGACTCCATAAGGTTGGACTACTAGACTCATTTTATTTGGAATCATATGAGACATGCGAGTGTTGTATGATAGGTGTTAACTTATAGACTTCTAAGTGTGTTTTGAGAAGTAACTGTTTTGAGTGATGAAAGACAAAGACAAATTATTTATAAGGCTCCAAGGCCTTGATATACTGATCAGAGCTTCAAAGCTATGAGAAAAGCTTCATTATACTGTATGATCTAATAATCTTGTCATGCAGGTTGTATATCTGATATTTCAGATCAGAGAGCTATTGCAAATATATGTGCTATATATTCTTTATACATCTAACATAATTTCAGATATCCTTATCAGAGTGAATCAAAGATTTTTGGCCTTAATATTGAAAGACTGTGAAGCATGTTCAGAGCTTCAAGGCCTTGAGATGTGCCTTAAGCTGCTGACAGTTTTACAGAATTAATTTGATTCTCTCTTGCAGGATTTGATCTTTATTATTATGGTTGTTTAATGACTTCAATAAGTCTTAAACTAGTTTGTCATGATTTATATGTTTCAGAAGTTAGTTAGATTATTTTTTTATTCACTTGATCCAGTTCTTATTTAGAAACTGGAAATCCAAACAGACTTAGTTCTGTTATATTTCTGGATTTTGTTGTTGCTATGGTTTAATGTTGTTGCAGGTTTTTTTAAACGTGGAAATGCAATCTCAAAAAATTCCAACAGATATCTACTCAAAGATGTTTTAAATTGCAGTTGGAAAGAATGAGGATTTGTAGGAACTGAGATCCTAAAATCTCTCGTTCAGTTGCAGAGAGTGGATAAAAGACAGGTTTGAATTTTGAAAGAGATAGAAGCTTACAGAGAACTAAGAGGGGTGTGAAATATTTGTGGAAGACTAGACATTCAAACACACACACACATTCAGGCTTCAGTTACAGCTTCAGAAGATCAATCATTCTAGTTTACTGAAGAACACATCCAGGCCTTCACAAGCTCATTCTTCTACTATGTTCTTCTTCTGTTTTGTAATCTGCTTATCTTTTGTATATCTAAAACCTCACTAAACCTAGTGGTTGGTTGTTCAACTTTAACAACAAGAGGTTCTTGTTAGCTCAACAGTAAGTAGCTGTTACTAGATAGGTTTGGAACCACAAGGTGTATAGGTGTAAGGGAAGTCACTTAGGCTTGAAGATCTAGCGCTATTTATGTGTGAGTAATAAGAAGTGTTTGCCCAATCCTGATGAGATTAGATCCCTCAGGCAGAGATTAGGTCCATTGGGACTGAACTATGTAAAATGTCGTGTGTTCTTTACTTTACAGTTTTGTTATTTTCTGCTGCAAGCAACTCAAACCAAACTAGGGTTTATAAACTGTATAAATTGGTGGTAGTTCAAGGCCTTGAAACTTTCTGTTTGCCTTAGAAAATTTCTGACTAGTTTTCTTAAATCTCAAGGCCTTGAGATTTGACTTACTCACATATTCACTTAGTTAAAACTTGTTTTTAGCAAAAAGTTTCCATACTCTATTCACCTCCCCCCCCTTCTAGAGTATTTTGGTCCTGTATTTAGTCTACATTACAAACTTTCAATTGGAATCTGAGCTTGGGTCACTAATATAGATCTAAAAATCTTGTGACTATGACTAATGTAGGAGATGGTGGATTCTCACAAGTAAGGGCAGCAAACAGACCTCCATTGTTCAGTGGTGATAACTTCATGCACTGGAAGGCATTGATGAAGATGTTCATCATAGATCAAGACATGGAGCTGTGGTCAATAGTTCAGAATTGTTCTGATGTGTATCACACTACCATAGATGGAGTTAGATGCATCAAGTCTGAGGATAATATCTCAGTTATTGAACTACAAAAGGTATCAAAAAGTTACAAGGCTATAAATCTGTTATACTGTGCTCTTAATGCAGATGAGTTCAATAGAGTGTCAAATTGCAAAAGTTCCAAAGAATTATGGGACAAACTGGTTGTGACAGATGAAGGAACAAGTCAGGTTAAACAAACCAAGATTAACATACTTCTAAGGAAATATGAGTTGTTCAAGATGAACTCAGATGAGACCATCAAGGAGATGTTCAAAAGATTCACCGATGTGGTGAATAATCTGGAGTCATTGGGAAAGAATTTTTCAAATGAGGAAAAGGTCAGGAAAATTCTGAGCTTGATAAAAGCCAAGTGGCAAACAAAGACAACAGCTATTGAGGAAGCTCAGGATTTAAGTCTTCTTCAGCTAGATGATCTACAAGGAAAGCTGCTCACTCAAGAAACGTCTATGAAAGATGTAGAAGGTGATCTGAGTGGAAACATCAAGAACTTAGCACTCAAGGCTAAAGATAATGAAAAATATCAAAGCCTTGAGACTGAAGATGATCAAGATGATGAAGAGGCTTTAGCACAGACTTCCAAGGCCTTGGCCAGGATTCTCAAAAAGAAAAGAAATTCAGGTAACATGGACTACAACAGAGAGAGATCAAGACCTTCAAGCAGCAAGGACTACAAAGGTAAGTCTTCATCACAGTCACATAAAACTAAATAATAAATTGTTTTGAATGTGGTGATGAAGATCATTTAGTAAGGGATTGTCCAAAAAAGAATAAGAACATGAACTTTCAAAAGGAAGACAGTGACAACAGAAGAAAGAAAGCCATGATGGCCTCTTGGAGTGATTTTGATTCATCAAGTGACTCAGACAGAGAAGAAGACCAAGCAGATTTGTGCTTCATGGCTAAACATGATGAAGAAAAGTCTTCAGACAGACATATTGAGGAAATGGTAAAAAATATTCTTACTAGTCCTTCTGATGTACTTCCTGAAATTCTCAAGAGTATGTGTTTAAATGAGGAAATTTATAGAAATGAGATTTCTTCCCTAAACATTAAGATTCATGAGCAGGTAAAAGAAAACCTGGACCTAGTTTTTGCCAACAAAACTGTTGAAGTTTCTAAGACAAAAATCTAAAAGGACTTCAAAGCCTTGGATAGCAAGTTCAAAGCCTTGAAGGCACATATAAAAGAGATTGTTGATCAAAACACTCTCTTAACTGAAAGGTATGCTGATCTAAAGACTCGTTCAGAGGACATAGAACAACAAATATGTTCTTTGACTGAGAAACTTCAAGAGTCGAAAAAGGCCCTAGTCAGTTTTACAGGCTCAGAACATAATCTAAATCTCATTCTTGGAGGAAGTCTGAAATCAATGCATAAAAGTGGGATTGGGTACAATCCAAATTTTCCAAAGAAAATCTAAACTACTTTTGTCAAATCTGGTAGCAGAAATTCTCCAAAATGTCATTACTGTGGAAAAATTGGTCATATTAGATTAACTTGTGCCTTCAGAAGATCAGAACCTCACATTATGAGGAACACATATCCTCATCAGCTTAAGGGACATGTTAGGCAGATTTGGGTTGCAAAAGGAATTAAACCACCAAACACGGCTGATTCTGAGTACGACTCAAAGTTCTGCACTTGGTCTAACAGCCTGTTCAGTCAATGATTTACTTTTGCAGGATGTCACCAAGGCCTTGAAAGATCAGAAATGGATATTAGACAGTGGTTTTTCCAGACATATGAGTGGAAAGAAGTATCTTTTTACTGAGCTCACAGAAAAATCTGGAGGAACAATTACACTTGTTGACAAAGCAAAATGCAATACTATTGGTATAGGTAGTCTTGGTAATAGTTCTACCAACTCTATCTCTGATGTTTATCTTGTGGATGGACTTAAATATAGTCTGCTTAGTATTTCTCAGTTCTGTGATAAAGGTTATAAAGCTATATTTGACAAGGAGAAATGTGTGGTGCAAGATGAGAAATCAGGAGATTGCATACTCACTGCTCCTAGATCATATAATCTATATGCTATGAGTACTAACAGTGTTGCAGGTGAAAAGTTGAAATGCCTCAAGGCCTTGAAGGAAGATTCAAAGCTTTGGCATAGAAAGCATAGGCATATTAGCATACACACCTTTAATAAACTCATCTCAAAGGATTTGGTAAGAGGATTACCATCACAAAAAAATTCAGATGATGAGGTCTGCAAGGCATGTGTACAAGGTAAACAAACAAGAAGCTCATTCAAGTCGAAGAACTTTGTAAGTACTTCTAGACCCTTAGAACTGTTGCATATGGACTTGTGTGGTCATATGAGAGTTCAACATCCAAACTTTGTAAGAGGTATATGCTTGTGATAGTAGATGATTATTTTAGGTTTAAATGGGTGATGTTTATTAGAGACAAAACTGAAGCATTAACTGAATTTTCTAGACTGTGCAAAGAGCTTCAAACTATGAAAAATTTGTCTGTTGCTATTAGAAGTCATCATGGCAGGGAATTTGATCAGCTTGACTTTGATTTATTTTGTGCAAAGCATGGCATATCACACAACTTTTCTGCACCTAGAACTCCACAGCAAAATGGAGTAGTTGAGAGGAAAAATAGGACACTTGAGGATATGTCTAGAACCATGCTACTTGAAAGTAATTTGCCAAATTTCTTGTCGGCAGAAGCTGTTAATACTGCCAATTATGTGCTGAATAGATGTTTGATTAGGCCTATTTTGAAAAAGACTCCTTATGAACTGCTTAAAGGTAGGAAGCCTAGTGTCTCTTATTTCAAACCTTTTGTTTGTATCTGTTTTGTGCATAATAATGGTAGAGACAATCATGGTAAATTTGATGCTAGAAGTGATGAAGGTGTATTTCTTGGATATTCTCAAACTAGCAAAGCTTATAGAATTTATAATAGAAAAACCAAGATTGTGGAAGAGAGTATTCATGTGTTTTTTGATGAAAGTACTAAGGATTCTCTCAGTGAAAGTTTTGCAGATCTAAATTTGAATAAGCATGAGTCTGATGATGATGTTGTGAAAGAGGACAATGGCAAAACTAATGTGCAGAATCAATCAGTAGAATCTCAAGGCCTTGAACCCCCTGCAGAGCCAAAATCTCAAAGCCTTGAGACTGAAACTGAGACTTTATATGATGATCCCTCTACTGTTCCAAGAACTCAAAGCCTTGAAGGAAAATATTCCTAGATACAAAGGAAGAAGTTTAAGTATCTTGCAGATCATCCAGCTGACAATATCATATCTGATCCAACAACTGGAACTCAGACAAGAGGACAGTTGAAGAACTTGTGTGCTTTTAGTGCTTTTGTATCATTGATTGAGCCTAAGAATACTAAGGAAGCACAGGAAGATGAAGACTGGATCATTGAAATGCAAAGTGAGCTGAATGAATTTGAACGAAACAAGGTATGGAATCTGGTTCCCAGACCAAAAGAGAAATCAGTTATTGGAACCAGATGGGTGTTCATAAATAAGCTTGATGAGAATGGCAAAGTGGTGAGGATTAAAGTAAGACTTGTGGCACAGGGATACAATCAGGAAGAAGGTATAGATTATGAGGAGACATTTGCTCCTGTTTCCAGGTTAGAAGCTATTAGAATACTTCTTCCATTTGCATCTCACAATCACATAAAGCTTTATCAAATGGATGTCAAATGTGCTTTTCTGAATGGTTATTTACAAGAAGAAGTTTTTGTAGCACAACCTCCTGGTTTTGAAGATGAAAACTTCCCTGGTCAAACTTCCCTGGTCATGTTGACAAACTAGACAAAGCTCTTTATGGTCAAAAACAAGCTCCAAGGGCTTGGTATGATAGACTTTCAAAAAATTTACTTGACAATAATTTCAAGAGAGGTCTAGTAGATAAAAATATTTTTATTAAGTATCATGAAACTGATTTGTTAGTAGTTCAGATCAATGTGGATGATATTTTGTTTGGTGCTACTAATGATGCTCTTTCAAAAGAGTTCTCTAGTATGATGTGCAGGAAGTTTGAGATGAGCTTAATGGGAGAACTGAATTTTTTTCTTGGACTTCATATTTTACAAATGAAGAAAGGGATATTGTACATCAAGGAAAGTATACCAAGTACTTGTTGAACAAGTACAATATGACACAGTCCAAGGTGCTTAAAACTCCTATGAGTTATCACTCTCATTAGACAAGGATTCAAATGGTAAGAGTGTAAATCAAAAGGAATATAGAGGTATGATTGGATCACCTTTTTTATTTAACTGCTAGTAGACCTGATATTATGTTTAGTGTTTGCATGTGTGCAAGATTTCAGGCAGATCCTAAAGAATGTCATTTAACTGCTATCAAAATACTTTTTAGATATTTGAATGGAACGAAAGACTTGGGGCTTTGGTATTCAAGGAGATATAATATTATGTTGAGTGGCTATTAAGATGCAGATTTTGCAGGATATAAAGTAGATAGGAAGAGTACTTCTGGATGTTGCCACTTTCTTGGATCTTCACTTATAAGTTGGCATTCTAACAAGCAAAATTCTGTAGCATTATCAACTGCAGAAGCTGAATACATTGCAGCTGGAGCTTGCTGTGCACAAGTGTTGTGGATTGCTCAACAACTTAGAGATCTTGGCTGTAATTTCAGAAATGTGCCTATTCATTGTGACAACAAAAGTGCTATTTCGATCTCTAAGAATGCAGTACAGCACTCAATAACCAAGCATAAAGATGTGAGACATCACTTTCTTAGAGATCATGCAGAACAAGGTGATAGGGTTCTATCTTTTATTTCCACTTCTATGCAGATTGCTGATATTTTCACTAAACCTCTGCCAGATGATAGGTTTTCATCCCAAAGGCTTGAACTGGGTATGTTAAACAAGGATTCATTGGTTTAGGGGGAGTATTAGTACGTACTTGTGTTTATGTGTTGAAATCTCAAATTCGTAAAAGTATAGTTCAATGCTTTGAAATTTCTAAGACTGCAAAAATCTCAAGGCCTTGAGATTGTTCTCCAAGTTCTTGAAGCATCTGTATTTTTTTTAAAAAAAATCGAAAATCAAATATTATATGTTATCTCTTTAGATAATTGTATAATATTAGAATTACTCAGAGAATTTTCTAAAATATCCAAAAATATGTTAAAGATTCGGTTTGCATGTTGATTTCAGTAGAGTCCTATTATAACTCATTCTTTCAACCTACTTAAGTTGAAAGTCAGGGCTTTTTCTTCTTCATTCTCTCTCAATTCTCTACGTCTCTCTCCTCTCTCTCTCTATTTATATCAATCCCATTATTGTCTCAAAACCCTAAATCCTCAATTGAGCGCAAATCAGCCAGGATTCAACAACAGGGAAAGTCTTCTGGTAGATCTAAGAACACTCAAAGTTTGCATGAGGACTCACCTCCTGCAAAGGAGGTGAGTCCTCATGATCCACAGAAGGAGAAGATTGTGATCTCTGATTCGTATTCAGAAAACACTCAAAGTTTGCATGAGGACTCACCTCCTGCAAAGAAGATCAGAACATAAAAGGGATATGAAGGTTCAAGTATTGATCCACAGAAGGAGACAGAGGCTCAGGGTGATGATCAACCTAGGTCAGACAAGAAGAAAGGGGAGAGAAGAAAAAGGCTAGTGAAGAAGAGAAGGGGAAATCTGCTAAGGAAAGCAAGCAGAAGTCCACTGAAGGAGAACCAGAGAAGGAGAAACCTGCTGAGAAGAAATCAAGGGTTAAGGAAGTTGCTGCTGCAACCAAAAAGGGTTATCAAGGTAAAAATGTACTTCCTTCAGATTGGTTTCTTAGTTCTGAAGTTAGGACAGTTTCGATGGAAGGGTATGCATCATCTAAGGTTGCTTTCTGTAGCTTGATCTCTCAAGATTTATTAGATAAATTGGATATTGAATGTATGAGGAAGTTAGGGATTGTGCAGTTTGGAAGGTTTTAAATCCTATTTCTAAAGCTTATCCTAGGTTAACTAGGTTGTTTTATCTGAATTTGGTTCAAGAAGGGGAAGATAAATTGGTGTTAACTTCTAAGGTGGCTGGGATAAACTTAAGGCTAGATCATAGGAATTTTGACAAAGTCTTGGGCATTCCTAAGAAGTATAATTTTGGTGATCATCCTGAAAGGAAGGAGTGCCTAGAAGAAGCCAAAGCTATGTTCTTCATTGATGGTGTTCCCACTGGTCCCAAACAGTTGACACACTCTGTGCTCAACTGTGAAGCTAAAATTTTGTTTACAATTTGATGAGAAGTGTTGTTCCTAGGGAAAACTCAAAAGATTTGGTTACCGATAAAGTTTTTATCCTGATGTACCTGATATGTCAAGGGTTTGAGATTGACTTGCCAACAGTGATTATGGAGCATATGATCTACTGTGCTACTAGAACTAGAAACCATCCTCTCTCCTATGCCAACCTATTACCTCTTTTCTTTGAGCATTTTGAGGTACCAGTGAAAGGAGAGGAGAAGATAATTGGTGTTTTTGGGTTAATTGACGAGACTGCTTTATAGAGGATTGGAGTGGTTCAAACTGGAAAAGGTCATTCGAAGTTCTATTCAGAGTTTTCCAAAGCTGAGCTTGAGGAGAAAGATTTTGTTAAACCTAAGGGGGCTACAACAGCAAGAGGACAAGCAAATGAGGATTACTCTCTATTGGTTGAGAAGTTTGAAGAATAGCAGGTGGAGATTGAAGAGCTTAGACAAAGGCTGTTTCATCTATATTCTGAATTTAATCAGTTCAAGGGTTTGATGAATGTGATGAATGGAAAACTGGATGTTGTAATCAAAGGTTTGAACTTGGAAAAGATTCCTTCTACTAGTCATGACACTAGTGTTGATTGAGATGAAAGGCTAGGTGAATTATTGAAGAAGAAGAAGAAGAAGAAGAAGAAGAAGCCTATTCCAGTGGTGCTCACTTCCAAAAATCTATATGAGCAAACTGATGAAGAAGAAGCTGGTGAAGACACAGGTGTTGGTGCAACTACAGAGGGTGACTCAGTGCAGATTAAGAACAAGCAAGTGGATGAGATCATTGAGGAAGTTGTTTCTGAGGTAGATGCTGAACAAGAAGGGAATCAGTCTGCTGAAGATGCTGAAAGTGATGAAGAGGTTGGAGAAGGCTCAGAGAAAGGCAAGCATCAAAGAAGAAATGAATATTTGAGAAAACCAAACCCTTGATCCTTTCTTTCTTTCTTTTTATTTCTTCGTTTCTGTTCTCAAGGCTTTGACATTCAGTAGGAACTTTTTTATGTTAAGTTTATTTTAATACTTTGAGTAATGATCCAACATTTCTTCACCTTTATTTGATGAAAGTAAAAAAGGGGGAGAAATTATGTGTGCTATTTGTGTTACTCTTCAGCGTTTAGATAGATAATAATATTTTGAGTTTTTTGTGTTAATCAGTTGTGTTCTGTGATTATTGATGATCTGTGATTACTGGTTATCTGTTTTAATTTTGTTTGATTGGTATTACTGTTTATTGTTTCTGCAAATGATGATATCTAATTCTTACAAGAAGTTGCAGGGATATTTACACAAGATTATGGGTTTTGTCTTGCATCAAGGAGGAGATTGTTGACTCATAGACTTCTAAGTGTGTTTTGAGAAGTAATTGTTTTGAGTGATGAAAGAAAAAGACAAAGTATTTCTAAGGCTCCAAGGCCTTGAGATACCGATCAGAGGTTCAAAGCTTTCGGAATAGCTTCATTATACTGTATGATCTAATAATCTTGTGATGCAGGTTGTATATATGATATTTAAGATCAGAGATCTACTGAAAATATATGTGTTATATATTCTTTATACATCAAACATAATTGCAGATATCCTGATCAGAGTTAATCAAATATTTATGGTCTTAATATTGAAAGATTGTGAAGCATGTTTAGAGCTTCAAGGCCTTGAGATGTGCCTTAAGCTGCTTACAGTTTTACAGAATTAATTTCATTCTCTCTTGCAGGATTTGATCTCTATTATCATGGTTGTTTAATGACTTCTATAAGTCTTAAACTAGTTTATCATGGATTAAATGTTTCAGAAGTTAATCAGATTATTGTTTTATTCACTTGATCCAGTTCTTATTTACAAACTGGAAATCCAAAAAGACTTAGTTCTGTTATATATCTGGATTTTGTTGTTGCTGTGTTTTAATGCTGTTGCAGGTTTTTCAAACGTGCAAATGCAATCTCAACAAACTCCAACGGATATCTACTCAAAGCTATTTTAAATTGCAGTTGGAAAGGATGAGGATTTGCAGGAACTGAGATCCTAAAATCTCTCATTCAGTTGCAGAGAGTGGATAAAAGACTTGTTTGAATTTTGAAAGAGATAGAAGATTACATAGAACTGATAGGGGTGTGAAATATTTGTGGAAGACCATACATTCAAACACACACACATTCAGGCTTCAAATACAGCTTTCAGAAGATCAATCATTCCAGTTTCCTGAAGAACACATCCAGGCTTGCACAAGCTCATTCTTCTACTGTGTTCTTCTTCTGTTTTGTAATTGCTTATCTTTTGTATATCTAAAACCTCACAAAACCTAGTGGTTGGTTGTTCAAGTGAACAAAAAGAGGTTCTTGTTACCTCAAGAGTTAGTAGCTGGTACTAGATAGGTTTGGAACCACAAGCTGTATAGGTGTAAGGGAATTCACTTAGGCTTGAAGATCTAGGGCTGTTTCTGTGTGAGTAATAAGAAGTGTTTGCCCAATTCTTGTGGGATTAGATCCCTCAGGCAGAGATTAGGTCCATTGGGACTGCACTCTGTAAATTGCCTTGTGTTCGTTACTTTACAGTTTTGTTATTTTCTGCTGCAAGCAACTCAAATCAAATTAGGGTTTATAAACTTTTTAAAACTTGCCTTGAAACTTTCTGTTTGCCTTAAAAAGTTTCTGACTAGTTTTCTAAAATCTCAAGGCCTTGATATTTGAGTTACTCACATATTGACTTAGTTAAAATTTGTTTTTAGCAAAAAGTTTCCATACACTATTCAAACCCGCCCCCCCCCCCCCTTCTAGAGTATTTTGGTCATGTATTTAGTCTACATTACAAACTTTCATTAGGTAAAATGAAAAAGCCCCTTTTCAATAAGAAAGGTGAGAGGACTGGTGAGTTACTAGCGCTCATACATAACGATGTATGTGCCGTTTCCCAAGCCTTCCAGAGGTGGTTACACCTACTTGATTACATTAACTGATGACTTCAGTAGATATGGGTTTGTATACCTTATGAAGGTCACGTCCGAATCCTTTGAATTGTTCAAGGAATTAAAGAATGAAGTAGAGAATCAAATTGGTAAAAGTCTTAAGGCTTTGCGATCGGATCGTGGAGGAGAATACTTGAGCCAAGTGTTTGAAGAGTATTTTAGAGAGTGTGGGATAGTGTCCCAAATCACTTAACCCGAAACGTCGCAATGGAATGGTGTGTCCGAGAGGAGGAATCGCACACTATTAGATATGGTGCGATCTATGATGTGTCAAACAGATCTTCCAATATCATTTTGGGGAAATGCTCTATTTACTGCAGCTTTTACCATTAACTGTGTTCCATCTAAATCAGTCATGAAGACCCCATATGAGATATGGACTGGGAAACGTCCCATAGTGTCGTTTATGAAAATTTGGGGTTGCGATGTCTTTGTACAGCGTTTACAAACAGACAAGCTTGGACCCAAAGCGGATAAGTGTAAGTTTGTGGGATATCCTGAGGAAACGAAAGGATATTATTTCTACAATCCAACCGAGAAAAAACAGTTTGTATCTCGGACTGGCGTGTTTATAGAAAGAGAGCTAGTATCTAAAGAAGCAAGTGGGAGGACTTTAAACTTGAAGAAATTCAAGAACCACAAATCACTGAATCGGTGATGGAACATGATCGGGAACCGCAAGGTGTTGTGGAAGAACTTGTTCAAGTGCCATAGGAACTCCGTAGGTCAGGAAGGGTACGTCATGAGCCAGAGAGGTATGGACTTATCA
The DNA here is from genome assembly GCA_023055425.1 of Linanthus parryae. Taxonomy (NCBI): domain Eukaryota; kingdom Viridiplantae; phylum Streptophyta; class Magnoliopsida; order Ericales; family Polemoniaceae; genus Linanthus; species Linanthus parryae. The sequence goes on along the minus strand of JALGPY010000002.1, from coordinate 139,828,294 downwards.
TGACTGAGCCCGATGACATACCACTCATGGATGATTAGCATGCAACCCACGTGGAGGCCATGAGAGGCCGAAACTCAAAGAAGTGGCTAGAAAATGGATTCCATGTATACCAACAAAGTATGGACTTTAGTGGAACCACCTGAAGGGGCTCGGCCCATAGGGTGCAAGTGGGTCTTCAAGAAGAAGACCGACATGTATGGTAAGGTAGTTGCCTACAAGGGGAGATTGGTGGCCAAAGGTTATAAACAGATTCATGGTATTTACTATGATGTGACTTTTTCACCAGTCACCATGACTAAATCCATTCGAATCCTACTTGCTATTACAACTTACTATGACTATTAGATTTGGCAAATGGATATCAAAACAACATTCATTTATGGGAACCTCCGCGAGGATATGTACATGACACAACCTGAGGGTTTTGAAGATCCAGAGATTGCCAATAAAGTCTGTAAGCTGCAAAGATCCATTTATGGATTAAATCAAGCTTCTAGGAGTTGGAATCAATGTTCTGATGACGCGGTCAAAGAGTTTGGCTTCATCAAGAACGAAAATGAGCCCTTTGTTTACAGGAAGGTTAGTGGGATCTCTTTAGTGTTTCTGGTCTTGTATGTGGATGACATACTACTCATTGGAAATGACATTCCTACTTTGCAATCTGTTAAAGATTGGCTAGGAAAGTGTTTCGAAATGAAGAACTTAGGAGATGCATGTAGACAAGGTGTTGAATAGGTTCAACATGCAAGATTCCAAGAAGGGATTCTTGCCCTTGTCACATGGAGTCACTCACTCTAAGAATGACTGTCCTTCCAATGAGATTGAGAAGGACCGCATGAGTAGGATACCCTAAGCCTCGACCATATGATCCATCATGTACGCCATGTTGTGTACTAGACCAAACATATCATACATGTTGAGTGTGGTAAGCAGATATCAGTCCAATCCGGGTGAAAGTAACTGGATTGTTTTTAAGAACATCCTAAAGTACTTGAGAAGGAGTAAGGATGCGTTCCTAATATTTGGAGGTAAGGAAGATCTAAGTGTAATTGATAACACTAATGCAAGCTTCCAAACCGACAAAGATGACTACAGATCGCTGTCAGGATACGTATTTTTCCTGAATGGAAGAGCTGTGAGCTGGAAGAGTTCCAAGGAAGGGACAGTTGCGGATTCTACAACTGAAGCTGAGTACATTGCTAGTGCAGAAGCAGCGAAAGAGGCAGTTTGGATAAATAAGTTTATCATTGATATACGTGTGTTCCCTAGCATCGTGGATCCCATGGAGTTGTATATTGACAACTCCGGAGCAATCGCACATCACACCATAAATCAAAGCATTTTCTTAGGAGATTCCATCTTATTCACTATATGATCGACAGAGGAGATGTGAAGATGTGCAAGATTCAAACGGATGACAATCTTTCGGATCCGCTCACAAAGCCACTTGCGCAGCGAAAGCATGAAGGGCACGCTAGATCTATAGGCATACGAGATGCACCAGATTGGCTCTAGTGAAAGTGAGAGACTGTTATAATAGGTTCCCTAGAGGCAATCTATATTTAGTATGAACGCTAGAATATTCATTTATTAATTATTTTGATATTTAATATAATGAAGTCCTTAGATACAATGTGTTGTTTATCTTAAATATCCCTAGTCGATTATATTGGTTAATAGGATTATCAAATATAGACTAGTATGTGTTTAGATTGATATGGAGATATCAAGTCTAACACATGGGTATGGATTAGGAGTAATGGCGTACTGGATTGACCCACGACGAGAAGGATACATCAGATTATGTCAAAGTAAAAATCGCTTCTCGTAGTGCTAATAATATTGTAATCCTTAGACTTGAAGTCACTACATACTCTAGTTGTGGAATATCATGCTTTGATGTTATCCAACGTTGCCCCTTAACCGGGTAACTATAAAGATAGCTATCGGGCATGATAGGAAGCAAGCTTAGAGATCGTAGTGACATAGAGAGGATTTGTCCCTCCCACATAATGGGATCAAATATCCATGGCCACTAGAGGGATGGTGCTTATTGAATGTCTGGCCAGACTCAGATAAATCAATATGGATATATTGATGTTATCTGCTTGCATAAGCATATTCCCAAGATCGAGAAACTATGGATTGGATATACGAGTGTGAATATTATGTCTCGTGTCCAATCCTGATTTAGAGACATAGGGATAATACAATATGTGATATTGGGCACAAGGTTTGTCGACATCACTGACTTATTTCCATTAGTTGGGTTGCATGGATGTGTTGCTAGACACCGCTCCATGTTAGTAATAAGTTACTACCAACTAAGTAGAAACCTATGGGGTCACACACCGGATGGATTAAATTGGATATAGGTATTAATTATTTAGACTAATTAATAAAAGGATCATAATGCAAACACAAGAAAACTCAGTAGGACTAATTTGCATGTGGGCTAATCCATGTAAGGACATGATTAGTATTGGGGCCTTTATGTAGTTAATAAAGAGTTATGACTATATAAAGGAACTCTAGCATGTTATTTCTGTACAGAAGTCATTATTTGAGAGAACTTAACAAAGAAAGAGAGAGAAATAGACAAGGAAGGCTGAAGCCAACCCTGTCCGCCCCCTCTTTGGAGCCGTTGGCCTCCTCTTTGCCGTGGCTCCTCCTCGGTTTGCGTGATCTCCTTCCTCCTTCTTACATTGCTAGCACATCGCGGTGAGAAGGAATCCAAACAAGATCCAAGGTATGGATATTCATAGACACGAAGACACTATTCTTCGTGTGATCTCCCAAACCAAGGTACACATCTTCTATGCTCTTATCATGTTATGATTCGCTCTTCATGTGATCCTTGGTGGGCTTTGAGAAGAAAATTTTTGTTATTCCATTGCGTTACCTACGTGAAAACCCAACAGTGGTATCAGAGCCACAGGTCGTAGTGCATAACATGATTTTATGTGTTACGATTTCAGTTTATACACCGTTTTATTCATATTACGCGAAACAGAAATTAATTGACATAGTAGATGCAAATTGAATTTGATTCAAGACAAACAAGATCTAGTTTAACATTGGATTTGTAAATTGGTGAGTTTGATCACATAGGATGTGAATAATTGTGTTTTTGAAAATTAGGGTTCTTGCCATATAATTGGAAAAGGGGTTTTTCAATTATGGAAACAACCATGCTTGGGCAACAAGTAAGGAAGGGGAAGGAAGCTAGGGCCGAAACCCTAGCCGCCGCCCCCTCTTCCTTGTGCGCCAAACTAGGCCCCGGGTCACCTAGGGGATACTGGCCTAGGGCCAGCCCAGGGTGGCGTGCCACGGTCCATATGGGTTCGGCCTATACCTAGGTTGGACCTGTTGAACCGTTGTGACCCTAATTACCCAATTTCAACTAAAATTGAACAAGCGCGTTAAAAATTGGTTTTAACTGTATTATGTGATTTCTTGCATGGTGGATGGATATGGCCTAGGTTGTGGATGTTTATGTTTTTTTGTGGTTTGGTTTACGGCATGCGTGTTGATCAAATTAATGTAATAGTTAGTTAATTTTACGGCCTGCTAACTGATCATCTTCTCAACATGTGAGGTTTTATTTATTTATTTATTCTAGATGTTAGTCTAGAATTAGAAATATTTAGATGATAGCCAGGAACATGGAGAAGAAGACCGGAGGACCAAAGAAGCCACAAAGACGATGAAGACCCATCCTAGACGCGCGGAGCTATAGTGGAGCAAATGGAGATGATCTTGACACTTTAGGGCATATAGATATTACCATTGGCTTGGTAATATCTTAGTCTAGGGGCCATATCCATGCCAAGTTAATATTTCTTTTGTGGATGTTTATTATTTATATCTTGTTATTTAACAAGATAATAATAAACAAGTATTATCTATTATTGTAGATTTCCCAATCGAAATAAGTAGATCATGTGGATGGGATCAACCAACGAATAATGACTATTACATCCCTCAATGGAAATATTGAGTTTTTCCTTCTCTTGCCTAAACACCCTTCATGATTAAAGTCTATTAAATTCGGGCTTGCCAAAGCAAGGCGTTTTAACTTACCTTGATATGATGAGGATGACACAATCAAGTAATGTGTGATTGTTGAAGCAAGAGGTTGGACGCAACTGGGTAAAATCAATTGGATTAATGTGCCTAGAGGCATGAGAATTAGTTGTTATCTAAAGGGTAAAGAATAATGAGTTATTCGCCTAATTGGACCAAGAGTTGCATGGGATGCAATTGGAATGGTTCCTACCTAAATAACCAATTCTTGGGTGACTTGCTGAGCTCAAAAAAGAAAGTGAAATATGGATCTTGGACCCATTAGAAAATATATATGATATTTTCCGAATTAGTGGTGAGGGCTATTAATATGAGAAAAATAGTGGGAGCCATATTTAATAACCTAGCCATTGTTGAATATAGTTTAATTTTTCAAAATACTAAAACTGCGTATTTATCGTTTTTTAGAATTCCAAATGGCAAACAATATAGCATCGACTTCATCCCTGTGATCTGTCCTTGAGAAGGAAAAAATGTGTAGAACAAATTTCCTTGACTTGTACAGAAACTTAAGGATTTTCCTTAAGAAAGAAAAGAAGCTGTACGTCATAGACAATCCTATTCCACAACTACCCCTGGATGAGTCTGTTCTAGCCGACGTAAGAGAACGTCAGAAAAACATAGATGATTCTAACTATTTGACTTTCCTCATGCTCTGCACCATGACCTCTGAGCTTCAGAAGCAACACGAGAAAATGGATGCCTATGATATGATCATGCACTTGAAACAGTTTTTTCTGGAACAGGCAAGGCATGAGCGGTATGAAATGTCCAAGGCACTGTACAAGAGCAGTCTCGCAGAAGGGAACCCAGTCGAGCCTCAAGTAGATATGTGACCGACTTCACAACTATTTGTGATACACGCAGCAATCATACTCACACTTGTGGTAACCAATCTTCGACATGAAGCTTTCAAAATCACTTGTACCATTGCCTTGGCGACTAATTAAGTACGTAGAGAGATCTCTTCAGCTTGCACACATGGTTCTCTCTTCTGGGAAATTGGAACCCCTCCGGTTGGCTCTTGTATATCTCTTTTTCCAACTCTCCACGTAGGAAAGTTGTCATGTCATCCAATTTCTCAAGCTCTAGATCGTGGTATGCCACTAAAGCTGTTAGCACCCAAATAGAAGTACGTGAAAGGTTGTAATGCATGTAGAATAACATGATCTAATACTCTAGAGAGGGGGGGGGGGGGTTGCATAGATTATGAAAACTTTTTCTCAAAACAAGCCTTTTAAAACTTTTAAGCAATTGTGCATCTGATATCTCAATGCTTTGGAAAAGATTTGAGAAGCTAGAGACATAACTCACACTCACAGAAGCTTTACAGCTTTGAGATTGGAAATCATCCAAAGCTTTGGAGGTGCCTGTTCTTAACTGGAATGAAAAGCAACAAAATAATTAATAAGAACACATGGATTTTTACAGAGTTCCTTCACAATTGGACCTAATCTCTTCCTAAGGGATCTGATCCCTCCAGGATTTCGACACAACTTCTTCTTAAACACCCAGACATAGCCCCAGATCTCAAGCCTAAGTGAGCTACCATACACTTATAAAGCTTGTGGTTGCCAACCAATCTAGTTACCAGCTACAACCTGTTGAAACAATAAAAACGTCTTGTTGTTCACTTAAACAACTAAACAACTAAGTTTTTTGAGGTTTTAGAACGATAGAATGAATAAAACAATTCAGTAAAAGTAGAAGAACTCAGAAAAGATAATTGATGAGGCTTGGAAGATTTCTTTTGATATTATGAATGATCTTCTCCTCTTGAAGTGTTGAATGGCCTGGTTGTTTGAGGAGTTCTGTAACTAGATCTCTCTTGTTTGTGACTCACTTCAATTCCCACGTTGATCAACCTATCTCTGTGTGTATCTCTCTTCAAAATTCAAACTCTAATCTTTGCTCAACAGTCTGCAACAACTCTGAGAGATTTTAGGAACTGAATTCCTATAAATCCTCTCCCAAATATGCTTCTTTCAATAGCTATGCTTGGATAGCTAACTGAGTTGTTTATGAACATTGTAACGACTAACAAACCTGCACAAACTCAACAAAAAAGATCAAGAAACATCTAGAGAAAATGGCAACAAGATATGATCTGTAAAAGACATACAGTTCATAGTTTCTATATACAACTGAGTAGATATAACTTGAATCAATATCAAACAAGTAGTAAAGAGTTAGAATAACTCAATACCCAGTTTTGAATCCAACTAATCCAACCTGAATACACAGATTAGTTAGATGAACTTAGGAGTATGTAGTCATCATGAAATCTCAAAGCTTTGGAACTTTGACTGCTAGTTCACAAGAGTGAGCTTTGATGCTCAATCCTGCAATCTTTGTTATACAATACAAAACAATACTCAATAATATTTGTAGAACAAATAAGTGAATGATAAACTCATTCTCCAATCCAATTTAATAAACCTGCAAACACAAAGACATATAAGTACAATATTATCATATGAACACTATAGTATCCCAAAGCTCTGTAGCTTTGATACTTAGTGTTGTTTTCTAAATTTTTGATTCTGGATTTCATCATCAAGGAACAAACGCTCCCCCTAAGTTTATGAACTCTATTAAATTCTCAAGAGCTACTGATCTATCAATCTCCCCCCTTGATGAAGACAAAACAAATATAATTGATATTCAAGATTTCATGAAATTCCTGCAACTAAAAAACAGGAATAAGACTAGACAATATGAAATCAGCACATAACAATTTGTTTCAACATATTACAGCACACAAAATCATAAAAACAAAATGTTTCATCGAATAAGAACAAAAAACCAACATCGTAACGTATCCTTCCAATATTATTTCATAACCGTAAAACTAGAAAAACTAAAACATAAAAAACTAGCACATAAGCAATAACCTTGTCTCCCCCCCCCCTCCGCTTTTGAATTTCATCAAAAGAGTAGAAGAAATGTTGGATCATGTTCAGAGGTTTTTATTTTAAACAAAATACTTTAGGACATAGACGAAAAGATAGAATGAGAAGAAAGAAACGAATGAATGGGCTTGAAGGCTTTGAAGTTCCAGCTCTAGTACATTTCCTTGCAGAATTATTACCACTCTGAGCTTTTCCATTGCCTTTGTCCTCAGTTTCCAATTTCTCTTCCTCAGCTTTTCAGTATCTGACAATTCTTCAGCTTCATCTTTCACTTCCACCTTCTTAGCCTGTTCATCACCCTCTTTACCTTGTACTTCAACATTATCAACTTGAATATCAGCCATCACTTCAGGAATAACTTCATCAAATTTAGCAGCTTCTTTCTCAGCAGTTTCCTCATCATATTGCTCAAACATATCTTTAGATGAAAGAACAATTGGGACATTCTTTTTCTTTTTATGTTTCTTGAAAGCTTCCCCAATGATCTCACCTGAATCAATACTGGTGTCTCTGCTTTCTAAAGATGAAATCTTCTCTAAGTTCTAGCCTTTTGATAATCACATCTAGTTTACCATCCATCAAACCCTTGAACTTCACAAAGTCAGCTGACAGATCAAATAATCCTTGTCTAAGATCTTCAATGCCATCTTCTAATACTTCAACCTTGTCAAGAATCTGTGAGATGCCTAAGCTACCAGGTACCTTAGGTTTTGTAGCTGCTCTAGGTATGATGAATTCTTTCTCCTTCAACACTTTAGCAGTCAACTGAGAATAGAACTTTCATTTTCCTTTAGAAGTCTGAACTATCCCAATCCGATGAAAAGATGCCTCATCCACAAACCCGAAACCATTTGTGATTTTCTCCACATCCTCCAAAGGGACTCCAAATTGCTTAAAAAACAATGGCAACACATTGGCATAGGGCAAAGAATGATTCCTATGTTCCATATCAACAGTAGGAAAATCAACTTAAAACCCTTGACATATCAAATACATAAGTATTAAAACCCTGTCTGTCACCAACTCTTTGGAATGCTCCCTGGGAACTACACATCTCATGATTAAGGAGAACAAGATTTTGTCTTCACTATTAAACACAAAATGTGTTAACTATTTGGATCTAGTTGGGGTTCCATCTAAGAAATACATGGATTTTGCTAACTCCAAACATTATCTCACATCTGGATGCTCATTTATCTTGTATTTCCTATGCACTCCCAAGAATTTGGCCAAAATCCAATGGTCTAGCTTCTTGTCAATCCCAGCAACCTTAGAGGTCAAGATAAATTTATCACTATCATCCAATTATTGACCCAAATTCAAGTAGAAAAGGCTAGTTAACCTAGTATATGCCTCTGAAGATGGATTCAATAACTTCCCAATATAAGACTCTATTAACTTCCTAATGTTGCATACTATATCCAAGTTCTCCAATAAATCATAAGACTAGATTAGGTAATTTTTGACGATGCATACCCATCCATCCACACAGCCTTAACTTCAAAATTTATAAACCAAGACTCAGGTAAAATATGCTTACAAAAACCAGAAGCCTTCTTGGTCACTATGCTTAACCCTCTTCTTCTCAGATGGTGGATCACCCTTCTTATCCTCTGGTTTCTTTTTCTCTTGAGATGGAACACTCTTCTTCTCAGCTTTCTCTTCAGCAACCTTCTTCTTCTTATTATTACTAGATTGATATCCTTGATCTTGACTCCCCTGTTCCTTCATTTTCACTACTTTCTCTGTTGCACAATCAGATTCAGACCCAGCTTCTGGGTCTTCTTGAACTTCTTTCTTCTTCCCGATCTTTTTTCATGGTGGAGAAGTCTCATGAACACTTATTGTCTCCTAAGAATATGATCCATGAATGGTGATCTTCCTATTTTCCTTTCTCTTAATCCTCTTCCCAGAACTATGACATTGCTGCTTGATCCTCTCTGATTTTCGCTCCATTGGGTTTAGAGTTTCAGAGGGTTTGAGAAAGAAATTGGGAGAGAGAAAGAGACAGAGAAAAAGAGGTGAAGAATGAGAGAAACAAGCCCTAAAGTTGGATTAAGTAGGTAGAAGAGTTTGATGGAAAGTATGATTGCATGAAAATCAGATTTTAAAATATTTCAAAAATATATTTTAGGATGTTTTGTCAAAATCTTTGAACGTGTTAAATATTCTGTAATTATCTAAAAGATACTACACAATATTCCATGACGTAGTTATTAAAGAAAAAACTCTTCATATAAATCAAAGCTATTCAAACAGTGGTTCAAGGCTTTGAGAAATTTCAAGACTGCTAGAAGACTTCAAAGCTTTGAAGCATACTTTCAAGCCTAGGAAAGTATGATCGGAATGAGCTCATTGAGTGTTGTGGCTGTTGCTTCAAAATGAGCTCCATTTATACTGATCAGAAGCTCTGCAAATCTTCCCAAATTTTCATCAACAACCTTCCTATTTTGTAGGCAGCAATTTTGACTCTCTTAACAGCCTTCTCCAAAGGATAGTTGATCATAATAATTAGAGATACTGTTGTGATCTTCTCTTTAAACGAATTGAGAAGCTGTCATGAGTGTCTGATTGATCACAGAATCATCTTCTCTTAATTTTTCCTTTCCTGCAAAAGCCAAATTAGGAAACCAATACTGCAAACTTAGGAAATAAAATTTCCCTGCAAAACTGAGTCAAACAGATTGATTAAATGGTGTTATATATATCAAAACAGTTTGTCTTTCATCATCAAATGATAACAAATCAAGCATAGGAGTGATGGACATAGAATCAAATCAGAAGAGTTCAGAAAAACTCACCCTTAGAACATGCATACAGGTAAGACAGTTTTAAGCCTTTGAATCCTGATTCAAGGCCTTGAAATAGCTGTACCTGTGAAACTTGATTCAAGGCTTTGAAAACTTGTTCAAGGCCTTGAAATAATTTATTATTTCAAGTCCATAAACATGTGACCTTACAGCTTGATATAAGAAACACTTGGCTTTCTACTTATAAGAAGTTCATAAGGAGTTTTCTTCAAAATAGGCCTGATCAAACATCTATTGAGCACATAATTAGCAGCTTTAACAGCTTCTTACCACAGATAATTTGGCACATTGCTTTAAGTAGCATGGTTCTAGACATATCTTCAAGTTTCATATACTTCCTCTCAACTACTCCATTCTGCTGAGGAGTTCTTGGTGAAAAAAAGTTGTGTGAGATTCTATGCATTTCACAAAATAAATGAAAATAAATCTGATCGAATTTGCTACCATGACCACTTCTAATTGATGCAACATGTAAGTTTTTCAAAGTTAGAAGCTCCTTATAAAGATTTTAGAATTCAGATATAAATATAGAGTAATCATCTTCCAAAACAAGCATATATCTCTTACATTTGGGTTTCTGAACCCTCATAGGACCACACAAGTCCATATGCATCAATTCTAAGGGTCAGGAGGTACTTACAAATTTCTTGGCTTGAATGAACTCTTGGTATGTTTACCTTGGGTACATGATTTGCAAATCTTATCATCTTTAAGTTTCACGTTTGGTAATCCTCTTACCAAGTCTTTTGAGATGAGCTTATTCATTGTATGCATGATGATACGCCCAAGCTTCCTATTATGAAGCTTTGAGTCTTCCTTCAAAACTTTCAGACACTTCAGACTTGCACCTGCAACTTTGTTAGTACTGAAAGCATAATCATTGTGTGACGTAGGAAAATGAGTATGCAATTTCCAAATTTCTCATCTTGCACCACACATTTCTTCTTTTCAAATACTACTTTATTCCCTCTGTCAAATGGCTGAGATATACTTTAGAGATTATACTTTAAACCTTCAACAAATAGACATCTGAAATTGAACTTGCAGAATCATTACCAATTTTACATATACCAATAATGTTGCACCTAGCTTTTTCACAAAGTGTGATTGTTCCTCCTAATTTCTATTTAAGCTCAGTGAATAAAGATATCATTCCACTAATGTGCCTGGAACATCGACTATCCAAAATCCACTTTTGATCCTTCAAAGCTTTGGTGACTTCCTGCAAAGTGTAGAATTTAGATTCATACGCAGAATCAACCATGTTAGGTGGTCTGATTCCTTTTGGAACCCAAATCTGTCTCACTTGTCCCTTAAGCTGATAAGGATATGTATTCCTCAAAATGTGAGATTATGTCCTTCTAAAGGGGCAAGTTAACTTCAAATGTCTAATTTTACCACAATAATGGCACTTTGGAGAATGTCTGCTTCCTGATTTTACAAATGTGGTTTGGTATATTTTTGTAAAATTTGGATTATAACCAATTCCACTTATGTTAAAAGAATGCATATCACTCCAAGCATGAGATTTAGTTTGTGTTCTGAGCCAGTAAAGGTTGAGAAGATCTTCTTAGATTCTTGAAGCTTCTCAGTCACTGAAGTTTTCTGTTGTTTTAAATCATCTGAATGACTATTTTGATCAACATACTTATCAGCTAGAGTTTTGATCAACAACTTTTTGGACTTGTGTCTTCAAAGCTTTGAATCTGAAGTCCAAGGCTTTAAAGTCACTATCAATTTTCAACTTAGTCGCTTCAAGACACTTTTTTTGAAAAATTAAATATAAATTCTCCTTTGCTATCTCATGAACGTTCACTTTCAAAGAATCAATCTCATTATGGTAACTTTCCACATTCAAAAACATACTTTTGAGAATTTTAGGCAAAACATCTGAAGGACTAGAACATCGATTCTTTACCATATCCTCAATATGTTTATCTGAGCCTTTTTCTTCATTATTCACAGCCATTAAGCAGAGATTTGCATGTTCTTCATCAGATTCTAAGTCTGTTGAATTATTCGAATCACTCCTAGAAGCAACCATTGCTTTATTCCTCCTGTTGTCATTTTCCATTTTGGAAAAATGCCTGCTTTTCTTCTTTTCAGGGCAATCTCTCACAAAGTGATCTTCATCTCCACATTCATAGAAGTTCATAACTCTAGGTTTATATGAATGTGAAGAAGATTTACCTTTCTGACCCCCAGTGAGGATCTGAATTTTTCTTTGTTGAAGACCTTGTTTCGAAAGCTCTTTTTCTTATTCAGGATTCTGGCCAAAGCTTTAGAGATCAAGGCCAAAGCTTCTTCATCATCATCATCCTCCTGTTCAAGCCTTTGAGATTTCTCATTGTCTTTTGCCTTGAGTGCCAGGTTCTTGATGCTGTCACTCATGTCACCACCCACTCCCTTCATTGAAATCTCATGAGTGAGTAGTTTGCCTTGTTGATCATCTAGCTCGAAAATACTTAAGTCCCGCGCTTACTAAATTTCAGTTGTCTTAGGCTCCCACTTGGATTTTGGTAAGCTTCTAAGTATCTTCCTGACTTTCTCTACATTTTAAAAAGTTTTTCCCAAAAATTCCAAGTTGTTCACAGTAAACCTCTTGAACATGTCCTTTTTGGATTCAGCAGAATTCATCTTAAACAGTTAATACTGTCTCAGAAGGATGTTGAATTTATTGTGCTTGACGTGGCTAGTTCCTTCTTAGGTGACAGTCAGCTTATCCCAAATCTATTTTACACTCTTGCAGTTGGATATTCCGTTGAAATCATTTGCACTAAGATCACAATATAATATGTTCTAAGCTTTGTAATTCCTTTATACCTTTTCTAGTTCGGTAAGTGAGAGATCTTCATCTGGTTTGACAGTCTTGATTCCATCAGAGGTAGTATCGAACAAGTTGGGACCATTAACAACAATAAACCATAGTTCCATGTCATGTTCTATTATGAACGATTTCATCAGAGCCTTCCAATGCACAAAGATATCACCACCGAACAGTGGAGGTCTATTGGCTGCTCTTCCCTTAGAGAATCCTTCATCACCAACATTAATCGCTGTCACAAGATTGTAAGATCCTTAAACAGTGACCCAATATCTGATACTAGTTGTGATACAAGTAGAATAACATGTTCTAATACTCTAGAAGGGGGGTTTAATAGAGTATGGAAACTTTTTCTCAAAGCCAGCCTTTTAAAACATTAAGCAATTGTGCAATTGATATCTCAAAGCTTTGATAAAGATATGAGAAGCTAGAGATATAACTGACACTCACCGAAGCTTCAAATCTATTGGAAATCTTCCAAAGCTTTGGAGCTGCCTGTTCTTAACTGGAATGAAATGCAACAAAATAAATAACAAGAACACATGGATTTTTACAGGGTTCAGTCACAATTGGACCTGGTCTCTGCCTGAGGGACCTGATCCCTCCAGGATTTCAACAAAACTTCTTATTAATAACGCATATTTATCCCTAGATCTCAAGCCTAAGTGCGCTACCTTACACTTATACAGCTTGATGTTCCCAACCTATCTAGTTACTAGCTACAACCTGTTGAAATAATAATAACCTCTTGTTGTTCACTGAAACAACTAAACTACTAAGTTTTGTGAGGTTTTAGAAACATAGAATGAATAAAACAATTCATTAAAAGTAGAAGAACTCATAAAAGATATGTTGAGAAGCTTGGAAGAGTTCTTATGATATGATGAATGATCTTCTCCTCTTGCAGTGTTGATTGGCCTGGTTGTTTGAAGTGTTTTGTAACTTGATCTCTCTTGTTTGTGACTCTCTTCAATTCCCACGTTGATCAGCCTCTCTCTGTGTGTCTCTCTCTCTTTTAAATTCAAACTCTAATCTTTTATCAACAGTCTGTAACAACTCTGAGAGATTAGGAACTGAATTCCTATAAATCCTCTCCCCAGATATGCTTCTTTAAACAGCTATGCTTGGATAGATAATTGAGTATTTTATGAACGTTGGAACAACCAACAAACCTATACACACTCAGCAACAAAGATCCAACAACATCTAGACAAAAGAGCAACAAGATCTGATTTGTAACAGACCAACAGTTCATGAAAAACTCAGCTAATTTTGTCTCTAGTTAAATTAAGTTTCTATATCCAACTGAGTAGATATAACTTGAATAAATATAAAACAAGTCATAAAGAGTTAAAATAATTCAATAATTATAATACAACTAATCCAACCTGCATACAAAGATTAGTTAGGTGAACTTAGCAGTATATAGTCATCAGAAAATCTCAAAGCTTTGGAGGTTTGACTGCTAAACCACAAGTGTGAGCTTTGATGCTAAATCCTGCAATCTGTGTTATACAATCCAAAAAAAGACTCAATAATATTTTCAGAATACATCTTATACTATAGTAAGTATTAGTGCTAGTTGTTTAGCTCTAGTTATAGTAGTAGTGGCTCCAACTAGTAATAGTTTTATCAATCACTTGCCTGTGTCAGGTGCTACCTCCTACTAGTTCATGTTGATTAGTTGGTAGATGAAAAGAGATTACTACTACGAGTACAATGTCTTTCTTTTCTAGTAGGTCCTTCATTATTAACACAAGATATTACTCATTCTTCAATCCAATTCAATAAACCGGCAAACACAAAAACAGATAAGCACAATATAATCATATGAACACTACAGTATCTCAAAAGCTTTGAAGCTTTGATACTTAGTGTTGTTTCTCAACTTCTGATTCTGGCTTTCATCATCAAGGAACAAAATCTCCCCCTAAGTTTATGAACTCAATTCAATAATCATGAGCTTTTGATCTATCAGTATGTCTGACCACCAGGGAGAAAATATTGTTTTATTCAACTCCCTCTTTCTGACTGAACCCTCTTGCAACTAGCTTTGCCTGAAACTCGACGCCCTCCCCAGATGTAGTTCCTTCCTTTCCTCTAAAAACCCAACTTGCAGCTGACTATCTTCGTTCTCGCAGACAATTTAACAAGTTTCCAAGTCAAGTTCTTGCTAAGAGACTCCATATATTCTCCCATCGCGGTAATCCATTGTGCTGACTCAGAACTAGTTATAGCGGCCTTGTAGGAGGATGGCTCATCCTCTACCTCTTCCACTACCGGTAATGCTTATCCAACCATACCGTCATCCTTGTATCTCGCTTGAGGCTTTATACTCTCCTTGGTCTTCCTTTAGCAATACGTTGATGAAGTGGTTGATCTATTAGAGATGCATCCTCACTATCAGAATCATCTGCTTCTTCCTCTTAGGCTTCTGGCGGCGGTGTAGGGATTTCATCATCCTTAGGATCATTAAGATCAGAATCTCCCTCCACCTTCTTCTATGCATCTCCAAGCTCCACCTCCACGAAATTATTCAGCATGGGACTCTCATCAAAGACTACACTTCTGCTTAGTATAATCTTGTTGTCTGCCCATATCTTGTACGAATTCACATCTATTCCGAAACCCATGAATAGTCCCTTCTTATCCCTTGATTCTAGTTTTCCATTATCAATGTGATAATAGGCATCACAACCAAAAACTCTCAAATTCTAGTTATCCACCGCTCTACCGGACCAGACTTCCTTAGGAATCTTTCATCCTATACCTGTGTGCAAGCTCTGATAATGAGAAAGCATGCCATGGAAACTTCCTTTCCCCAAAATCCTCAAGAAAGACATTCATTTGAAAGCATGCACATTTCTTTCGCTGAAGTGTCTGATGCTACATCGTAATTCTGCGGTGTGTGTCGAACGGTGCTATGGCGTGCAATACCATGATCCTTGCAGAATCCATCAAACTCTAATCAACAAAATCCTATGTCATTGTCCGCGCGCAGCCTCTTCACCTTCTTTCCCACCTTATTCTCTACCAGTTTCTTCCACTCCTTGAATCTTGCGAAGGATTCACTCTTATGCTTCATCACAAATATCGATATGAACCTAAGCTCTGATACCAGTTTTTTATGCAATTCACGATCGCTCTCACCTTGCGAATACTCAATAAAATATGCAAACACACAATTTAACGTGGTTCGCTTGCTCAAATCGAGCTAACTAAATCCACGGGAAAGAAACACCTTTGTTCACTTGAGGAGAATGTCTCAAAATGCTTACATACAATTCTAGGACCCCAAAGGACTCTTTTATACTTCCCAAAACCCACCCCAGGCCAAAAGGAACTGTTTGCGTCCTTATTTGCTGCCTTCATGACTTGTTCGTACGAACATACATTATGTTCGCACGAAAAAACTCATATTCATACGAGAACATGTTCGCATTAACTGAAATCTGTTCTCAAGAGAACAAAGTCTAATCCTTGGCTTTCTTTTAATCTTGTTGCTTCATTGTTCGGCCTCCCTCTTCAAGGCACGATTTTAATGGTCTATCTTATTATGCAGGCCAAACAGATTGTATTTTCGCATAAAGAGATTTTACAAAATTTGTTAGGTAGATTATAATCTTATTTGTAACTTTGATATCCTGATATTCAATTATATCCCACAGTTCTTCAGAAAGAACTGGTAAGGCACTCTTAGTTTTTGATAATTCAATCCCTCTGAAAAAATGAAAAGTATGAACTCAGGGGAAGTTTATCTTTGAAGATCATTAAAGACAGTTTCTAATGAGACAAGTCTCAAAGCTCCAAAGCTTTGAATGTAAACTACTGCCTAATATGAATTTGTGAACTGTTAACTAATAGTTCCTTTATTGCAGGCTTGGAATTGGATTAAATAATGTTTAAATTTCTCTTGAAAATATTCTTAAGCTAGTTTATTGTGTTTCTAACACTAACAGATCTCTCAGTACGAACGCATCAAGTATCAAAGCACATTCAAGGACAAAGCTTGGAAGGATATCTTAATCTCCAAAGCTTTGGAGGATTATCTTAAGCCTCTGAAATTTATTCTAATTCTTATATGATTCTTTTGCAGGATGTTACAGTTGTTTCTGTAATTCTAATTTTTATCTGGAGATTATTTGTGGATTATTAACTCAGTTTATTGGCTAAACTAATATGCCAAACAATCAGCATTCTTAATGCTATATTATCTGGATTTTATGTAATCTTGTGATTGAGCTGTTGCAGGATTGTTCTTTGCTCAAATCCTCCAAAACAATCTAAAAAGATATTAAACATAGATGTTGAAAGAAGTTTTTAAGGGGAGAGGATTTTCAGGAAGATTGTTCCTGAGATCTCTCAGGTTGTTACATCAGCTTGTGTTTAAAGTAAGTTCGAATTTCAAAGTGAAGCAGAGACACACAGAGAGAGGGCTTATCACTGATAAAGGAAGAGTTACTCATTGATGGGAGAAAAACACATACTACTCTTCAAATAAAGCAAGGATTCAACGGGTGAACAAGATCAAATCATATAGAATCTAAAGAACACTTCTGAAGCATTCACTCCTTATTAGTATTATGTTTTCTTCTTTGTGCTTTAATTTTAAAATTCTTAAGTGTTACTCAACCTCACCAGCTTTAGAAGTTAGTTTTTCAAAGTGAACAACAAGAGTTTCTTATCGTTTCATCAGGTTGTAGCTGAAACTAGATAGGTTGGGAACCACAAGCTGTATAAGTGTAAGGTAGCTTACTTGACTCAAGATCTAAGGCTAAATCAGGGTGATTTATAAGAAGTATGTTCAAATCCTAGAGGTATCAAGTACCTCAGGCAGAGAGTAGGTCCTATTGTGACTGAAATGTGTAAAAATTCTTGTGTTCTTTACTTTACGGCTTGTTCTTTCTTTTTACAAACCAGACAAGCACAAAACAGGTTGCTCCAAAGCTTTGGAGAATTTTCCATCTAAGAGCTTTGAAGCTCTCGTTGGTTCTACAATGTTTTAAATCTTCTAAATCTTTGACAAAGCCTCTAGATTTCTTCATTTCCTTGTATTAGAGTTTGAAAAGTTTAATTTTAGAAAAAGTTTCCATACTCTAGTCAACCCCCCCCTTCTAGAGTATTAGATCTTGTATTTACCCTACATTACACACTTTCAATTGGTATCAGAGCTTAGTTCACTGTAAAAAGATCTAACCATCTTGTGATAATGAGTAATGTAGGTGATGGAGGATTCCCACAGGGAAGAGCAGCCAATAGAACTTCATTGTTCTATGGTGAAAGAATTGATGAAGATTTTCATCACAGATCAAGACATGGAATTGTTTTCAATAATTCTCAATGGTCCTTATGTGTATTACACTACTACACATGGGATCAGGACTGTCGAAAGTGATGATGATCTCTCGGTTACATAACTGGAAAAGGTATCAACGAACTATAAAGTTATGAACTTGTTGTATTGTGCTCTTAGTGCAGTTGAGTTCAACAAAGTATAAAACTGAAAAAGTGTCAAGGAAGTCTGGGACAAACTGGCTGTGACTAATGCAGGAATCGGTGAAGTCAAACACACAAAGATCAATATCCTTATGGGGCAGTATGAGTTGTTCAAGGTGAACTCTGATGAATCAATGGAAGAAATGTTCAAAAGATTCACAGACATTGCAAATAATCTGGAATCCTTGGGGAAAGTCTTCTCAAATGAAGAAAAGGTCAAAAAAATTTAAGAAGTTTGCCGAAAGCCAAGTGGGAGCCAAAGACAACTGCTATTGAGGAATCTCAGGACTCGAGTCTTCTGGAGTTAGATGATCTACAGGAAAGCTGCTCACTCATGAGATGTCCAAGAAGGAAGTGGATGGTGACTTGAGTAACAACATCAATAACCTTTCACTCAAGGAAAAAGACAATTAAAAATGTCAAAGCCTTGTACATGAAGATGATGATGATGATGATGATGATGAGAAAGCCTTAGACCTAATCCTCAAATCTTTGACCAGAATTATGAAGATGAAGAATAACTCTGGGAATAGGGATCACAACAGAGAAAAATCCAGGCCCTCAAGAAGGAAGGATCACAAAGGTAAGTCCTCTTCACATTTACATAAACCAAAAATAATGATTTTCTTTGAATGTGGATATGCAGATCGATTGGTGAGGGATTGTAGTCTAAATTGATAACTGGAGGAAGAAAGCAGTGGTTGCCTCATGGTGTGATTCTGATTAATCAACAGACTCAGATTCAGATGTAGAGCAAGCCAATCATGTGTCTAATGACTGAGCATGAAGAAGAAAAAGGCTCAGACAAAAACATTGAAGAAATGGTAAAAAAAAATTCTTGCTAGTCTTTCTGATGTTCTAAATGAAATCCTTAAAAGCATGTTTTTGAATGAGGCAATTTATAGAAATGAGATTGATTATTTAAAAGTTAAAGCTCATGAGCAGGAAAAAGAAAAATTAAATATGTTTTTTTCTCAACAAAACTCTTGAAGTATCCAAGTCAAAAATTGACAGTTACTTCAGAGCCTTGGACAGCAGGTTAAAAGCTTTGAAGGAACTTGTGAAATAAGTTGTTGATCAAAAAACTATTTTAACTGATAAATTTTTTGATCTAAAACTTCATTCAGATGACTTAGAACAACAAATAACTTCATTTACTGAGAAACTTCAAGACTCTAAAAAGATTTTATCGAAGTTTGCAGGCTCAAACCATAATCTCAATCTCATGCTTGGAGGAAGTCTGCACTCTATTCACAAGAGTGGATTGGCTATAACTCAAATTTCCAATAAAAAGCCAAACCACCTTTGTGAAATCAGGAAGAAGACATTCTCCAAAATGTCATTACTGTGGAAAGCTTGGTCATATGAAGTCAACTCGTCACTTTAGAAGCACGGAACCTCACATAACGAGGAACAATTATCCTTAACAGCTGAAGGGACAAGTAAAGAAGATTTGGGTTCCTAAAGGAATCAGACCACCTAATATGGTTGATTCTGAGTATGAATCAAAATTCTACACTTGGTCTAATAGCCGATTAAGGCATTGACTGAATTTTGCA
This sequence comes from Linanthus parryae, assembly GCA_023055425.1. Taxonomy (NCBI): domain Eukaryota; kingdom Viridiplantae; phylum Streptophyta; class Magnoliopsida; order Ericales; family Polemoniaceae; genus Linanthus; species Linanthus parryae. The sequence goes on along the minus strand of JALGPY010000002.1, from coordinate 139,808,607 downwards.
GGCTGTCACCAAAGCTTTGAAGGATTAGAAATGGTTTTTGGATTGTGGTTGCTACAGGCATATGAGAGGAAAGAAATATGTGTTTACATAACTTAAATAATACTCAAGAGGAACAATCACTCTTGGTGACAAAGCCAAATGAAATATCATTGGCATATGTACTGTTGGTAATGAATCTGCTACTTCTATTTCTGATGTTTATTTAGTTGAAGGTTTAAATTATAATCTGATTAGTATTTAGAAATAATGTGATAAGGGAAATAGAGTTGTTTTTGACAAGGAGAAATCTTGAAATTGCATACTCACTGCTCCCAGGTCATGCAATGTATATTCTTAGAATACTAACAAAGTTGCAGGGGAAAGTCTGAAGTTCCTCAAAGCTTTGGCATAGAAAACATGGGAATATAAGCATGCATACAATGAACAAGCTCATCTAAAAAATTTTTTAAGAGGATTTCCAAACCTGAAATTCAAAGATGATGAGATTTACTAGGCATGCACCCAAGGTAAACAGACAAGGAGTTCATTCAAGCCAAAGAACTTTTTAAGTACCACTACACCTTTAGAAATGATGCATATGGACTTATGTGATCCTATGAGAGGTTAAAATCCAAGAGGTAAGAGGTATATGCTTGTTGTGGTAGATTATTATTCTAGATTTACATGGGTTATGTTTATTAGAGATAAATCTGAATCTTTACCTGAACTCTTAAAGCTTTGTAAAGAGCTTCAAACTTTGAAAAATTTGTATGTTGCATCAAATAGAAGTGATCATGGCAGATTATTTGTTCAGCTAGATTGGGATATGTTTTATGCAAAGCATGTCATCTCCAACAACTTTTCAGCACCTATAACTCCACAGCAGAATGGAGTAGTTGAGAGAAAGAATAGGACACTTGAAGACATGTCTTGAACCATGCTACTTGAAAGTAATTTGCCAAAGTATTTTTGGTCAGAAGGTGTTAACACTGCCAATTGTGTGTCGAATAGATGCTTGATAGACCTGTTTTGAAGAAAACTCCATATGAACAGGTCAAAGGTTTCTTATTTTAAGCCTTTTGGTTGTACTAGTTATGTGCATAATAATGACAAGGATAATTGGCAAATTTGATGCTAGAAGTAAGGAAGTTGTATTTCTTGGTTATTCTCAAACTAGAAAAGCATATAGAGTTTTTAATAAGAGAACTAAGATTGTAGATGAGAGTATTCATGTGATTTTTTATGAAAGTACTTATGATTCTCTGCGTGATAGTTTTGCAGATCCCAATTTGAAAAAATATGAAGCAGATGATGATTGTGAGAAGGAGAAAAGAAGCAAAACTAATTTGCAGGAACATCTAACAGAATATCAAAGCTTTGAAGATTCAAAATCTCAAAGCCATGAGACTGAACTTCAAAGAACACAATGTGCTCCTGCTACTGCATCAAGTTCTCAAAGACTTGAAAAGTTACCTGCTGAACCAGAACCCTGGACACCATGGAAGAGGCTCAAGTACTTTTTTGCTCACTTAATACAACATTATCTCATATCCATCAACTGATATACAAACAAGTAGACAATTGAAGAACCTATGTGCTTTTAGTGCTTTTTTGTAACTTTTAGAACCTAAAGTGAAAAGTAAGCATTAGAAGATGAATATTGGATCATTGCAATGCATAATGAATTGATTAAATTTGAAAGGAACAAGGTTTGGAACCTAGTTCCTAAGACCAATACACATTCAATGATTGGAACCAGATCGGTGTTCAGAAACAAACTTGATGAAAATTGTAAGGTTGTCAGAAACAAAGCCAGACTTGTTGCAAAGGGATATAGTCAAGAAGAAGGTATAACTATGAGGAGACGTTTTCTCCTGTTTCCAGGTTAGAACCTATTAGAATAATTTTTGCATTTTCATTTCATAAACATATTAAGCGTTTTCATATGGATGTCAAATGTGCTTTTCTGAATGGCTATTTTCAAGATGACTTATATGTTTCTCAACCACCTGGTTTTGAAGATGAAAATTTCCCAGATCATGTTTAAAAATTAGAAAAAGCTCTCTATGGCCTTAAGCAAGCTCCAAGGGCTTGGTATGATAGACCTTCAAAGTTTTTACTTGAAAATAATTTTTAAAAGAGGCCTAGTAGACAAAACACTTTTCCTTAAGACTCATGAGAAAGACATATTAGTAGTTCATATCTATGTTGTGATATACTTTTTAGTGCTACCGATGATGCTCTTTCAAAAGAGTTTTCAAGTTTAATGTGCAGGGAATTTAAAATGAGCTTGATGGGAGAGCTAAATTTCTTTCTTGGGCTTCATGTAAATCAAATGAATAAATGATTTTTCGTGCATTAAGGAAGTATACCAAGGACTCAAGGGAGCTTGGAGTTGTGTAGATCGCTCGGGATCATCGCCAACCCAGGGATTTTACTGTTTTGAAAGACAGTAATGTAGGTAGTAATACAGGATAAATACTCTAGAAGTGGGGGTTGAATAAAGTATGGAACATTTGCCAGAAGAGTGGTTTGAAATAACTTTGTGGAAAGAAGTGAATATTTCAAGGCCTTGAAAAGAGTTTCAAGTCCTTGGAATAAAAACATAGAGTAGAAAGTTTGCTGATAGTTTTCAAAGCTTGAAATGGGTTTCAAGTCCTTGAACAGAAAACCTATTTTGAGCAGTAAATAGGATAAGTACAGAACAGTATGTGAAATGCAAGAGACATAAGGATTTATAAAATTCAGTCCACTTGGACATACGTCTCTACCTAAGGGACTTGATCCCTGCAGGATTTTCAACCTAGTTCTTATAAATCAAAAGCTAATTTCTACATCTCAAGCACATAGAATTCCCTTACTCTGTTATAGCTTGTATTTCTCACTAACCTATCTAGTACTTGCTCTAGATAACTAATTTAACAATAATTCTCTATTGTTCACTTGAAAACTTACGAGAGAAAGATATCATAAGTATTATTAAATTGAGTATAAGAAGAATAGCACTGAGAACTAGTGAAGTAGTTGAATGTGCAGTGATCTTCTGATGAGTGGATTGAGTGAAATGAATATCCTTATGTGTTGCTTATCAATCCTTAAGAGTGTTTATGTGTCTCTGTAATCGTTCTCTACTAATTTCTCAGCAATTTCTACTCTTATGTTGCTAGTTTGAATTGCGGAATTGTAAGATCTTATGGAAAAGACTTTCCTAAATATAAGCAGCAAATCTTGACTTCTCTAACAGCTCTTCCCAACGGCTAGTTTCTCATTATCTTCAAAGATACTGACTTGATCTTGTAGCTTAGTGTGTTAGGAAGGTCCAGGCAGGTTTGCACAAGCACATAGTTAATTTGACAACTCAATTTCCTTTCCTGCAAAAACACATTTTAGGAAATAGTTCCTGCAAAATAGTTATTAATTAACCCTGCAAAAATTTATTCAAACAAATAAATTAGCTAAATTTTAGAGTAACATTATGGATTGTCTGTAATCATCAAATAAGACATAATCAAGCATAAGAGATCATGAGTCAAATTTAGAATAAAAAACTCCCCCAAATTTCATGCTATAGTTTGCAGTATATATTTCAAACCCTTGAAAAATGTTTCAAGGCCTTGAAACACTGCTTCTATTTCAAGCCATTGAAACAAGCTGAACTTACAATCTCCCCATTGATGAAGGACAAAACCACAATTATTTTAAGAAATGGTTCTCTGCGAAAATTAGTCATTAGAGCATAGTAGAATAGTCATGATAATCTCAAATAATAAACTGAAACAAAAGAATATCCGAAAATCCAACTTAATAAGAAGTTAAGCAACAAAAACATCCTACTGATCTAAACAACATCTCTAAACCAACAAAGAGTACCAGAAATAAACACCTTAATTTCTCCGTCATTTTGACTTTCATCAAAATAGAATGAGAAAATGTTGGATCTTAGTTTTTGAAAGATTAAAAAAAAAATGGAAGGATAGAAAATATTCAGAACTTTGAAGTGAAATTCAAGGCCTTGAGAAATAATAAAGAAGAGGCAAGAATCAGGGGTTGTTTCCTAGTGTCCTTTACCCATGAAGCCTCATATTGAGTAGTATGCTCACTGAATAAGTCCCTTGTTGGTACAACCTGCTTTGATCCTTCTGCAACTTGTGAAACGTCTTCTTCCATGTGGAGCACATTGATACTCTTGAAGATACTTTTGAACCATATAGCTCACTTGTTAGAATTTACTCCCAAACTCATGCTCAATTTCTTTGAACTCATCCATATCCTTTTCCAGGACATCAAGCCTTTGAAGCACCATGGAAAGGTCTTTAGATTGGGAGGGTAGGTTTTAAGGAGAGATCAAGGCTTGGGGTTTGGGAAACTTCTTGGATTGCAGCTCTTCTGCAAACATATCAGAGTATATGTTCAAAGCTTGCTCACTAGTTTTCATGATTCCAATCCTTTCAAAAGCTTTCTCATCAATTATACCAAAACTAGTGGAAATAGTATTGTCCCTGTCATTTGGAATCTGAAGGTGGTGGAAGAAAAGAGATAACAGGTTGGCATAAGGAAAAGGGTGATTTCATTCTGTAGTCTGAGAATAAAGCATGTGTTCCATCAGAACTGTAGGAAGATCAGTATCATAGCCATGCATAATAAAATACATCAAGTATAACAACCTGTCAGACAATAGCTCTTTTAAATTCTCCTTAGGCACTACACGCCTCATCAAGATGGTAAATTAGACTTTGGCTTCAACAGTTAGCACAAAATGTATTAAATGCTTTGAGGAGGTAGTAGCATTTGGTAAAAAGAACTCTTCTCTAGCCTGCTTTAAGGCCTCATTCTTATTGGGGTAGTTTTCTTTGTTATCCCTCTTTGGACAGCATAAAACATTGGCAATTTTGAGTGATCTAACTTCATGTCTACACCAGCCACTTTAGATGTAATCATCAATTTTAAAGTCTTCTTTTGCTTCATGTTCAGATAAAAGAACCTAGTGAGCCTAGGGTAGGCAACTTCTGGAGGGTTTAGAATTTTCCAAAGAGAAATTTTCTTCAACCTCTTAATGCACTCCAGATTCATGCTTTTCAACATGTTAACACTAATCATGCTACAGTAGGCTACTGGTCTAGAAGCAAAACCATCTAACCACATTCCTCTAGCAACATTACTGACAAACCATTTGTTAGAAATACCAGATTTTTTACTAGGGAAAGTGTGCTTATCAGAATAGATATGTAGATCTTTTCCAGTATTCTTCTCTGTTTCTTCATCTGTAACCTTCCTATTTACTTTTGTTAGGTTTGGTAGGCTTCTTGTTCTTCACCTTCGTAGTGCTACAAATATGTTCCTCTGGTTGTTTCTCATGAGCTGATGGATCTATCTGCTTCTTCTTGCTAGAAGTTGGAGTTTCATCCTCATTTGTCTTCCTCATTGGAGGAGAAAAATCCCTTTCTTCAATTGGAGTTCTGGAAATTGAATCATCACTGAGTGTTTCAACTTCTTCAAGCAATCTTTCTCTTTTTTTCAGAACCTTTATTAGGACCTCCAACCATCTTGATTCTTTCACAAATTCCTCTAAGGCTCATTAGGGTTTGAGGGTACAGATGAGAGAGGCATGAGTGATACGAGAGAGAAAGAGAAAGAAGAAGATAAATACTGAAGAGTTTGAGTTTGAAAAGGAAACATAATATTTCAAAATCTTTTAAGATGTGCAGTTATACTAAAATTCAAAATTGTGTGTTTCGTGGAGGAAATAGTATAAAACTGATTTCGAAGGAAAATAATTTAAAAGGTAAAAGCAATATAGAGAAATTATCTACAGAGATAGCACTCAACATCGGAGATCCAATTTATTGAATATGTAGCATAAAGACTTATTTTCAAGGCTTTGGAAAGAATTTCAATGCCTTGAAAAGCTATATTGCTGAAGCAAATAAAATCAAGGCTTTGAAAATACTTTCAAGGCTTTAAAAAATATATTCAAAACTTTGAAACACATAATACTTACCTGATAATCCCCCTAAAGCAATGCTACCTTATTTAGCAGGCCCATATTAATCTTAGGGTTGAGAATCTTTCTTCTGAAAGTGGTTGAGTGAAGATATATGCCAATTGCATGTTAGTAGACACAAATTTAAGAGTAACATCAACTTTCTTAACATGATCTCGAATGAAATGATGTATAACATCTATGTGTTTAGTTCTTGAGTGCTGAACAGGATTCTTTGTAATTGATATTGCACTGGAGTTCTCACATTTGATAGGTATATCTGTGAAAGAAAATCCAAGGTCTCTCAGTTTCTTAGCTATCCTTAGTACATATGAGCAGCATTCTCCATCTGCTATATATTTAGCTTCTTCTGTTGACAAAGTTATTGAGTTTTGCTTATTTGAATGCAAGCTGATCAGGGATAATCCAAGAAACTGGCAACACCTGAAGTGCTTTTTCTTTCAAATTTGTAGCCTGCAAAGCCAGCATCTAAATAGCCACACAAAGAGAAATTAGATTGTGTAGGATACAAAAGCCCTAAGTCTTTGGTACCATTGAGATATCTAAAATTCTTATGACAACAAACGAGTGTGATTCTTTAGGACCAGCTTTAAATATAGCCCACATACAAAAACTAAACATGAAGTCTGGTCTACTAGCAGTGATATAAAGCAATGATCCAATCATACCTACATATTATTTGTGATTTATACTCTTACCAGTTTGATCATTATCTAAGGACAGTTTAGAGCTCATAGGGGTTTTAGCTACTGAGACATATAGTACTCGTTTAACAAGTCCTTAGTATACTTGTTTTGATGTAGAAAGATTCCATTTTTCATCTGATGTACATGAAGTCCAAGAAAGAAATTCAACTCTCCCACCAAGCTCATCTCAAATTCCCTGCTCACAACACTTGAGAAATCCTTGCAAAGAGAATCAGTAGTAGCTCCAAACAGAATTTCATCAACACATACTTGAACTACTATAATGTCTTTCTCATGAGTCTTTATGAAAAGGGTTTTATCTACTAGTCCTATTTTGAAATCATTTTCAATTAGAACTTTGACAGTATTTCTTATCAAGCCCGTGGAGCTTCTTTCAAACCATATAGATCTTTATCAAGTTTATAGACATGATCTGGAAACTCATCATTTTCAAAACCAGTAGGTTCAGCAACATAAAATTCTTCTTGCAAATATCCATTTAGAAAGGGACATTTGACATCCATTTAAAAAAAAAAACATATTCTTGTGAGATGCAAATGCAAGTAACATTATAATTGCTTCTAGCCTTACAACAAGAGCAAAAGTCTCCTCATAATGAATACCTTCTTCCTGGTTGTATCCTTGAGCTACCAGTCCTGCTTTTTTTCTGATTACCTTTTCATTATCATCTAACTTGTTTCTGAATCCCCACCTGGTTCCATTGACAGAATAATCTTTAGGATGAGGAACCAGATTCCATACCTTGTTCCCCTCAAATTCTTTGTGTTCAATTTGCGTTGCAATGATCCAGCCTGCTTTCTTGTAAAGCTCCCTTCACATTCTTAGGTTGTAAAAGAGAAAAAATAGCATTAAAAGCACACAAGTTCTTCAATTGAGATCTTGTATGTGCAACAGTGGATGGATCAGATATAATGTTATCAATTGGATGAGTTGAAAGATATCTGAATCTCTTTCTTGCTGTCCATATTTCAGGTTCTCGAGGAAGATTTTCAAGTCTTTGAGAACTTGAGAAAGTGGATTGTCCACTCTAATTTTCTTGATGTTCTTTTTGAAGGATTTGAGACACACTTTCAAGGCCATGAAAATTACATATGTTTTCCTGCAAGTTTTCCGTGGAACCATGTGAAGGCTCAGCTTGATCTTCTGACTCATGCTTCTTCAAATTCAATTCTGCTAAAATTTTACTCAAAGAACCATCATACCTTTCACCGAAAATGACATGTATACTTTCTTCAACAATCTTGAATTCTTATCATAAACTCTATAAGCTTTTCTAATCAGTGAATAACCAAGAAAGATACCTTCTTCACTTCTGGTATCAAACTTACCAACAATTTCCTTACCATTGTTGTAAACAAAAAAAAGTGCAGCTAAAAGGTTCGAAGTAAGAGATGTTTCGATTTCTTCCTTTGAAAATCTCATAAGGGGTCTTCTTCAAGATAGGCCTAATCAGGCACCTGTTAAGTATATAGTTGGCATATTTCCTAGCTTCTGTCCAAAATAATTTTGGCAACTTGTTCTCCAGAAGAATTGTCCCTGACATGTCTTCAAGAGTCGTGTTCTTTCTTTCAACAACACCATTTTGCTGGTTCTTGGAGCAGAAAAGTTGTGAGAGATGCCATACTTAGCACAGAATAAAGAAGACTCAATTTGATTAAATTCTCTATCATGATCACTTCTAATTGAATCAAGAGGTAGGTTTTTTAAAGTTTGAAGTTGTTTACAAAGCTTTGAAAATTCGGATAGAGCTTCAGATACATCTATAAGAAACATTACCCATGTACATCTAGAGAAATCATCTAAAATAACTAACATGTACTTCTTACCCTTTGGAGTTGGAGTTCTCATAGGACCACAGAGATCCATAAGTAGTAATTAAATGGCTCTAGTAGTACCTACGAAATTCTTTGGCTCGAATGAACTTCTTGTCTGTTTACCTTGAGCACAGGCTTTGCATACCTCTTCATCCTTGAACTCGATAGAAGGCATACCTCTCACCAGGTATTTAGAAACTAATTTGTTCAATGTGTGCAATCTAATGTGTCCAAGCTTTCTGTACCTAAGATTTGAATCTTCTTTCAAGGCCTTGAGGCACTTCAGACTTTCTCCTGCAACTTTGTTAGTACTTAGAAAATATAAATTATTTGATCTGGGAGCAGCGAGAATGCAATGCCTGATTTTTCATCTTGAACCACACATTTCTCCTTGTCCAAGATGACCTTATTACCTTTGTCACATAAATGTGACACTAAGGAGATTAAACTTAAGTCCATATACTATATATACATTTGAGATAGAGTTTTCAGTTTTACCAACAATTCCAATACCAACAATGTTGCATTTTCCTTTGTCACCAAGTGTGATTGTTCCTCTAACATGTTCCTTTAATTAAGAAAATAAGGAACTCTTCCCGCTCATGTGTCTGAAGAAACCACTATCCATTAACAATTTATGTTCTTTGCTCTTGGTGACAGCCTTCAAACAGCATTCACTACTTTACCCAACTGTTAGACCAAGTGTGGAATTTAGATTGATATTCAGGGTCAACCATGTTAAGTAGTATAACCCCTTTAGGAACCCAAATCTGTCTAACTTGTCCCTTGAGTTGAAATGAAAAATTGTTCCTCATTATGTGAGAGTCTCTTCTTCTCAAGGGACAAGTCATCTAAACATGACCAATTCTGTTACAGTAATTGCATTTAGGTGAGGTTCTGCTATCAGCCTTCTGGTGTTTTTTTTCTTGGAAAATTGAGATTGTAACCAATATCAGTTTTGTGAGAAGACTCTATGCTTCCTCCAAGAATCAGGTTTAATTTGTTTTCTGAGCCAGCAAGCATGGTCATAAATTTCTTAGATTCTTGAAGTTTCTCAACTAGAGGAGTCCTTTGTTCCTCTAATTCATCAAATAGATGTCTCAGAGAAACAATACCGTCACTCAAAAGAGAGTTTTCAGTGACTACTTCCTTTAATTGAGTTTTCAAGGCTTTGAAACTGGTTTCCTAGGCCATGAAATCTCTGTTGGATTTCTTCTAAGAAATTTCAATATTCTGATTTTGACAAACAAGATGAAATTTTTCTTTTTCTTGCTCATGAAACTTTTCTTTCAAAGTCCTGATTTCTTCCAGATAGTCCTCTTCATTTAAAAGCATTGTTTAAGATAATCAGAAAGGACACATGTTGGTTTTGTAAACAAACAGTTTACCATTACCTCAATGTTCCCATCATGCTTGGCCATAAGGCAGATGTTGGCCTGTTCTTCCTCAGATTAAGAATCACTTAGGAGTCTAAACCACTCCAAGAAGGTATCATAGCCTTTTTCCTTCTGTCATGGTATTTCTTCTAACAGTGTTTGCTTTTCATTTGTGGACACTCTTTAATAAAATGTCCTTTGTAGTCTCTTCTGCTGGAGGATTTGTTTTTATCCCAGCTGAAGTCTTTATTTCTAAATTTCTTTTTCATCTTGAGAATTCTGGTCAAGGCTTTGTAAATGAGAGGAAAGGGATCTTCATCATCATCTTCTTCATTTTCAAGTATTTGATATGGTTCACTCTCTTTAGCCTTGAGAGCTAAGTTCTTGATACTTTATGGTTGTTTTCCATCAACTTCATTCATGGAGATATCATGTGTAAGACTCTTTCCCTGCAAGTCATCAAGTTGAAGAGATGATAGATCTCGAGCGTCTTCGATGGCAGTAGTTTTTGGTTCCCATTTAGCTTTGGGAAGGCTTCTCAAGATCTTTCTGACTTTCTCCTCATTGGTAAAAGATTTTCGCAAGGAGTCCAGATTATTGAAAATGTCATTAAACCTCTTGAACATGTCTTTGATGGACTCATCTCCATTCATCTTAGATAGTTCATAGTGTCTAAGGAATATGTTGATCTTTGTCTGCTTAACTTTGTTGGTTCCTTCAAAGGTCACCACCAATTTTTCGCATATTTACTTAGAGTTCTGGGATCCTGAAATCCTGTTGAATTCAAATTCACTAAACACACAATGTATGAGATTCATAGCTCTATAATTTTTAGAAAATTGTTCTAACTCAGAAGCAGAAAGTAAATCCTCGGAATCGGGAGTTCTAATTCCATATTTCTCTGTGCAGAATGTATGAGGACCATTATGTATGATTTTCCACAACTACATATCTTGATCAATGATGAACATTTTCATCAAAGCTTTCCAGTGCACAAAGTTGTCACTACAGAACAAAGGAGGTCTGTTAGCAGCTCTTCCCTGAGAGATACCACCATGACCTATAGTACTCATAATCACAAGATGTTTAAATATGTGAAGTGATACAAGCTCTGATACTAATTGAAAGAAAGTAATGTAGGTTTTAATACAGAATCAATACTCTAGAAAGGGGGGTCGAATAGAGTATGGCAACTTTTTCCAAAAGAGTGGTTTCAAAGAAGATTATGGCAAGCAGTGAGTATTTGAGGTCCTTCAAATGAGATTCAAGTCCTTGGAATGAAAACATAGGGTAGAAAGTTTGCTGATAGTTTTCATGGCCTTGAAATGGGTTTAAAGACCTTGAACAGAAAACCTATTTTGAGCAGTAAATTGGATAAGTACAGAACAGTAAGTGAAATGAAAGATACACGATGATTTATAGAGTTTAATCCAATTGGACCTACATCTCTACATCAGGGTCTTGATCCCTGCAGCATTTTCAACTCAATTCTTATTAATCAAACGCTAAGCCCTAGATCTCAAGCACCGAGAATGGCTTTACTCTGTTACAGCTTGTGGTTCTCACTGACCTATCTAGTACCTTCTCTTTCTAACTAATTCAAAAATAATTCTATATTGTAAACTTTAACAACTTACGAGAATAAGATATGAGAAGTATTATCAAAATGATATAAAAATTAAGTACAAGAAGAAGGGCACTAAGAACTAGTGAAGCAGTTGAATGTGCAGTGATCTTCTAATGAGTGGATGGAGTGAAATAAATCACCTTCTTTGTTGCTTTTCAATCCTTGAGTGTGTTTATGTGTCTCTTTGATCATTTCTACTTATTTCTCAGCAATTCCTACTCTTATGCTGCTAGTTTGAATTATAGATTTGCAAGGTCTTCTGGAACAGACTTTCCTAAAACTAAGCAGCAAATCTTGACTTCTCTAACAGATCTTACAAACGGCTAGTTTCTCAGTATCTTCAAAGATACTCACTTGATCTTGTAGCTGAGTGTGTTAGGAAGGTCCAGGGAGGTTTGCACAAGCACATAATCAATTTGAAAACTGAGTTTCCTTTCTTACAAAAACACAGTTTAGATAATAGTTCCTTAAAAATAGGTAACTAATCAACCCTGAAAAAACTTAGTCAAATAAAGAGATTAGCCACGGTTTAGAGTAATATTAGAGTTTTTTTTTCATCATCAAATAAGACATAATAAAGCGTAGGAGATCAGGAGTCAGATTTAGAATGAAAATCTCTCCCTATGTTCATGCCATATATAACAGTATATATTTCAAACCTTTGAAACCTATTTCAATGACTTGAAATAGTTTTGCTATTTCAAGCCTATGAAACAAGCTAAACTAACACGTTTGATTACTTTTCTTCTTGTCTTTACTTTTCTACGGAGGAACTTTTGTATCTTTCATCTACTATGAGCAGCTAGATACTTTACTAGGCTCTATGGAAAGCCTATGGCTATGTTAGACTCATACTTTTCCTGATTATTGTGATTGATTTGTATTTAATTCACGAATATGAGTATCTTTCAACTCTTTTGGTGTATTGTCGAGTTGGGGTTATTGACACACCCTTTTGATAAGATGAATGACCACTTAAGGCTGATTTTGATACATGATTGTGAGTCGTACTTAATGTTTAATCTAGTTGTGTTATTTTTCATGTTCTGAGCTTCAACCTTAACGATAATGGAGAAGCTACCCGGAAGTGCTAGTACTTAGGTGGTGTTCTTGATGGATACATGGCCAAGTGTGATATAGAACGTGAACACAATACTTAATCAAAGAGACTGAAAGGTGATTTGAATAGGATTGGCCATTTGGGTAGATTCGGTAATTGTAGAGACAGTTTGTACAACGGTGGGCCGACATGACCCGTTGTCGTGCACGTTGTTAGCCTGCTAGAACCTACTGGAAGACGGAGGTGGACCGACAGGACCTGAAGTATAAAGATACATAGAAATTCATGAGATCGACAGAAGATTGCAGTGACTAGTTACCTGGTATAATTGTATTAGGATTAGCGTGTTTCAGTACAGTATTTAGAATTGTCTGACAACCCTAGGTGATCCATAGATCGCCTAGTACTTCTCCATACTTAATTAAACCTTGTTTAATTATATCTTCAAGTATTTTACATTCAGCCACTTGTTTGGGAGTGGAAACTCTCAAATCAACAAACATTCCTGCCAGTTACTTGAACTCCAAATTACGCGTTTTACTAAATAATCTCAGGATTGCCCTCGCGGGATCGATAACTAGGGGTTGAAATATTTCCCTACATTACTTGAACCGTCCACTTGCGGTAACACGTAAGAAAGGGTGTCAGTTGGACTGTGGGGACAGAAAACCCTTTCCTTCCTCAATTTTTCCCAAACCCTAGTTTTACATCACCAAGTAATTCGTACATCATTGTACACGAAATTCACTATTTTCACATCATATGTAAAATTAGCTAATTTCCTATTGAATCATATTCAAATCGTATCATTATACAAATTTTGTTTTTAAGCGAAAATTAACAGTACAGTGTAAAACTGTAAAGCATGTAACACAAAATCACATTATGCGCTACGACCTGTGGCTATGATACAACTAAAGGGTTTCGACGCAAGATGCGGAGCTGAAATACATTTAAAATTTCCCGATCAAATCCCTCCGTAAATCGCATGTTAAGCTCTCATAATGTGATAAAGGATTACCTTGTGGGGTTTTGTAAGTTCAGCTAGTTTCAAAGGCTTGAAACAGCTTGTCTTTTTGGAGGCCTAGAAACTGTTTTTAAAGGTTTGAAACATATTGTGTAGTATACAGCATAAACTTCGGGGGATCTTATCATTGTAATCTGATTCCCACTTCCCTATGCTTGATTATACGTACTTTTATGATTAAAGACAATCATTTTGTTTCTCTAAACTGTTATTAATACTTCTCTTTGAACAAGCTTTTGCGGGGAAAACATATTACCTATTTTGCAAGGTAACTTCTCTAAATTGTGTTCTTCCAGAAAAGGAAACTGGATTGATAGATTGATTGTGTGCTTATGGAAACATGTATTGACCTTCCTAACATACTCACCTACAAGATAAAGTCAATATCTTTGAACATATTGAGCAACTAGCCGTTGGAAGAGCTATTAGACAAGTCAAGATTTGCAGCTAATTTTTAGGAAAGTTTGTTATGAGAAGATCTTGAAGATCTGCCATTCAAACAAGTTGCATAAGAGAGAATGACTGAAGGCTTTCAACAGAGACACGAACACAGAGACTTAAAACATTCTCAGGATTGACATGCAACACATAAGGAGTTTCATTTCACTCAATCCAGTCCACATAAGATCAATGCACATTCAACTGCTTCTCATTTTTAGTGTTCTTCTTTCTGGTCCATATTTGTATATCATTCTGATAACACTTACTACATTTTCTTCTCGTGAGTTTTTCAAGTGAACAATAGAGAATACTCGTTGAATCAGTTAGCTAGATAAGGTAATAGATGATTAGTGAGGACCACAAGCTGTAAAAGAGTAAGGGAACTCTTTATGTTTGAGATCTAGGGCTTAGATTTTGATTAATAACAATTGAGTTGGAAATCCTGTAGGGATCAAATACCTGAGGGAGAGACGTATGTCCAACTAGACTGAACTCTATAAATCTCTGTTTCTCTTGCATTTATTTTGTTTTTCTTTACTGAGCCTATTCGCTTCACAAACAGGTTTTTATTTCAAGGGTTTGAAAGGCTTTTCAAGGCCTTTAAAACTCTCAGCTTTTTTCTTTGTTATCTGTTTTGATTCAAAGGACTTAAAACTTAGTTCAAGTCCTTGAAATACTCACTGCTTTCTACAAACTTCTTTGAAACCACTTTTTTAGCAGAAGTTGCAAAAGTTGCCATACTCTATTCACCCCCCCCCCCTTCTAGAGTATTGTTCATGCTTTACTTCCTACTTTACTGTCTTTCAATTGGTATCAGAGCTTGCATCATCGCATAGATTTAACCATCTGATGATTATGAGTACTGTAGGTGATGGTGGTTCCTCTCAAGGAAGAGCTGCTAATAGACCTCCTCTATTCTGTGGTGACAACTTTGTGCACTGGAAAACCCTGATGTAAATGTTCATCATTGATCAAGATATGGAGTTGTGGAATATCATTCTGAATGGTCATCACACATACTACAACGAGAAAGAATAAGTTAGAACAATATTCTAAAAATTACAGAGATACAAATCTTTTATATTGTGCTTTGAGTGCAGATGAATATTTCATGATTTCAGGCTGCAAGACATGGGACAAATTGATGGTAACCTTTGAAGGAACCGGTCAAGTCAAGCAAACAAAGATCAACATATTTCTTAGACATAAGGAATACTTAAAATGAATGGAGATGAGTCCATTAAGAACATGTTCAAGAGGTTCACTAACATTGTCAACAATCAGGACTCTTTGGGAAAACCTTTTTCCTATGAAAAGAAAGTCAGGAAGATCTTAAGAAGCCTGCCCAAAGCTAAATGGGAACCAAATACTACTTCTATTTAAGGGGATCAAGATCTATCATCACTTTAACTTGATGACTTGCAGGGAAATCTACTCACACATGAAATTTCCATGAATGAAGTTGATGAAGAACTACTAGAAAATGTCAAGAATATATCTCTCAAGGCAAAGGAGAATGTACCATCTCAAAGCTTTGAAAATGAAGTAGAATATGATGAAGATACCTTTGATCTAATTTCAAAGCCACTAGAATTCTCAAGATGAAGAAGAACTTTGGAAACAAAGACTTCATCAGGGGAAAACAAAAATCCTCTTGTAGCAAAGACTACAAAGGTAAATATTCTTCCCATGGTAATAATTCAAAAGTAATGAATTGCTTTGAGTGTGGTGATGCAGGACAATTGATTAGAGAATGTACACACAAGAACAGGACAACCTCAAGTGATACTAAATATGAAGGAGAAAAGGACAACTTATTAGAGAAAGCAAACACTTTCAAAAGAAATACCATGACAGGAGAAAGAGAGCTATGATAGCATCTTGGAGTGACTCAGATTCCTCAAGTGATACCGAATCTGGAGGAGAACAGGAAAACCTCTTCCTTATGGCCAAACATTATGAAAGTTCTGAAAAGAACATTGAGGTAATGTTGAACTTTTTTTTATTTCGAAACGAACAGATATCCTCTCTGACTATCTTAGAACAGTACCTCTAAATGAAGAGGAATATCTGAAAGAAATTAAGACTTTAAAAGAAAAAAGTTTGTGAGAAAGAAAAAGATAACTTGCAACTTGTTCGTCAAAATCAGAATCTTGAAATTTCTCAGAAGAAGTCTGACAGGGATTTCAAGGCCTTGGAAACCAGTTTCAAAGCCTTGAAAACTTAATTCAAGGATGTATTCACTGAGACTTCTATTCTGATTGAAAATATTATTTCTCTAAGGCATCAGCTTGATGCATTTGAGGAACAAAGGACTGCTCTAACTGAGAAACTTCAACAATCTAAGAAAGTTATTACCAAAATTGGTGGCTCAGAAAACATTCTAAACCTGATTCTTGGAGGAAGTTTAAAGTCTTTTCAGAAAGCTGGTATTGGCTACAATCCAAATTTCCCCGGAAAGAACAATACCTGATTTGTGAACGCTGGTAGCCGAACTTCTCCTAAATGCCATTACTGCAATAGAATTGGTCATGTTAAAATCACTTTCATTTTATAAGAATATACCCTCACATAATGAGGAACACTTTTCCAGTTGAACTTAAAGGACTAGTTAGACAGATTTGGGTTCCTAAAGGGATTAGGCCACCTAACAAGGTTGACCCTTAATATGAATCTAAACTCCACACTTGGTCTAACAGCTGGGTAAGGAAGTGAATGGTGTTTGCAGGCTGTCACCAAGATCAAGGAACAAAAATGGTTCATGGATAGTTGTTGTTCTAGACATATGAGTGGCAAGAGATCTTTATTCTCAAGACTGAAGGAACAATCTGAAGGATCAATCACACTTGGTGAAAAAGGCAAATGCAACATATTGGGTATTGAAAAATTTGGTACAGACTCATAATATTCTATTTTTGATGTTAATTTAGTTTATGGCTTGAAGTTAAACCTGCTAAGTGTATCTCAGTTATGTGACAATGGTAACAAAGTTATCTTTGAAAAATAGAAATTTGTGGTGCAATATGAGAAATCTGGAGTTTGCATCTGTAGGGTTTTGATCATGGACCCTCCAAGGATCACATGAAAAGACTACATAAACATAGTAAGGGATTAGTATCAAATACCTTTAGTATCTCCTTTGATGACTTCTCACGTGAAATTGTGTTCACGTCTCTATGGCTAGTCCACTCCTAGGATTTGAATCCGGATCCTTCAAAACTTTTGTCCTTGCTAGTATTGAAGTAATAAGAGGAAGAAGATCAAAAATCACGCAAAACTAGATAAAGGAAGGGGCGGCCCTTCCTTTGGTGGCCGATGGGTGAGGGGCGGCAAAGGGGTCCGACCCTCTTTATTCCTCACTCTCTCCTTGCTTATCTCTCCCCCACTCAATATGTTATGAGCATTAGTTATTTGTGAAGGAATCTAGGAGTACCTTTATATAGCCCAACAACTCATTGTTAACTGCATAAAAGCCCCTATCCTAATCCTACTCATGTACGGATTAGTCCAACTTCCAAATTAGTCCTTATAAGTTTGAAAGCTATTGCGTATTGATCCTTCTAGTGGGAAGTACAATCGCTCTTCTAAAGAGTGATTCCATTCAACATGGGCAAGAATGCCTTCTTGGAATCTTGCATGTTGAACCTATTGGCCTAGCAGCTTCCCCGATCTACCTATATAGATCTCGATACCAACTATATAAGCTTCTTTCCCTAAGTCCTTCATTGAGAAACATTTTCCTAGCCAATCTTTCGCGGATTGCATCATGGGAATGTTGTTTCCAATGAGTAGTATGTTATCCACATACAAGACCTGGAAAAGCAACTGAGCTCCCACTAACCTTCTTTTAAACACATGACTCATTTTCTTTCTTGATGAAGTTAAACTCTTTGGCCGCTTCATCAAAACGACGATTCCAACTACTAGAAGCTTGATTTAATCCATAAATGGATCGTTGTAGCTTACAGACTTTATTTTCATGCGATCTACAAAACCCTCAGGTTGTGTCATATACACATCGTCGAGGAGGTTTTCATACAGAAACGCTGTTGTAACACCCCCGATTTCCAGAGGAGCCGGAAACCGGTTGGTTCCCTCCGTACAGGGGATTTTACCCTTTCGTACAAGGAGTGGTAACCAAAAACAAGTGGAAGGAAACATCCAACTACTGATTCATTACGATAAAAGTTTACAACGTTCGTGACTCGTTCCAAAATGGACACCAAGTCTAACAAAATATTTTACATCAAAAGTGAGCTCTCTGGTTAATTACTAAACTCTAGTGTTTGCATGAGAGGACGTGTTCGTGATCCCAGCGCGTTACCCCAAGCAACCAATCATAAACCTGCGGGGAATTTAAAAGAAACAAGGACGCAGTTTTTCGAGTATCAGTAAAAACTGAGTGAATAAACACCTTAGCATGTAAAACAGAGTGGCTAAGACAGGTTGCCAAGTTTACATTTGACATAGTTTAAACAGTAACAGAGTATAAGTATAAATATCACAGTAAAGACTTGAACTATTTTCAAAAATATAAGTACGAGTAGAAGTCACGATTATCAGATTTCTCAGAAGTTATTAATTCTAAACTGAGAGTTATTATGAGTAGCCGATTCGTTTACGAGATATTCATACGTTTCCAAACGTGAATATGAAACAAGTCATATTATTATGTCGCAGTAACCAGAGGAGACCAGGGTGAAGTATATCATCTCAGATCGGATATCTAGATCAAGAATTGGGAAAACCTTTCCCGGGGAAACCTTCCCTGCGTAGAACGACAACGAGAGAGAAAACCTTTCCTCCGTGCCTGGCGTTATGGAAAACCTTTCCCGCCCCCACTATAATAATAAACTACGTCACAATTTGGGAAAACCTTTCCCGATGTAGGACGACAACAAGAGAGAAAACCTTTCCTCCGTGCCTGGCGTTATGGAAAACCTTTCTCGCCCCCACTATAATAATAAACTATACTAGGCGAAGATTCATGCCATCTGAGAGAAAAATTAAAGCCAACTAAGGGGATTCCAAGTAACAACCAACTGGTTCCGGTAGATGCGATCTTTCACTTTACGTTGTTAATGAATTCTGACTTTGTGACAATTGAACAATGAGTTCTTCGATTTGAAGACGAGGAGTAAAGTGACGATTTGAAAGCAAGTACGACAAGTTTAAAAATTTCGAAATAAGGTGCGTCAATTATTTTCAAATAAAACAAGTATATCAAATGAGAGGAATTGGCATGCAAAACTAAACATATATTTTCAGACAAGACGTAAATCACGTTTTGACACGGAAAAAGATAAGCACACGAGACTAAGCATGAATACTCACGGTATATTTTGAGACATGAAATAAAATCACATTTTGACACGAAGGGAGATAAGAACGCAAGGCTAAGAATGGATACTCACCGTGAGAGCCGAAGATACGCAAGTTGCACTACAGGTAGACAACGCCTGGGTCTACGAAGTCAGGCTCTACAAACAAACACAAATAGTCCTAATCACAAACAAGTTTGGTTTACAACGTATGACGATGCACGTTTCCTATTTGAATGCAAGTGAAAGCTCTAAGTAATTATAGCCACCTAATTATATTACGAAAGCAATTCAATATCAACTACCAAGTCACAAATCTCCAAGACGATTTTAGAAAATTAAATAATAAATTGTAAGAATATAAAATGATTTAATATTCTAACTAAACAAATTTATGTATTGATAAAATAATATCAAATGTACAATTTATTGAAATCTTAATAATAAAGTAATTAAAACGGGATTTATCTTTCATTTATATTTTAAACAAAATAATCCTTATCGAATATATATACTTAAACCTATACAAAAATACATTTTCTTAACTTAGTTTTCAAGAAAACTAATTATGAATATCTACTTGCAAAAAAAATTCAAATTCATATAAATGTTTCTTTTTATTTTATATTACAAAAACATTTATTAGTATTTACTTCTTCTAGTATATAATTAACAGAAAAAAATGATTTATACTAACTAAATACACAAGTAAATACATGTATTTATATATGTATATGCAGTTTAGTGCTAAAGACAACAAGTACCCCCCAATAGTTAGAAATAACTTTATACATGCGACAGAGCCTGCCCTTAAGTTCTCAGATTTTGCAATTAGTTCCCCCCTGTGAACAATTAACAGAGACTGTCTCTTCGTCTTCATCTCACGGCAATTTCAAACACACCAACACAAATTGAATTGCAACAACACGATTTTTATGAATCTAGATGGATTAATACGGAGTTGAGAGCGTACCCAAACGAATATTGAGTCGAATCGGAGAAGAGGAGCTCCGGGTCGAAATTCGCCGGAGCTTCAGACGGTGATGGGGGCGTCGGGGTTTTGGTTCGTGGTCGCCGGATTACTCCGCTGGCTGGGCTTCGTCCGGTCACGAAAGAGAGGCGGAGAGAAGTGGAGGCAGAGACTTACAGAGGCGGATCGGTCTCAGCGGCGGTGGCGGAGTCGGGGCTCTGTTCTCCGGCGTCGGCTGCTGCTGCTTCTGGGTTGCTGTCGAGGCCGAGACAGAGGGAGGTGAGTCCGAGAGTCAGAGGGGTGGTGTGTGGTGATGGTGATTGGAGGTGAAGGGGGCTCACTGATGGTGGTCGATTGCTCTGTTTTCAGGTGGGTTTGTTCTCTGCAAAACAGGGGATGCAAGGGGGCTGTTTCAGGTGTGTTTTTATGCGGAAAAACAAAGGTTCATGTTGGTGTTCGGTGGTGGTGATTGGAGGGGATTGATGATGGGTGTGGTGGCTGAGTTACGATGGTGAAGTGTGCTCTATTTTGGCTGGGTTCGGTCTCGGCCAAAAACAGAGCAGGGAGATGGAGATGCAGAGGTGGAGGTTGTGGTGATTGCCGAGGGAGCTTCAGGGTGGTGGTGTTCGGTGGAGTGAGAAAGAGGGGGAGATTTAGAGGTGGATGATGGTGGTGGTATTCGGTGGAGGTTGAAGGAGGTGGGTTTGCTTGGCTTGTTCTCGGCAAACAAGGCAAAGAGTAGAGATGGAGGTGAAGATGATGAAGAAGAGAAGAGGAGGAGATGTTGAGGGCTGGTGTGAATTGAGAGGAGCTAGGCTAGTAGGCTAGCTGGTGAAGAATCCACGCCGAGCGTGGTTGTCGCAGGAGAAGGGGAGGTACGGAGGGTCTCAGGTGGCTGGTCGGTGGCTGAAGCAGCAAAGCAGAGAAAGAAAAAAAATGAGATGTGATTGAAGAGAGAAAAAGATTTGGTGTGGTGCATACGCGGGATCATGCGGTGGTCCGATACGCGAAAAGTGGTGCGCGAACGAAACTAACGCGCGGTGGATGTTTTAAAAACTCGACGAAAGTTCACACCCAACAAACAACTAATACGATAAAAAAATAACAAGACGATTTTGACTGAAAGACTAACTTTGACTAATAAAATCATACGTTTACTGACATAGTAAATTTTGACTGTTAAAAATAATTTAGCTGAAAAAAAAATGAATTTGACCAATAAAATAAGCTCGACTAATAAAAA
Source organism: Linanthus parryae (assembly GCA_023055425.1). NCBI lineage: Eukaryota > Viridiplantae > Streptophyta > Magnoliopsida > Ericales > Polemoniaceae > Linanthus > Linanthus parryae. Next base: position 139,787,041 of record JALGPY010000002.1, on the reverse strand, counting down.
GAAATTTAACTTAGAAAATTCGTTTTGATTTGTGGAAACTCGTAATATTTTTATTTCAATTATATTTTACTAAACATATAGTTTATATTTAACAATAAACTTATTATTTGAAAAAAATCACATTATTTAAAAAATATGTATAATAATTAATTTGTTAAAATAATTATAAACGAATACATGCTCGCAACGATTAGAGAAGATTAAATATAGTATAAATAAAAATAAATTATCGGAATACCCTTACGGAAAAAATGAAGTATTACATCCTTCCCTCCTTGGACTAAGCTTCGTCCTCGAAGCTTGAACGCGGTACTAGGACTTAGCGGTCTTTATTGGAAGTCACAGCTAGACAAAGAGACAATTAATAGGCAAATGCATGCACGGAGAAAATAGGGTCGTTAGAGCTGTTTTGACATCCATATTCCAAATCTCGTGGTCATGGTAATCTGCAACAGAAAGTAGGATTCGCATGGATATGGTCATTGTGACTGGTGAAAAGGTTTCATCATAGTCTATACCATGAATCTGTCTGAATCCTTTTTCCACCAATCGGCCCTAATTGGTAATCACATTACCATCCATGTCGGTTTTCTTCTTGAAGAAAAACTTGCACGCTATGGGTCGCGGCCCTTGGGTTGGTTCCACCAAAGTCCATACTTTGTTGGTATACATGGATTCCATCTCTTATTCCATGGATTTGCGCCACTTCTGCGAGTCAGGCAATTTCCATGGCCTCTCAATAGGTAGTAGGCATATAATCTATGAGCAACGTATTGCCAGACTCAGTCACTAGAAGTGCATACCTCTGTGGCTCCTGGACCACTCTTCTCGACCTACGAAGCTCTTGTGTTACTTGAACATGTTCTTCCACAACACTTTGCGGTTCCTGTTCATGTTCCATAGTTGGATCAGTAGTTTGTGGTTCTTGAACTTCTTCAAGTTCTACAGTCCTACCACTTTCCTCTTTAGAAAAAAATTCTCTTTCTAGAAACACGTCGGACCGAGCAACAAACACTTTGTTCTCAGTCGGATTGTAGAAGTAATACCCTTTAGTTTCCTTAGGGTATCCTACAAACTTACACTTATCCGACTTAGGCCCGAGCTTTTCTAATTGTAAACGTATTACATAGACAGCGCAGACCCAAATCTTCATGAACGACACTGTGGGACGCCTCCCACTCCACATCTCATGTGGTGTATTCATGACCGATTTAGATGGAACACGGTTAATGGTGAAAGCTGCACACAATAGAGCGTAGCCGCAAAAGGATAATGGAAGATCAGTTTGACACATCATATATCGAACCATGTCCAACAGTATTCGATCCCAACTCTCGGACAAGCCATTCCTCTGTGGCGTTCCGGGTGGAGTGAGTTGAGATACTATCCCACACTCTCTAAGATAGTATTCAAACTCTTGGCTAAATTATTCTCCTCCACGATCCGGTCGTAGAGCCTTGATACTTTTGCCAAGTTGCTTCTCACTTCATTCTTGAATTCTTTGAACCTTTCAAATGATTCGGATTTGGCCTTCATAAGGTAAACAAATCCATATCGAATGAAATCATGAGTAAATGTAATGAAGTAGACATTACCACCCCTTGCAGGTGTGGCAAATGGTCCACACACATCAGTATGTATGAGTGCCAATCACTCACTATTCCTCTCACCTTTCTTATTGACAGGGGACTTTTTCATTTTTCCCAATAAACAAGCCTCACATGTCTCATATGATTCAAATCAAATGAGTCTAGAAATCCATCCTTATGGATTCTAGATACACACTTCTTGTTTATATGGCCTAAACGACAGTGCCATAGATAAGAAGGATTTAAATCATTCATTTTAGTCCTCTTGGTTTTTATGTTATAGACAGGATTACTTAGATCAAGGATATATAATCCATTATATAATTGCGCACTACAATAGTGAATACTATCAAAATAAATGGAGCAACAATTGTCCTTTGTTGAAATAGTAAAACCATCCTTGTCCAAACAAGAAATATAAATAATGTTTTTGCTCATAGCAGGCACATAATAGAAATTATTTATTTCTAAAACTAATCCTGCAGGTCGAGATATCTCGACCACGCCTACGGCCCATGCAACAAACTTTGATCCATCCCCAACGCGCGAATCTATCTCCCCTTTAGCCAATCTTCTACTTCTCTTTGGATCCTGCACATTTTGACGAATGTGAGATCCACATCCAGTATCCAATAACCAAGATGAAGAGACAGTTAAATTGACATTATCAACAAAAATACTTGGGGGTTGTGACTCTTCGAAGCCTTTTATCCTCCAGATACTTTAGGCATGTTCCTCTTCCAGTGTCCGAGCTGACTACAGTAGTGACAATCACCCTTAGTCAATCCCTTGTCTAGCCACCAACGAGTTAAAGGGAAGCTTCCTTGGATTTGGAAACTGCCTTGCCTTTCCTTTAGAAGAAGAAGCAAACCTTTTGCCCTTCCCCTTTTGCACCATTATTATGGCCTTGCCATTTCCCTTGTTGACGCTTTGTTCAGCTATCCTCAAAATATTGAGTAATTCTGGCAAATGTTTCACGCTCTCATTAATGTTATATTTCATAATGAACTGTCCATAACTCTCAGGAAACGATTGCAAAAAGAGACCTGCTGCTAGCTCATTGCCGACTGGAAACCCTAGACGTGTGAGATTCTCCAAGTACCCAATCATACGGAGCACATGAGGTCCCACAGGGTATCCCTCTGACATATGACATTTGAACAATGCCTTGGAAACTTCATAGCTCTGAACCCTCGCCTGCTCTTGGAAGAGCTGCTTCAAGTGTTCGATCATATTGACCGCACTCATGTTCTTATGTTACTTCTAAATATCAAAGCTCATAGTGCAAAGCATTAGGCTGGCCGCATCATTAACATCGTCTACACGTTTTTTATGCGCCTTTAGAACGATTCTCAAGTTTCTGTACAAATGTAGAAAGTTGGTTCCAGATAGCTTATCCTTCTGGAGGACAGCTCGTAGGGAATGTGATGAACTCGATGAGTTGTTTTCCATTTGAATTCTACAAAATGATAAATATACAAGTATTCGTATTTTGTGAACAAATGATTATTTTTAATAATGGGTAGATTATTAACATAGCTCCCACTATTTTTCTCGTGTTAATAACCCTCCATATTAATGCGGAAAATATCATTATATTTTCGACTTAGTCAAGATCCATATTTCACTTCTTTTGAGCTTGCTTTGGCAAGTCACCCAAAATCCGCTATTTAGGTAGGAACAGTTTCAATTGCATCACCATGCAACTCTTGGTTCAATTGCGCAAATAACTTCTTATTTATCCATCCCATGGATTATCCCAATTCATTGCCTCTCGGCTTTTAATCATATCAAAATCACCCAGATCCGTTTAACTCTTACTTAAACAGTTGCACATTACTAGCTTCTGCCATCGCACCATGTCATGATGAATCAAATCGCCCTGCTTTGGCACGCGCGAATTTGAGACATTATGACAATGATGAGTTTTTGAATAACTAGTAGGCAGAAACAAAATATTATAATTGAGGGATTTTCATTTTAAATTTTAAATTTTTTTCTTGATCCATATCAACTGATCTAATTATTTTGAGTTGGGCAAACTCACAAATAAAAGATTCGGGTTGTAAATTATATGATTATCAATTTTGCATGCATCAACCATACACCAACAGTAAATAATAAGACAATAAAATAAACAACCACAAAAGAAAAATAACGTGATATGGATATGGCCTCTAATCTAAGGTATTGTCAAGCCAATGAGAATATCTATGAACCCTAAAATAGCAAGCTCATCTCCATATGTCTCCATCTTTTGGTTCATGCCCCATAGCTCTTGTGGATTGTCGCCTTCTTGTTGTCCTTCGTTTCTTTAGGATTCTTTTTCTCCATATCTTGACTATTATCTATTTTATTTAATTCTATCTAGCATCTAGACTAAATAAAAAGATCTCACAAGTTATGAAAAAATAACGCTTCGCATACTGTAAAACCTAATTAACTATTACATTAATTTGATCAGCTCGCAGGCTGTAAAACAAAGCACAAAATAAACATTCACAACAAACCACAACCTAAGGTCATATCCAATGACCATGCACAAAGCACATACGCAATTAAAATCCAATTTTAACGCGCTTGGTCAATTTTAATTTATTTTAGGATCACTAGAGTCAAAAAACATCCAAGAGGGCCTACCAAACTAATGGCCGAACCCCTTGGAGCCGCCTAGGCCGAGAGGCCGGTCGGCCCAACATGTGCGGTAGGCTGAACCGCCTAGGCCTTCGGCCTTGTTGGCTTGGTTGGCAAGGAAGCATAGGGGCGGTCCCTTAGGGGGGCGATCATTATGGTAGTTGTGTCCAAAACAACTTCTTCCTTGTTCCCCAAGTCAAAAACGTATCCAAATTGACAACTCCATTCCAATTTGTGCCCAAACCTCAGATCTAAGATCCTAAAATTTCTCAAACTCACTAATTCATACATCCCATGTAAAATTAGTTTTTTTTTTTTTTGAATCACATTCAACTTGCATCTAATATGCTTAATTTGTCCGTTTTACGCGATAATCAAGCAACTAAAGTGTAAAAGACATGAATCGTAACACATAAACTATGTTATGTTGTACGACATGTGGCTCTGATACCACTATAGGGTTTTGATCATGGATACGCAGCGGAATAAACAATAATTAATCCGATCAAGAACCTCCAAGGATCACAGGAAGATACTACATAAGGATAGTAAGGGATTAGTATCAAATACCTATAGGATATCCTTTAATAACTTCTCACGTGAAATTGTGTTCACGTCTCTATGGCTAGTCCACTCCTAGGATTTGAATCTGGATATTTCAAACCTTTTATGCTAGCTAGGATTGAAGGAAGAAGAGAAACAAGATCAAAAATCACCCGAAACGAGACAAAGGAAGGGGCGGCCCTTCCATTGTGGCCGACGGGTGAGGGGGCGACAAAGGGGGTTTTGCCCTCTTTGATTATCTCTCTAGTTGCTTATGTCTCCCACTCAATGTGTTATGAGCATTAGTTATTTGGGAAGGAAGCTAGGAGTGCATTTATATAGTGCAACACTCCTTGGTGAGTGCATAAAAGCCCCTATCGTAATCCTACTCATGTACGAATTAGTCCAACTTCCAAATTAGTCATACTAAGTTTACAAGCTATTGCGTATTGATGCTTCAATTTAATTAATCATATTAATTACTTCCCAAAGTCCGGTCTAATCCATAGGGAGTGTATCCCTATAGGTTTCTACTCAGTTGGTAGGAACAATTTACTAACATGGTGCGGCCTCTAGCAAGATATCCATGCTACCCAACTAATAGAAATAGTCATCCGACATACCTTGTGCAAGTATTGTCTCATCCCGTTGTCTCTATATCCGGATTGGACACGAGACATACAAGTCACACTCGTATATCCAATCCATAGTTTCTCGATCCTAGAAATAGTCTCATTCAAGCAGATAACATCAATATCCTTTATTGATTTTTCTAAGTCTGGCCAGACATTCTATGAGCACCATCCCTGGAGTGGCCGTGGATAACAACTCCCGTTATGTGAAAGGGACAAATTCTCTACGCCACTACTTTCTGTAAGCTTGCTTATTTTTGTATCCGATGAACCCCTTTATTGATACCCAGTTATGGTGTAATGTTTGACGATGTCAAAATACAATAATCCACTATTGATTCAAAGACCCTCGAATGTGTTTTGGTTGGTAATTGTTTTGAGTGATGAAAGACAAAGACATAAGAAGCAAATCATTGAAGAGCTCCAAGGCCTTGAGATATTGACAGAACTTCAAAGCCTTGAGAGTTAATTTATTCTGCTATATGTTCTAATAGTTCTGTGTTGCAGATTGGATATCTGATTATACAGATCATGGATTTACTGCATATACTTATAGTTTACACGATTTACATATCTAACACAATTGCAGATGATTAGAGCAAGAAGAATCAAAGTTATATGGGTTTAACTTTGAATATCTGTGAAGTAGGTTCAGAGCTCCAAGGCCTTGAGGTGCCTTGAGCTGCTGACAGTTTTTACAGAACTAAGTTGATTCTTTCTTGCAGGTTGTGATTCTTATTATTATGATTATTTACTGACTTCTAAGAATCTTAAACTTGTTTTTCATAATTTATATGTATTAGAAGTAATACAGGTTACTGTTCTAATCTGTTAACCAGTTTTATCAGAAACTGGAAAACCAAACAGTCATAGTACTGTTATCTTTTTGGATTTTGTTGGTGCTATGTTTTAATGTTGTTGCAGGTTTGTTAAACGTGCAAGAGAAATCTCAACAAATTCCAACGGATATCCACTTAGAGCTGTTTGAATTTCAGTTGAAAACAAAAAGAGGATTTGTAGGAACTGAGATCCTAAAATCTCTCAATGAAATGCACCTGTGGATAAAAGAGACTGGTTTGAATTTTGAAGAAATAGAGGCTTGCAGAATACTCAGAAAGTTGTGACAAATTCATGGGAGATCATTCATTCAAACACACAAGGATTCAAGCTTCAATCCAGATTCTAGAAGATCAAATCAATCCAGTTTCCAGAAGAACACATCCATGCTTCAACAACTTATCTCTTCTATTTTGTTCTTCACTTGTAATTTAATCTGTGTATCTTTAAATTATCTTAAACCTTACTTAACCTAGTGGTTGGTTGTTCAAGTGAACAACAAGAGGTTCTTGTTAGCTCAACAGTTAGTAGCTGGAACTAGATAGGTTTGGAACCACAAGCTGTATAGGTGTAAGGGAAATCACTTAGGGTTGAAGATCTAGGGCTTTTTCTGTGTGAGTAATAAGAAGTGTTTGCCCAATCCTGGTGGGATTAGATCCCTCAGGCAGAGATTAGTTCCATTGGGACTGAACACTGTAAATTTCTTCGTGTTCTTTACTTTAAAGTTTGATTATTATCTGCTGCATTCAACTCAAATCAAACTATGGTTCATAAGCTCTTTAGAATTGATTATAGTTCAAGGCCTTGAAGCTTTCTATTTTGCCTTTGAAAGTTTCAGACAGTTTACTAAAATCTCAAGGCCTTGAGATTTGAGGTTCACACAAAGTTATTCTGCTAAACTTTGAGTTTTGCAAAAAGTTTCCATACTCTATTCAACCCCCCCCCCTTCTAGAGTATTTAGGTCCTGAATTTTGTCTATATTACACACTTTCAATTGGTATCAGAGCTTGTGTCAGTGTTTTAGATCTAACAATCTGGTGACTATGAGTAATGTAGGAGATGGTGGATTCTCAAAAGGAAGGGCAGCCAACAGACCTCCATTGTTCTGTGGTGATAAATTCATGCACTGGAAGGGATTGATGAAGATGTTCATCATAAATAAAGACATGGAACTGTGGTCAATAGTTCAGAATGGTCCTCATGAATACTATACTACAATTGATGGAGTCAGATTTATCAAGTCTGAGAAAAATCTTTCAGTTACTGAACTGGAAAAGGTATCAAAAATTACAAGGATATGAATATGTTATATTGTGCTCTTAATGCAGATGAGTTCAAGAGAGTGTCAAATTGCAAGAGTGCCAAAGAAGTATGGGATAAGCTGGTGGTGACATATGAAGGAACTAGCCAGGTTAAGCAGACCAAAATTAACATACTTTTGAGGCAATATGAGTTATTCAAGATGAACTCCGATGAGACGATCAAGGAGATGTTCAAAAGATTCACTGATGTGGTGAACAATCTGGAGTCATTGGGAAAGAAGTTCTCAATTGAGGAGAAGGTCAGAAATATTCTGAGAAGCTTGCCAAAGGCCAAGTGGGAGCCAAAGACAACTGCCATTGAGGAGGCTCAGGATTTAAGTCTTCTTCAGCTAGATGATCTACAAGGAAAGTTGCTCACTCATGAAATGTCTATGAAGGATGTGGAAGGTGATTTGAGTGAAAACATCAGGAACCTAGAACTTAAGGAAAAAAACAGTGAAAAGTCTCAAAGCCTTGAGACTGAAGATGAGCCTGATGATGAAGAGGCTTTAGCATTGATCTCCAAGGCCTTGGCCAGGATTCTCAAAAAGAAAAGAAACTCTAGTAACAGGGATTTTAACAGAGAGAGATCAAGACCCTCAAGCAGCAAGGACTAAAAAGGTAAATCTTCATCACAGTCACATAAAACTAAATTAATGAATTGTTTTGAGTGTGGTGATGCAGATCATTTAGTAAGGGACTGTCCATAAAGAAGAACAACATGAAATTTTAGAAGAAAGACAGTGACAACCAGAGGAAGAAAGCCATGATGGCTTCTTGGAGTGATTCTGATTCATCAAGTGACTCATACACAGAAGAAGTTCAAGTTCAATTATGCTTCATGGCAAAGCATGATGAGGAAAGTTCATCAGACAGATATATTGAAGATATGGTAAAAAAAATTACTTGCTAGTCCTTCTGATGTACTTCCTGAAATTCTCAAAAGTATGTTTTTAAATGAGGAAAGTTATAGAAATGAGATTTCTGCTTTAACGATTAAGATTCGTGAGCAGGTAAAAGAAAACCTAGACCTAGTTTTTTCAAACAAAACTGTTGATGTTTCTAAGACAAAGCTTGAAAAGGACTTCAAGGCCTTGGACAGCAGTTTCAAAGCCTAGAAGGCAAAGATAAAAGAGGTTGTTGATCAAAACACTCTTTTGACTGAAAGATATGTTGATCTAAAGACTCATTCTGAGAATTTAGAGCAACAGATCTGTTCTTTGACTGAGAAACTTCAAGAGTCCAAGAAGGTCCTAGACAATTTTACAGGCTCAAAACATAATTTAAATCTCATTCTTGGAGGAAGTCTGAAATCAATGCATAAAAGTGGGATTGGCTATAATCCAAATTTTCCAAAGAAATGCCAAACTACTTTTGTCAAATCTGATAGCAGACATTCTCCAAAATGTCATTACTGTGGAAAAATTGGTCATGTCAGATTAACTTATCCCTTAAGAAGATCAGAACCTCACATTATGAGGTATACTTATCCTTTTCAGCTTAAGGGACAGGTTAGGCAGATTTGGGTTCCAAAAGGAATTAGGCCACCAAACATGGCTGATTATGAGTATGACTCAAGGTTCTGCACTTGTTCTAACAGCATGTTGAGGCAATGATTTGTTTTTTGCAGGATGTCACCAAGGCTTGGAAAGATCAGAAATGGATATTAGACAGTGGATGTTCCATACATATGAGTGGAAAGAAGTCTCTATTCACTAAACTTACAGAAAAATATGGAGGAACAATCACACTTGGTGACAAAGCAAAATGCAATATCATTGGTATAGGTAGTATTGGTAATTGTTCTACTAATTTTATATTTGATGTTTATCTGGTAGATGGACTTAAGTATAATCTGCTTAGTATCTCTCAGTTATAAGATAAATGTTATCAGGATAAATTTGACAAGGAGAAATGTGTGGTCCAAGATGAGAAATCTGGTGATTGCATACTCACTGCTCCTAGATCATATAATCTATATGCTATGAATACTAACAATGTTGCAGGTGACAAGCTAAAATGCCTCAAGGCCTTGACGGAAGATTCAAAGCTTTGGCACAGAAAGCTTGGGCATATTAGTATACATACCTTGAATAAACTCATCTCAAAGGACTTGGTAAGAGGTTTACCGTCACAGAAATTTTCAGATGATGAGGTTTGCAAGGCATTTGTACAAGGTAAACAAACCAGAAGCTCATTCAAGCCAAAGAAATTTGTAAGTACTTCTAGACCCTAAGATTTGCTGCATATGGACTTGTGTGGTCCTATGAGAGTTCAGACCCCAAAAGGTATATGCTTGTTATAATTGATGATTAATCTAGATATACTTGGGTGATGTTTATTAGAGACAAAACTGAAGCTTTATCTGAATTTTCTAGATTCTGCAAAGAGCTTCAAACTTTGAAAAATTTACCTGTTGCATCAATTAGAAGTGATCATGGTAGGTAGTTTGATCAACTTGACTTTGACGTGTTTTGTGCAAAGCATGGCATTTCACACAACTTTTCTGCACCTAGAACTCCACAGCAAAATGGAGTAGTTGAAAGAAAAATAGGACACTTCAGGATATGTCCAGAACCATGCTTCTTGAAAGTAATTTACCAAAGTTCTTATGGGCAGAAGCTGTTAACACTGCCAATTATGTGCTGAATAGATGTTTGATTAGACCTATTTTGAAAAAGACCCCCTATGAACTGTTTAAAAGTAGAAAGCCTACTATTTCTTATTTAAAATCTTTTGGTTGTATCTGTTTTGTGCATAATAATGGTAGAGACAATCTACGTAAGTTTGATGCTATAAGTGATGAAGGTGTGTTTCTTGGATATTCTCAAACTAGCAAAGCTTATAGAGTTTATAATAGAAAAACCAAGATTGGGGAAGAGAGCATTCATGTAATCTTTGGTGAAAGTACTAAGGATTCTCTGAGTGAAAGTTTTGCAGATCTAGATTTGAACAAGCATGAATCAGATGATCATGCTGTGAAAGAAGACAAAGGCAAAACTAATGTGCATAATCAATCAGCAGAATCTCAAGGCCTTGAACGTCCTACTGAACCAAAATCTCAAAGCCTTGAGACTGAAGCTGAAAATTTCTATGATGCTCCCTCTACTGTTTCAAGGACTCAAAGACTTAAAGGAGAATACTCCTGGTTACCAAGAAAGAAGTTTAAGTACCTTTCAGATCATCCAGCTGATAACATTATATCAGATCCATCAACTGGAACTCAGACAAGAGGACAGTTAAAAAACTAGTGTGCTTTTAGTGCATTTGTATCTTTGATTGAGCCTAAAAATACCAAGGAAGCACTAGAAGATGCAGAATGGATCATTGCAATACAGAGTGAGCTGAATGAGTTTGAAAGAAACAAGGTATGGAATCTGGTTCCCAGACCTAAAGAGAAATCAGTTATTGGAACCAGATGGGTATTCAGAAACAAGCTTGATGATAATGGCAAAGTGGTAAGAAATAAAGCCAGACTGGTAGCTCAAGGATATAATCAGGAAGAAGGTATAGACTATGAGGAGACTTTTGCTCCTGTTGCCAAGTTAGAGGCTTTTAGAATACTTCTTGAATTTGCATCTCACAATCACATAAAGCTTTATCAAATGGATGTTAAATGTGATTTTCTTAATGGATATTTACAAGAAGATATTTTTGTAGCACAACCACCTGGTTTTGAAGATGAAAACATTCCTGATCATGTTTATAAATTGGACAAAGCTCTTTATGGGTTAAAACAAGCTCCAAGAGCTTGGTATGACAAGCTTTCAAAATTTTTACTAGAAAATAATTTCAAAAGAGGCCTAGTTGACAAAACTCTTTTAATTAAACATCATCAAAGTGATTTGTTAGTAGTTCAGATTTATGTAGATGATATTTTATTTGGTGCTACTAATGATGCTCTTTCAAAAGAGTTTTCTAGTTTGATGTGTAGGGAGTTTGAGATGAGCTTAATGGGTAAACTGAATTTCGTTCTTGGACTTCGTATCTTACAAATGAAGAAAGGAATTTTTGTGCATCAAGGAAAGTATAGCAATGACTTATTGAGTAAGTACAATATGTCACAGTCCAAGGTGCTTAAGACCCCTATGAGTTCATCACTCTCTTTAGACAAAGATTCAAATTGTAAGTGTGTGAGTCAAAAGGAATACAGAGGTATGATTGGATCACTATTGTATTTAACTGCTAGTTCACCTGATATTATGTTCAGTGTCTGTATGTGTGCTAGATTCCAAGCAGATCCTAAGGAAAGTCATTTAATTGCAGTCAAAAGGATTTTTAGATATTTAAATGGAACCAGAGACTTAGGGCTTTGGTATCCAAGAAGATCTAATTTTATGTTGAGTGTCTATTCATATGCAGATTTTGCAGGATACAAAGTAGACAGGAAAAGTACTTCTGGATGCTGTCAATTTCTTGGATCTTCATCGATCAGTTGGCGTTCCAAAAAGCAAAACTATGTAGCATTATCAACTGCAGAAGCTGAATATATTGCAGCTGGTGCTTGCAGTCTACAAGTGTTATGGATTGCTCAGCAACTTAGAGATCTTGGCTACAATTTCAGAAATGTGCCTATATTGTGAAAACACAAGTGCTATTTCAATCTCTAAGAATCCAGTCCAGCACTCAAGAACCAAGCACATAGATGTGAGACATCATTTCCTTAGAGATCATGCAGAACAAGGTGATGATGTTTTAAATTTTATTTCTACTTCAATGCAGATTGCTGATATTTTCACTAAACCATTGCCAGATGATAGGTTTTCATCACTAAGGCATGAATTGGGGATGTTAAACAAGGATTCATTGGTTTAGGGGGAGTATTAGTACTTACCAGTCTGTCCCAACTCTTTCTTCCCAATTTGACTTCTGTCACTATTCACTGGGTCACTTTGACCCGGTGATTTGAATAGCAAACCGATGTAATTTTTTGATAACTTTTTAATGGTGTTGTAGAGTAAAAGGTGCTCTATAATATAGTAAAAAATTATCAAAAAATCGTATTATTTTGCTATCAGAATCACCCCATCAAAGTGACCCAAATACGAGTCAAAAAAGTCAAATGGGAAGAAAGAGCTGGGACGGACTGGTATATGTGAATATGTGCTGAAATCTCAAAGCCTTGAGATTATACTTTCCGAAGCCTTGAAAGTATAGCTCAAAGCTTTGAAGTTTCTCAAACTACAAAAAATCTCCAGGCCTTGAGATTGTTCTCCAGGTCTTGATAATATCTGTAATTTTTTTATGAAAAAATGGATCATCAAATATTATATCTTATCTTTTTAGATAACTGTATAATATTTGAATTACTCAGAGAATTTATTAAAATATCCAAAAATATTTTTCAAGATTGTATTTTGCTTGTTGATATAGCAAAGTCCTTTGATGACTCATCCTTTTCAACCTACTTAAGATGAAAGTTAGGGATTTTTCTTCTCATTCTTTCTCAATTCTCTACGACTCTACTCTCTCTCTCTCTCTCTCTCAGTTTCTCTCAATCACATTCTCCTCTCAAAACCCTAAATCCCAAAATGGAGCGCAAATCAGCCAGAATTCAGCAACAGGGAAAGCCTTTTGGCAGATCCAAGTAGAGGGCAAATAAGAAGGAGAAGATAGTGATTTCTGATTCAGATTCAGAGAACACTCAAAGCTTGCATGAGGACACTCCTCCTGCAAAGAAGTCCAGAACAGAGTAGGGAGATGAAGGCTCAAGTATTGATCCACAGAAAGAGACACAGACTCAGGGTCGTGATCAACCTAGGTCAGAGAAGAAGAAAGGGGGAGAAAAGAAAAATACTGGTGAAGAGGAAAAGGGGAAATCTGCTCAAGAAAGAAAGAAGAAACCATCTAAAGGAGAACAAGAAAAGACCAAACCCTCAGAGAAGAAAACTAGAGTTAAGCAGGTTGCTGGTGCAACTAAGAAAGGATATCAAGGTAAGAATGTACTTCCTACAGACTGGTTTGTTAGTTCTGAGGTTAAAACTGTATGGATGCAAGGGTATGATTCATCTAAGGTAGCTTTCTGTAGTATGGTTTCTGAAGAATTATTGGATAAATTGGATATAGACTGTATGATAAAGTTAAGAGAAACTGTTGTTTGGAAGGTGCTAAATCCTAGTTGAAAGGCCTATCCTAGGTTAACTAGGTTGTTTTATCTGAATCTGGTTTCTGAAGGTGATCATAAAATGGTGTTAACTTCAAAAGTGGCTAGAGTGGATTTGGGGTTAGATCATAGGACTTTTGCCAAAGTCTTGGGCATTCCTAGGAAATATAATGTTGGAGATTACCCTGATAGGAAGGAGTGTCTGGATAAGGCAAAGGAGTTGTTTTTCATTGATGGTGTACCCTCCGGTCCAAAGCAGTTGACACACTCTGTGCTAAACTGTGAAGCCAAAATCCTGTTTACAATTATGATGAGAAGTGTGGTTCCTAGGGAGAACTCAAGGGATTTAGTGACTAATAAGGTTCCGATTTTGATGTATCTGATATCTCAAGGGTTTGAGATAGACTTGCCAACAGTTGTTATGGAGCATATGATTTATTGTGCAACCAGGACTAGAAACCATCCTCTTCCATATGCCAACCTGTTAACTATTTTCTTTGAATACCTTGATGTACCTGTGAAAGGATAGGAAAAGATTACTGGAGGTTTTGGGTTGATTGATTAGACTGCACTTCAGAGGATTGGGATAGTTCAAACTGGGAAGGGACATTGGAAGTTTTATTCAGATTTGTCTGAGGAGGAACTTGCAAAGAAGGAGTTTGTGAAGCCTTAGGGGACTACATCAGGGAAAGGACAAGCCAATGATGATTACTAATTGTTGGTTGAGAAGTTAGAAGATCAGCAGGTTGAGATTGAAGATCTTAGACAAAGTTTATTTGACCTGTCAGCTGAATTCAACCAGTTCAAGGGCTTGATGAATGTTATGAATGGAAAGCTGGATGGTGTCATCAAGGGTTTGAATTTGGGGAAGATACCTTCTGCTACTAGTCATGACACCAGTGTGGACTCAGATGAAATGATGGGAAATTTTCTGAAGAAGAAAAAGAAGCCAATTCCAGTGGTGCTTACTTCAAAAGATTTGTATGAACAAACTGATGAAGGAGATGCTGGTGAAGACACAGGTGTTGATGCAGCTACAGAGGGGGATTCAGTACAGGTTAAGAAGAAAGTGGATGAAATAATTCAAGAAGTTGCTGCAGAAGTGGAAGCTGGACAAGAAGGTAATCAGTCTGCTGAAGATGCTGCAAGTGAAGAAGAAGTTGGAGAAGGCTCAGAGAAAGGCCAGACATCAAAGAAGAAGTGAAGATCAGAGATTGCCAAAGCCTTGACCTTCTATTTCTTTCTCTTATTTCTTTTCTATTCTCAAGGCCTTGACTTTTTAGCAATAATTTTGTTTAAGTTTTTTTTCTTAGACTCTGAGTAATGATCCAACATTTCTTCATCCTTATTTGATGAAATTCAAAAAGGGGAGAAATTATGTGGTTTTGTGTTTTTGAAGTATTTGAATAATAATAATAATACTTAGTTGTTTTTGTGGTTTAATAATCAGTTGTGTTTATATTACTATAGTTATATGTAATTTTTTGCTGATTATCTGTGGTATAATGGTTATCTATCTGGCATTATTGTCTATTGTATCTCCATTTTGTGGTTATGTGGTCATCTAATTTTCATAATGAGTGGCAGGAAAATCTATACAAGACTGTAGGTTTTGTCTTTCATCAAGGGGGAGGTTGTTGATTCAAAGACCCTTGAATGTGTTTTGGTTGGTAATTGTTTTGAGTGATGAAAGACAAAGACAAATACATAAGCAGCAAAGCATTGAAGAGCTCCAAGGCCTTGAGATATTGACAGAACTTCAAAGCCTCGAGAGTTATTTTAAATACAGCAATAACAAAATCAAGACAGCTAACAGTACTAAGACTGTTTGGTTATAC
This sequence comes from Linanthus parryae, assembly GCA_023055425.1. Taxonomy (NCBI): domain Eukaryota; kingdom Viridiplantae; phylum Streptophyta; class Magnoliopsida; order Ericales; family Polemoniaceae; genus Linanthus; species Linanthus parryae. The sequence continues at coordinate 139,771,564 of JALGPY010000002.1, read as the reverse complement.
AGTTTCTGATAAAACTGTTTAATAAATTTAGAACCATAACCTGCATATCTTCTAAAACATATGAATCATGAAAAACAAGTTCAAGACACTTAAAAGTGAGTATATCGGCTTTAAAGTTTGAATATCAGAGTGTTTGCAATATTTAGAAGTTGTTAGAATGATTTTGATGCACTATATTTATTTGGGGTGGTCGTGCAATTCTCCGAAAGTAAGTAGAACATCTAGTTCTAATGTGTACTCTATATCTTCACAATCATATTGCTATATGTTCTAATAGTTCTGTGTTGCAGATTTGATATTTGATTATACAAATCATGGATTTACTGCATATACTTACAGATTACACTATTTACATATCTAACACAATTGCAGATGATCGGAACAAGAAGCATCAAAGTTATCTGGGTTTAACTATGAATATCTGTGAAGCAGGTTCAGAGCTCCAAGGACTTGAGATGTGCCTTGAGCTGCTAACAGTTTTTACAGAACTAAGTTGATTCTTTCTTGCAGGTTGTGATTCTTATTATTGTGATTATTTAGTGACTTCTAATAATCTTAAACTTCTTTTTCATAATTTATATGTATTAGAAGTTATACAGGTTACTGTTCTAATCTGTTAACCAGTTTTATCAGAAACTGGAAAACGAAACAGTCATAGTACTGTTATCTTTTTGGATTTTGTTGTTGCTATGTTTTAATGTTGTTGTAGTTTTGTTAAACGTGCAAGATAAATCTCAACAAACTCCAACAGATATCCACTTAGAGATGTTTGAATTTCAGTTGAAAACAGAAAGAGGATTTGTAGGAACTGAGATCCTAATATCTCTCAATCAGTTGCAGCTGTGGATAAAAGAGACTGGTTTGAATTTTGAAGATATAGAGGCTTGCAGAATACTCACAAAGGTGTGACAAATTCGTGGGAGATCATTCATTCAAACACACAAGGATTCAAGCTTCAATCCAGATTCCAGAAGATCAAATCAATCCAGTTTGCAGAAGAACACATCCAGGCTTCAACAGCTTATCTCTTCTACTGTGTTCTTCACTTGTAATTTAATCTTCGTATCTTTAAATTATCTTAAACCTCACTTAACCTAGTGGTTGGTTGTTCAAGTGAACAACAAGAGGTTCTTGTTAGCTGAACAGTTAGTATCTGGAACTAGATAGGTTTGAAACCACAAGCTGTATAGGTGTAAGGGAAATCACTTAGGCTTGAAGATCTGGGGTTGTTTCTGTGTGAGTTATAAGAAGTGTTTGCCCAATCCTGGTGGGATTAGATCCCTCAGGCAGAGATTAGGTCCATTGGGACTGAACTCTGTAAATTGCTTTGTGTTCTTCACTTTACAGTTTGATTATTATCTGCTCCATTCAAATCAAATCAAACTAGTGTTCATAAGCTGTTTAGAATTGATTATAGTTCAAGTCCTTGAAGCTTTCTATTTTGCCTTTGAAAGCTTAAGACAGTTTACTAAAATCTCAAGGCCTTGAGATTTCATTTTCACACAAAGTTATTCTATTAAACTTTGAGTTTTGCAATAAGTTTCCATACTCTATTCAACCCCCCTTCTAGAGTATTTAGGTCCTATATTTAGTCTACATTACACACTTTCATCCACAACTAGAAAAAAAGGTGACTTCAAGTCTAAGGATGACAATATCGTTGTAACTACGAGAAGCAGTTGTGACTTTACATAACTTGTATGTGGCCTTCTTGTTATGGGTCAATCCAGTATGCCATTACTCCTAATGCATACCAATGTGTTGGATCGTGATATCTCAATGTCAATCCAACCCCATACTAGTCTATAGTTAATCGTTCTGTTAATCAATATAATCGACTAGGTATATTTAAGATAAACAACATATTTTCAATCTAAGGACTTCATTATATTAAATATCTACAAAGAAAATACAATGAATATTCTAGCCAAAAGTAATGTTTATACTAAATAAGATTGCCTCTAGGGCATCTATTCCAACAGTATCCTCGCTGCCTCAGGGTTACACAATGTTTATACTTTGCACACAAACAAACTTGCAGGAGAAAATCTGAAGTGCCTCAAGGCCTTGAAAGAGGATTCAAAGCTTTGGCACGGAAAGCTTGGACACATTAGCTTGCATACTTTGAACAAGTTAGTTAGTAAAGACCTGGTAAGAGGTCTACCCCCTATGAAGGTCAAGGAAGAAGAAGTATGCAAAGTCTGTGCTCAAGGTAAGCAGACAAGAAGCTCATTCAATCCAAAGAACTTTAACTCCTCAAAAAAATGGTGTTGTTGAAAGAAAGAACAGGACTCTTGAAGACATTTCAAGGACAATGCTTCTACAGAATAAGTTGCTAAAATTATTCTGCGCAGAAGTTGTGAACACTGCCAACTATATACTTAACAGGTGCTTTATTAGGCCTATCCTGAAGAAGACTCCTTATGAGCCTGTCAAGGGAAGATAGCCAAACATCTCTTACTTCAGACCTTTTGGTTGCACTTGTTATGTTCACAACAATGTTAAGGAAAATCTTGGTAAGTTTGATGCCAGAAGTGATGAAGGTATCTTTCTTGGTTATTCCTTGACTAGCAAATCTTATAGTGTTTATATTAAAATAACTAAGCTTGTTAAAGAAATTGTTCATGTTAATTTTGATAAAAGCTATGATGGTTATTTGATTGAAAGTTTTGCAGACTTGAATCTGAACAAGCATGAATCAGAAGATGAAACAGAGAATTCACATGGTTTCAAGGAAACCTTGCAGGAAAACAAGAAGAATTTTCAAGGCCTTGAAAATGAGTCTCAAAGCCTTTAAAAAAAACCTCAAGAGAATCAAAGTGAATGAGCTATCACTTCAAGATTTCAAAGACCTGAGAAGCTTCTTGGAGAACCTGAACCATGGACACTAAGAAAGAGATTTACATATCTTTCATCTCATCTAGTTGACAACGTTATACCTGATCCATCAACTGGTACACAAACAAGATCACATCTGCAAAACTTTTGTGCTTTCAATGCTTTTGTCTCTCTTATGAAGCCAAGGAATGTGAATGAAGCATTACAAGAAGCAGACTGGATCATTGCAATGCAAAGTGAATTCAATGAATTTGAGAGGAAAAAGTTTTGGAATCTGATTCTTCCACCTTTGATCATCCATTCATTGGTACCAGGTGGGTATTCAGAAACAAAGTAGATGATAACGGTAAGGTAATCAGAAACAAAGTAAGACTCGTAGCTCAAGCGTAGTGTGGGATTTTGATGCAGCTTACGCAGCGTACTAACAAAATTTAATCATTCGCAAGACCCTCCAAGGATCACAGGAAGATACTACATAACGATAGTACAGGATTCTAGTATCTACATACCTTTGGGTTCTCCTGTGATGACTTCACACGTGAAATAGTATTCACGTCTCTATGGCTAATCCACTCCTAGTATTGAAATCGGATCCTTCAATCCTTTGTGCTAGCTAGGATTGAAGGAGGAAGAGGAAGAAGATCACGATCACGCAAAACAGAGCCATGAGGTGGGTGGCACCTCTTGTGGCCGACAGGATAGGGGTGGTCCCAAGGGGTTCTGCCCTCCTTTGGGATTTGCTCTCTCACTCCTTGATTTTCTTTCCCACTCAATGTGTTATGAGCATTTGTGTGGGAAGGAAGCTAGGAGTGTCCTTTTTATAGTCCAACAAATCTTTGTCGACTGCATAAAAGTCTCTATCCTAATCCTGTCCATACAATGATTAGTCCAACTTCAAAATTAGTCCTACTATGTTTGCAAGTATTTGCGTATAAATCCTTCTAATTAATTAATCGTATTAATTACTTGCTAAGTCCGGTCTAATCCATAGGTAGTGTGACCCCATAGGTTTCTACTTAGTTGGTAGTAACAATTTACAAACATGGAGAGGCCTCTATCATGACATCCACGCTACCCAACTAATAGAAATAGTCATCTGAAAAATCTTGTGCAAGTATTGTCTCATCCTTTTGTCTCTATATCCGGATTGGACACGAAACATACAAGTCACACTCGTATATCCCAATCCATAGTTTCTCGATCTTTGGAATAGTCTTATCCATGCAGATAACATCAATATCATATATTGATTTATCTGAGTCTGGCCAGACATTTTATAACCACCATCCTTCGACTGGCCGTGTATATTTTCTCCCGTTATGTGGGAGGGAAAAATTATATCTACATCACTACCATCTCTAAGCTTGCTTGCTATTGTATCCGACAGACGCCTTTATTGATACCCAGTTACGGTGTAGCGTTTGACGCTATCAAAACACTATATTCCACAACTAGAGGATCTAGTGACTTCAAGTCTAAGGATGACAATACCTTTGTCAATACGAGAAGCACTTGTGACTTTACATAAATTGTATGTAGCCTTCTCGTTGTGGGTCAATCCATTATGACATTACCCCTAATGCATACCCTTGTATTGTATCATGATATCTCCATATCAATCCAACCCCATAGTCTATAGTTGATTGTCCTGTTAATCAATATAATCGACTAGGGATATTTAAGAATATAACATTTATTCTAAGTACTTCATTCATGTTAACATATCTCCATATCGATAACATAATGAATAATAAATCCACAAATGTATTAAGAAAAAGATTGCCACTAGGGCATATTTTCAATAGTCTCCCACTTGCACTAGAGTCAATCTCCTGCATCATATGCATATTGATCTAGTGCGGCCCTCATGCCTTCACTAGGCAAGGTAAGAGAGTTATATGCTAGTACCTTGAAAATATTCACATCTCCTCTATCTACAATTTGATTGACATTGAATATTCTAAGTATGTGCATCTTATGCATTAATATACTCAGTCCTCTGTGATAGAATCGGCAACTGAATCTTCCTTGGAACCTTTCCAGCTCACAGTCTCTCCCACTAGTGAAAATCATAAAATTTGACTATAATCTGAAATCTTCTTTGTTAGATTGGAAGTTCTCATCACTGTAACCCATTATAGTAAACTCTTCATATTCTTCATGTACCAATAACTAATCATAAGTTCTTCTCAAGTACTTAAATGATAATCTTGATAATAATCCAGTGACTCTCACCCGGATTTGACTGGTATCTTTGTGTCATACAATATGGCACATCCGGCCTAGTACATAACAGGGCGTATCTCTTTAATCTCATTCATACGATCCTTTCTCAATCTAATTGGAAAGACAATTAGTTCTTCCAAAGACTAATTCCATGTGACATGTGTAAGAATCCATATTCTTGCATGTTGAACCATTTCAAAACCTTGTCAATATATGTATCATGAATCAAGCTGAACAACTACCCTTGATCTATCTCCATAGATCTTTATAGATTGTCCCGCCTAAGTCTATCACTGAAAATTAATTCCCTAGTCAACCTTTACAAGATTACTGAGTAGAGACATTACTCCCAATGATTAGTATGTCTCCACATAAAAGAGCAGAAATATAAATATGCTCCCACTAACCTTCTTGTTCAACTTCGATGGAACCAAACTACTTTGATTGCATCATCAATTCGAAGATTCCAACTCCGAGATGCTTGATTCAATCTGTAGACAGATTGCTGCAACCAAGATGCAAATGGATTTAAGCATCGCAACTAGGAAAAAGGTTTCGTCATAATCCATACTATGAACTCCCAGGAAACCTTTAACCGCAAATCGTCCCTGAATAGTAATCATATTACCATCCAAGTTGGTTTCCAATAACCTACCTTCACCCTATGGGTATTACCCTTTCAGGGGGTTCCACCAAAGTCCGTACTTTGTTGGAATACATGGATTCCATTTCGTATCTCATGGCTCCAAGCCATTTCTGAAAATCTTGCCCACTCGTGGCCTCCTCATAGGGTGTAGACTCGTCTCCTTGAGCAATACATCACCAGGCTATGAGAAATCCATAATAGCCCAACAACTCAATATGTTATGAGCATTAGTTATTTGGGAAGGAATCTAGGAGTACCTTTATATAGCCCAACAACTCCTTGTTAACTGCATAAAAGCCCCTATCCTAATCCTACTCATGTACGGATTAGTCCAACTTCCAAATTAGTCCTTCTAAGTTAGAAAGCTATTGCGTATTGATCCTTCTAGTGGGAAGTACAATCGCTCTTCTAAAGAGTGATTCCATTCAACATGGGCAAGAATGCCTTCTTGGAATCTTGCATGTTGAACCTATTGGCCTAGCAGCTTCCCCGATCTACCTATATAGATCTCGATACCAACTATATAAGCTTCTTTCCCTAAGTCCTTCATTGAGAAACATTTTCCTAGCCAATCTTTCGCGGATTGCATCATGGGAATGTTGTTTCCAATGAGTAGTATGTTATCCACATACAAGACCTGGAAAAGCAACTGAGCTCCCACTAACCTTCTTTTAAACACATGAATCATTTTCTTTCTTGATGAAGTTAAACTCTTTGACCGCTTCATCAAAACATCGATTCCAACTACTAGAAGCTTGATTTAATCCATAAATGGATCGTTGTAGCTTACAGACTTTATTTTCATGCGATCTACAAAACCCTCAGGTTGTGTCATATACACATCGTCGAGGAGGTTTCCATACAGAAACGCTGTTGTAACACCCCCGATTTCCAGAGGAGCCGGAAACCGGTTGGTGCCCTCCGTACAGGGGATTTTACCCTTTCGTACAAGGAGTGGTAACCAAAACAAGTGGAAGGAAACATCCAACTACTGATTCATTACGATAAAAGTTTACAACGTTCGTGACTCGTTCCAAACTGGACACCAAGTCTAACAAAATATTTTACATCAAAAGTGAGCTCTCTGGTTAATTACTAAACTCTACTGTTTGCATGAGAGGACGTGTTCGTGATCCCAGCGCGTTACCCCAAGCAACCAATCATAAACTTGCGGGGAATTTAAAAGAAACAAGGACGCAGTTTTTCGAGTATCAGTAAAAACTGAGTGAATAAACACCTTAGCATGTAAAACAGAGTGGCTAAGACATGTTGCCAAGTTTACATTTGACATAGTTTAAACAGTACAGAGTATAAGTATAAATATCAGAGTAAAGACTTGAACTATTTTCAAAAATATAAGTACGAGTAGAAGTCACGATTATCAGAGTTCTCAGAAGTTATTAATTCTAAACTGAGAGTTATTATGAGTAGCCGATTCGTTTACGAGATATTCATACGTTTCCAAACGTGAATATGAAACAAGTCATATTATTATGTCGCAGTAACCAGAGGAGACCAGGGTGAAGTATATCATCTCAGATCGGATATCTAGATCAAGAATTGGGAAAACCTTTCCCGGGGAAACCTTCCCTGCGTAGGACGACAACGAGAGAGAAAACCTTTCCTCCGTGCCTGGCGTTATGAAAAACCTTTCCCGCCCCCACTATAATAATAAACTACGTCACAATTTGGGAAAACCTTTCCCGATGTAGGACGACAACAAGAGAAAACCTTTCCTCCGTGCCTGGCGTTATGGAAAACCTTTCCCGCCCCCACTATAATAATAAACTATACTAGGCGAAGATTCGTGCCATCTGAGAGAAAAATTAAAGCCAACTAAGGGGATTCCAAGTAACAACCAACGAGTTCCGGTAGATGCGATCTTTCACTTTATGTTGTTAATGAATTCTGACTTTGTGACAATTGAACAATGAGTTCTTCGATTTGAAGACGAGGAGTAAAGTGACGATTTAAGAGCAAGTACGACAAGTTTAGAAATTTCGAAATAAGGTGCGTCAATTATTTTCAAATAAAACAAGTATATCAAATGAGAGGAATTGGCATGCAAAACTAAACATATATTTTGAGACAAGACGTAAATCACGTTTTGACACGGAAAAAGATAAGCACACGAGACTAAGCATGAATACTCACGGTATATTTTGAGACATGAAATAAAATCACATTTTGACACGAAGGGAGATAAGAACGCAAGGCTAAGAATGGATACTCACCGTGAGAGCCGAAGATACGCAAGTTGCACTACAGGTAGACAACGCCTGGGTCTACGAAGTCAGGCTCTACAAACAAACACAAATAGTCCTAATCACAAACAAGTTTGGTTTACAACGTATGACGATGCACGTTTCCTATTTGAATGCAAGTGAAAGCTCTAAGTAATTATAGCCACCTAATTATATTACGAAAGCAATTCAATATCAACTACCAAGTCACAAATCTCCAAGACGATTTTAGAAAATTAAATAATAAATTGTAAGAATATAAAATGATTTAATATTCTAACTAAACAAATTTATGTATTGATAAAATAATATCAAATGTACAATTTATTGAAATCTTAATAATAAAGTAATTAAAACGGGATTTATCTTTCATTTATATTTTAAACAAAATAATCCTTATCGAATATATATACTTAAACCTATACAAAAATACATTTTCTTAACTTAGTTTTCAAGAAAACTAATTATGAATATCTACTTGCAAACAAATTTCAAATTCATATAAATGTTTCTTTTTATTTTATATTACAAAAACATTTATTAGTATTTACTTCTTCTAGTATATAATTAACAGAAAAAAATGATTTATACTAACTAAATACACAAGTAAATACATGTATTTATATATGTATATGCAGTTTAGTGCTAAAGACAACAAGTACCCCCCAATAGTTAGAAATAACTTTATACATGCGACAGAGCCTGCCCTTAAGTTCTCAGATTTTGCAATTAGTTCCCCCCTGTGAACAATTAACAGAGACTGTCTCTTCCTCTTCATCTCACGGCAATTTCAAACACACCAACACAAATTGAATTGCAACAACACGATTTTTATGAAGCTAGATGGATTAATACGGAGTTGAGAGCGTACCCAAACGAAAATTGAGTCGAATCGGAGAAGAGGAGCTCTGGGTCGAAATTCGCCGGAGCTTCAGACGGTGATGGGGGCGTCGGGGTTTTGGTTCGTGGTCGCCGGATTACTCCGCTGGCTGGGCTTCGTCCGGTCACGAAAGAGAGGCGGAGAGAAGTGGAGGCAGAGACGAACAGAGGCGGATCGGTCTCAGCGGCGGTGGCGGCGTCGGGGCTCTGTTCTCCGGCGTCGGCTGCTGCTGCTTCTGGGTTGCTGTCGAGGCCGAGACAGAGGGAGGTGAGTCCGAGAGTCAGAGGGGTGGTGTGTGGTGATGGTGATTGGAGGTGAAGGGGGCTCACTGATGGTGGTCGATTGCTCTGTTTTCAGGTGGGTTTGTTCTCTGCAAAACAGGGGATGCAAGGGGGCTGTTTCAGGTGTGTTTTTATGCGGAAAAACAAAGGTTCATGTTGGTGTTCGGTGGTGGTGATTGGAGGGGATTGATGATGGGTGTGGTGGCTGAGTTACGATGGTGAAGTGTGCTCTATTTTGGCTGGGTTCGGTCTCGGCCAAAAACAGAGCAGGGAGATGGAGATGCAGAGGTGGAGGTTGTGGTGATTGCCGAGGGAGCTTCAGGGTGGTGGTGTTCGGTGGAGTGAGAGAGAGGGGGAGATTTAGAGGTGGATGATGGTGGTGGTATTCGGTGGAGGTTGAAGGAGGTGGGTTTGCTTTGCTTGTTCTCGGCAAAACAAGGCAGAGAGTAGAGATGGAGGTGAAGATGATGAAGAAGAGAAGAGGAGGAGATGTTGAGGGCTGGTGTGAATTGAGAGGAGCTAGGCTAGTAGGCTAGCTGGTGAAGAATCCACGCCGAGCGTGGTTGTCGCAGGAGAAGGAGAGGTACGGAGGGTCTCAGGTGGCTGGTCGGTGGCTGAAGCAGCAAAGCAGAGAAAGAAAAAAAATGAGATGTGATTGAAGAGAGAAAAAGATTTGGTGTGATGGATACGCGGGATCATGCGGTGGTCCGATACGCGAAAAGTGGTGCGCGAACGAAACTAACGCGCGGTGGATGTTTTAAAAACGCGACGAAAGTTCACACCCAACAAACAACTAATACGATAAAAAAATAACAAGACGACTTTCACTGAAAGACTAACTTTGACTGATAAAATCATACGTTTACTGACATAGTAAATTTTGACTGTTAAAAATAATTTAGCTGAAAAAAAAATGAATTTGACCAATAAAATAAGCTCGACTAATAAAAAGAAATTTAACTTAGAAAATTCGTTTTGATTTGTGGAAACTCGTAAATATTTTTATTTCAATTATATTTTACTAAACATATAGTTTATAATTAACAATAAACTTATTATTTGAACAAAATCACATTATTATATAATAATTAATTTGTTAAAATAATTATAAACGAATACGTGCTCGCAACGATTAGAGAAGATTAAATATAGTATAAATAAAAATAAATTACCGGAATACCCTTACGGAAAAAATGAAGTATTACATCCTTCCCTCCTTGGACTAAGCTTCGTCCTCGAAGCTTGAACGCGGTACTAGGACTTAGCGGTCTTTATTGGAAGTCACAGCTAGACAAAGAGACAATTAATAGGCAAATGCATGCACGGAGAAAATAGGGTCGTTACAGCTGTTTTGACATCCATATTCCAAATCTCGTGGTCATGGTAATCTGCAACAGAAAGTAGGATTCGGATGGATATGGTCATTGTGACTGGTGAAAAGGTTTCATCATAGTCTATACCATGAATCTGTCTGAATCCTTTTTCCACCAATCGGCCCTAATTGGTAATCACATTACCATCCATGTCGGTTTTCTTCTTGAAGAACCAATTGCACGCTATGGGTCGCGGCCCTTGGGTTGGTTCCACCAAAGTCCATACTTTGTTGGTATACATGGATTCCATCTCTTATTCCATGGATTTGCGCCACTTCTGCGAGTCAGGCAATTTCCATGGCCTCTCAATAGGTAGTAGGCATATAATCTATGAGCAACGTATTGCCAGACTCATTCACTAGAAGTGCATACCTCTGTGGCTCCTGGACCACTCTTCTCGACCTACGAAGCTCTTGTGTTACTTGAACATGTTCTTCCACAACACTTTGCGGTTCCTGTTCATGGTCCATAGTTGGATCAGTAGTTTGTGGTTCTTGAACTTCTTCAAGTTCTACAGTCCTACCACTTTCCTCTTTAGAGAAAAATTCTCTTTCTAGAAACACGTCGGACCGAGCAACAAACACTTTGTTCTCAGTCGGATTGTAGAAGTAATACCCTTTAGTTTCCTTAGGGTATCCTACAAACTTACACTTATCCGACTTAGGCCCCAGTTTTTCTAATTGTAAACGTTTTACATAGACATCGCAGACCCAAATCTTCATGAACGACACTGTGGGACGCCTCCCACTCCACATCTCATGTGGTGTATTCATGACCGATTTAGATGGAACACGGTTAATGGTGAAAGCTGCACACAATAGAGCGTAGCCGCAAAAGGATAATGGAAGATCAGTTTGACACATCATATATCGAACCATGTCCAACAGTATTCGATTCCAACTCTCGGACAAGCCATTCCTCTGTGGCGTTCCGGGTGGAGTGAGTTGAGATACTATCCCACACTCTCTAAGATAGTATTCAAACTCTTGGCTAAATTATTCTCCTCCACGATCCGGTCGTAGAGCCTTGATACTTTTGCCAAGTTGCTTCTCACTTCATTCTTGAATTCTTTGAACCTTTCAAATGATTCGGATTTGGCCTTCATAAGGTAAACAAATCCATATCGAATGAAATCATGAGTAAATGTAATGAAGTAGACATTACCACCCCTTGCAGGTGTGGCAAATGGTCCACACACATCAGTATGTATGAGTGCCAATCACTCACTATTCCTCTCACCTTTCTTATTGACAGGGGACTTTTTCATTTTTCCCAATAAACAAGCCTCACATGTCTCATATGATTCAAATCAAATGAGTCTAGAAATCCATCCTTATGGATTCTAGATACACACTTCTTGTTTATATGGCCTAAACGACAGTGCCATAGATAAGAAGGATTTAAATCATTCATTTTAGTCCTCTTGGTTTTTATGTTATAGACAGGATTACTTAGATCAAGGATATATAATCCATTATATAATTGCGCACTACAATAGTGAATACTATCAAAATAAATGGAGCAACAATTGTCCTTTGTTGAAATAGTAAAACCATCCTTGTCCAAACAAGAAATATAAATAATGTTTTTGCTCATAGCAGGCACATAATAGAAATTATTTATTTCTAAAACTTATCCTGCAGGTCGAGATATCTCGACCACGCCTACGGCCCATGCAACAAACTTTGATCCATCCCCAACGCGCGAATCTATCTCCCCTTTAGCCAATCTTCTACTTCTCTTTGGATCCTGCACATTTTGACGAATGTGAGATCCACATCCAGTATCCAATACCCAAGATGAAGAGACAGTTAAATTGACATTTTCAAAAAAAATACTTGGGGGTGGTGGAATCACTCTTCGAAGCCTTTTATCCTCCAGATACTTTAGGCATGTTCCTCTTCCAGTGTCCGAGCTGACTACAGTAGTGACAATCACCCTTAGTCAATCCCTTGGCTACGCCACCAACGAGTTAAAGGGAAGCTTCCTTGGATTTGGAAACTGCCTTGCCTTTCCTTTAGAAGAAGAAGCAAACCTTTTGCCCTTCCCCTTTTGCACCATTATTATAGCCTTGCCATTTCCCTTGTTGACGCTTTGTTCAGCTATCCTCAAAATATTGAGTAATTCTGGCAGAGGTTTCACGCTCTCATTAATGTTATATTTCATAATGAACTGTCCATAACTCTCAGGAAACGATTGCAAAAAGAGACCTGTTGCTAGCTCATTGCCGACTGGAAACCCTAGACGTGTGAGATTCTCCAAGTACCCAATCATACGGAGCACATGAGGTCCCACAGGGTATCCCTCTGACATATGACATTTGAACAATGCCTTGGAACTTCATAGCTCTGAACCCTCGCCTGCTCTTGGAAGAGCTGCTTCAAGTGTTCGATCATATTGACCGCACTCATGTTCTTATGTTACTTCTAAATATCAAAGCTCATAGTGCAAAGCATTAGGCTGGCCGCATCATTAACATCGTCTACACGTTTTTTATGCGCCTTTAGAACGATTCTCAAGTTTCTGTACAAATGTAGAAAGTTGGTTCCAGATAGCTTATCCTTCTGGAGGACAGCTCGTAGGGAATGTGATGAAATCGATGGATTGTTTTCCATTTGAATTCTACAAAATGATAAATATACAAGTATTCGTATTTTGTGAACAAATGACTATTTTTAATAATGGGTAGATTATTAACATAGCTCCCACTATTTTTCTCGTGTTGATAACCCTCCATATTAATGCGGAAAATATCATTATATTTCTACTTAGTAAAGATCCATATTTCACTTCTTTTGAGCTTGCTTTGGCAAGTCACCCAAAATCCGCATTTTAGGTAGGAACAGTTTCAATTGCATCACCATGCAACTCTTGGTTCAATTGCGCAAATAACTTCTTATTTATCCATCCCATGGATTATCCCAATTCATTGCCTCTCGGCTTTTAATCATATCAAAATCACCCAGTTCCGTTTAACTCTTACTTAAACAGTTGCACATTACTAGCTTCTGCCATCGCACCATGTCATGATGAATCAAATCGCCCTGCTTTGGCACGCACGAATTTGAGACATTATGACAATGATGAGTTTTTGAATAACTAGTAGGCAGAAACAAAATATTATAATTGAGGGATTTTCATTTTAAATTTTAAATTGTTTTCTTGATCCATATCAACTGATCTAATTATTTTGAGTTGGGCAAACTCACAAATAAAAGATTCGGGTTGTAAATTATAGGATTATCAATTTTGCATGCATCAACCATACACCAACAGTAAATAATAAGATAATAAAATAAACAACCACAAAAGAAAAATAACGTGATATGGATATGGCCTCTAATCTAAGGTATTGTCAAGACAATGAGAATATCTATGAACCCTAAAATAGCAAGCTCATCTCCATATGTCTCCATTTTTTGGTTCATGCCCCATAGCTCTTGTGGATTGTCGCCTTCTTGTTGTCCTTCGTTTCTTTAGGATTCTTTTTCTCCATATCTTGACTATTATCTATTTTATTTAATTCTATCTAGCATCTAGACTAAATAAAAAGATCTCACAAGTTATGAAAAAATAACGCTTCGCATACTGTAAAACCTAATTAACTATTACATTAATTTGATCAGCTCGCAGGCCGTAAAACAAAGCACAAAATAAACATTCACAACAAACCACAACCTAAGGTCATATCCAATGACCATGCACAAAGCACATACGCAATTAAAATCCAATTTTAACGCCCTTGGTCAATTTTAATTTATTTTAGGATCACTAGAGTCAAAAAACATCCAAGAGGGCCTACCAAACTAATGGCCGAACCCCTTGGAGCCGCCTAGGCCGAGAGGCCGGTCGGCCCAACCTGTGCGGTAGGCTGAACCGCCTAGGCCTTCGGCCTTGTTGGCTTGGTTGGCAAGGAAGCATAGGGGCGGTCCCTTAGGGGGGCGATCATTATGGTAGTTGTGTCCAAAACAACTTCTTCCTTGTTCCCCAAGTCAAAAACGTATCCAAATTGACAACTCCATTCCAATTTGTGCCCAAACCTCAGATCTAAGATCCTAAAATTTCTCAAACTCACTAATTCATACATCCCATGTAAAATTAGTTTTTGTTTTTTTGAATCACATTCAACTTGCATCTAATATGCTTAATTTGTCCGTTTTACGCGATAATCAAGCAACTAAAGTGTAAAAGACATGAATCGTAACACATAAACTATGTTATGTTGTACGACATGTGGCTCTGATACCACTATATGGGTTTGATCATGGATACGCAGCGGAATAAACAATAATTAATCCGATCAAGAACCTCCAAGGATCACAGGAAGATACTACATAAGGATAGTAAGGGATTAGTATCAAATACCTATAGGATATCCTTTAATAACTTCTCACGTGAAATTGTGTTCACGTCTCTATGGCTAGTCCACTCCTAGGATTTGAATCTGGATATTTCAAACCTTTTATGCTAGCTAGGATTGAAGGAAGAAGAGAAACAAGATCAAAAATCACCCGAAACGAGACAAAGGAAGGGGCGGCCCTTCAATTGTGGCCGACGGGTGAGGGGGCGGCAAAGGGGGTTTTGCCCTCTTTGATTATCTCTCTAGTTGCTTATGTCTCCCACTCAATGTGTTATGAGCATTAGTTATTTGGGAAGGAAGCTAGGAGTGCATTTATATAGTGCAACACTCCTTGGTGAGTGCATAAAAGCCCATATCGTAATCCTACTCATGTACGAATTAGTCCAACTTCCAAATTAGTCATACTAAGTTTACAAGCTATTGCGTATTGATGCTTCTATTTAATTAATCATATTAATTACTTCCCAAAGTCCGGTCTAATACATAGGGAGTGTATCCCTATAGGTTTCTACTCAGTTGGTAGGAACAATTTACTAACATGGTGCGGCCTCTAGCAAGATATCCATGCTACCAATACTAATAGAAATAGTCATCCGACATACCTTGTGCAAGTATTGTCTCATCCCGTTGTCTCTATATCCGGATTGGACACGAGACATACAAGTCACACTCGTATATCCAATCCATAGTTTCTCGATCCTAGAAATAGTCTCATTCAAGCAGATAACATCAATATCCTTTATTGATTTTTCTGAGTCTGGCCAGACATTCTATGAGCACCATCCCTTGAGTGGCCGTGGATAACAACTCCCGTTATGTGAAAGGGACAAATTCTCTACGCCACTACTTTCTGTAAGCTTGCTTATTTTTGTATCCGATGAACCCCTTTATTGATACCCAGTTATGGTGTAATGTTTGACGATGTCAAAATACAATAATCCACTATTGATTCAAAGACCCTCGAATGTGTTTTGTTTGTTAATTGTTTTGAGTGATGAAAGACAAAGACATAAGAAGCAAATCATTGAAGAGCTCCAAGGCCTTGAGATATTGACAGAACTTCAAAGCCTTGAGAGTTATTTTATTCTGCTATATGTTCTAATAGTTCTGTGTTGCAGATTGGATATCTGATTATACAGATCATGGATTTACTGCATATACTTATAGTTTACACGATTTACATATCTAACACAATTGCAGATGATTAGAGCAAGAAGAATCAAAGTTATATGGGTTTAACTTTGAATATCTGTGAAGTAGGTTCAGAGCTCCAAGGCCTTGAGGTGCCTTGAGCTGCTGACAGTTTTTACAGAACTAAGTTGATTCTTTCTTGCAGGTTGTGATTCTTATTATTATGATTATTTACTGACTTCTAAGAATCTTAAACTTGTTTTTCATAATTTATATGTATTAGAAGTAATACAGGTTACTGTTCTAATCTGTTAACCAATTTTATCAGAAACTGGAAAACCAAACAGTCATAGTACTGTTATCTTTTTGGATTTTGTTGGTGCTATGTTTTAATGTTGTTGCAGTTTTGTTAAACGTGCAAGAGAAATCTCAACAAATTCCAACGGATATCCACTTAGAGGTGTTTGAATTTCAGTTGAAAACAAAAAGAGGATTTGTAGGAACTGAGATCCTAAAATCTCTCAATGAAATGCACCTGTGGATAAAAGAGACTGGTTTGAATTTTGAAGAAATAGAGGCTTGCAGAATACTCAGAAAGTTGTGACAAATTCGTGGGAGATCATTCATTCAAACACACAAGGATTCAAGCTTCAATCTAGATTCTAGAAGATCAAATCAATCCAGTTTCCAGAAGAACACATCCATGCTTCAACAACTTATCTCTTCTATTTTGTTCTTCACTTGTAATTTAATCTGTGTATCTTTAAATTATCTTAAACCTTACTTAACCTAGTGGTTGGTTGTTCAAGTGAACAACAAGAGGTTCTTGTTAGCTCAACAGTTAGTAGCTGGAACTAGATAGGTTTGGAACCACAAGCTGTATAGGTGTAAGGGAAATCACTTAGGGTTGAAGATCTAGGGCTTTTTCTGTGTGAGTAATAAGAAGTGTTTACCCAATCCTGGTGGGATTAGATCCCTCAGGCAGAGATTAGTTCCATTGGGACTGAACACTGTAAATTTCTTTGTGTTCTTTACTTTAAAGTTTGATTATTATCTGCTGCATTCAACTCAAATCAAACTATGGTTCATAAGCTCTTTAGAATTGATTATAGTTCAAGGCCTTGAAGCTTTCTATTTTGCCTTTGAAAGTTTCAGACAGTTTACTAAAATCTCAAGGCCTTGAGATTTAAGGTTCACACAAAGTTATTCTGCTAAACTTTGAGTTTTGCAAAAAGTTTCCATACTCTATTCAAACCCCCCCCCCCCTTCTAGAGTATTTAGGTCCTGTATTTAGTCTATATTACACACTTTCAATTGGTATCAGAGCTTGTGTCAGTGTTTTAGATCTAACAATCTGGTGACTATGAGTAATGTAGGAGATGGTGGATTCTCAAAAGGAAGGGCAGCCAACAGACCTCCATTGTTCTGTGGTGATAACTTCATGCACTGGAAGGGATTGATGAAGATGTTCATCATAAATCAAGACATGGAACTGTGGTAAATAGTTCAGAATGGTCCTCATGAATACTATACTACAATTGATGGAGTCAGATTTATCAAGTCTGAGAAAAATCTTTCAGTTACTGAACTGGAAAAGGTATCAAAAATTACAAGGATATGAATATGTTATATTGTGCTCTTAATGCAGATGAGTTCAAGAGAGTGTCAAATTGCAAGAGTGCCAAAGAAGTATGGGATAAGCTGGTGGTGACATATGAAGGAACTAGCCAGGTTAAGCAGACCAAAATCAACATACTTTTGAGGCAATATGAGTTATTCAAGATGAACTCCGATGAGACGATCAAGGAGATGTTCAAAAGATTTACTGATGTGGTGAACAATCTGGAGTCATTGGGAAAGAAGTTCTCAATTGAGGAGAAGGTCAGAAATATTCTGAGAAGCTTGCCAAAGGCCAAGTGGGAGCCAAAGACAACTGCCATTGAGGAGGCTCAGGATTTAAGTCTTCTTCAGCTAGATGATCTACAAGGAAAGTTGCTCACTCATGAAATGTCTATGAAGGATGTGGAAGGTGATTTGAGTGAAAACATCAGGAACCTAGAACTTAAGGAAAAAAATAGTGAAAAGTCTCAAAGCCTTGAGACTGAAGATGAGCCTGATGATGAAGAGGCTTTAGCATTGATCTCCAAGGCCTTGGCCAGGATTCTCAAAAAGAAAAGAAAATCTAGTAACAGGGATTTTAACAGAGAGAGATCAAGACCCTCAAGCAGCAAGGACTAAAAAGGTAAATCTTCACCACAGTCACATAAAACTAAAGTAATGAATTGTTTTGAGTGTGGTGATGCAGATCATTTAGTAAGGGACTGTCCACAAAAGAAGAAGAACATGAAATTTTAGAAGAAAGACAGTGACAACCAGAGGAAGAAAGCCATGATGGCTTCTTGGAGTGATTCTGATTCATCAAGTGACTCATACACAGAAGAAGTTCAAGTTCAATTATGCTTCATGGCAAAGCATGATGAGGAAAGTTCATCAGACAGATATATTGAAGATATGGTAAAAAAAATTACTTGCTAGTCCTTCTGATGTACTTCCTGAAATTCTCAAAAGTATGTTTTTAAATGAGGAAAGTTATAGAAATGAGATTTCTGCTTTAACGATTAAGATTCGTGAGCAGGTAAAAGAAAACCTAGACCTAGCTTTTTCAAACAAAACTGTTGATGTTTCTAAGACAAAGCTTGAAAAGGACTTCAAGGCCTTGGAAAGCAGTTTCAAAGCCTAGAAGGCAAAGATAAAAGAGGTTGTTGATCAAAACACTCTTTTGACTGAAAGATATGTTGATCTAAAGACTCACTCTGAGAATTTAGAGCAACGGATCTGTTCTTTGACTGAGAAACTTCAAGAGTCCAAGAAGGTCCTAGCCAATTTTACAGGCTCAAAACATAATTTGAATCTCATTCTTGGAGGAAGTCTGAAATCAATGCATAAAAGTGGGATTGGCTATAATCCAAATTTTCCAAAGAAAGGCCAAACTACTTTTGCAAATCTGATAGCAGACATTCTCCAAAATGTCATTACTGTGGAAAAATTGGTCATGTCAGATTAACTTGTCCCTTAAGAAGATCAGAACCTCACATTATGAGGTATACTTATCCTTATCAGCTTAAGGGACAGGTTAGGCAGATTTGGGTTCCAAAAGGAATTAGGCCACGAAACATGGCTGATTATGAGTATGACTCAAGGTTCTGCACTTGTTCTAACAGCATGTTGAGGCAATGATTTGTTTTTTGCAGGATGTCACCAAGGCTTGGAAAGATCAGAAATGGATATTAGACAGTGGATGTTCCATACATATGAGTGGAAAGAAGTCTCTCTTCACTAAACTTACAGAAAAAATATGGAGGAACAATCACACTTGGTGACAAAGCAAAATGCAATATCATTGGTATAGGTAGTATTGGTAATTGTTCTACTAATTTTATATCTGATGTTTATCTGGTAGATGGACTTAAGTATAATCTGCTTAGTATCTCTCAGTTATAAGATAAAGGTTATCAGGATAAATTTGACAAGGAGAAATGTGTGGTCCAAGATGAGAAATCTGGTGATTGCATACTCACTGCTCCTATATCATATAATCTATATGCTATGAATACTAACAATGTTGCAGGTGACAAGCTAAAATGCCTCAAGGCCTTGAAGGAAGATTAAAAGCTTTGGCACAGAAAGCTTGGGCATATTAGTATACATACCTTGAATAAACTCATCTCAAACTTGGTAAGAGGTTTACCGTCACAGAAATTTTCAGATGATGAGGTTTGCAAGGCATTTGTACAAGGTAAACAAACCAGAAGCTCATTCAAGCCAAAGAAATTTGTAAGTACTTCTAGACCCTTAGAGTTGCTGCATATGGACTTGTGTGGTCCTATGAGAGTTCAGACCCCAAAAGGTAAGAGGTATATGCTTGTTATAATTGATGATTAACCTAGATATACTTGGGTGATGTTTATTAGAGACAAAACTGAAGCTTTATCTGAATTTTCTAGATTCTGCAAAGAGCTTCAAACTTTGAAAAATTTACCTGTTGCATCAATTAGAAGTGATCATGGTAGGTAGTTTGATCAACTTGACTTTGACGTGTTTTGTGCAAAGCATGGCATTTCACACAACTTTTCTGCACCTAGAACTCCACAGCAAAATGGAGTAGTTGAAAGAAAAATAGGACACTTCAGGATATGTCCAGAACCATGCTTCTTGAAAGTAATTTGCCAAAGTTCTTATGGGCAGAAGCTGTTAACACTGCCAATTATGTGCTGAATAGATGTTTGATTAGACCTATTTTGAAAAAGACCCCCTATGAACTGTTTAAAAGTAGAAAGCCTACTGTTTCTTATTTAAAATCTTTTGGTTGTATCTGTTTTGTGCATAATAATGGTAGAGACAATCTTCGTAAGTTTGATGCTATAAGTGATGAAGGTGTGTTTCTTGGATATTCTCAAACTAGCAAAGCTTATAGAGTTTATAATAGAAAAACCAAGATTGGGGAAGAGAGCATTCATGTAATCTTTGGTGAAAGTACTAAGGATTCTCTGAGTGAAAGTTTTGCAGATCTAGATTTGAACAAGCATGAATCAGATGATCATGCTGTGAAAGAAGACAAAGGCAAAACTAATGTGCAGAATCAATCAGCAGAATCTCAAGGCCTTGAACGTCCTACTGAACCAAAATCTCAAAGCCTTGAGACTGAAGCTGAAAATTTCTATGATGCTCCCTCTACTGTTTCAAGGACTCAAAGACTTAAAGCAGAATACTCCTGGTTACCAAGAAAGAAGTTTAAGTACCTTTCAGATCATCCAGTTGATAACATTATATCAGATCCATCAACTGGAACTCAGACAAGAGGACAGTTAAAAAACTAGTGTGCTTTTAGTGCATTTGTATCTTTGATTGAGCCTAAAAATACCAAGGAAGCACTAGAAGATGCAGAATGGATCATTGCAATACAGAGTGAGGTGAATGAGTTTTAAAGAAACAAGGTATGGAATCTGGTTCCCAGACCTAAAGAGAAATCAGTTATTGGAACCAGATGGGTATTCAGAAACAAGCTTGATGATAATGGCAAAGTGGTAAGAAATAAAGCCAGACTGGTAGCTCAGGGATATAATCAGGAAGAAGGTATAGACTATGAGGAGACTTTTGCTTCTGTTGCCAAGTTAGAGGCTTTTAGAATACTTCTTGAATTTGCATCTCACAATCACATAAAGCTTTATCAAATGGATGTTAAATGTGATTTTCTTAATGGATATTTACAAGAAGATATTTTTGTAGCACAACCACCTGGTTTTGAAGATGAAAACATTCCTGATCATGTTTATAAATTGGACAAAGCTCTTTATGGGTTAAAACAAGCTCCAAGAGCTTGGTATGACAAGCTTTCAAAATTTTTACTAGAAAATAATTTCAAAAGAGGCCTAGTTGACAAAACTCTTTTAATTAAACATCATCAAAGTGATTTGTTAGTAGTTCAGATTTATATAGATGATATTTTATTTGGTGCTACTAATGATGCTCTTTCAAAAGAGTTTTCTAGTCTGATGTGTAGGGAGTTTGAGATGAGCTTAATGGGTAAACTGAATTTCTTTCTTGGACTTCATATCTTACAAATGAAGAAAGGATTTTTTGTGCATCAAGGAAAGTATAGCAAGGACTTATTGAGTAAGTACAATATGTCACAGTCCAAGGTGCTTAAGACCCCTATGAGTTCATCACTCTCTTTAGACAAAGATTCAAATTGTAAGTATGTGAATCAAAAGGAATACAGAGGTATGATTGGATCACTATTGTATTTAACTGCTAGTTCACCTGATATTATGTTCAGTGTCTGTATGTGTGCTAGATTCCAAGCAGATCCTAAGGAAAGTCATTTAACTGCAGTCAAAAGGATTTTTAGATATTTAAATGGAACCAGAGACTTAGGGCTTTGGTATCCAAGAAGATCTAATTTTATGTTGAGTGTCTATTCATATGCAGATTTTGCAGGATACAAAGTAGACAGGAAAAGTACTTCTGGATGCTGTCAATTTCTTGGATCTTCATTGATCAGTTGGCGTTCCAAAAAGCAAAATTATGTAGCATTATCAACTGCAGAAGCTGAATATATTGCAGCTGGTGCTTGCAGTCTACAAGTGTTATGGATTGCTCAGCAACTTAGAGATCTTGGCTACAATTTCAGAAATGTGCCTATTCATTGTGAAAACACAAGTGCTATTTCAATCTCTAAGAATCCAGTCCCGCACTCAAGAACCAAGCACATAGATGTGAGACATCATTTCCTTAGAGATCATGCAGAACAAGGTGATGATGTTTTAAATTTTATTTCTACTTCAATGCAGATTGCTGATATTTTCACTAAACCATTGCCAGATGATAGGTTTTCATCACTAAGGCATGAATTGGGGATGTTAAACAAGGATTCAGTGGTTTAGGGGGAGTATTAGTACTTACCAGTCTGTCCCAACTCTTTCTTCTCAATTTGACTTCTGTCACTATTCACTGGGTCACTTTGACCCGGTGATTTGAATAGCAAACCGATGTAATTTTTTGATAACTTTTTAATGGTGTTTTAGAGTAAAAGGTGCTCTATAATATGGTAAAAAATTATCAAAAAATCGTATTAGTTTGCTATCAGAATCACCCCGTCAAAGTGACCCAAATACGAGTAAAAAAGTCAAATGGGAAGAAAGAGCTGGGACGGACTGGTATATGTGAATATGTGCTGAAATCTCAAAGCCTTGAGATTATACTTTCCGAAGCCTTGAAAGTATAGCTCAAAGCTTTGAAGTTTCTCAAACTACAAAATATCTCAAGGCCTTGAGATTGTTCTCCAGGTCTTGACAATATCTGTAATTTTTTTATAAAAAAATGGATAATCAAATATTATATCTTATCTTTTTAGATAACTGTATAATATTTGAATTACTCAGAGAATTTATTAAAATATCCAAAAATATTTTTCAAGATTGTATTTTGCTTGTTGATATAGCAAAGTCCTTTTATGACTCATCCTTTTCAACCTACTTAAGATGAAAGTTAGGGATTTTTCTTCTCATTCTTTCTCAATTCTCTACGACTCTACTCTCTCTCTCTCTCTCTCAGTTTCTCTCAATCACATTCTCCTCTCAAAACCCTAAATCCCAAAATGGAGCGCAAATCAGCCAGAATTCAGCAACAGGGAAAGCCTTTTGGCAGATCCAAGTAGAGGGCAAATAAGAAGGAGAAGATAGTGATTTCTGATTCAGATTCAGAGAACACTCAAAGCTTGCATGAGGACACTCCTCCTGCAAAGAAGTCCAGAACAGAGTAGGGAGATGAAGGCTCAAGTATTGATCCACAGAAAGAGACACAGACTCAGGGTCGTGATCAACCTAGGTCAGAGAAGAAGAAAGGGGGAGAAAAGAAAAATACTGGTGAAGAGGAAAAGGGGAAATCTCCTCAAGAAAGAAAGAAGAAACCATCTAAAGGAGAACAAGAAAAGACCAAACCCTCAGAGAAGAAAACTAGGGTTAAGCAGGTTGCTGGTGCAACTAAGAAAGGATATCAAGGTAAGAATGTACTTCCTACAGACTGGTTTATTAGTTCTGAGGTTAAAACTGTATGGATGCAAGGGTATGATTCATCTAAGGTAGCTTTCTGTAGTATGGTTTCTGAAGAATTATTGGATAAATTGGATATAGACTATATGAGAAAGTTAAGAGAAACTGTTGTTTGGAAGGTGCTAAATCCTAGTTCAAAGGCCTATCCTAGGTTAACTAGGTTGTTTTATCTGAATCAGGTTTCTGAAGGTGATCATAAAATGGTGTTAACTTCAAAAGTGGCTAGAGTGGATTTGAGATTAGATCATAGGACTTTTGCCAAAGTCTTGGGCATTCCTAGGAAATATAATGTTGGAGATTACCCTGATAGGAAGGAGTGTCTGGATAAGGCAAATGAGTTGTTTTTCATTGATGGTGTACCCTCCGGTCCAAAGCAGTTGACACACTCTGTGCTAAACTGTGAAGCCAAAATCCTGTTTACAATTCTAATGAGAAGTGTAGTTCCTAGGGAGAACTCAAGGGATTTAGTGACTAATAAGGTTCCGATTTCGATGTATCTGATATCTCAAGGGTTTGAGATAGACTTGCCAACAGTTGTTATGGAGCATATGATTTATTGTGCAACCAGGACTAGAAACCATCCTCTTCCATATGCCAACCTGTTACCTATTTTCTTTGAATACTTTGATGTACCTGTGAAAGGATGGGAAAAGATTACTGGAGGTTTTGGGTTGATTGATTAGACTGCACTTCAGAGGATTGGGATAGTTCAAACTGGGAAGGGACATTGGAAGTTTTATTCAGATTTGTCTGAGGAGGAACTTGCAGAGAAGGAGTTTGTGAAGCCTTAGGGGACTACATCAGGGAAAGGACAAGCCAATGATGATTACTAATTGTTGGTTGAGAAGTTAGAAGATCAGCAGGTTGAGATTGAAGATCTTAGACAAAGTTTATTTGACCTGTCAGCTGAATTCAACCAGTTCAAGGGCAATGTTATGAAGGGAAAGCTGGATGGTGTCATCAAGGGTTTGAATTTGGGGAAGATACCTTCTGCTACTAGTCATGACACCAGTGTGGACTCAGATGAAATGATGGGAGATTTTCTGAAGAAGAAAAAGAAGCCAATTTCAGTGGTGCTTACTTCAAAAGATTTTTATGAACAAACTGATGAAGGAGATGCTGGTGAAGACACAGGTGTTGATGCAGCTACAGAGGGGGATTCAGTACAGGTTAAGAAGAAAGTGTATGAAATAATTCAAGAAGTTGCTGCAGAAGTGGAAGCTGGACAAGAAGGTAATCAGTCTGCTGAAGATGCTGCAAGTGAAGAAGAAGTTGGAGAAGGCTCAGAGAAAGGCCAGACATCAAAGAAGAAGTGAAGATCAGAGATTGCCAAAGCCATGACCTTCTATTTCTTTCTCTTATTTCTTTTCTATTCTCAAGGCCTTGACTTTTTAGCAATAATTTTGTTTAAGTTTTTTTTCCTTAGACTCTGAGTAATGATCCAACATTTCTTCATCCTTATTTGATGAAATTTAAAAAGGGGAGAACTTATGTGGTTTTGTGTTTTTGAAGTATTTGAATAATAATAATAATACTTAGTTGTTTTTGTGGTTTAATAATCAGTTGTGTTTATATTACTATAGTTATATGTAAATTTTTGCTGATTATCTGTGGTATAATGGTTATCTATCTGGCATTATTGTCTATTGTATCTCCATTTTGTGGTTATGTGGTCATCTAATTTTCATAATGAGTGGCAGGAAAATCTATACAAGACTGTAGGTTTTGTCTTTCATCAAGGGGGAGGTCGTTGATTCAAAGACCCTTGAATGTGTTTTGGTTGGTAATTGTTTTGAGTGATGAAAGACAAAGACAAATACATAAGCAGCAAAGCATTGAAGAGCTCCAAGGCCTTGAGATATTGACAGAACTTCAAAGCCTCGAGAGTTATTTTAAATACAGCAATAACAAAATCAAGACAGCTAACAGTACTAAGACTGTTTGGTTATACAGTTTCTGATAAAACTGTTTAATAAATTTAGAACCATAACCTGCATATCTTCTAAAACATATGAATCATGAAAAACAAGTTCAAGACACTTAAAAGTGAGTATATCGGCTTTAAAGTTTGAATATAAGAGTGTTGGCAATATTTAGAAGTTGTTAGAATGATTTTGATGCACTATATTTATTTGGGGTGGTCGTGCAATTCTCCGAAAGTAAGTAGAACATCTAGTTCTAATGTGTACTCTATATCTTCACAATCATATTGCTATATGTTCTAATAGTTCTGTGTTGCAGATTTGATATTTGATTATACAAATCATGGATTTACTGCATATACTTACAGATTACAATATTTACATATCTAACACAATTGCAGATGATCGGAACAGGAAGCATCAAAGTTATCTGGGTTTAACTATGAATATCTGTGAAGCAGGTTCAGAGCTCCAAGGACTTGAGATGTGCCTTGAGCTGCTAACAGTTTTTACAGAACTAAGTTGATTCTTTCTTGCAGGTTGTGATTCTTATTACTGTGATTATTTAGTGACTTCTAATAATTTTAAACTTGTTTTTCATAATTTATATGTATTAGAAGTTATACAGGTTACTGTTCTAATCTGTTAACCAGTTTTATCAGAAACTGGAAAACGAAACAGTCATAGTACTGTTATCTTTTTGGATATTGTTGTTGCTATGTTTTAATATTGTTGTAGTTTTGTTAAACGTGCAAGAGAAATCTCAACAAACTCCAACAGATATCCACTTAGAGATGTTTGAATTTCAGTTGAAAACAGAAAGAGGATTTGTAGGAACTGAGATCCTAAAATCTCTCAATCAGTTGCAGCTGTGGATAAAAGAGACTGGTTTGAATTTTGAAGATATAGAGGCTTGCAGAATACTCACAAAGGTGTGACAAATTCGTGGGAGATCATTCATTCAAACACACAAGGATTCAAGCTTCAATCCAGATTCCAGAAGATCAAATCAATCCAGTTTGCAGAAGAACACATCCAGGCTTCAACAGCTTATCTCTTCTACTGTGTTCTTCACTTGTACTTTAATCTTCGTATCTTTAAATTATCTTAAACCTCACTTAACCTAGTGGTTGGTTGTTCAAGTGAACAACAAGAGGTTCTTGTTAGCTGAACAGTTAGTATCTGGAACTAGATAGGTTTGGAACCACAAGCTGTATAGGTGTAAGGGAAATCACTTAGGCTTGAAGATCAGGGGTTGTTTCTGTGTGAGTTATAAGAAGTGTTTGCCCCATCCTGGTGGGATTAGATCCCTCAGGCAGAGATTAGGTCCATTGGGACTGAACTCTGTAAATTGCTTTGTGTTCTTCACTTTACTGTTTGATTATTATCTGCTCCATTCAAATCAAATCAAACTAGTGTTCATAAGCAGTTTAGAATTGATTATAGTTCAAGTCCTTTAAGCTTTCTATTTTGCCTTTGAAAGCTTAAGACAGTTTACTAAAATCTCAAGGCCTTGAGACTTCAGTTTCACACAAAGTTATTCTTTTAAACTTTGAGTTTTGCAATAAGTTTCCATACTCTATTCAACCCCCCTTATACAGTATTTAGGTCCTGTATTTAGTCTACATTACACACTTTCATCCACAACTAGAAAAAAAAATGTGACTTCAAGTCTAAGGATGACAATATCGTTGTAACTACGAGAAGCAGTTGTGACTTTACATAACTTGTATGTGGCCTTCTTGTTATGGGTCAATCCAGTATGCCATTACTCCTAATGCATACCAATGTGTTGGATCGTGATATCTCAATGTCAATCCAACCCCATACTAGTCTATAGTTAATCGTTCTGTTAATCAATATAATCGACTAGGTATATTTAAGATAAGAGAAATGCTACGGAACCCACCAATATCTCCCACTCATCTCCCACATTCCTTCTAGAAAAATGCAACCATGCCAAATGAATATTCATGTTGCCAATTTTACACTTGGGTGGGAGATAGTGGTGGGTTCCCTAGTATTTCTCTTAAGATAAACAACATATTTTCAATCTAAGGACTTCATTATATTAAATATCTACAAAGAAAATAAAATGAATATTCTTGCCAAAAGTAATGTTTATACTAAATAAGATTGCCTCTAGGGCATCTATTCCAACAGTATCCTCGCTGCATCAGGGATACACAATGTTTATACTTTGCACACAAACAAACTTGCAGGAGAAAATCTGAAGTGCCTCAAGGCCTTGAAAGAGGATTCAAAGCTTTGGCACGGAAAGCTTGGACACATTAGCTTGCATACTTTGAACAAGTTAGTTAGTAAAGACCTGGTAAGAGGTCTACCCCCTATGAAGGTCAAGGAAGAAGAAGTATGCAAAGTCTGTGCTCAAGGTAAGCAGACAAGAATCTCATTCAATCCAAAGAACTTTAACTCCTCAAAAAAATGGTGTTGTTGAAAGAAAGAACAGGACTCTTGAAGACATTTCAAGGACAATGCTTCTACAGAATAAGTTGCTAAAATTATTCTGCACAGAAGTTGTGAACACTGCCAACTATATACTTAACAGGTGCTTTATTAGGCCTATCCTGAAGAAGACTCCTTATGAGCCTGTCAAGGGAAGATAGCCAAACATCTCTTACTTCAGACCTTTTGGTTGCACTTGTTATGTTCACAACAATGTTAAGGAAAATCTTGGTAAGTTTGATGCCAGAAGTGATGAAGGTATCTTTCTTGGTTATTCCTTGACTAGCAAATCTTATAGTGTTTATATTAAAATAACTAAGCTTGTTAAAGAAATTGTTCATGTTAATTTTGATAAAAGCTATGATGGTTATTTGATTGAAAGTTTTGCAGACTTGAATCTGAACAAGCATGAATCAGAAGATGAAACAGAGAATTCACATGGTTTCAAGGAAACCTTGCAGGAAAACAAGAAGAATTTTCAAGGCCTTGAAAATGAGTCTCAAAGCCTTTAAAAAAAACCTCAAGAGAATCAAAGTGAATGAGCTATCACTTCAAGATTTCAAAGACCTGAGAAGCTTCTTGGAGAACCTGAACCATGGACACTAAGAAAGAGATTTACATATCTTTCATCTCATCTAGTTGACAACGTTATATCTGATACATCAACTGGTACACAAACAAGATCACATCTGCAGAACTTTTGTGCTTTCAATGCTTTTGTCTCTCTTATGAAGCCAAAGAATGTGAATGAAGCTTTACAAGAAGCAGACTGGATCATTGCAATGCAAAGTGAATTCAATGAATTTGAGAGGAAAAAGGTTTGGAATCTGGTTCTTCCACCTTTGATCATCCATTCATTGGTACCAGGTGGGTATTCAGAAACAAAGTAGATGATAACGGTAAGGTAATCAGAAACAAAGTAAGACTCGTAGCTCAAGCCTATTGTGGGATTTTGATGAAGCTTACGCAGCGTAATAACAAAATTTAATCATTCGCAAAACCCTCCAAGGATCACAGGAAGATACTACATAACGATAGTAAAAGATTCTAGTATCTACATACCTTTGGGTTCTCCTGTGATGACTTCACACGTGAAATAGTATTCACGTCTCTATGGCTAATCCACTCCTAGTATTGAAACCGGATCCTTCAATCCTTTATGCTAGCTAGGATTGAAGGAGGAATAGGAAGAAGACCACGATCACGCAAAACAGAGCCATGAGGTGGGTGGCACCTCTTGTGGCCGACAGGATAGGGGTGGTCCCAAGGGGTTCTGCCCTCCTTTGGGATTTGCTCTCTCACTCCTTGATTTTCTTTCCCACTCAATGTGTTATGAGCATTTGTGTGGGAAGGAAGCTAGGAGTGTCCTTTTTATAGTCCAACAACTCTTTGTCGACTGCATAAAAGTCTCTATCCTAATCCTGTCCATACACTGATTAGTCCAACTTGAAAATTAGTCCTACTATGTTTGCAAGTATTTGCGTATAAATCCTTCTAATTAATTAATCGTATTAATTACTTGCTAAGTCCGGTCTAATCCATAGGTAGTGTGACCCCATAGGTTTCTACTTAGTTGGTAGTAACAATTTACAAACATGGAGAGGCCTCTATCATGACATCCACGCTACCCAACTAATAGAAATAGTCATCTGAAAAATCTTGTGCAAGTATTGTCTCATCCTTTTGTCTCTATATCCGGATTGGACACGAAACATACAAGTCACACTCGTATATCCCAATCCATAGTTTCTCGATCTTTGGAATAGTCTTATCCATGCAGATAACATCAATATCCTATATTGATTTATCTGAGTCTGGCCAGACATTTTATAAGCACCATCCTTCGACTGGCCGTGTATATTTTCTCCCGTTATGTGGGAGGGAAAAATTATATCTACATCACTACCATCTCTAAGCTTGCTTGCTATTGTATCCGACAGACGCCTTTATTGATACCCAGTTACGGTGTAGCGTTTGACGCTATCAAAACACTATATTCCACAACTAGAGGATCTAGTGACTTCAAGTCTAAGGATGACAATACCTTTGTCAATACGAGAAGCACTTGTGACTTTACATAAATTGTATGTAGCCTTTTCGTTGTGGGTCAATCCATTATGACATTACCCCTAATGCATACCCTTGTATTGTATCATGATATCTCCATATCAATCCAACCCCATAGTCTATAGTTGATTGTCCTGTTAATCAATATAATCGACTAGGGATATTTAAGAATATAACATTTATTCTAAGTACTTCATTCATGTTAACATATCTCCATATCGATAACATAATGAATAATAAATCCACAAATGTATTAAGAAAAAGATTGCCACTAGGGCATATTTTCAATAGTCTCCCACTTGCACTAGAGTCAATCTCCTGCATCATATGCATATTGATCTAGTGCGGCCCTCATGCCTTCACTAGGCAAGGTAAGAGAGTTATATGCTAGTACCTTGAAAATATTCACATCTCCTCTATCAACAATTTGATTGACATTGAATATTCTAAGTATGTGCATCTTATGCATTAATATACTCAGTCCTCTGTGATAGAATCGGCAACTGAATCTTCCTTGGAACCTTTCCAGCTCACAGTCTCTCCCACTACTGAAAATCATAAAATTTGACTATAATCAGAAATCTTCTTTGTTAGATTGGAAGTTCTCATCACTGTAACCCATTATAGTAAACTCTTCATATTCTTCATGTACCAATAACTAATCATAAGTTCTTCTCAAGTACTTAAATGATAATCTTGATAATAATCCAGTGACTCTCACCCGGATTTGACTGGTATCTTTGTGTCATACAATATGGCACATCTGGCCTAGTACATAACAGGGCGTATCTCTTTAATCTCATTCATACGATCCTTTCTCAATCTAATAGGAAAGACAATTAGTTCTTCCAAAGACTAATTCCATGTGACATGTGTAAGAATCCATATTCTTGCATGTTGAACCATTTCAAAACCTTGTCAATATATGTATCATGAATCAAGCTGAACAACTACCCTTGATCTATCTCCATAGATCTTTATAGATTGTCCCGCCTAAGTCTATCACTGAAAATTAATTCCCTAGTCAACCTTTACAAGATTACTGAGTAGAGACATTACTCCCAATGATTAGTATGTCTCCACATAAAAGACCAGAAATATAAATATGCTCCCACTAACCTTCTTGTTCAACATCGATGGAACCAAACTACTTTGATTGCATCATCAATTCGAAGATTCCAACTCCGAGATGCTTGATTCAATCTGTAGACAGATTGCTGCAACCAAGATGCAAATGGATTTAAGCATCGCAACTAGGAAAAAGGTTTCGTCATAATCCATACTATGAACTCCCAGGAAACCTTTAGCCGCAAATCGTCCCTGAAAAGTAATCATATTACCATCCAAGTTGGTTTCCCATAACCTACCTTCACCCTATGGGTACTACCCTTTCAGGGGGTTCCACCAAAGTCCGTACTTTGTTGGAATACATGGATTCCATTTCGTATCTCATGGCTCCAAGCCATTTCTGAAAATATTGCCCACTCGTGGCCTCCTCATAGGGTGTAGACTCGTCTCCTTGAGCAATACATCACCAGGCTATGAGAAATCCATAATTCTCTAGCCCTTGAAATATCCTAATTATCCTACGAGGTTCTTATGTTACCTTAGTAGGTTTCTCTAAAACATCTTGTGATCCTTCTCATGTTCCATCAAAAGGATCAATGTTCTTTTGTGGTTCTTGAACTCCTTAAAGTTCTACTGTCCTCCCACTGTTTATTTTAGAGACAATCTCTATATAGAACACAGCGGTTCGAGAAACAAACAATTTGTTCTCAATTGGATTGTAAAATAACATCCTTTGTTTCCTCAGGATATTCCACATAGTACATTTATCCGACTTGGGTTCAATGCTTATTTGTAAACTATTAACATAAACTTCATAACCCAAATTCTTTATGAAGGACATACTAGGACACTTCCTAGTCCATATCTCATATAGTGTTTTCAAAATTTATTTGGATGAAACAAGGTTAGGGGCGAAATTTGCTGTAATTAGAACATGGCCCCCTAAAAGTAAACTGGAAACCGTGTTTGACACATCATGGACCGAACCATGTCCAACAAAGTCCTATTTCTCCATTTAGACACTCCATTCCATAATGGTGTTCTAGGTAGAGTGGGTTGGGATCACATCCCATACTCCCTTAGATGCTCAAACTATTGGCTTAAGTACTCACGCCTCTATCATATCGTAGAGCTTTGATACCTTTGCCAAAATAGTTCAATACTTCATTCTTGATTTCCCTGAATAATTGAAAGAATTCTGATTTGTTTCTTCATGAGATACACAAATCCACATTTCAATGATGCCATCAGTAAATATGATGAAGTACTGAAAACCATCTTTACAATTTGTGCTTAGCGGCCTAAATACATAAATATGTATGATTTTCAAAGATAATATCTGGCCCATTAAACAAGTCTTACATGTCTCATATGATTCAAATTCAAATGAGTCTAGAAATCCATCCATATGGAGCCTAGATGCGTATTTCTCATTTATGTGGCATAAACAACAATGCAAAAGATAAGTGAGGTTCATATCATTATATGTGAACCTCTTGGTATTAGTGTTATAGATGAAATTACCATGATCAAGGATACATGATCCATTAGAAAA
Organism: Linanthus parryae; assembly: GCA_023055425.1. NCBI lineage: Eukaryota > Viridiplantae > Streptophyta > Magnoliopsida > Ericales > Polemoniaceae > Linanthus > Linanthus parryae. Next base: position 139,738,898 of record JALGPY010000002.1, on the reverse strand, counting down.
AAGTGCATTACAATAGTGCATTTTATTAAATTAAATAGAACAACATTTGTCCATTATTTTAATAAAATGATTTTCTTGTCCAAACAAGAAACCGCGATACTGTCCCTACTCAAAGTAGTAACATAATCGTATTTTGTCTAATTCATGAATAATTTCAAAAAGGTAGAGATAACTCCCTACGGCTAATTTAGCAACCCTTTTCTCCATCGCGCCACGTGTAGGTTTATTTCTTCCTTACTCAATTTTCTACATCTGTTGAGATCCTCCATATTTTATAACGTGAGATCCTCATCCAGTATCATATACTCATGATGATGAGATAGACACATTGATCTCTATAAAAAAATTCCTAAGGTGGAATTCGTAATTCCTTTATAATTTCCTTCCAGGTACTTTGGGCAGTCTCTCTTCCTCCGCACCACCTATAGGACCTTTAAGGTAACTTGATTTTAGCAACAAGCTTGCTTTATACCCATGGGGTCGACGCAAACCTTTTGCCTTTACCCATGCTGTTAACCATGAACATGTTTTGCCTTTAACCCTTTATGAGTGCTTTATATAGCGATCACCTTTGAAAAAAAACTATAATTGCATCAAATGCAATTCTCGGTCCATTTGGGAGAATAACTATTTGTTTTTTATAAATCTCATAGATAACTCCCAGTCTCTAAGTTTTAGATCCTATTGAAGTAGCTTCGTTGAGCTTCACCTCTTGCTTCAGGAGTCACACATTACTAGCTTGTGTCGTCGCGTCATATCTCGATGAATCAAGTCGCCTTGCTTTGGCAAGCCCGAACTCTTTCCATCCTTATCATGACGACTGCTTAGCAAGAGAGTGCAATGTGGAGCAACACTTCAAGCCTTTCATCTCAATATCGCTCTTTGAAAGAGATTCTTTTAATGTATGATCATATTTTTGGAATTGTGCCCTAGAGGAAATCAATTTTTCGTGACATATTTTTGGAATTGTTATCGATATGGAAAAATGCTAACATGAATGAAGTACTTAGAAAATAAATTGCATATTATTAAATATCCCTAGTCGGGTACTACAGTTAATAGGACGACTGTATTGCATCGAGACAAGTACGAGGGTAGATTGATATGGGGATATCAAGTCTAACACATGGGTACGCATTAAGAGTAATGGCATAATGAATTGACCCACCATGAGATGGCTACATGGGAGTTATGTGAATGTCACAAGCGCTTCTCATAGTGACAATGGTGTTGTGATCCTTAGACTCGAAGTCACTAGATACTCTTGTTATGAATTATCATGTTTTGATATCGTGACACGTTACACTGTAACAGGGTAACTATAAAGGCTTTATTCTAACCTGCTATGAAGCACGCTGAGAGATCGTAGTGATATAGAGAGGATTTGTCCTTGCCACATAAATGGAGTAAATATCCATGGTATCTCGATGAGTTAGACTTAGAAAAATGCATGGCCATGCTCAATTAAATCAATATGGGATATTGATATTATTTGTTTATCTAAGTCTACTCACAGATCGAGAAATAATGGATTGGATATACAAGTGTGACGATCCATGTATTGTGTCCAATCAGGATAGATGAGACAAAGGGATTATATAACACGGTAACATTAGTCACAGTGGTTAGTCAGATAACTGACATTCCTATTACTTGGCAGCATTGATGTATTGCTAGATACTGCTCAATGTTTGTAATAATTATTATTACTGCCAACATAATGAGAAACCTACAGGATCACACACAATAATAGATCTAGCTGGGATTATTTCTAATTATTTGGACTAGATAGCAATAATGAATTAAATGGACTAAAGTGTATATTGTGCTCATTAGTTGGACTAAAGAGCAATTGTGGACTACAATGTAACTAGTCCCACATTGTTGGATTTATAGGTAAAGAGGAATTTCTATAGCTATAAATAGGATTTATAGGGTGAGAAAATTCATGCTTAATTAATCCTAGAACACACAGTTTAATAGAGAGCTAGATAGAAAGGAGAAAAGAAGCTTTCCTCCCCTAGGGTTCGGCCACAAGGTTTCCCCCCGCTTCCTTGGACCCGACGGCATGGTGATGCCGCTCCATGGAGCTCAAGGCCGTTAGTAGGCCGCCACTTTCTTCCTTTTGCCACGTTGATGGATATAATCCAGCGAGCACACGTGCAAGTTCATCCATGTATGTTGTTCTACGCAAAAACTGAAATTAATTGCATACTAGACGCAAAATGAATTAGATTCAACCAAACAAGACATAATTTTACATGGGATGTAGGAATTAATGAGTTTGATCACATAGGACGTGAATTATTTTGGATCTGACAACTAGGGTTTGGGCACATGCTTGAAAAAAGGGTTTTTCAGGTATGGAAACAACTAAACTTGGGAAACAAGGCAAGGAGTCGTTTTGGAAACAATTCAATAAAAGCGTGAAGTTGTTTTGGAAACAATTCTATAAAGCATGAAGTTGTTTTGGAAACAATTCCATAAAGCACGAAGTTGTTTTGGATAAGGCAATGAGTTTTTTTGGAAACAACCCCTAGGGGTTCGGCCCCATAGGGACCGTGCCCTTCCTTGCCGCCCAAGTAAGGCCACGGCAACCTAGGGGCAGTCGCCCTAGGTGCACGGTTGGACCGTGCAGCCTAGGCCCGGCCCGGCCGGGGGCTTGTGGTGGTCCATGGGGTTCAGCTAAGAGTGTTGGTGGGCCTCTTGGACCGTTTTGATCCTAGTGTGTCCAAAATCAACTAAAATTGAACCAGTGCGTTAAAAATTGGTTTTTACTGTATTATGTGCTTTTTTGCATGGTGGATGCATATGGACTAGGTTGTAGATGTTTGTGTTTGTTTGTGGTTTGGTTTACGGCCTGCGAGCTGATCAAATTAATGTAATAGTTAGTTAATTTTACGCCTGCGAGCTGATCATCTTCTCAACATGTGAGGTTTTATTTATTTATTTTTCTAGATGTTAGGCTATTATTAGAATATTTAGCTGATATCCAAGATCATGGAGAAGAAGAACGGAGGACCAAAAGGCCACAAAGATGAAGAAGGACACCCGTCCTAGGCGCGCGACTATGGTGGAGCACATGGAGATAGGCTTGTCACTTTAGGGCATATAGATATTATCATTGGCTCGGTAATATCTTAGTCTAGGGGCCATATCCATGCCACGTTAATTTTTATTTTGTGGATGTTTATTATTTATGTCTTGTTATTTATTTTTGTGTGTATGGCGATACTAGCAAAACGCTAACAAGATAATAATAAACAAGTTTGATCTTTTATTGTGGATTGCCCAATCCAAATAAGTAGATCATGTTGATGGGATCAACGAAACAAATAATGACTATCAAATCCCTCGAATAAATATTGTGTTTTGCCTTCTCTTGCCTAAACACCCTTCATGATTAAGGTCTATTAAATTCGGGCTTGCCAAAGCAAGGCGCTTTAATTTACCTTAGTATGTTGCGGACGACACAAGCAATAATGTGTGATTGTTGAAGCAAGTGGTTGGACGCAACCGGGCAGAGACAATTGGATTGATGAGCCTAAAAGCATGACAATAAGGTGTTATCTAAAGGATAATGAATAAGAAATTATTCACCTAATTGGACCAAGAGTCGCATGGGATGAAATTGGAATGGTTCCTACCTCAATAACATATTCTTGGGTGACGTGCCAAATCATGCTCAAGAGGAGGTAGAAATATGGATCTTGGCCCACTAGAAAGTATATGATATTTTCCGCATTAATGGTGAGGGCTATTAATCCGAGAAAAATAGTGGGACCTATATTTAATAATTTAAGTCCTTTTTAAATATAGTTAAAACGTCACGAATATTTTGAATAATCCTTTTGTGTTGAATACCTATGGAATTAAAACAACAAACTCGACTTTATCGCTATGTCCTTGAGAAGGGAAGATTGTCTGAAATCTATTTTAATAAACTGGTATAAAATTGAGAATTGTTCTCAAATGAAAGAAAATTTGTTGTATGTTCTAGAGCATAAAATTTCCCTCCACCAACTACCAAAACACACTAAATCCTAATTGGTGGAACATCAAAGAATGGTTCTTTGGATGTAACTTGCCTCATGTTAGCTACCATGAACTCTGAGCTTTTTAAGCAAGATGAGAACATGGAGAAGTTTGATATGATCATACAATTAAAGAAGGTATTTTCAAGATACGGCCATACATGATAGGTTTGAAGTGTAGCTCCATTTGCGCTTTACCTTCTTTTGCTTAGCACTCGTCATTATCAAGATGTAATCAAGCTTGGGCTTGCCAAAGCAAGGCGTCTTGATTCATCAAGATTTGACGCGACGACACAAGCTAGTAATATGTGATTGCTGAAGTAAGAGATCAAACGCAACTAGGATATTTCAATAAAATTAAAAGCTTAGAAGATGGGAGTTATCTATGAGATAGACAATAATAAGCATTTATTCTCCCGATTGGACCAAGAATTACATTGGATGCAATTAGTTTTTTTTTCAAAGGAAATTCTCTCAATATGTTTGAGAGCCACTGAACAAAGTGCTAGCCAAAAGGGTGGTGTAGTAGAAGAGGAACTGCCCAAAGTACATGGAAGAAAAAGGGAATTATGAATTCCAATTTAAGGTATCTTTTTTATATAAGGAAAATGTGTCTATCTCATTATCATAGGTATTTGATACTATATGAGGATCTCACATTTATAGAAATGTGCAGGATCTCAAGAAAAGAAGACAATTGGATAAGGAAGAGATGTACCTACATGTGGGGCAATGAAGCAAGGGTTGCTGAATTAGCCGTAGGAAATTATCTCTACTTTTGAAATTATTCATGAACTAGACAGGTACGATTATGTCCCTGCTATGAGTAGGTACATTATCATAATTTCTTGTTTGGGGAAGAAAAGATTTTCCTATTAAAATAATGGAAAAATGTTGTCCCATTTATTTTAATTAAAATGGATTATGGTAATGCTAACTTGTCTAACGGATTGTAGATCCTTGATAATGATAATTTTATCCATAACAATAAGATATTACTTTGGCATTGTGGTATAGGTCACGTTAATGAGAATGCATTTCTATACTCCATGTGGATGGATTTATACGCTCATTTGAATATGAATCATGTGAGAGATGTGGGACTTGTTTGTTGGTCCAAGATATGATCTTTTGGACTCATACATACTGATGTATGTGTACCACTAAGCACAAGTTCTAGAGATGGTTTTGGTACCTTATAATATTTATTTATTCAGTAAATATGGATTTGAGTCTAATGAAGAACAAATCAGAATTCTTTGAAAAGCTCAAAGGAATTCAGGAATGAAGTAGAAAACTAGCTTGGCAATTGTATCAAGACTCTACGATTAGATCTTGGATGAGGATTCTGATGTCAAGAGTTTTACAAGCATCTAAATGAGTGTTGGATGAGATCCAAACTCACTCCACCTAGAACACCATTATGGAATGGCGTGTCTATGGGGAGAAATCGGACCTTGTTGGACACTGTTGTCATACAGGACTTCCAATTTACTTTTTGGGCTATGCTCTACTCATAGCAATTTTTCCCTTTACCTTGTTCCATTAAAATAAGTTATGAATACACCATATGTGATATGGACTAGCAGGTGTCCTAGTGTTTCATAAATATTTGAGTTTGTGAAGTTTATATATAAAGCGTTTATAGGTAAACTTAGACCTAATTCGGTTATCTGTATTTTATGGAATATTCGAAAGAATATTATTTATACAATTTTATCAAGGACAAAGTATTTGTTGCTCGAACCGCTGTGTTCTAGAAAGAGATAGTCTATAAAAGAAACAGGGGGAGGATAGTAGAACTTGAAGGAGTTCAAGAACCACAATAGAACATTAATCTTTTGATGGAACATGAATAGGATCACAAGGCGTTGTGGACCAGGCTACTCAAGTAGCACAGGAACTTTGTAGGCCAGGAAGGATATGTCAAGGAGATATGGAAATATGGATTTCTCATAAACCTGTGATATATTGCTCATAAAGATGAGCCTACAACCTATAAGGTGACCACGAGTGGGTCAGACTCTCAGAAATGGCTTAAAGCCATGAGATATGAAATTGAATTTATGTATACTTGAAAGTGTGTAATGTAGACTAAATACATGACCTAAATACTCTAGAAGGGGGGGATTCAATAGAGTATGGAAACTTTTTGCAAAACTCAAAGTTTAACAGAATAACTTTGTGTGATACTCAAATCTCAAGGCCTTGAGATTTTAGTAAACTGTCTGAAACTTTCAAAGGAAAAATACAAAGCTTCAAGGCCTTGAACTATTATCAATTCTAAACAACTTATGAACCCTAGTTTGATTTGAGTTTTATGCAGCAGATAATAATCAAACTGTAAAGTAAAGACCACAAAGCAGTTACAGAGTTCAGTCCCAGTGGACCTTATCTCTGCATGAGGGATCTAATCCCACCAGGATTGGGAAAACACTTCTTATTACTCACACAGAAACAGCCCTAGATCTTCAAGCCTAAGTGATTTCCCTTACACCTATACAGCTTGTGGTTCCAAACCCATCTAATTCCAGCTACTAACTGTTGAGCTAGCAAGAACCTCTTATTGTTCACTTGAACAACCAACCACTAGGTTAAGTGAGGTTTAAGATAATTTAAAGATACACTGATTAAAGTAAAAGTGAAGAACACAGTAGAAGAGATAAGCTGTTGAAGCCTGGATGTGTTCTTCTGGAAACTGGATTGATTTGATCTTCTGGAATCTGGATTGAAGCTTGGATCCTTGTGTGTTTGAATGAATGATCTCTCACAAATTTGTCACACCTTTCTGAGTTGTCTGCAAGCCTCTCTCTCTTCAAAATTCAAACCAGTCTCTTTTATCCACAGTTGCAACTGATTGAGAGATTTTAGGATCTCAGTTCCTACAAATCCTCTTTCTGTTTTCAACTGAAATTCAAACAGCTCTAAGTGGTTATCCGTTGGAGTTTGTTGAGATTGCTCTTGCACGTTTAACAGCCCTGCAACAGCATTGAAACATAGCAACAACAAAATCCAAAAAAGATAACAGTGCTATGACTGTTTGGTTATCCAGTTTTCTGATAAAACTGGTTAACAGATTAGAAGAGTAACCTGTTTATCTTCAAATACATATCAGTCATGAAAAAAACAAGTTTCAGACTCTTAAAAGTCAATGAATAATCACAATAATAAGAATCACACCCTGCGAGAAAGAATCAACTTGGTTCTGTAAAAACTGTCAGCAGCTCAAGGCACATCTCAAGGCCTTGGAGCTCTGAACCTGCTTCACAGATATTCAATTTTAAACCCAGATAACTTTGATTCTTCATGTTCTGATCATCTCCAATTGTGTTAGATATGTAAATAGTGTAAACTATAAGTATATGCAGTAAATCCTTGATCTGTATAGTCAGATATCCAATCTGCAACACAGAACTGTTAGAACATATAGCAGAATAAAACAACTCTCAAGGCTTTGAAGTTCTGTCAGTATCTCAAGGCCTTGGAGTAACTGAAATACTTTGCTGCTTATGTCTTTTTCTTTGTCTTCGTCTTTCATCACTCAAAACAATTACCATCCAAAACACATTCAAGGGTCTTTGAATCAGCAATCTCCCCCTTGATGAAAGACAAAACCTACAGTCATGTATAAATTTTCCTGCCACTCAGATTTAAAATTAGATAACCACAATATGAAGATGCAATAGACAATCATACCAGATAATAACCAGTATTCCACAGATAATGAGCACAGTAATATAAACACAACTGATTAAACCAAAAAAAGTAAGTATTATTATTATTCAGATACTGCAAACACAAACACACATAATTTCTCCCCCTTTTTAACTTTCATCAAATAAGGATGAAGAAATGTTGGATCATTACTCAGAGTCATTAAAAAAACTTAAAAAAAATTATTGCTAAAAAGTCATGGCCTTGAGAACAGAAAAGAAGAAGAAAAAGAAATAGAAGGTCAAGGCTTTGGCATTCTCTGATCTTCACTTCTTCTTTGCTGTCTGGCCTTTCTCTGAGCCTTCTCCAACTTCTTTCACTTGCAGCATCTTCAGCAGACTGATTACCATTCATCTGAATCCACACTGGTGTCATGACTAGTAGCAGAAGGTATCTTCTCCAAATTCTAACCCTTGATGACAACATCCAGCTTTCCATTCATAACATTCATCAAGCCCTTGAACTGGTTGAATTTAGCTGACAGGTCAAATAACCTTTGTCTAAGATCTGGAATCTCAACCTGCTGATCTTCTAACTTCTCAACCAACATTATACTTACTAGGAATGCCCAAGACTTTGGAAAAAGTCCTATGATCTAACCCCAAATCTACTCCAGTCACCTTTGAAGTTAACACCATTTTATCATCACCTTCAGAAACCAAATTCAGATAAAACAACCTAGTTAACCTACGATAGGCCTTTGAACTAGGATTTAACACCTTCCAAACAGCAGTTTCTCTTAAATTTCTCATGCAGTCTATATCCAATTTATCCAACATTTCTTCAGAAACCATACTACAGAAAGATACCTTAGATGAAACATAACCTTGCATCCAAACAGTTCTAACCTCAGACCTAACAAACCAGTCTGTAGGAAGTACATTCTTACCTTGATAACCTTTCTTGGTTGCAGCAGCAACCTACTTAATTGTAGTTTTCTTCTCTGAGGGTTTGGTATTTTCTTGTTCTCCTTCATATGGTTTCTTCTTGCTGTCTTGAGCAGATTTCACCTTTTCCTCTTCACCAGTCTTTTTCTTTTCTCCCCCTTTCTTCTTCTCTGACCTAGGTTGATCACCATCCTGAGTCTGTGTCTCCTGCTGTGGATCAATGCTTGAGCCTTCATCTCCCTTCTCTGTTCTGGACTTCTTTGCACCAGGAGTGTCCTCATGCAAACTCTGAGTGTTTTCTGAATCTGAATCAGAACTCACTATCTTCTCATTCTTATTTTCCCTCATCTTGGATCTGCCAGAAGGCTTTCCCTGTTGCTGAATTATGGCTGATTTGTGCTCCATTTTGGGTTTTAGGGTTTTAAGAAGATAATGTGATGGAGAGAAACTAAGAGAGAGAGTAGAGTCGTATAGAATTGAGAGAGAATGAGAAGAAAAAGCCCTGACTTTCAGATTAAGTAGGTTGAAAAGGATGAGTCATAAAAGAACTCTTCTATATCAACATGCAAAATAGAATCTTGAAAAATATTTTTGGATATTTTAGAAAGTTCTCTGAGTAATTCAAATATTATACAGTTATCTGAAAAGATAAGATATAATATTTGATGATCCATTTTTTAAAAAAATATTACAGATATTTTCAAGACCTGGAGAACAATCTCAAGGCCTTGAGATTTTTTGCAGTTTGAGAAACTTCAAATCTTTGAGCTATACTTTCAAGGCTTTGAGATTTCATCACATAATCACATATAAGTACTAATACTCCCCCTAAACCAATGCATCCTTGTTTAACATCCCCAATTCAAGCCTTAGAGAGGAAAACCTATCATCTGACAAAGGTTTAGTGAAAATATCAGCAATCTGCATTGAAGTAGAAATAAAATTTAAAACAACATCACCTTGTTCTGCATGATCTCCAAGGAAGTGATGTCTCACTTCTATGTGCTTAGTCCTTGAGTGCTGGAATGGATTCTTAGAGATTGAAATAGCACTTGTGTTGTCACAATGAATAGGCACATTTCTGAAATTGTAGCCAAGATCTCTAAGTTGCTGAGCAATCCATAATACTTGTGAACAGCAAGCACCAGCTTCAATGTATTCAGCTTCTGCAGTTGATAATGCTACATAATTTTTCTTTTTGGAGTGCCAACTGGTCAATGAAGATCCAAGAAATTGACAGCATCCAGAAGTACTTTTCCCGTCTACTTTATATCCTGCAAAATCTGCATCTGAATAGCCACTCAACATAAAATTAGATCTTCTTGGATACGAAAGCCCGAAGTCTCTGGTTCCATTCAAATATCTAAAAATTCTTTTGACTGCAGTTAAATGACTTTCCTTAGGATCTGCTTGGAATCTAGCACAAATACAGACATTGAACATAATATCAGTTCTACTAGCAGTTAAATACAACAATGATCAAATCATACCTCTGTATTCCTTTTGATTCACACTCTTAACACTCGAATCTTTGTCTAAATAGAGTGATCAACTCATAGGGGTCATAATCACCTTGGACTGAGACATATTGTACTTATTCAATAAGTCCTTGGTATACTTTCCTTGATGTACAAAAATTCCTTTCTTCATTTGTAAGATATGAAGTCCAAGAAAGAAATTCAGTTCACCCATTAAGCTCATCTCAAACTCCCTGCACATAAAACTAGAAAACTCTTTTGAAAGAGCATCATTAGTAGCACCAAATAAAATATCATCTACGTAAATCTGAACTACTAACAAATCATTTTGATGATGTTTAATGAAAAGAGTTTTGTCAACTAGGCCTCTTTTGAAATTATTTTCTAGTAAAAATTTTGAAAGCCTGTCATACCAAGCCCTTGGAGCTTGTTTTAAACAATAAATAGCTTTATCCAGTTTATAAACATGATCAGGAAAGTTTTCATCTTCAAAACCAGGTGGTTGTGCTAAAAAAAACATATTTTTTTTAAATATCCATTCAGAAAAGCACATTTAACATCCATTTGATAAAACTTTATGCGATTGTGAGATGCAAATGCAAGAAGTATTCTAATAGCTTCTAACCTGGCAACAGGAGAAAAAGTCTCCTCATAATCAGTAACTTCTTCCTGATTATATCCTTGAGCTACCAGTCTGGCTTTATTTCTTACCACTTTGCCATTCTCATCAAGCTTGTTTCTGAATACCTATCTGGTTCCAATAACTGATTTCTCTTTAGGTTTGGGAACGAGATCCATACTTTGTTCCTTTCAAACTCATTCAGCTCACTCTGCATTGCAAAGATCCAGTTTGCATCTTCTAGTGCTTCCTTGGTATTTTTAGGCCCAATCAAAGATACAAATGCACTAAAAGCACACAAGTTCTTCACCTGTCCTCTTGTCTGAGTTCCAATTGATGGATCTGATATAATGTTATCAGCTGGATGGTCTGCAAGGTACTTAAACTTCTTTCTTGGTATCCAGGAATATTTTCCTTCAAGGCTTTGAGTTTTTTTAACAGTAGAGGGAGCATCATAGAAAGTTTCAGCTTCTATCTCAAGGCTTTGAGATTTTGGTTCAGTAGGAGGTTCAAGGCCTTGAGATTCTGCTGATTGATTCTGCACATTAGGTTTGCCTTTGTCTCCTTTCACAACATCATCATCTTATTCATGCTTGTTCAAATCTAGATCTTCAAAACTTTCACTCCGAGAATCTTTAGTACTTTCATCAAAGATTACATGAATACTCTCTTCCACAATCTTGGTTTTTCTATTATAAACTCTATAAGCTTTGCTAGTTTGCGAATATCCAAGAAATACACCTTCATCACTTCTAGCATCAAACTTACCAAGATTGTCTCTACCATTATTATGCACAAAACAGATACAACCAAAAGGTTTGAAATAAGAAACAGTAGGCTTTCTACATTTAAACAGTTCATAGGGGGTCTTTTTCAAAATAGGTTTAACCAAGTATCTATTCAGCACATAATTGGCAGTGTTAACAGCTTCTGCCCATAAGAACTTTGGCAAATTACTTTCAAGAAGCATGGTTCTGGACATATCCTCAAGTGTCCTATTTTTCCTTTCAACCACTCCATTTTGCTGTGGAGTTCTACGTGCAGAAAAGTTGTTTGAAATGCCATGCTTTGCACAAAACAAATCAAAGTCAAGTTGATCAAACTCCCTACCATGATCACTTCTAATTGATGCAACAGGTAAATTTTTCAAAGTTTGAAGCTCTTTGCACAATCTAGAAAATTCAGATAAAGCTTCAGTTTTGTCTCTAATAAACATCACCCAATTAAATCTAGAATAATCATCAGTTATAACTAGAATATACCTCTTAACTTTTGGGGTATGAACTCTAATAGGACTACACAAGTCCATATGCAGCAATTCTAAGGATCTAGAAGTACTTACAAAGCTCTTTGGCTTGAATGAGCTTCTGGTTTGCTTACCTTGTACACATTCCTTGCAAACCTCATCATCTGAAAATTTCTGTGATGGTAAACCTCTTACTAAGTCCTTTGAGATGAGTTTATTCAAGGTATGTATACTAATATGCCCAAGCTTTCTGTGCCAAAGCTTTGAATCTTCCTTCAAGGCCTTGAGGCATTTTAGCTTGTCACCTGCAACACTGTTAGTACTCATAGCAAATTTATTATATGATCTAGGAGCAGTGAGTATGCAACCACCAGATTTATCATCTTGCACCACACATTTTTCCTTGTCAAGTATAGCCTTATAACCTTTATCACATAACTGAGAGATACTAAGCAGATTATACTTAAGTCCATCTACAAGATAAACATCAGATATAGAATTAGTAGAACCATTACCAATACTACCTATACCAATGATATTACATTTTGCTTTGTCACCAAGTGTGATTGTTCCTCCAGATTTTTCTTTAAGTTCAATGAAGAGAGACTTCTTTCCACTCAAATGTCTGGAATATCCACTGTCTAATATCCATTTAAGATCTTTCAAGGCCTTGGTGACATCCTGCAAAAAAATCATTGCCTCAACAGGCTGTTAGACCAAGTGCAGAACTTAAAGTCATACTCAGAATCAGCCATGTTTGGTGGCCTAATTCCTTTTGGAACCCAAATCTGCCTAACCTGTCCCTTAAGCTAATAAGGATAAGTGTTCCTCATAATGTGAGGTTCTAATCTTCTGAAGGGACAAGTTAATCTGACATGACCAGTTTTTCCGTAGTAATGACATTTTGAAGAATGTATGCTACCAGATTTGACAAAAGTAGTTTGGCCTTTCTTCGGAAAATTTGGATGATAGCCAATCCCACTTTTATGCATTGATTTCAGACTTCCTCCAAGAATGAGATTCGGATTATGTTCTGAGCCTGTAAAACTAGCTAGGACTTTCTTGGACTCTTGAAGTTTCTCAGTCAAAGAACAGATCTGTTGTTCTAAATTCTCAGAATGAGTCTTTAGATCAACATATCTTTCAGTCAAAAGAGTGTTTTGATCAACAACCTCTTTTATCTGTGCCTTCAAGGCTTTGAACCTGTTGTCCAAGGCCTTGAAGTCCTTTTCAATCTGTCTTAGAAACTTCAACAGTTTTGTTTGAAAAAACTAGGTCCAGGTTTTCTTTTACCTGCTCATGAATCTTAATATTTAAAGAAGAAATATAATTTCTATAACTTTCCTCATTTAAAAACATACTTTTGAGAATTTCAGGAAATACATCAGAAGGACTAGCAAGTAAATTTTTTTCCATATCTTCAATATGTCTGTCTGATGATTTTTCCTCATCATGCTTTGCCATGAACCATAAGTTTGCTTGATATTCTTCTGTGTCTGAGTCACTTGATGAATCAGAATCACACTAGGAAGCCACCATGGCTTTCTTCCTTCTGTTGTCACTATCTTTCTTCGGAAAGTTCGTGTTCTTCTTCTTTTATGGACAGTCCCTTACTAAATGATCTGCATCACCACACTCAAAACAATTCATTACTTTATTTTTATGTGACTGTGATGAAGGTTTAACTCTGTAGTCCTTGCTTCCTGAGGGTCTTGATCTCTCCATGTTGTAATCCCTGTTACCAGAGTTTCTTTTCTTCTTGAGAATCCTGGCCAAGGCCTTGGAGATCAATGCTAAAGCCTCTTCATCATCAGGCTCATCTTCAGTCTCAAGGCTTTGAGACTTTTCACTGTATTTTGCCTTAAGTGCTAGGTTCCTGATGTTTTCACTCAAATCACCTTCCACATCCTTCATAGACATTTCATTAGTTAGCAGCTTTCCTTGTAGATCATCTAGCTGAAGAAGACTGAAGTACTGAGCTTCCTCAATGGCTGTTGTCTTTGGCTCCCACTTGGCTTTTGGTAAGCTTCTCAGAATCTTTCTGACCTTCTCCTCATTTGAGAACTTCTTTCCCAATGACTCCAGATTGTTCACCACATCAGTGAATCTTTTGAACATCTCCTTGATGGTCTCATCTGAATTTATCTTGAACAACTCATATTGCCTCAGAAGTATGTTGATTTTGGTCTGCTTAACCTTGCTAGTTCCTTCATATGTCCCCACCAGTTTATCCCATACTTCTTTGGCACTCTTGAAATTTGACACTCTGTTGAACTCATCTGCATATAGAGCACAGTATAACAGATTCATAGCCTTGTAATTTTTTGATAACTTTTCCAGTTCAGTGATTGAAAGATTTTCCTCAGACTTGATACATCTGACTCCATCAATAGTAGTATAGTACTCATGAGGACCATTCTGAACAATTGACCACAGTTCCATGTCTTGATCTATGATGAACATCTTCATCAATGCCTTCAAGTGCATGAAGTTATCACCAAAGAACAATGGAGGTATGTTGGCTACCCTTCCTTGTGAGAATCCACCATCTCCTACATTACTCATAGTCACCAGATTGTTAGATCTAAAACAGTGACACAAGCTCTGATACCAATTGAAAGTGTGTAATGTAGACTAAATACAGGGCCTAAATACTCTAGAAGGGGGGTTGAACAGAGTATGGAAACTTTTTGAAAAACTCAAAGTTTAACAGAATAACTTTGTGTGAAACTCAAATCTCAAGGCCTTGAGATTTTAGTAAACTGTCTGAAACTTTCAAAGCAGAAATAGAAAGCTTCAAGGCCTTGAACTATTATAAATTCTAAACATCTTATGAACCCTAGTTTGATTTGAGTTGTATGCAGCAGATAATAATCAAACTCTAAAGTAAAGAACACAAACCAATTTACAGAGTTCAGTCCCAATGCACCTAATCTCTGCCTGAGGGATCTAATGCCACCAGGATTGGGCAAACACTTCTTATTACTCACACAGAAACATCCCTAGATTTTCAAGCCTAAGTGATTTCCATTACACCTATACAGCTTGTGGTTCCAAACCTATCTAGTTCCAGCTACTAACTGCTGAGCTAACAAGAACCTCTTGTTTTTCACTTGAACAACCAACCTCTAGGCTAAGTGAGGTTTAAGATAATTTAAAGATACACTTGTTAAAGTACAAGTCAAGAACACAGTAGAAGAGATAAGCAGTTGAAGCCTGGACGTGTTCTTCTGGAAACTGGATTGATTTGATCTTCTGGAATCTGGATTGAAGCTTGGATCCTTGTGTGTTTGAATAAATGATCTCTCACGAATTTGTCACACCTTTCTGAGTTTTCTGCAAGCCTCTCTTTCTTCAAAATTCAAACCAGTCTCTTTTATCCACAGCTGCAACTGATTGAGAGATTTTAGGATCTCAGTTCCTACAAATCCTCTTTCTGTTTTCAACTGAAATTCAAACAGCTCTAAGTGGATAGCCGTTTGAGTTTGTTAAGATTGCTCTTGCACGTTTAACAGCCCTGCAATAGCATTGAAACATAGCAACAACAAAATCCAAAAAAAATAACAGTGCTATGACTGTTTGGTTATCCAGTTTCTGATAAAACTGGTTAATAGATTAGAACAGTAACCAGTTCATCTTCAAATACATATCAATCATGAAAAAAACAAGTTTAAGACTCTTAAAATTCAATGAATAATCACAATAATAAGAATCACAACCTGCAAGAAAGAATTAACTTAGTTCTGTAAAAACTGTCAGCAGCTCAAGGAACATCTCAAGGCCTTGGAGCTCTGAACCTGCTTCACACATATTCAAAGTTAAACCCAGATAACTTTGATTCTTCCTGTTCTGATCATTTGCAATTGTGTTAGATATGTAAATAGTGTAAACTATAAGTATATGCAGTAAATCCTTGATATGTATAATCAGATATCCAATCTTCAACACAGAAATGTGAGAACATATAGGAGAATAAAACAACCCTCAAGACTTTGAAGTTCTGTCAGTATCTCAAGGCCTTGGAGTAACTGAAATACTTTGCTGCTTATGTCTTTGTCTTTGTCTTTCATCACTCAAAACAATTACCATCCAAAACACATTCAAGGGTCTTTGAATAAACAATACTAACAAGGTATGGGCTTTTTTGGAACCACCTAAGGGGTATGACCCATAGGGTGCAAGTGGGTTTTAAGGAAAAATAACATGGATGGTAATGGGATTACTTTTAAGGGACAATTGGTGGCTACAGGCTTTATGCGAGCTCATAGTATATACTATGACGAAAATTTTCACCAGTTGCGATGCTTGAATCCATTCGCATATTGCTTGTATTAATCTATTTATGGATAGAATCAAGCTTCTTGGATTTGTAATCTTTGATTCAATGATGAAATCGAATGGTTTGATTCCATAAAGAATGAAGATAAATATTGTGTTTACAAGAAGGTTAGTGGGAGCACAGTTATATTCTTGTCTTGTATGTGGTTGACATACTGTTCATTGGGAATGGTGTCACATGGGATTAGTCTTTGGAAGACTAATTTTACTTCCCATCAGATTAAGAAAGGACCGTATGAATAAAGATTGATAGGATACGCCATGTTATGTGAAAAGGCCAGACATGTCATTTGAAGAATGACATAAAGATACCAGTTATATCCGGATGAGAGTCATTGGATATTTATCAAGAAAAAAAATTCTTATGTACTTGAGAAGAACTAAGGATGAAATCTTGATATATGGAGGATAGGAAGGGTTCACTTTAAAGAGTTACAATTATGCGAACTTCCAATCCAAAAAGGATGATTCTAGATCTTAGTCTTTTGTTTTTCCCTAGTTGAGGGACTGTGAGTAGGAAAGGTTCCAGGCAAGATTCAGTTGCCGATTTTTATCACAGAGAACTGAGTGTATTGTTGCATTAGATGCGAATACTCATAATATTAGATCTCATTCGATTGTCGCTAGAGAAGATGTGAATATATGCAAAGTACCAGCATATGACTCTCGTACCTCTTACGCAGTGAAATTGTGAGGGCCCTAATAGATCAATAGGCATATGATGCACCAGATTGACTCTAGTGCAAGTGGGAGACTATTGGAATTGTGCCTTAGAGGCAATCAATTTGTCGTGACATTTATATGGACTTACTATTCATTACGTTATCGATATGGAAATATGCTAACTTGAATGAAGTCCTTAGAATATAAATGTTATATTCTTAAAAATCCCTAGTCGAGTACTACAGTTAATAGGACGACTGTGTTGCATCGAGACTAGTATGTGGGTAGATTCATATGGGGATATCAAGTCTAACACATGGGTACGCATTAGGAGTTATGGCGTACTGGATTGACCCACCAAGAGAAGGCTACATGGGACTTATGTGAATGTCACAAGCGCTTCACATAGTGACAATGGTGTTGTGATCCTTTGCCTCGAAGTCCCTAGATACTCTAGTTTTGAATTTTCATGTTTTGATATCGTCAAACATTACACCATAACAGGGTAACTATAAAGGGTTTAATCAAAAATGATATGAAGCAAGCTGAGAGATCGTAGTGATATAAAGAGGATTTGTCCCTCCCACATAACGGGAGTAAATATCCTTGGCCACTCGATGAGTGAGACTTAGAAAAATGCATGGCCATGCTCAAATAAATCAATATGGGATATTGATGTTATTTGTGTATTTAAGTCTACACACAGATCGAGAAACTATGGATTGGATATACAAGTGTAACGCTCCATGTCTAATGTCCAATCCTGATAGATGAGACAAACGGATTATACAATACGGTAACACTGGTCATAGAGGTTAGTCAGATCACTGACATTCCTATTACTTGGGAGCATTGATGTATTTCTAGATACCGCTCAATGTTGGTAATGATTATTATTATTTCCAACGTAATTAGGAATCTACAGGGTCACACTCAATAATCGATATAGCTGGGATTATTGCTAATTAGTTGAACTAAATAGCAATAATGAATTAAATGGACTAAAGTGTAAACTGTGCTCTTTAGTTGGACTAAAGAGAAATTGTGGACTATAATGTAACTAGCCCCACATTGTTGGATTTATGGGCAAAGAGGAATTTCTCTAGCTATAAATAGGATTTATAGGCTAAGAAACTTCATGCTTAATTAATCCTACAACAAACAGTTTACTAAAGAGCTAGAGAGAAAGGAGAAAAGAAGCTTTCCTCCCCTAGGGTTCGGCCACAAGGTTGCCGCCCCCTTCCTTTGACCTGACGACATGGTGATACCGCTCCATGGAGCTCAATGTCATTACTAGGCCGACCCTCTCTCCCTGTTTCCACGTTGATGGATATGATCCAGCCTGCACAATTCCAAGTTCATCCTTCTTCTCAAATTGCTAGCCCCTTTGGAGAAGAAGACCGGTTGAGGTCTATTCATGTGGATACCATAGATACAAAGATACTATTCTTTGTATGTGATCGTCCCAGCCAGGTATGGCTGAGGTAACCTTTCTTTCTTTTATCATGTTATGATGCTTCACCTGTGATCCTTGGTGGGATTTGAGCAGGATTAAACTTTTTGTTATTCCGCTGCGTAACCTGCATCAAAACCCAACACATATCATATGCCTCCATATTTCTCATCTTGCTTCCAAAGCTCAAAAGTTCATGGCAGCTGACATGAGGCAAGTTACGTCCAAAGAACCATTCTTTTATGTTCCTTCCATTAGTTTTTTAGTGTGTCTTGGTAGTGGGTGGGAAGATAACTTTATGTTCTACGATGTATAACATTTTTCCTTTCATTTGAGAATAATTCTCAATTTTCTATCAGTCAAGAAAATTTATTCCAGACATCTTGTCCTTCCTATGGACATAAAGTCGCGTTTTGTTTGTTTGATGCCATGGATTTTTCAACACAAATGGATTGTGCAAAGTGATATGACGTATGACTATATTTAACAAAGACTTAAATGGTTAAACATAGCTCCCACTATTTTTCTCGGATTAATAACCCTCCATATTAATGCGGAAAAGTATCATTATATTTTCTAGTGAGACAAGATCCATATTTCACTTCTTTTGAGCTTGCTTGGGCAAGTCACCCAAAATTAGTTATTTAGGTAGGAGCAATTCCAATTGCATCCCATGCAACTCTTGGTTCAATTGGGAAAATAACTCCTTATTCATCTATCCCCATAGAAAATTCCAATTGGTTGCCTCTAGGTTTTAATCGCATTAAAACACCTACTTGCGTCCAACCTCTTACCTAAACAATTGCACATTACTTGTTTGTTCCATCGCATCGCACCATGACAAACCAAGTCGCCCTGCTTTGGCACGCACGAGCTTGGTCATCATGATCTTGATGAGTGTTTAAGTAACAAGAAGGCAAAACGCAATATTTTAATTGAAGGATTTTTGCTTTACCAGTTTTAATTGTTTTGTTGATCCATATCAACTGGTCTACTTATTTTTTAGTTGGGCAAACTCACAAATAAAAGATCCGGGTTGTTAATTATCTTATTATCAATTCGGCATGCATCATCTATACACCAACAATAAAATAATAAGACAATAAGTAAACAACCACAAAAAAAATTAAAAGTGATATGGATATGGCCTCTAAACTAAGATATTCGCAAGCCAATGAGAATATCTATGAGCCCAAAAAGATAGCAAGCTCATCTTCATGTGCCTTCATCTTTTGGTCCATGCTCCATAGCTTGTGGAAGGATCCATTCTCATTAGCCTTGTGGAATCCTCCATCTTGTGGTTTCTTTAATTCTTTAGGCTTCTTCTTCTCCATCTTGACTATCATCTATTTTATCTAATACTAGCTAGAATCTATACTAAATAACAAGATCTCACAAGTTGAGAAGACGACCGGCTCGCAGGCCGTAAAACCTAATGAAATATTACATTAATTTTATCAGCTCACAGGCCGTAAAACAAAACCATAAAATAAACATTCACAACAAACCACAACCTAAGGTCATATCCAATCACCATGCAAAGAGCACATAAACAAGTAAAATCCAATTTTAACACGCTTGCTCAATTTTAGTTAATTTTTAGATGAACTAGGGTAAAAACGTCCAAGAGGACCCAACATGATCATGGCCAAAACCCTAAAGTACCGCCATAAGGTCTTGGGGCCGTACGGCCCCTAGCCCACACGGCTAGGCCGTGCGCTAGGGAGGCCTGGCCCCTTGGTCATGGTTTTCTAGGGCGACAAGGAGGAGAGGGCGGCCCCCTGGTGGGGGTGGGGGGCAAACCTCGTATGGTTGTTTCCAAAACAACTTCCTCCTTTTTTGCCCAAGTTTAGTTGTTTCCAAGTTTGAAAAACACCTTTTTCCAACTTGTGCCCAAACCCTAATTTTCTAGATCCAAAATGTTCACATCCTATGTGATCCAATTTCACTAATTTTTACATTCCGTGTAACATTATATCTTATTTCGCTTGAATCATATTCACAAATTGCATCAATAGCTTGATTTGTTCGTTTTACGCGACAAACAATAATTAAAGTGTAAAACAACAAAAATCGCAACAAATAAACTACGTGATGCTCTACGACATTTGGCTCTGATACCACTGTAGAGTTTTGATGCAGGTTACGCAACGGAATAACAAAATTTAATCTTGCTCAATACCCTCCAAGTCACAGGAAGAGACTACATAATGATAGTAAGGGATTCTAGTATCTACATACCTTTGAGTTCTCCTGTGATGACTTCACAGTTGAAATATTATTCACATCTCTATGACTAGTCCACTCCTAGGATCGAAACCGTATCCATCAAGCCTTTGGGCTAGATAGGATTGAAGGAGGAAGAGGAAGAAGATCACGATCACGCAAAACAGATCCATGAGGTGGGCAGCACCTCTTGTGACCGACGAGGTAGGGGCGGTCCCAAGGAGTTCGGCCCTCCTTTGGGATTTTCTCTATCTCTCTCCTTGCTTTTCTTTTCCACTCAATGTGTTATGAGAATTTGTGTGGGAAGGAAGCTATGAGTGTCTTTTATATAGTCAAACAACTCCTTGTTGACTGAATAAAAGCCCCTATCCTAATCCTGTCCATACACGGATTAGTCCAACTTGCAAATTAGTCTTACTAAGTTTGCAAGTAGTTACGTATAGATCCGTCTAATTAATTAATCATATTAAATACTTCCCAATTACGGTATAATACATAGGGAGTGTGACCCTATTTGAAAGTGTGTAATGTAGACTAAATACAGGACCTAAATACTCTAGAAGGGGGGGGGGGTTGAATAGAGTATGGAAAATTTTTGCAAAACTTAAAGTCTAACAAGATAGCTTTGTGTGAAACTTGAAATCTCAAGGCCTTGAGATTTTGTAAACTGTCTGAAGCTCACTAAGGAAAAATTGTAAGCTTCAAGGCCTTGAGCTGTGAACAGCTTTTAAACACTAGTTTGATTTGAGTTGTGTGCAGCAGATAATAATCAAACAGAAAGGTAAAGAACACAAAGCAATTTACATAGTTCAGTCCCACTGGACCTAATCTTTGCCTGAGGGATCTAATCCCACCAGGATTGGGCAAACACTTCTTATTACTCACACAGAAACAACCCTAGATCTTCAAGCCTAAGTGATTTCCCTTACACCTATACAGCTTGTGGTTCCAAACCTATCTAACTCCAGCTACTAACTGTTGAGCAAACAGGAACCTCTTGTTGTTCACTTGAACAACCAACTACTAGGTTAAGTGAGGTTTAAGATAATATAGAGATACACAGATGAAGTACAAATGAAGAACACAGTATAAAGATAAACTGTTGAAGTCTGGAAGTGTTCTTCAGGATTGACTGGATTGATTTGATATTAAGACAGGAATGAAGCTTGGATGATTATGTCTTTGAATGGATGATCTCCCACGAATTTGTCACACCTCTCAGAGTATTCTGCAAGCCTCTCATCTTCAAAATTAAAACCAGTCGATTTTGTCAACAGCTGCAACTCATTGAGAGATTTTTGGATCTGAATTCCTACAAATCCTCCTTCTGTTTTCATCTTAAATTAAAACACTTTTCAGATGGATATCCGTTGGAGTTTGTTGAGATTTCTCCTGCACGTTTAACAAACCTGCAACAGCAAAGAAATACTGCAACAACACAATCCAATCAACTAACAGTACTGAGACTGTTTGGTTATACAGTTTCTGGTAAAACTATTTAATAAACTCAAAACAATAATCTGCATATACTCTAGATCAAATAAGTTATGAAAAACAAGTCATAACCTGCAAGAAAGAATCAATCAAGTTTTGTAAAAATTGTCACTAGCTCAAGGCAAATCTCAAGGCCTTGGAGCTCTGAACCTGTTTCACAGCATTCCAAAATTAAACTCAGATAACTTTGATCCTTCCTGTTCTGATCATCTGCAATTGTGTTAGATATATAAAAAAAATACAAACCATAAATATATACTATAAACCACTGATTTGAACAATCAGATATCCAATTCTGCAACACAAAGATGTTAGAACACATAGCAGAATAAGCAGTCTCAAGGCTTTGAAAGTTTCTGTCCATCTCAAGGCCTTGAGATGACTAACAACCCTTTGCTGCTAATATCTTAGCCTTTTGTCTTTCATCACTTTAAACAATTACCAATCAAAGCACATTCAGGTATCTTGACTCAACAATCTCCCCCTTGATGAAAAAGAAAACCTATAGTATTGCATAGATCTTCCTGCCACTCATAAACAAAAATTAAAAAACCTCAATCTGCAGATAAAATGTATACTGAACCCAAACAGATAAACAGATAACCAAATACCACATAATTATCACAGAAGAAACAAACATTAACCAAAACAACTAAACCAAAATAACTAAAGGCCAACTCTTATTATTTCTTGTGCAAATAGAACACAAATACATTCTCCCCCATTTTGACTTTCATCAAATAAGGTTGAAGAAGTGTAGGATCATTACTCAGAGTTTTTTTTAAAAAAAAAACTTAAAACAAAAACTAGCTAAAAAGTCAAGGCCTTGAGACAGAAAAGATAGAAGAGAATGAGAAAGATGGGCAAAGCTTTGGCAGTCTATGGTCTTCACTTCTTCTTTGATGTCTGGCCTTTCTCTGAGCCTTCCCCAATTTTTTCCTCACTTGCAGCTTCTTCTGCAGACTGATTACCTTCTTGTTCAGCTTCAACTTCAGTGACCACTTCTTGGATTATGTCATCTACTTTCTTCTTAGCCTGAGCTGAATCTACCTCTGTAGCTGCATCAACACAAGTGTCTTCATCAGCATCTTCCTCATCAGTTTGCTCAAACAAGTCTTTTGAAGCTAGCACCAGTGGAATTGGCTTCTTCTTCTTCTTCAGAAATTCTCCTAGCTTCTCATCTGAATCCACACCGGTGTCATGACTAGTAGCAGAAGGTATCTTTTCCAGATTCAAGCCCTTGATGACAACATCTAACTTCCCATTCATAGTATTCATCAAACCCTTGAACTGATGAAATTCAGTTGACAGGTCAAACATCCTTTGCCTGAGATCCTCAATCTCAACTTGCTGATCTTCTAATTTCTTAACCAACAGAGAGTAATTCTCATTGGCTTGTCCTTTCCCAGATGTAGTCCCCTTAGGCTTCACAAACTCTTTCTCAGCAAGTTCCTCCTTTGACAAATCAGAATAGAATTTCCAATCCCCTTTCCCAGTCTGAACTACCCCAATCCTCTGAAGTGCAGTCTCATCTATCAACCCAAAACCTCCAGTAATATTTTCTTCTCCTTTCACAGGAACATCAAAATATTCAAAGAAAAGAGGTAACCGGTTGGCATATGGAAAAGGATGGTTTCTAGTCCTGGTTGCACAATAAATCATATGCTCCATCACAACTGTAGGCAGGTCTATCTCAAACCCTTGAGATATCAGATACATCAAAATCAGAACTTTATCAGTTACCAGCTCTCTTGAGTTCTCCCTGGGAACTACACTCCTCATCAAAGTAGTAAATAAAATCTTGGCTTCACAGTTAAGCACAGAGTGTGTTAATTGTTTTGGACCAGAGGGAACACCATCAACAAAGAACATCTCCTTTGCCTTATCTAAACACTCCTTCCTGTCAGGATAATCCCCCACATTGTATTTCCTAGGAATGCCCAAGACTTTGGCAAAGTCCTATGATCTAACCTCAAATCCACACCAGCCACTCTAGATGTTAAAACCATTTTCTCATCACCTTCAGACACCAAGTTCAGATAAAATAACCTAGTTAACCTAGGATAAGCCTTTGAACTAGGATTTAAAACTTTCCAAACAGCAGTTTCCCTCAGTTTTCTCATGCATTGTATGTCCAGTTTATCCAACAACTCATCAGAAATCATACTACAGAAAGCCACTTTAGATGATGCATACCCTTGCATCCAAAATGTTCTAACTTCAGAACTAATAAACCACTCAGTTGGAAGTACATTCTTACCTTGATATCCTTTCTTAGTTGCAGCAGCAACTGTCTTAACCCTAGTCTTCTTCTCAGAGGGTTTGGCCTTCTCTTGTACTCCTTCAGTTGATTTCTTCTGGCTCTCTTGAGTTGACTTCCCTTTTTCCTCTTCAGTAGCCTTTTTATTTTCTCCCCCTTTCTTCTTCTCTGACCTAGGTTGATCACCACCCTGAGTCTCCTGTTGTGGATCAACACTTGAACCTTCATCTCCCTTCTCTGTCCTTGATTTCTTTCCAGGAGGAGTATCCTCATGCAAACTTTGAGTGTTTTCTGAATCTGAATCAGAAATCACTATCTTCTCCTTCTTGTTTGCTCTCTTCTTGGATCTGCAAGAGGACTTCCCTTGTTGCTGAATTCTGGCTGATTTGCGCTCCATTTTAGGGTTTAGGGTTTTGAGATGAGAATGAGATTGAGAGGATTTGAGAAAGAGAAAGAGTATTCGCAGAAAATTGGAAGAGAATGTGAAGAAAAAGCCCTGACTTACAGCTTTAGTAGGTAGAGAGGATGAATCATAAAAGGACTCTGCAATATCTACATGCAAAAATAGAATCTTGAAAAATCTTTTTGGGATATTTTAGAAAATTCCCTGAGTAATTCAAATATTATACAGTTATCTAACAAGATATGATATAATATTTGATGATCCAATTTTTTTTTAAAAAAAATATATCAGATATTATCAAGACCTGAAGAAAAATCTCAAGGCCTTGAGATTTTCTGCAGATTGAGAAACTTCAAAGCTTTGAGCTATACTTTCAAGGCTTCAGAAAGTATAATCTCAAGGCTTTGAGATTCCAACACATATACACATATAGGTACTAATACTCCCCCTAAACGGATGCATCCTTGTTTAACATCCCCAATTCAAGCCTTAGAGATGAAAACCTATCATCTGGCAATGGTTTAGTGAAAATATCAGGAATTTGCATTGAAGTAGAGATAAAATTTAAAACAACATCACCTTGTTCTGCATGATCTCTAAGGAAGTGATGTCTCACATCTATGTGCTTTGTCCTTGAGTGCTGAACTGGATTCTTAGAGATTGAAATAGCACTTGTATTATCACAATGAATTGGCACATTTCTGAAGTTGTAGCCAAGATCTCTAAGTTTCTGAGCAATCCATAGCACTTGTGAACAGCAAGCACCAGCTGCAATGTATTCAGCTTCTGCAGTTGATAATGCTACAAAATTTTGCTTTTTGGAATGCCAACTGATCAATGAAGATCCAAGAAATTGACAGCATCCAGAAGTACTTTTCCTGTCTACTTTATAACCTGCAAAATCTGCATCTGAATAGCCACTCAACATAAAATTAGATCTTCTTTGATACCAAAGCCCTAAGTCTCTGGTTCCATTCAAATATCTAAAAATTCTTTTAACTGCAGTTAGATGACTTTCCTTAGGATCTGCTTGAAATCTAGCACACATATTGTACTTATTCCATAAGTCCTTGGTATATTTTCCTTGATGCACAAAAATTCCTTTCTTCATTTGTAATATATGAAGTCCAAGAAAGAAATTTAGTTCACCCATTAGGCTCATCTCAAACTCCCTGCACATTAGACTAGAAAACTCTTTTGAAAGAGCATCACTAGTAGCACCAAATAATATATCATCTACATAAATCTGAACTACTAACAAATCACTTTGTCGATGTTTAATGAAAAGGGTTTTGTCTACTAATCCTCTTCTGAAATTGTTTTCAAGTAGAAATTTTGAAAGTCTGTCATACCAAGCCCTTGGAGCTTGTTTTAAACCATAAAGTGCTTTGTCCAGTTTAAAAACATGATCAGGAAACTTTTCATCTTCAAAACCAGGAGGTTATGCTACAGGAAACTTCTAATAGCTTGTGACATGGAAACAGGAGCAAAAGTATCCTCATAATCTATACCTTCTTCTTGATTATATCCTTGAGCTACCAGTCTGGCTTTATTTCTTACCACTTTGCCGTTCTCATCAAGCTTGTTTCTGAATACCATCTGGTTCCAATAACTGACTTCTCTTTAGGTCTGGGAACTAAATTCCAAACCTTGTTCCTTTCAAACTCATTCAGCTCACTCTGCATTGCAATAATCCATTTTGCATCTTCCAGAGCTTCCTTGGTATTCTTAGGCTCAATCAAAGATACAAATGCACTGAAAGCACACAAGTTCTTTAACTGTCCTCTTTTCTGTGTTCCAGTTGATGGATCTGATATAATATTATCAGCTGGATGGTCTGCAAGGTACTTAAACTTCTTTCTTGGTACCCAGGAGTCTTTGAAACAGTAGAGGGAGCATCATAGAAATTTTCAGCTTCTGTCTCAAGGCTTTGAGATTTTGGTTCAGTAGGAGTTTCAAGGCCTTGAGATTCTACTGGTTGATTCTGTACAGCAGTTTTGCTTTTGTCTGCTTTCACAGCATCATCATCTGATTCATGCTTATTCAAATCTAGATCTGCAAAACTTTCACTCAGAGAGTCTTTAGTACTTTCATCAAAAATTACATGAATTCTCTATTCCACAATCTTGGTTTTTCTATTATAAACTCTATAAGCTTTGCTAGTTTGCGAATATCCAAGAAATAAACCTTCATCACTTCTAGCATCAAACTTACCAAGATTGTCTCTACCATTATTATGCACAAAACAGATACAACCAAAAGGTTTGAAATAAGAAACAGTAGGCTTTCTACATTTAAACAGTTCATAGGGGGTCTTTTTCAAAATAGGTCTAATCAAGTATCTATTCAGCACATAATTGGCAGTGTTAACAGCTTATGCCCATAAGAACTTTGGCAAATTACTTTCAAGAAGCATGGTTCTGGACATATCCTCAAGTGTCCTATTTTTCCTTTCAACCACTCCATTTTGCTGTGGAGTTCTACGTGCAGAAAAGTTGTGTGAAATGCCATGATTTGCACAAAACAAATCAAAGTCAAGTTGATCAAACTCCCTACCATGATCACTTCTAATTGCTGCAACAGGTAAATTTTTCAAAGTTTGAAGCTCTTTGCACAATCTAGAAAATTCAGATAAAGCTTCAGTTTTGTCTCTAATAAACATCACCCAATTAAATCTAGAATAATCATCAATTATAACTAGAATATACCTCTTACCTTTTGGGGTATGAACTCTCATAGGACTACACAAGTCCATATGCAGCAATTCTAAGGATCTAGAAGTACTTACAAAGCTCTTTGGCTTGAAAGAGCTTCTGGTCTGTTTACCTTGTACACATGCTTTACAAACCTCATCATCTGAAAATTTCTGAGATGGTAAACCTCTTACCAAGTACTTTGAGATGAGCTTATTCAAAGTATGTATACTAATATCCCCAAGCATTCTATGCCAAAGCTTTGAATCTTCCTTCAAGGCCTTGAGGAATTTTAGCTTATCACCTGTAACACTGTTAGTATTCATAGCATATAGATTATATGACTTAGGAGCAGTGAGTATGCAATCACCAGATTTCTCATCTTGCACCACACATTTCGCCTTGTCAAATACATCTTTATAACCTTTATCACATAATTGAGAGATACTAAGCAAATTATACTTAAGTCCATCTACTAGATAAACATCAGATATAGAATTTGTAGAACCATTACCAATACTACCTATACCAATGATATTGCACTTTCTTTGTCCCCAAGTGTAATTGTTCCTCCAGATTTCTATATAAGTTCAGTAAAAAGAGACCTCTTTCCACTCATATGTCTGGAACAACCACTGTCTAATATCCATTTCTGATCTTTCAAGGCCTTGGTGACATCCTGCAAAAACAAATCATTGCCTTAACAGGCTATTAGACCAAGTGCAGAACTTTGAGTCACACTCAGAATCAGCCATATTAGGTGGCCTAATTCCTTTTGGAACCCAAATCTGCCTAACCTGTCCCTTAAGCTGATAAGGATAAGTATTCCTCATAATATGAGGTTCTGATCTTCTGAAGGGATAAGTTAATCTGGCATGACAAATTTTTCCACAGTAATGACATTTTGGAGAATGTCTGCTACCAGATTTAACAAAAGTAGTTTGGTCTTTCTTTGGAAAATTTGGATTATAGCCAATCCCACTTTTATGCATTGATTTCAGACTTCCTCCAAGAATGAGATTTAGATTATGTTCTAAGCCTGTAAACTTAGCTAGGACCTTCTTGGATTCTTGAAGTTTCTTAGTCAAAGTACAGATCTGTTGTTCTAAATTCTCAGAATGAGCTTTTAGATCAGCATATCTTTCAGTTAAAAGAATGTTTTGATCAACAACCTCTTTTACCTGTGCCTTCAAAACTTTGAACCTGCTGTCCAAGGCCTTGAAGTCATTTTCCATCTTTTTCTTAGAAACTTCAACAGTTTTGTTCGAAAATACAAGGTCCAGGTTTTCTTTTACCTACTCATGAACTTTAATCTTTAAAATAGAAATCTCATTTCTATAACTCTCTTCATTCAAAAACATACTTTTGAGAATTTCATGAAGTACATCAGATGGACTAGCAAGTAAATTTTTTACCATGCCTTCAATGTGTCTGTCTGATGAACTTTCCTCATTATGCTTTGTCATGAAGCATAAGTTTGCTTGCTCTTCTTTTGTGTCTGAATCACTTGATGAATCAGAATCACTCCAGGAATCCATCATGGCCTTCTTCCTTCTGTTGTCACCATCTTTTTTCTGAAAGTTTCTGTTCTTCTTCTTTTGTGGACAGTCCCTTACTAAATGATCTGCATCACCACACTTAAAACAATTCATTACTTTAGTTTTATGTGACTGTGATGAATATTTACTTTTGTAATCCTTGCTGCCCGAGGGTCTTGATTTCTCTCAGTTGTAATCCCTGTTACCAGAGTTTCTTTTCTTTCTGAGAATCCTGGCCAAGGCCTTGGAGATCAATGCTAAAGCCTCTTCATCATCAGGTTCCTCCTCAGTCTCAAGTCTTTGAGATTTTTCACTGTCTTTTGCCTTAAGAGCTAAGTTCCTGATATTTTCACTCAGATCACCTTCCACATCCTTCATAGACATTTCATGAGTGAGCAGCTTTCCTTGTAGATCATCTAGCTGAAGAAGACTCAAGTCCTGAGCTTCCTCAATAGCAGTTGTATTTGGCTCCCACTTTGCTTTTGGCAAGCTTCTCAGAATCTTTCTGACCTTCTCTTCCTTTGAGAACCTTTTTCCCAGGGACTCCAGGTTGTTCACCACATCAGTGAATCTTTTGAACATTTCCTTGATGGTTTCATCTGAATTCATCTTGAACAACTCATATTGCCTCAGAAGTATGTTGATTTTGGTCTGCTTAACCTGGCTGGTTCCTTCATATGTCACCACCAGTTTATCCCACACTTCTTTGGCACTTTTGCAGTTTCATACTCTGTTGAACTCATCTGCATTCAAAGAACAGTATAGCAAATTCATAACTTTGTAATTTTTGGATACCTTTTCCAATTAAGTGACTGAGAGATTTTCCTCAGACTTGACAGTTCTGACTCCATCAATTGTAGTATAATACTCATGAGGACCATTCTGAACTATTGACCATAGTTCCATGTCTTAATCTATGATGAACATTTTCATCAAAGCCTTCCAATGCATGAAATTATCACCACAGAACAATGGAGGTCTGTTAGCAGCCCTTCCTTGTGAGAATCCACCATCTCCTACATTACTCATAGTCACCAGATTGTTAGATCTAAAAACAGTGACACAAGCTCTGATACCAATTGAAAGTGTGTAATGTAGACTAAATACAGGACCTAAATACTCTAGAAGGGGGGTTGAATAGAGTATGGAAACTTTTTTCAAAACTTAAAGTCTAACATGATAGCTTGGTGTGAAACTTGAAATTTCAAGGCCTTGAGATTTTGTAAAGTGTCTGAAACTCACTAAGGCAAAATTGTGAGCTTCAAGGCCTTGAGCTATGAACAGCTTTTAAACCCTAGTTTGATTTGAGTTGTGTGCAGCAGATAATAATCAAACAGAAAGGTAAAGAACACAATGAAATTTACAGAGTGCAGTCCAAATTGACCTAATCTCTGCCTGAGGGATCTAATCCCACCAGGATTGGGAAAACACTTCTTATTACTCAAACAGAAACAGCCCTAGATCTTCAAGCCTAAGTGATTTCCCTTACACCTATACAGCTTGTGGTTCCAAACCTATCTAGTTCCAGCTACTAACTGTTGAGCTAACAAGAACCTCTTGTTGTTCACTTGAACAACCAACCACTAGGTTAAGTGAGGTTTAAGATAATATAGAGATACACAGATGAATTACAAATGAAGAACACAGTATAAAGATAAACTGTTGAAGTCTGGAAGTGTTCTTCAGGATTGATTGGATTGATTTGATCTTCAGAAGTCAGGAATGAAGCTTGAATGATTGTGTGTTTGAATGGATGATCTCCCACGAATTTGTCACACCTCTCAGAGTATTCTACAAGCCTCTCCTCTTCAAAATTCAAACCAGTCTCTTTTATCCACAGCTGCAACTGATTGAGAGATTTTAGGATCTGAATTCCTACAAATCCTCCTTCTATTTTCAACTTAAATTCAAACAGCTTTCAGATGGATATCCGTTGGAGTTTGTTGAGATTTCTCCTGCACGTTTAACAAACCTGCAGCAGCAAAGAAATACTGCAACAACACAATCCAATCAACTAACAGTACTGAGACTGTTTGGTTATACAGTTTCTGGTAAAACTATTTAATAAACTCAAAACAATAATCTGCATATACTCTAAATCAAATAAGTTACGAAAAACAAGTTTAAGACACTTAGAAGTGAGTAAATAATCACAATACTAAGAGTCACAAGAAAGAATCAATCAAGTTTTGTAAAAACTCTCAGTAGTTCAAGGCAAATCTCAAGGCCTTGGAGCTCTGAACCTGTTTCACAGCATTCCAAACTTAAACCCATATAACTTTGATCCTTCCTGTTCTTATCATCTGCAATTGTGTTAGATATATAAAAAAAATACAAACTATAAATATATACTATAAACCACTGATTTGAACAATCAGATATCCAATTCTGCAACACAAAGATGTTAGAACACATAGCAGAATAAGCAGTCTCAACGCTTTGAAAGTTTATGTCCATCTCATGGCCTTCAGATGACTAACAACCCTTTGCTTCTAATATCTTAGCCTTTTTTCTTTCATCACTCAAAACAATTACCAATCAAAGCACATTCAGGGATCTTGACTCAACACTATAGGTTTCTACTTAGTTGGTAGTAACAATTTACAAACATGGAGCGGCCTCTAGGTAGACATCCACGCTACCCAACTAATAGAAATATTCATCCGACAAAATTTGTGCAAGTATTGAGTCATCCCTTTGTCTTTATATCCGGATTGGAAACGAGAAATAGAAGTCACACTCGTGTAGCCCAATCCATAGTTTCTCAATCCTGGGAATAGTCTTATCCATGTAGATAACATCAAATCCTATATTGATTTATCTAAGACTGGCCAGACATTCTATAAGCACGATCCCTCGAGTGGCCGTGGACATATTCTCCCGTTATGTGGGAGGGACAAATTCTCTCTACATATTACCATCTCTAAGCTTGATTTCAATCGTATCCGATAGACGCCTTTATTGCTACCCGGTTACGATATAGCGTTTGACGCTATCAAAACACAATATTCCACAACTAGAGGATCTAGTGACTTCATGTCTAAGGATGACAATACCGTTATCACTACGAGAACACTTGTGAATTTACATGTCACATCCCCTCCCGCCGACCCCGATTAAAAATTCATTAAAACTGTTATATTAACGGGAGGAAGGCGCGACATGCCGGTGAGGCCTTGAATCGTCGAGAGGCTAAATAATCAATTTATTAAAATCGTGATTGAAATTTTCTTTTGAAACTTTGTGGAAGCGTAACTAACAAATGACTTGGGTTCGTCATGCTAAATAAAATTGACTTCTACCATAAATGAAAGATGTTTATGAGAAAAATGAGCTTGGAAATAATTATCATTTAGTAATCTCGACTCGTAACGTAAAAAGAGCATAAATCGGGAATGTTTCTAGGTATCATACAATGGCTCATACAAAGTCTTATACACATAATTAAACAAATCTTACATTCTTAAAACAATATACAAACATGTATTCTAGAATATCTCAAGCGTCTAGCATATACTCGACATCTAAGTACAAGCATCACCAAGCACGTTGTCATAAATCAACTTAACCCACGCTACTTCTTGCTTCTTACGTGTATTTAAAACCTTAAAAGAAATGTAATTTAAAAATGTGAGCTCAACTAGCTAGTGAGTTACATCTACGCCCCTCCGTAGGTTTGAAAACCAAAAAGGGCTAACTTTCCCATGGTGCGACATGAACATAAGGCATAGTCATACATACATATACTTGTGAAACTTGAAAGAGCGTGACATTCATAAAATATAACTTGTATCGTAAAGAAAGTGTAACGTAAAGCATAACTTGAGACTTGTGAAATCGTACTGTTCCAAGTACGAACCTTGCTTAATTCGTCTCACGTGGAGACCATAACGTACTTGAACATACTTGCTTATTTTCTTATCTTATGGCCCGTGTAACATTTGTGACTTAACGTAACATAACATAGGAACATGTCCATCGTGACGGCTCGTGAGGAGACACGTTGCCTGCTTATATTGGCCTGGCAAATGGGCCGTAGCCTGCCTATACTTGACAGGAGGTTTCACCACGATAACCGTGGCCTTTTTGAAAACTGTATTTTATCTTATGAAACGTTCGTTATATTTCTTAGCATCCATTGGGGCATAAAACATTCACTTGATTCAAAATAATACATACATACATACATACATACATACATACATACATACATACATACATACATACATACATACATACATACATACATACATACATACATACATACAAACATATGTACATACATACAAACATACATACATACATACATACATACATACATACATACATACATACATAATAAGGAAACATGAACATACATAAGCTTTTGAGAAACTTGAGGTTAGGTACAAACTTCGGGAGGTAGAGTAACTCACATTGCGAGCTTGATCCATTTATTTGATTTCTAAGTCAAATTTCAAACAACATAAGAATGTTAGCTCTAACTCCAACTTCATATAGGTCGCATAGATTGCTACAAATAACACATATAATCACTTAGCACGAGTTCAATCCAAGCATAGCACATAATCACTTAGCACTAAGCCATTTTAAACATAGCACATAATCATTTAGCATGAAATCACTCCAAACATAGGGCATGCATAAATCAATTAGCTAAATGATACTAGTCTTATGGATACAACATGAACTAACATTTCACATACCATATCCTTCTAGAGCCTTAAACGCCTTATAGATGCATATGAGATGTCTAATGCGGCACATGAATGAAATATGACATATAATGAACTAAAGCATAACTTACATACACAAACCTTAAGAAAATTTTATGAACTTGTAAATTACGTTGAGAAGCAAAGCGTGACTACCGATAGTTCAACATTCATAAATAATTCAAAATAATTATCCATAACTCAAATTTTTGACATAACATAGATATAGAGCTTACTGATAACATATAAAAATATCATAAATTATAAAAGCTTATAAGTATTTTTAAACATTAAATTTTGAGCTGTTTAGGTGTAAAACAGAGGCTGAAAAGCGGTCATAGGAGTAAATTCATAACATATTCATATGAACTCCAAATATTATGAAATTTTATTTCAAAATAAATAACACACATGGGAACAACATATCCAAATTCGGTAACCATTGGAGTAGAATAAGTACATGAAATGTATGGAAAACCTTACTGGTCCGGGATTGAACAGAATGTCAAAACTGAATTGGTTTTTAGCCGATTAAAAATTATATACAAGTCCAATGACCCTGAATTTGTAGTGTCGACATTTCACATATAAATACACAAACTGTGAATTTTTCATAATTTTCGGAAATTAGTAAGTATTTTTCTCAAATTTATGAAAATAAGCTCAAAACATAAATTTCATAGTTTTATATGCTTCAATAACTTGTTGCATGCAAGGACCATTCCATCAAGATCTGAAATTTAACTAAATCAAGGTCTAAATAACACACACATCACTACCCACACCATCTTCTTGCATGATTTTAACAACAAACTTGATTTTGATGACATGCATGTATGTTCAAATGTGGGTTTTATGAATTATGCAACATTGAAGTACCAATGTGATGATCTAGTCATGAGAATCATGAAGCATGCTTGGAGATGAGCAAGATCAAGTTCAAAAGTTACCATTCATATATCAAACCACACATGCAACCCAAGATCAAGAACTTTTCATACCAAGAACATGAATCATCAACAAATTGAGCAAACAAAGAAGAAAGAGTTATTACATATAAGATTGAGAGGAACTAAAATTGTTCTTGGGTTCTTGGAGGTTGGATAAGCTTCAATTCTTGATAAGGATGAAGCAAAAGACTTTCCCAATGGATAGTATAATCTTGTAAACCCCCAAACCCGGGAATAGTGTTTGAAGAGAGAGAAGTGAGCATTCAAGAAGTGTTGTTGATGTGAAAGATGCAAAGAAAAAAGAATGGGAGACATGTGCATGATAGTAAGGGTTGGTGGTATATAAAAATGATCATATCATGCTACCATAGCAAAATTACAATAATGAACTCATATGATGAAATCTTGTTAGTTGGGTTAATGGTGTAACATTTTCTTCAAGTATAGCATTCATATAAAATTTTAACATTAACACACATATTTAGAAAATAATAAAATCTCTTAAAAACAAAATGTGCAACATAAATATGAGGGTTACTACATTCTACCCACCTTATATAGAGTTTGTCCTTGAACTCGCCAATGCATTTTCAACATGAACACAATCATCTAAGATTCTAACTAGTATGACATCAATGCACAACTTATCCTTATAGGTTACCTTACCATTGAACTCGGGTTGGCAAATACATCAAGCGTGTCACACTTACGAGAGGAAACAATACGCAGTGCGTCACACTTTGTACCGCTCCAGCAAGCTTGTAATTTTTTTAGAGGTCTTGTCTTTCACGCTTACGAGAGGGAACAATACATCGTGTCCTCACACTTTGTACCGCTTCAGCAAGCTCGTAATTGTGTTAGAAGTCCCCGTTGGACCGTCGAACATAGTGGGAACAACTTATAGCAACGTAATGATGATATAGCTGCTCGTCCAGCTTGCACATTAGCGGCTCAAACACTTGACATTCGCACATCGGTTGAACTTTCGTCATGCTCAGATTATAATTAATTCACTTACCAATATGCATATATACATGGAAATAACTTAGTTGACACAAAACATATATGACATGCGTAACTTGCACATAATGTGTCACACAACTTATATGCTCAATTAGTAAACATAAAGACATACTTCAAGCACATAACGTAGACATAACATAACATTTCATGACATAGCTTAACAAATGTGTCGCATATAAACACTTCAATTGGAAAACCCAATATAATAGTTCAAAGTATGTGATAATTTTTTTTATGAACAACATATATATTCGAGAAACATTGCATACTTCTTTTCCATGATCTTCACCTAACATGTATAGACATTGACATATGTAACACCTTGCATATATGAAAGATGCGCCATGATAACATATGGATCACATAAACATACTTCACACAAATGAAAATATCCAAGAAATGTTAACCATGAACTATACTAATCCATGAACCCTTAGCATAAACTTGTTTCTTATCTTGTTCATGTGAGGCATGTCGGTAAGTTACCCATATTCTCGTTGGCGATTTATAGCCGTCATGTTAATTACTTGTCTCATGTATGACTATTGAAAGATAGAGATATGATTTTAAAGCACTCACACATAATTCATACTCATATATCATAAAGAATCATTTTAACTTCAACCATGATCGTAAACAACTTACACATAGTTCACTAGGGAATTTAACATGATCATGCATAACATCTTACACATAATTCACTAAACCATTTAAGGAAGCACTTATGTACATAAGTCACATAAAATTCCATATTATCAAGGAATCTAACTTATACTTCTTAGACATTATACATACTAATTTCATACTAACATAGTATAGAATCATACACACAACATACACACATAATCTTTCACATAAGTAAGCACATAATGGGTTCCTATGGTTTACAAATCTTAGATATCTATAATATAATGCTCTGGTACCACAAATGTCACATCCCCTCCCGCAGAACCCGATTAGCGATTAATAAAAAAATTCGTTAACTGGAGGAGGGCGCGACATGCGGATGCGGCCTTGACTCGTCGAGAGGCTAAACAATCAATTATTAAAATCGTGATTGAAATTTTCTTTTGAAACTTTGCGGAAGCGTAATTAACAAATCACTTGGGGTCGTCGTGCTAAATAAAATTGACTTCTATCATAAATGAAAGATGTTTATGAGAAAAATGAACTTGGAAATAATTATCATTTAGCTCTCTCGACTCGTAACGTAAACAGATTATAAATCGGGAATGTTTCTAGGTATCATACAATGGCTCATACAAAGTCTTATACACATAATTATACAAATCTTACATTCTTAAAACAATATACAAACACGTATTCTAGAATAGCTCAAGCGTCTAGCATATACTCGACATCTAAGCACAAAGCATCACCAAGCACGTTGTCACAAATCAACTTAACCCACGCTAGTTCTTGCTTCTTACGTGTTTTTAAAACCTGAAAAGAAAGGTAATTTAAAAGGGTGAGCTCAACTAGCTCTGTAAATTACATCTACGCCCCTCCGTAGGTTTGAAAATTAGAAAGGGCTAACTTTCCCGTGGTACGACATGAACATAAGGCATAGTCATACATACACATACTTGTGAAACTTGAAAGAGCATGACATTCAAAAAATATAACTTGTATCATAAAGAAAGCCTAATGTAAATCTAAACTTGAGACTTGTGAAATCGTATTGTTCCAAGTAGGAACCTTGCTTAATTCGTCTCACGTGGAAACCATAAAGTACTTGAACATACTTGCTTATTTTCTTATCTTATGGCCTGTGTGACCTTTGTGACTTAACATAACATAACGTAGGGACATGTCCATCGCGACGGCTCGTGAGGCGACGCGTTGCCTGCTTATATTGCCCCAGCAAAAGAGTCGTAGCCTGCCTATACCCGACAGGGGGTTTCACGACGGTAACCGTGGACTTTTTGAAAACTGTATTTTATCTTATGAAACGTTCGTTATATTTCTTAGCATCCATGGGGCATAAAACATTCACTTGATTCAAAAGCATACATACATACATACATACATAATAGGGAAACATGAACATACATAAGCTTTTAAGAAACTTGAGGTTAGGTACAAACTTCGGGAGGTAGGGTAACTCACCTTGCGAGCTTAATCCATTTATTTGATTCTTCGAATTCCAATTTCAAACAACTTAAGCATGTTAGCTCTAACTCCAACTTCATATAGGTCGCAAAGATTGCTACAAATAACACATATAATCACATAGCACGAGTTCAATCCAAGCATAGCACATAATCACTTAGCATTAAGCCATTCCAAACATAGCACATAATCATTTATCATGAAATCACTCCAAACATAGAGCATGCATAAATCACTTAGCGAAATGATACTAGTCTTATGGATACAACATGAACTAACTTTTCACATACCATATACTTCTAGAGCCTTAAACGTCTTATTGATGCATATGAGATGTCTAATGCGGCACATGAATGAAATGTGACATATAATAAACTAAAGCATAACTTACATACACTAGCCTTAAGAAAATTTTATAAACTTGTAAATTATGCTTATAAGCAAAGTGTGACTACCGATAGATCAACATTCATAAATAATTCAAAATAATTATCCATAACTCAAATTTTTGACATAACATAGATAAAGAGCTTACTGATAACATATAAAAATATCATAAATTATAAAGCTTATAAGCATTTTTAAACATTAAAATTTTGAGTTGTTTAGGTGTAAAACAGAGGCTGAAAAGCGGTCCTGGGAATAAATTCAGAAAATATTCATATGAACTTCAAATATTATGAAATTTTAACTGAAAGTAAATAACACCCCTGGAAACAACATATCCAAATTCGGTAACCATTGTAGTAGAATAAGTACATGAAATGTATGGAAAACCTTACTGCTCTAGGGTTGAACAGAGTGTCAAAACCGAATTGGTTTTTGGCCGATTAAAAATTAAATACAAGTCCAATGACCCTGAAATTTTTACTGTAGACATTTCACATATAAATACACAAACTATAAACTTTTCATAATTTTATGAAATTAGAGAGTATTTTTCTCAAATTTATTAAAATGAGCTCAAAACATGAACTTCATAGTTTTGTATACATCAATAACTTGTTGCATGCAAGGACCATTCCATCAAGATCTGAAATTTAACTAAAGCAAGGTCTAAATAACACACACATCACTACCCACATCATCTTCTTATATGATTATAACAACAAACTTGATTTTGATGACATGCATGTATGTTCAAATATGGGTTTTATGAAATATGCAACATTGAAGTACCAATTTGATGATCTAGTCATGAGAATGATGAAGAATGCTTGGAGATGAGAAATATCAAATTCAAAAGTCACAATTCATATATCAAACCACACATGCAACCCAAGGTCAAGCACTTTTCATACCAAGAACATGAATCATCAACAAATTGAGCAAACAAAGAAGAAAGAGCGCTTACATATAAGATTGAGAGGAACTAAAATTGTATTTGGGTTCTTGGAGGTTGGATAAGCTTCAATTTTTGATAAGGATGAAGGAAAAGACTCCCCCAATGGATATTATAACCTTGTGCTTGAGTATTTCATGAATTGAAAGGTAGAAAATTGATTTTTGGGGGTGTTTTGTGATGGTCAACCCCCAAATCCGGGAATAGTGTTTGAAGAGAGAGAAGAGAGCATTCAAGAAGTGTTGTTGATGAGAAAGATGCAAAGAAAAAAGAATGGGAGACATGTGCATGATAGTAAGGGTTGGTGGTATATAAAATGATCATATCATGCTAGCATAGCAAAATTACAATAATGAACTAGACTTATATGATAAAAGAGATTCATATGATGAAATCTTGTTAGTTGGGTAAATGGTGTAAGAAAAAACAATTAATAGAGATGTTGATTCATAAAAACAAAATAGTTTGGAAAGTAACACAAATTTAAATAAAGTTTTGGGGCAAACTATAAACTTAATGCTACCAACAAATTAACACAAATAGCACTCTCAAAACATTTTCTTCAAGTCTAGCATTCATATAACATTTTAACATTAACACACATATTTAGAAAATAATAAAATCACTTAAAAACTAAATAAGCCATATAAATATGAGGGTTACTACATTCTACCAACCTTATATAGAGTCATCCTCGAACTCGCTAATGCATTTTCAACGTGAACACAATCATATAAGATTCTAACTAGTGTGACATCAATGCACAACTTATCCTTATAGGTTACGTTACCATTGAACTCGGGTTGGCAAATACATCAAGCGTGTCACGCTTACGAGAGGGAATAATACACAGTGTCGTTACACTTTGTACCGCTCCAGCAAGCTCGTAATTGTTTCAGAGGTCCCGTCTTTCACGCTTACGAGAGGGAACAATACATCGTGTCGTCACACTTTGTACCGCTCCAGCAAGCTCGTAATTGTGTTAGAAGTCCCCATTAGACCGTAGGTCATAGTGGGAACAACTTATAGCATCGTAATAATGATATAGTTGCTCGTCCAACTTGCACATTAGCGGCACAAACACTTGATATTCGCACATCGGTTGAACTTTCGTCATGCTCATATTATAATTAATTTACTTACCAATATGCATTTATACATGGAAATAACTTGGCAGACACAAAACATATATGACATGCATAACTTGCACATAATGCGTCACATGCGTCACACAACTTATATGCTCATTTAGTAAACATAAAGACATACTTCAAGCACATAACGTAGACATAACATAACATTTCATGACATAGCTTAACAAACGTGTCGCATATAAACACTTCAATTGGAACAACCAGTAACATAGTTCAAAGTATGTTATAGTTTTTTTTTTATGAACAACATATATATTGGAGAAACATTGCATACTTGTTTTCCATGATCTTCACATAACATGTATATACATTTACATATATAACACCTTGCGTATATGAAAGATGCACCATGATAACATATGGACCACATAAACATACTTCACACAAATGAAAATATCCAAGAAATGTTTACCATGAACTATACTAATCCATGAACCCTTAGCATAAACTTGTTTCTTATCTTGTTCATGTGAGGCATGTCGGTAAGTTACTCATATTCTCGTGGAGGATTTATAGCCGTCATGTTAATTCCTTGTCTTATGTATGACTATTGAAAGCTAGAGATGTGATTTTAAAGCACTCACACATAATTCATACTCATATATCATAAAGAATCATTTTAACTTCAACCATGATCGTAAACAACTTACACATAGTTCACTAGGGCATTTAACATGATCATGCATAACATCTTACACATAATTCACTAAACCATTTAAGGAAGCACTTATGTACATAAGTCACATAAAAGTCCATATTATCAAGGAATCTAATTAATACTTCTTAGACATTATACATACTATAGTCATACTAACAAAGTATATAATCATACACACAACACACACACATAATCTTTCATGTAAGTAAGAACATAACGGGTTCCTATGGTTTATAAATCTTAAGTATCTATAATATAATGCTCTGATACCACAAATGTCACATCCCATCCCGCAGACCCCGATTAGCGATTAATAAAAAAATTTGTTAACGGGAGGAGGGCGCAACATGCCGATGCGGCCTTGACTCGTCGAGAGGATAAACAATCAATTTATTAAAATCGTGATTGAAATTTTCTTTTGAAACTTTGCAGAAGCGTAACTAATAAATCACTTGGGATCGTCATGCTAAATAAAATTGACTTCTATCATAAATGAAAGATGTTAATGAGAAAAATGAACTTGGAAATAATTATCATTTAGCTCTCTCGACTCGTAACGTAAACAGATTAAACATCGGGAATGTTTCTAGGTATCATACAATGGCTCATACAAAGTCTTATACACATAATTATACAAATATAACATTTTTAAAACAATATACATGCATGTATTCTAGAATAGCTCAAGCGTCTAGAATATACTCGACATCTAAGAACAAAGCATCACCAAGCACGTTGTCACAAATCAACTTAACCCACGCTACTTCTTGCTTCTTACGTGTTTTTAAAACCTGAAAAGAAAGGTAATTAAAAGGGTGAGCTCAACTAGCTCAGTGAGTTACATCTACGCCCCTCTGTAGGTTTGAAAACCAAAAAGGGCTAACTTTCCCATGGTACGACATGAACATAAGGCATAGTCATACATACATATACTTGTGAAACTTGAAAGAGGAGGACATTCAAAAAATAAAACTTGTATCGTAAAGAAAGCGTAACGTAATGCATAACTTGAGACTTTCGAAATCGTATTGTTCCAAGTAGGAACCATGCTTAATTCGTCTCACGTGGAGACCATAACGTACTTGAACACAGGGCCGGCCTCACCCTTAGGCAACTTAGGCAGCCGCCTAAGGCCTCAAATTGTGGAAGGCCCCGATTTTATAGGGTTCATTATGTATATCCAATAATTAAGATAATCTATGTTGTAATTATCACTTGTGAAAGAAAAATTGATTACCAAAGGCCACGATTCAAAAAATAAGGACAAAAAATAGCAGTTCGTATTTTAGGAGATTACGATGAGATTGTTATGCCTTAGATTGTGCTTGAGACAGACATAATGGGGAGAAAACTTAGGAGATGAAGTTATGAGGGGTAGATTATTACTAGATTGGATGAAAAGAAAGAGAAGGAGAGTAATTAGGACTCTAATAACAGGAGTGGCTTAACTTATGATGAGAGTGATGAATTGTTTTTTTTTCTTCTTCCAAATGAGATAGAAAAAGAAATTTGGTATAGAAATTAATTAATTCATAAATGTCCTCCCAAATTTCATGGAGATTCTATCCTTTTTGTTCATTTTTGTTATAAAGAAAATCAATTTCCCTTCTCATTTTAGCTCATCATGCGTGAAATATAGGTATACTTTACATTTAAACACCATTTGTTTTTTTGGGAAACACCATTTGTTTCACTTACAATCTCTATATCATGTAATGGTTCCTATAAATTAGGATTCTAGGTGTTTGAGTGCTAAAGTCAACTGCCATTTCAAGCATTTCCTTCAACCATATCTTTCAAGTCTATAAAAAACTAGAGGATTGCCCGTGCCCGAGGGCACTACCCCAAAAACATGTTTCACGGCCTATTGTAATGTCATAAATAAAATGAGTATTTTCATCTACAAACATGGGCAGAAAACGAAGACAACATAAATTATTGTATTAAATAATCAGAAACAAAGGAAGCCATTTTTTATAATTATGATAAAAATAGTAGGTAGTTAAATAGTGGGTAGTTAAGGGGTGGTAGGTGAGATCTAAGGGCTGGGGTTAATTCAATCTAACGGTCTGAAAAACATTTTAAAGTCAATCGTCCTAATTTATAATATAGATTCCAGGTCCAATTGTTATTCAGTCCCATTGTTTAGTTTCTTCTTTTTTATAATGTTCATCATTTTTGTAGTCACATCTAATTTATCATGTCTCTTTCAAAAAAAAATATCAAGTCTACAAACTAGGAATCTGGTTATGAAAAGTTTAATTGAAAAAAAAAAAGAATGGAGAACTTAAAAATTGTTTTTTTAGAACAGAACTTGGAAATTGTTAGCAACTATGATGAATTTGTTAGCACGGGTAAAGTACAATTAATGGAATTGCCTACACTATTAATCAGAAAAAAATGCTAAAGTTTTG
Source organism: Linanthus parryae (assembly GCA_023055425.1). Classification (NCBI taxonomy): domain Eukaryota; kingdom Viridiplantae; phylum Streptophyta; class Magnoliopsida; order Ericales; family Polemoniaceae; genus Linanthus; species Linanthus parryae. The sequence goes on along the minus strand of JALGPY010000002.1, from coordinate 139,695,484 downwards.
ATTTTGAAAGTGGTCAATATATTTGTGCCAAGAAAAGCAAGCAAAAGAAATCTGAAGTAACTAACATAACAAAACCACTGTAATTTATAATCATTAAGCCTCAGTTATTCGTTTCGCCTAAGGCCTCTAAAATCCTTGAGACGGCCCTGCTTGAACATACTTGCTTATTTTCTTATCTTATGGCCCGTGTAACCTTTGTGACTTAACATAACATAACGTAGGGACATGTCCATCGCGACGGCTCGTGTGGCGACGCGTTGCCTGCTTATATTGCCCCAACAAAAGGGTCGTAGCCTGCCTATACCCGACAGGGGGTTTCACTACGGTAACCGTGGCCTTTATGAAAATCGTATTTTATCTTATGAAACGTTCGTTATACTTCTTAGCATCCATGGGGCATAAAACATTCACTTGATTCAAAAGCATACATACATACATACATACATACATACATACATACATAATCGGAAAACACGAACATACATAAGCTTTTAAGAAACTTGAGGTTACGTACAAACTTCGGGAGGTAGGGTAACTCACCTTGCGAGCTTAATCGATTTATTTGATTCTTCTAAGTCAAATTTCAAACAACTTAAGCATGTTAGCTCTAACTCCAACTTCATATAGGTCGTAAAGATTGCTACAAATAACACATATAATCACTTAGCACGAGTTTAATCCAAGCATAGAACATAATGACTTAGCATTAAGACATTCCAAACATAGCACATAATCATTTAGCATGAAATCACTCCAAACATAGAGCATGCATAAATCACTTAGCTAAATGATACTAGTCTTATGGATACAACATGAACTAACTTTTCACATACCATATACTTCTAGAGCCTTAAACGTCTTATAGATGCATATGAGATGTCTACTGCGGCACATGAACGAAATGTGACATATAATGAACTAAAGCATAACTTACATACATTAGCCTTAAGAAAATTTTATAAACTTGTAAATTATGCTTATAAGCAAAGTGTGACTACCGATAGATCAACATTCATAAATAATTCAAAATAATTATTCATAACCCAAATTTTTGACATAATATAGATAAAGAGCTTACTGATAACATATAAAAATATCATAAATTATAAAGCTTATAATTATTTTTAAACATTAAAATTTTGAGTTGTTTAGGTGTAAAACAGAGGCTGAAAAGCGGTCATGGGAATAAATTCATAAAATATTCATATGAACTCGAAATATTATGAAATTTGAATTGAAAGTTAATAACAGCCCTGGGAACATGATATCCAAATTCGGTAACCATTGGAGTAGAATAAGTACATAAAATGTATGGAAAACCTTACTGGTCTATGGTTGAACAGAGTGTCAAAACAGAATTGGTTTTTGGCCGATCAAAAATTAAATACAAGTCCAATGACCCCGGAATTTTTACTGTAGACATTTCACATATATATACACAAACCTTAAGTTTTCATAATTTTCTGAAATTAGAGAGTATTTTTCTCAAATTTATGAAAATAAGTTCAAAACATGAACTTCATAGCTCTATATACTTCAATAACTTGTTGCATCCAAGGACCATTCCATCAAGATCTGAAATTTAACTAAAGCAAGGTCTAAATAACACACATATCACTAACCACATCATCTTCTTACATGATTCTAACAACAAACTTGATTTTGATGACATGCATGTATGTTCAAATGTGGGTTTTATGAAATATGCAACATTCAAGTACCAATTTGATGATCTAGACATGAGAATGATGAAGCATGCTTGTAGATGAGAAAGATCAAGTTCAAAATTTACCATTCATATATCAAACCAGACATGCAACCCAAGGTCAAGCACTTTTCATACCAAGAACATAAATCATCAACAAATTGAGCAAACAAAGAAGAAAGAGTGCTTACATACAAGATTGAGAGGAGCTAAAATTGTACTTGGGTTCTTGGAGGGTTGATAAGCTTCAATTCTTGATAAGGATGAAGGAAAATACTCCCCCCAATGAATAGTATAACCTTGTGCTTGAGTTTTTCATGAATTGAAAGGTAGAAAATAGAGTTTTGGGGGTGTTTTGGGATGGTCAACCCCCAAACCCGGGAGTAGTATTTGAAGAGAGAGAAGAAAGAATTCAAGAAGTGTTGTTGTTGTTAAAGATGCAAAGAAAAAAGAATAGGAGACATGTGCATGATAGTAAGGGTTGGTGGTATATAAAAATGATCATATCATTCTACCATAGCAAAATTACAATAATGAACTAGACTTGTATGATAAAATAGATTCATATGATGAAATCTTGTTAGTTGGGTTAATGGTTTAAGAAAAAACAATTAATAGAGATGTTGATTCTTAAAAACAAAAAGTTTGGAAAGTAACACAAATTTACATAAAGTTTTGGGGCAAACTATGAACTTAATGCTACCAACAAATTGACACAAATAGCACTCTTAAAGCATTTTCTTTAAGTCTAGCATTCATATAACATTTTAACATTAACATACATATTTAGAAAATAATAAAATCGCTCAAAAACTAAATGTGCAACATAAATATGAGGGTTACTACATTCTACCCACCTTATATAGAGTTCGTCCTCGAACTCGCTAATGCATTTTCAACATGAACACAATCATATAAGATTCGAACTATTATGACATCAATGAAAAAATTATTCTTATAGGTTACCTTACCATTGAACTCAAGTTGGCAAATACATCAAGCGTGTCAAGCTTACGAGAGGAAACAATACGCAGTGCGTCACACTTTGTACCGCTCCAGCAAGTTCGTAATTGTTTCAGAGGTCCTGTCCTTCACGCTTACGAGAGGGAACAATACATCGTGTCGTCACACTTTGTACCGCTCCAGCAAGCTTGTAATTGTGTTAGAAGTTCCAGTTGGACCGTAGAACATAGTGGGAACAACTTTTAGCATCGTAATGATGATATAGCTGCTCGTCCAGCTTGCACATTAGCGGCCCAAATACTTGAGATTCGCACATCGGTTGAACTTTCGTCATGCTCATATTTTAATTAATTCACTTACCAATATGCATATATACATGAAATAACTTAGCAGACACAAAACATATATGACATGCATAACTTGCACATAATGCGTCACACAACTTATAAGCTCAATTAGTAAACATAAAGACATACTTCAAGCACATAACATAACATTTCATGACATATCTTAACAAACGTGTCGCATATAAAAACTTCAATTGGAACAACCAATATAATAGTTCAAAGTATGTTATACTTTTTTTTTATGAACAGCATATATATTCGGGAAACATTGCGTACTTCTTTTCCATGATCTTCACATAATATGTATATACATTGACATATATAACACCTTGCATATATGAAAGATGCGCCATGAAAACATATGGATCACATAAACATACTTCACACAAATGAAAATATCCAAGAAATGTTAACCATTAGCTATACTAATCCATGAACCCTTAGCATAAACTTGTTTCTTATCTTGTTCATGTGAGGCATGTCAGTAAGTTACTCATATTCTCGTGGGGGATTTGTAGCCGTCATGTTAATTTCTTGTCTCATGTATGACTATTGAAAGATAGAGATATGATTTTAAAGCACTCACACATAATTCATACTCATATATCCTAAAGAATCATTTTAACTTCAACCATTACCGTAAACAACTTACACATAGTTCACTAGGGAAAATAACATGATCATGCGTAATATCTTACACATAATTCACTTAACCATTTAAGGAAGCACTTATGTACATAAGTCACATAAAAGTCCATATTATCAAGGAATCTAACTTATACTTCTTAGACATTATACATAATAACGTCATACTAACATAGTATAGAATAATACACACAACATACACACATAATCTTTCACATAAGTAAGCACATAACGAGTTCCTATGGTTTACAAATCTTAGGTACCTATAATATAATGCTCTGATACCACAAATGTAAAATCCCCTCCCGCAGACACCGATTAGTGATTAATAAAAAAATTCGTTAACGGGAGGAGGGCGCGACATGCCGATGCAGCCCTTACTCGTCGAGAGGCTAAGCATCCAATTTATTAAAATTGTGATAGAAATTTTATTTTGAAACTTTGCGGAAGCGTAACTAACAAATCACTTGGGGTCGTCATGCTAAATAAAATTGACTTCTATCATAAATGAAAGATGTTTATGAGAAAAATGAACTTGGAAATAATTATCATTAGCTCTCTCGACTCGTAACGTAAACAGATTATAAATCGGGAATGTTTCCTGGTATCATACAATGGCTCATACAAAGTCTTATACACATAATTATTCAAATATTACATTCTTAAAACAATTTACAAATATGTATTCTAGAATAGCTCCAGCGTCTAGCATGTACACGACATCTAAGAACAAAGCATCACCAAGCACGTTGTCACAAATCAACTTAACCCACGCTACTTCTTGCTTCTTACGTGTTTGTAAAACCTGAAAAAAGAAATGTAATTTAATAGGGTGAGCTCAACTAGCTCAGTGAGTTACATCTACGCCCCTCTGTAGTTTGAAAACCAAAAAGGACTAACTTTCCCATGGTACGACATGAACATAAGGCATATTCATACATTCATATACTTGTGAAATTTGAAAGAGCAGGACATTCATAAAATATAACTTGTATCGTAGAGAAAGCGTAACGTAAAGCATAACTTGAGACTTGTGAAATCGTATTGTTCCAAGTAGAAACATTGCTTAATTCGTCTCACGTGGAGACCATAACATACATTAACATACTTGCTTATTTACTTATATTATGGCCTGTGTAACCTCTGTGACTTAACATAATATAACGTAGGGATATGTCCATCGCGACGGCTCGTGAGGCGACGCGTTGCCTGCTTATATTGCCCCGGCAAAAGGGCCGTAGCCTGGCCATACCCGACAGGGGCTTTCACTATGGTAACCGTTGTCTTTTTTAAAACCGTAGTTTTCTTATCAAACGTTCATTATATTTCTTATTATCCATGGGGCATAAAACATTTACTTGATTCAAAAGCATACATATATACATACATACATAATAAGGAAACATTAACATACATAAGATTTTAAGAAACTTGAAGTTAGGTACAAACTTCTGGAGGTAGGGTAACTCACCTTGAAAGCTTAATCCATTTATTTGATTATTCTAAGTCCAAATTTCAAACAACTTAAGCATGTTAGCTCTAACTCCAACTTCATATAGGTCGCAAAGATTTCTACAAATAACACATATAATCACTTAGCACGAGTTCAATCCAAGCATAGCACGTAATCACTTAGCATTAAGCCATTCCAAACATAGAACATAATCATTTAGCATGAAATCACTCCAAACATAGAGCATGCATAAATCACTTAGCTAAATGATACTAGTCTTATGGAAACAACATGAACTAATTTTTCACATACCATATACTTCTAGAGCCTTAAACGTCTTATAGATGAATATGAGATATCTAATGCGGAACATGAATGAAATCTGACATATATATAATGAACTAAAGCAAAACTTACATACACTAGCCTTAAGAAAATTTTGAAAACTTCTAAATTATACTTATAAGCAAAGCGTGACTACCGATAGTTCAACATTCATAAATAATTCAAAATAATTATCCATAACCCAAATTTTTTACATAACATAGATAAAGAGCTTACAGATAACATATAAAAATATGATAAATTATAAAAGCTTATAAGTATTTTTAAACATTAAAATTTTTAGCTGTTTAGGTGTAAAACAGAGGTTGAAAAGCGGTCATGACAGTAAATTTATAAAATATTCATATGAACTCCAAATATTATGAAATTTTAACCGAAAGTAAATAACACCCCTGGGACCAACATAACCAAATTTGGTAACAATTGGAGTAGACTAAGCACATTAAATGTATGGAAAACCTTACTGGTTTGGGGTTGAACAGAGTGTCAAAACAGAATGGGTTTTGGGCCGATTAAAAATTAAAAACAAGCCAACGACCCTAGAATTTTTACTGTAGACATTTCACATATAAATACACAAACTGTAAGTTTTCATAATTTTCTGAAATTAGAGAGTATTTTTTCTCAAATTTATGAAAATAATTTCAAAACATGAACTTCATAGTTCTATATACTTCAATAACATGTTGCATGCAAGGACCATTTCATCAAGATCTGAAATTTAACTAAAGCAAGGTCTAAATAACACACATATCACTACCCACATCATCTTCTTACATGATTCTAACAACAAACTTGATTTTGATGACATGCATGTATGTTCAAATGTGGGTTTTATGAAATATGCAACATCAAAGTACCAATTTGATGATCTAGTCATGAGAATGATGAAGCATGCATAAAGATGAGAAAGATCAAGTTAAAACGTTACCATTCATATATCAAACCACACATGCAACCCAAGGTCAAGCACTTTTCATACCAAGAACATGAATCATCAACAAATTGAGCAAACAAAGAAGAAAAACTGCTTACATATAATATTGAGAGGAACTAGAATTGTACTTGGGTTCTTGGAGGTTGGATAAGTTTAAATTATTGATAAGGATGAAGTAAAAGACTCCCCCAATGGATAGTATAACCATGTGCTTGAGTTTTTCATGAATTGAAAGGTAGAAAATGGAGTTTTGGGGGTGTTTTGTGATGGTCAACCCCCAAATCTGGGAATAGTGTTTGAAGAGAGATAAGAGAGCATTCAAGAAGTGTTGTTGATGAGAAAGATGCAAAGAAAAAAGAATGGGATACATCTCAATTAGAGTAAGGGTTGGTGGTATATAAAAATAATCATATCATGCTAGCATAGCAAAATTACAATAATGAACTAGACTTGTATGATAAAATAGATTCATATGATAAAATCTTGTTAGTTGGGTAAATGGTGTAAGAAAAAAACAATTAATAGAGATGTTGATTCATAAAAACAAAAAGTTTGGAAAGTAACACAAATTTACATAAAGTTTTGGGGCAAACTATGAACTTAATGCTAACTAACAAATTGACACACATAGCACTCTTAAAACATTTTCTTCAAGTCTAGCATTCATATAACATTTTATCATTAACACACATATTTAGAAAATAGTAAAATCACTTAAAACTAAATGTGCAACATAAATATGAGGGTTATTACTTGTATGTAGCCTTCTCGTTGTGGGTCGATCTAGTATGACATTACCACTAATGCATAACCATGTGTTGGATCATGATATCTCCATATCAATCCAACCCCATACTAGTCTATAGTTGATTTTCCTATTAATTAATACAATCGACTAGGGATATTTATGAATATAACATTTATATTCTAAGGACTTCATTAATGTTAACATATCTCCATATCGATAACATAATGAATAGTAAATCTACAAATGTCACAAGAAATAGATTGCCTCTGGGGCATATTTCCAACAGCTGGGTCCAGGAAGAAGGGATTGATTATGAGGAGACTTTTTTTCTTATTGCAAGGTTAGAGGCGATTTGAATGTTACTTGCATTTGCATCTCACAAAAATATGAAACTTTTTCAAATGGGTATCAAAATGTGCCTTTCTTAATGGACACATACAAGAATAAGTTTATGTTGCTCAACTCCTGGTTTTGAAAATGATGAGTTTCCAGATCATGTTTACAAACATGACAAACCTCTTTATGGTTTGAAAGATATTCTAGTAGTTCAAGTATAAGTTGGTGACATTATATTTGGATATACTAATGACTCTCTTTTCAAGGATTTCTCAACTATTATGAGCAGGGAGTTTGAAATGAGTTTGATGGGAGAGCTCAAGTTCTTTCTTGGACTTGATACACATCAAATGAAGAAAGGAATCTTTCTGCATCAGAAGAAGTACACCAAAGACTTGTTAAACAAATACAATATGTCTCAGTCCAATGTAGCAAAAACCCCTATGAGCTCCTCATTGTCACTAGACAAACATCAAAATGGTAAGAGTTTGAATGTGAAAGAATACAGAGGTATGATTGGATCATTTCTGTATCTCACTGCAAGTAGACCAGATTTCATGTTTATTGTTTATATGTGTGCTAGATTTTAAGTTGATCCTTGACAATCACACTTTGTTGTTGTCAAAAGAATATTCAGATATCTCAATGGTACCAAAGACTTAGGGCTTTGGTATCCTAAACAATATAATTTCTCTTTGTGTGGCTATTGACTTTGCAGGCTACAAACTAGATAGGAAAATCACCTCAGGGTACTGCCATTTTCTTGGAACATCATTGAACATCTGGCATTCAAAGAAACAAAATTTTGTAGCTCTATCAAGAAAAGTAGTTCAATACATAGCATTTGGTGCTTGCTTCTCACAAGTACTATGTATTGCTCAACAAATGAGAGATCTTGGATTCAATTTCAGAGATACCTATCAAATATGACAACACCAGTGCAATGTCAATCTCAAAGAATCGAGTTCAGCATTCAAGGACCAAACACATATATGTTAGACATCACTTCATCAGAGATCATACTGAAAAAGGTGATGTTACTCTTAAATTTATGTCTACCAACATGAAATTGGCAGAAATTTTCACTAAACCACTTCCAAAGGATAGATTCTCAGCCTTGAGATTTAAACTGGGCATGCGGAATAAAGAAGCATTGGTTTAGGGGGAGTATCAGGTAAGTTACATGTAAGTATTATGTGGTTCAAAGTTTTGAACTGATTTTCAAAGCCTAGTAAATCCTTTCAAAGCCTTGATTTTATCTATCTCAGTTGCATAGCTTTTCAAGGCCTTGAAATCCTTCCCAAAGCCTTGAAAATAAGTTTTTATGCTGTTTAGTTAATAACTTGGATCTTTCAATGTTTGATGCTATCTCTGTAGATATTTGCTCCATATTGTTTTTACCTTTTATAAACTAATTTGTTTTAAATCAGTATTATATTATTTCCTTTCCCACATCACACACTCACACAAATATGAATTTACTGATTCTGCACAATCTTAAATGATTTGGAATTGTTTATGTTTCCTTTTCAAACTCAAACTCTTTAGTACTTATCTCCTCTCTCTCTCTCGCTCTCCCTCTCTCTCTCTCACTCTATCTCTCTCTCTCTCTCTCTCTCTCTCTCTCTCGTATCACTAATGCCTCTTCTTCTATATCCTCAAACCCTAATGAGTACGAGAAGAACCTCTGATAGGATCAAGATGGCTGGAGGATCAAAGAATGTTTCTGACAAGAAGACGAATACTGCTGAGGATGAGGTTCAAACACTCAGTGATGATTCCATCTCCACAAAAACACGTGCAGAGAGGGATCCTTATCCTCCAAAGAAGAAGACTTAGAAGGATCAGACTCCTACTTCCAGCAAGATCAAAATATGGTTGATCAATATACTCCAAAGGAACAGCCAGAGGAACAGATTGCTAGTCCAAAGAAGGTGTAGAAGAAGAAACCTACAAAAGCAGATAAAGGAAAAGGAAAAGCCACAGAGGAAGAACTAGAGAAAAGCACTGAAAAAGAACTATGGATCTATTCTGAAAAGCAGAAGACTCCCGGTAAGAAATCTGGCATTAACAACAATTGGTTTGTTTCTAATGTTGCTAGAGGACAATTGTTAGATGGCTTTGCTTCCAGTCCATTAGCTTTTTGTATCATGGTTAGTGTTAATATGCTAAAAACCATGAATCTAGAATGTATTAACAGGTTGAAGAAAGTGCTATTTGGAAAATTCTAAACCCTCTTGAAGTTGCATATCCCAGACTCACTAGTTTTTTCTATCTGAACATGAAGCAAATCAGGACTGTAAACCTAGTGATTCAAACCAAAGTGGCTTGTGTTGACATGAAGTTAGATCACTCAGAATTTGCTAATTTTTTTGGTGTTCCCAAGAGGTGCAACAAAGATAAATATCCCAACAAAAGTGAAGCACTGAAATTGGCTAGGGAAGAATTCTTTCTACCAAATGTTTCTACCTCCTTTAAGTAGTTAACACATTATGTGCTAACTGTTGAATCCAAAGTATTGTTCACAATCTTAATGAGGTGTGTAGTTCCTAAGGATAATTCCAATGAATTGCTAACTAACAAGGTGTTGTACTTAATGTATTTGATCATGCATGGGTATGAGATTGATCTTCTTTCAATTGTGATGGAACATATGCTTTACTCTCAGACAAAGGAAAGAAAGCACCCTTTACCTTATGCCAATTTGCTATTTGTTTTCTTTCAACACCTTGAGATTCCGAATGACATAGAAGAGAATTTCACCACTGGTTTTGGTATGCTTGATAAGAAGGCATTTGAGAGAATTGGGATCATGAAAACTAATGAAGGTAATTGGAAGTTGTACTCTAATCTGTCTGAGGAGAGTTTTAATCCAAGAAATTTACTAAACGCAAGGCCTTGACCTCTCCTTAAAACATACCCTCTCAATCTCAAGACCTTTCTACGGTATTCCAAAGACTTGATATTCTGGAGAAGTATATGGCAGAAATGAAGGAAAATGAGCATGATTTTGACACTGAGTTCAAGAAAGTCAGGTATATAGTTGAAAGCATCTTCAAAAGCATAAATGTGCGCCATGTGGAAAAAGAAGTCTCTCAGTCTGAAGAAGGTTCCAAGAAGGCTGGTTCAACCAAGTATTTTTTTCAGTGGCTATACAACCCAGGATGAGGCAGCAGTGGTGGTGGAAAACAGGGAACAATTAGCTCAAGAACAAGGTGATGAAGAACAGGATCAAGATGATGCTGATAGTCCAAACTCATGGATGTAGATTACAGATCTTAAGAAGAAGAAAAAGAAGGAAAACATTCCAGAGATAGTGATTGAAGCAAAGTTTTTAGATGATGAGGTGGTTAGTTATACTAGTGATAAAACTGCTCAAGAAGAAGAACAGAAAGATGATGAGGATGAAGAAGATGTAGAGCCAAAGGGATATGGAGACCCAATACCCTAATTCTTGCCTCTTCTTTCTATCGTTTTCAAGGCCTTGAACTCCTTTTCAAAGTCTTGAAAAAATCTGTTTTCAAACTTCTATTCATTTCTTTTAGTTTTCCAAACTGTGATCCAACATTTTCTCAGTTTTTTTTATGGAAGTCAAAAAAGGGGGAGAAAAACTTAGGTGTTATTTGGTTATTTGGCACCTTTTAAACGGGCTTAGAGATCCGGTTTAGATCAGTAGGATTTGTTGGATTTTGATGCTTAATAAGTTGGATTATTTGGATATTGTGTGTTACAGTTTATCTCCATGATTATCCAGCTATGCTCTAATGAATATTTTTTGCAGAGACTCATTCCTTAAAAAGATAATGTTTTTTCTTTCATCAAGGGGGAGATTGTAAGTTCATCTAGTTCCAAAGGCTTGAAACAACTTGACAAGGCCTTGAAAGGTTTGAAACATATTGTGTCGTATACAACATGAACTTAGGGAAGCTTATCTTTCTAATCTGATTCCCACTTCCCTAGGCTTGATTATATGTAGTTTGATGATGAAAGACAAACCATTTTGATGCTCTAAACTGTTATTAGTCTAATTGTTTGAACAAGTTTTTGCAGGGAAAACATATTACCTATTTTGCAGGGTTATTGCCTAAAATGTGTTCTTGCAGAAAAGGAAACTGGATTGATAGATTGATTTTGTGCTTATGAAAAGAAGTATGGACCTGCCTAACATATTCAGCTACAAGATCAAGACAATATCCTTGAAGATATTGAGAAACTAGCCGTTGGGAAGAGCTGTTAGGCAAGTCAAGATTTGCATAAAGTTTGTTCTGAGAAGATCTTGACGATCTTCTATTGACGTGATTTACTAACGCGTATGCGCAAGTGCACGGTTAAGTAATATAGGGGTGGTATTTCAACCCCGAGTTATCGATCCCATGAGGACAGAAATTAGATTATTTAATTATTTATTTAGTTAAGAATAGAGTAACTAGAGGAAAGATTTGATTGATTTAAAAATTAAAATAACCGCTAACTAATATTTTTGTATTTTTTTATTTTTTTATGAAAAGAAATATGGAGAAACTAGGCGATCTCTAAATCAACTAGGGTTGTAGACGATTTCCGGATTATCTGAGTAACACGTTCATTCTAACCTAATCAAGCCGGGTAATAGGCTATGACAATATCCTGTCGGTCTCATGTCATTTTACGTCTCGGTTGACTACAATATCCTCTCGGTCTCATGTTGTCTACCGGTCCGTTCTAGCAGGTCATCTACTGATACGATAATGGGTCCTGTTGGTCCACCGTTTCACGAAAAAGCGGAATAATCTTACCGAATCTACCCACACTAAGGCCAATTCTAACACTTCTCCTTTTAGGTCTCGGTGATTCAGGATTGTTATTCACGTCTCATCCTAGCTAGTTAGAATCACTGTCGCGCATTCGCTAGCTAAGTAGTATTTCCGGGTCATGACTCCTTCAACACTAAGAATTAAGTGTAGCACGTGGACAATTGACATAGAACGATATAAACTTTAATCATGAATCAACTTGATGAGCCAAACCCTAGTTTATGAACATTAGATCTTCTCCTAAACGTGTCAATATTCTAGGATTATTAACAATAATCAAAAACTAACATTGATTCAACAAGATGAAATCAAATACGCATGAAACTAGATTTAATCCGGAAAAGTATAGTTTACATAACCCTAAGCTCTCGTAGAGATGCAAAAGTGCTTAGCTAATTAAAATAAACCAAACAAAGTGCAGTAGTTTCTCCATACAAGATTTGAAAGAAGAAGAAGAAGAAGAAGAAGAAGAAGATGATGAAACCTAGAGTTTCAATGGAGAGGAGTCCTCCACTTTGCGTCCCTCTCTTGCTTCTTCCCCCGTTGGTAGAGTTCTTCTCCAATGAATCTCCTCAATTAATTGTAGTTTTAGGGTATTAATTATTTCCAATTAGGTTTAGGAAATAATCAACCCCCAAAACTACGTAGTTTAGATCAAGTAGGAGACAACCCGTGCCTCTCTTTTTTTCCCTTCGTCCGTGTAGTTTTTACATCAGCAGATCACACGATCTCCTTAAAGTTGATCTGCGATCTGCTTCTCCTCTTGCCTCAGATCGTACGAGATATTTCTAAGGACCATGTCTGGTCGCACGATCTGCAATATCAAGTCGTGCGACCTGATTAAATGATCGCACGATCATACACTAAGATCGTGATAACAGTGAGTTTGCTCAATTTTCTTCTCCAAATTTTTTCTAAGTCTTGCTCCAGATCGCACGACCTCAGTTTTGCTGATCGTGCGATCTGCTGAACTTGTCTTCTTTCTTCTGCGCCTACTTCCTCTCTTTCTCTTTCTTCTCTTGTCCTTTCTTAACCAATCCCGAGCTTTGTCTCAATTTCCGAATTTCGTTTCTCCTCTTCGTTCAGTCTCCGAGTTACGTTTCCTTTCAAAACAACACGAAACACACCCGTGCTATCAGACGTGACAAAAAAGCATAAAATAACGCGAGAAACGCCCGGATTTACAATTTATCACTCAAAGTTCGAGTTATTAAATCTCCTCAAGTTCATACTGTATTTCTAATATAATCTACCCGAAATTCACACAAAACGGTACACAAACGTAGAAGAAATATAACTCTAGTACAGAGTTATCAAATCCCCCACACTACCTTTTGCGCATCCTGAGCAAAATCAATCCTCACACTACGTTTTAAATACACCAAATTTCATACAACTTTACGAGCCATGTGACACGAACAACTCACACACACAATGAAATCTACATGACTATAGACAATGCAACTCAATGTTACACAATGCAAAAATTGAAACAACACAAATATATTATTTTTCTTTTAGTTAGAGATCGGGCAATCTCAAAAAGTAAACTGGCAAGTTATAAGGCTCTCATATTCCCTCAGAAATTCTATAACTTTGGTGATCGATAGAACTTGCGGCCAGTTTTGTTAGACAGAACGGGCACGAACACAAAATAAATTGCTTCCGCACACTCATCAAACGTATCCCTAGAACTTACCATCCGAGCTATTTATCCACGGGTTAAACTGTTGACGGCTTAGGACAGGTAGGATAGGATATTTAGAAGCGTAGACCTAGACATCATGATATAATTCACAAAAATCGATTCTCACACTCCCTCACCAAAATCCAAGGAACCCCACCGAATCTAACTACTTCAGCCTTCATTCCCTCAATCTTGGTGCAACGCCGTTCTTGCGGCCACAAACGTGAAAGAGTGATCAAGATCCATAGCTAATCTCCCTGGTCTTCAAGAAATTCAGGTTGAGCTCCTTATCCCTTTCACTTTCAATTTCTGTTTCTCTTTTTTTTTCTATTTCTTTTTTTTCTTCTTCTAACAAATTCCATGGAGCCAAAAATAATGATAGTAATATCCGTGGAGATCTAAGTATCAAATACTCTGGGGGTGGAATGTGTCAAATCTGTAGTGTAATCAATAGATGTCGACACCCACACACTCAATGTAAAGCATATCAAAAACTCAGTAGTCAATGTGTAAACGTGCTTTTCCAACCGATCCTCCTCATCACCTAAGATACAGAGAATATAAATGAAGCATAAGCACGACCTCCTATAAGATCAACCAACCCCCACCCCATGATGTGTGGAAAAAATATCACGCACTACGGTACTCCACCTGTGATCGTGGTGTAAGGACACGACTCACCGCCACACCGAAGTGTGCTACCGACTCTAACTCACCCTCACATCCCCTCAAAAGACGACATGTAAGAGAATCCATCGAACCTCCCTAACTCGACCCCCTCTATCATGACGCATACGAAAGGGCCATTCTAACAAGTGATGAAATTCACAATGAAAGGCTTCCTAGGCTAAAGGTTGTGAATAAAAGGGGTAAACGGATCAATACGGGTAACTAGTGGACCTCGGATATGGAGACGGGACGTGAGGCCCCCATAAAAATCACTCGCACAGCTTTTCAGTTGCCACTACGAGGAGGGTTGACGACTAACTAAGTGACGGTGGTGTAGCGCCTGTAGGATAACCATTCTGAGAGGCAGCTACTCACATTTCTAATGTGCATTAGCCCTATAAGTCTTCCTACTCCAGATTATCGCGTCTAGCTCACATCAGATTTTCATACTCCTAAGGAATTCTATCATTAAGCCCTCTCCACATTCACTCTCTTCGATTGCCTTTTCTCAAAATTTAATTCAATTTTTATGATTTTTTAATTTTTATTTTTATTTTTTTTATTTATTTTCTAACTCTATATGCTTTTGGCCAACTCGATTAACCACAAAGATTGGGTAGGGGACTCAATAATATAAAAGTGTAGACAAAATGCATAAACTACACAATCCTACCACACACCAACACAACACGAACACAAAACTGTATGTAACAAGGCGATGCAAGACGAAACATGGCTAGTAAAAGTAGATACAAACCCCCCACACTTAAGCGTTTCGTTGTCCTCAACGAATTTAGAGATAATGAAGGAGGACTTATCGCTTAAATGTGCAGGCGGTGGATTTCAACATTCATTGCTCAAAATTTAGATTACAAGAGAGAGAGTTAGAGGTACCTCGGTGCCCGGACCTACATGGGCACTGCTGCCGCGAAATTGCAACAAGAAGGGGTCTTGTGGACCATTAACAATTTTCGGAGAAGTCTCTACGCGCCCGGATTCCGATGCGCCTACTCACATTCTCTACCGCACACATCAAGAAGGGGAACCCGGAGCGTCTTCTGTACCTGTGTCCATGCACACTGATTGGAAGAATTAAAGCAACTCTCTCTCACCCCTCAAAACCAGATATGGATAACTAAATGAAAAAAAAACATAAATAAATAGCATCCTACTCTACATTGGGTTACCTCCCAAGCAGCACTTGTGTTTTAAGGTCGACAGCCCGACCCGGTTACCTCAACCAAAAAGGAAAGTGGATACTGCTTTATCCCTCCACTTCTTCTTCTTCCACCATATCTTCTCGATAACTTCAAGTGCACCCCTGTGCTCTGAAGATGGCAGAGAGTTTTAGAAGCTGAATTTTTTCATCTTGCAATTTATCTTTTTTATCCTCTTCCACCAAGTACCACTGGGCTCAAATGAGTGTCTCTCCATACTGTCATCCTAGTAATACCTCTTTGGTGCTAGATGCTCATCAAATGACCCATGCAATTCATCCACACCCCCACACTTGCTGACTTCCAACTCCTGGACTATGGCATATGAATGATAAGTAGAATCACCCATAGAACAAGATATTGGAAGTTGCTCATCACGTTCTTCCCCATAAGAATCTCCATACAATAATTTTTCCAGTTCGTCGCAGACTTGCGTGACATAAGATTTGGAGAATTCATTATTAATCAAAGTTGGGGCTTGTACCTCAATAGCATTGAGCATAAGTGTTTCACCAGCTTCATCGTCGACACACCAAATGCTTCCAATGTCGATGTCTTCCCACTCATGCCAAGGATGTAAGGGCGCCTGCGGTCTTGGCTCGCATTACGGCAGATCTTCCCATCTTGGGCACACAGGTCCACCCCAGTCTGAATCAGAGTCTGAGTCCTCATAAATGGCAGAGTCCACCAATGGTTCCTGGACATTGCAGTCTTCACTCGGCTCAGGTATCTCTTCTTCCACTTGTGGTGGTCATGATGAAGGTTCAATATGAGGCTCACTGTCATGTGGCAAGGGCTCCTATTGTGGCTCTTGAATACTAGATTCCCCAGCTGTTGACAGTTTTTCTATTCGTTTCTTTATCCTCTCCATCATCTCCCTCACGTATTCCCTACCTGTGGCAGAATCCTCTTGTGGCACTTGTGCAGCTATGGACAAAAATTTGGCGCACACTTCGATGTACTCCATAATACTACGCCGTTCTCCCATAATTGTTGATGAGTCTTCCTGGTGCTGATGAAGCTGGGGGGCATGTACTCGACATGAGTCTCGACAGTCGTGCCAAATGCCGCATATGTAGCACAAAGTTATGAATGCGTCCTCGTCTTCATGGTAACCCCTGCAGTGGAAACAGTAGGGGGACCCGAATAACAGTCTTCGCTCCGCATGCTTATATTGTCTCTTGCTTCCTGCGTTCCTGAAAAACAGACTCACAAGACACCCGTGAAGCACAGAGATATAGAATAAAAAATTAAAACTAAAACTAAAATAAAAGTACTCTAAACTAACTCCTAATTAAATAATCTACCGCTGTCCCCAGGAACGGCGCCAAAAACTTGATGCGATTTACTAATGCGTATGCGCAAGTGCACGGTTGACACGCTCCAACTGCAAGTGCACAGTTGTCGGTGCAGTAATAATCGGAAAAGTCCGGATTGTCGAACCCAAAGGACTTCGTGTAACTAACTATTAAGTTTGTTCTTTATGTGGGCAAAGCGCAGTTGTTTTGTGATTTCTAATCCTACTAAATATTAAAATAACAATTATCTCAAATAATTCAAAGAATTATTTCAAGATTAACGAGCACGGGTTGATATTGTTGTTTATCAAATGTAATTAAATTCAGGATATCTCTACGGATCACTAGGGATGTCACACTACGTTGGGTTTATGTTTTGCTAACACGATGATTTCTTTTTCTAGTTAAACGAGCAATTGTATATTGAAGATGTCTCAACCAATGTCTATGCCTAAACTATCGTAACTGATTCCTCTAGCTTACTCAAGTTCAAGCATGCATTACGATACTAATTTCTACTCTTGTTCTTAGCTAACTAGCAAGATTCCTCAACCCTAGATACGGCTAGTGTGTATTTCAATTTTCCGGGCAACAAACGTAGATTCCTCTATCGTTCATAACCTAGCACAATCCTATTAATACGTCTATCAATAGAAAAGATGAATTAAAAACATGAAATACACATAACTAGATAAGAAATCATCAATAAAGCTCAAAAGCATGAGAGTAAATCCATAAACCACAAGTTGTAGTGATCAAACCCTAGTTTCCTACGAGATATCCCAAAATAAGGGTTTAGCTACTCATAATCATGTTCATAATACAAAGTTTCATGATCAAGTATCAAAATCTAGAGAAGAAAAGAAGAAGAGAAGCCAAACGGATGATCCAAGCTCTCGACCTAGCTCCCAAGCACTCCAAGCACGACTTCCAAGGTGTGTTCTGATGTTGAATGACGTTCCCCAATGTTTCCTAAGTCTTTTGTGGCTTCAAACTCCCAAAACTATGCCAAAATAGCGAAAACAGCCCAAAAATTCAATCCTGGCCGCCAGAGGTAATCGTACGATTACTTTGATGTAATCGTACGATTACTTTCCTCATAGGTAATCGTACGTTCACCTTCAAGTAATCGTACGATTACTTCTGGATGAAGGTAATCGTACGATTACCTTGAAGTAAGTGTACGATTACTTTTCATCCTCTTCCATTCAATCTTCAACTTCTTGCTCTTTTTTTCCTTTCGTCTTCACTTCCCGAGCATCCCTTTGAGCCTCCAACTTTTCCGAAGTTCACTTTTGCTCCAACGCCACGTCCCGAGCTCCCGGTTCCTGAAAACCACAACACGAGAAACATACCGGAAGATCAAACGTGATAAAATATATCAAAAATCAATGCAAAAAGTGCCCGGACTCATCGTTAACGTGCAAAGACTCAACATGCTCAAATTTAGCAAGAAATGATCCAAAATCTATCAAAACGCATCGGAATACACGCAAAACGGTAAGAAAACATATAAGAATATAACTCCAAATATGGAGTTATCAAATATCCCCACACTTACCCGTTGCGCGTCCCGAGCAACAATTCAAGTCTCAAACTATCTCAAATCACCCGAACCTTCCTCCTCTCATCTCACCTCTCAAGTCAACGATTCCAACCAAGACCATTGCATACTTTTCAACTTACCAATTGCATACTAACCTCAATTAACCGACTCAACACACGACGACTCAATACAAGACTCAACGATGCAACAATATGATGCAATGCAAATATATGACTCGATCCTACACAACACATATATACACAAAACGTCTTTTTAGGCGAGATCGGGCAATCTCAATTAGCTCAAATCGGTTCTCATGGAGTGATGAAAAATCTAGGAACGAGGTATGAATTGCAACTAAAATTGACAACAAGAATTTCCCTTAGTTAGTATAGAAAGCCTAGCTTTACTACGTGTAAGAATAACCTACCTCTTCGCGTGTGCCGATAAATAAGAGGCTACGCTAGGCTAAGCCACATTCAAGGTCCGAGCTTCTATTCCGCTAACGGGTTAAAATGTAGAGGCTTAGGGACAAAAGGATAATCATGTAGTAACAAGTCCTAAGCGTCACATTCTCACGTTAAAACCCACATCTCACACACCCTCACCACGATGATAGGAACCGCAACCCGAAACTCACCATCTCCGGCCCTCGATCCCCTCAAACCCCGGTACAATAACGAATTCCGTGGCCACCGTCGTGAAACATGCACAAGATGAACATCGCCGTCAATGAAATAGTTGCTTCCACCACTCGGTCTTCATTAAGCCCAAACTTTATTCCTTTATTTCATCTCTCCTTTTTTTCTCTCTTTTTTTTTTTCATTTTCATTTTTTTTTTTTTTTTCTGTTTTTTTTTTTTTTTTTTTTCTTTTTTCTTTTTTTTTTTTTTCTTCAAATCTCTCAATATCCAAAACACAATGTCACAACGTATATCTCGAGTGGTCTTCCAAGTGTTAAGCCATACAAAACGTTAAGGGGAGGAAGTAAACAATCCAATGAATATGTATCACACGTAAAATCCATCTCCCCCTGACTCAATGAAATACACGGCGCCACTAAACAAAGCCGCAAACAAATCCAAGTACAAGTATGGGGATGGAGTCGTCACAAGCTCAATCTCTATGTCCGTAGTCAAAAGTCGACATCCCCACACTAGAATATATCCATGTCCCCTCTCAAGTAATCAAAGCAATATAAGTCTCGTGCTTAATCCAACCGATCCTCCTACACCAAGATGATGAAAAGAAACGATCCCTAGCACGATCCACCAATTAAATCACCCAACCCAATTTGTGCGTATTAGATGCCACGCACTCACGGCTCTCCACAACTGTGTCCATGGTGTAATGACATGGAACACCGCCACACCGAAGTGCGCAAGCCTGCTCTCACTCACCCTCGCATTCCCCTCGATAATCAGAAATGAAGTACAAGCGATACGTAAGACTCACACAAATATATCGTGAAGCACTCCCTCATCGAACCCCCTCAACTACAAACACCCTCGTGACGCACTAAAGCGGTGATTCTAACCAATCGATGATGAAGGCCAAGAATCGTCACCCTAAGTTCAGAGGTTATCAAAGAATCCAAGGTTCGAAATAGGGTTCACTAGTGGTCCTACAAGGTAAGTTCTATAAGCAGTGAGTGCTCTAATACACACCTCGCACAGCTGTTTCGTGTGCCACTACGAGGCGGGTTGGCGACTACCTAAGACGTACACATGAATGTTCGGCTTGTTTAGCTCACACCTAGCTCAACTCTTGTAAGAAGACAAGGCACACACTTTAGATTTGAAAATCATTTAAGTGTCGTAAAATAGGCAGGTATTCCCGTAAAGAAAGTCTCTCTATACATACTAAGGGGAACTCAAATTGTCATTTTCGGTCACACGTCATACCCTATGCCTAAAGTTCTCACACTCCTCGATTTTCCAAATTCAAGCTTCTTTTGATTGCCCTTTCTCAATTTTCAATTTGTTTTCATTTTTTTTTTTTTTTTTTTTTTTTTTTTTATAATATTCCCTACTCTATGTGCATGGGCCGACTCGAAAGAAGACTCGAAACTGACTCGATTTGGGTAGGTGGACTCAATTAAATAAAACGTGCACTAAACATAAACTACTCACAATACGACACAAACGACACGGACACGATATATATAAACACGACACGGACTACAAAACTGACACAAACAACCTAAACAACCTATATGTAACTGGTGAATGCAGACAGACACGGACTTGGCTAATGAAAGGCTGAGAAACCCCCCCACACTTGAACGCGTCGTTGTCCTCAACGAATGCATAGGCAAGCGAAAAGACTCAGCATTCAAATGCAGGGAGTGGTAAGTCTACTCGGACGAATCCTCGTCGTCCTGGTCCTGGTCTCCGGAGTAAGCATCCGAATGGTACTCGTAGGCACCAGGGTAGGACTCTTGGCCACTAGGCCACTGATCTCTCGGTAATCCCACATGAGCGGACAACGCCTCTAACCACTGGTCCTGACGGTGCTGATGCAAACTCACCTGACGGAGGCCCTGACCGAGGTTACGCAAGCTACTGCGATGATGCTCAAACTGCCTAGCACTCATGTCAGCCACATAATCACGGGACCGACCATTTGAGTTAAGGGTCATAGTCCTAGTCAGTCGCAACTCGGACATCAAGTCCGCTAAGGTCACGCTCGGCTGGCCAGGGTCAACGACAGGGGGTGGTACAGGCTGAGGTGGAGCGGGAGTAGGAGCTGGAGGAATAGGAGCTGGAGGAGTAGGAGCCGCTCGTGAGGAAGAGGCTTTTTTCTTAGCCTTTCCTGTAGGAGGTCTAGAACTAGCTCCTGCCTCCATCACCACTACATCCTTGAACGGGTCAGGGATTTTGTCAAACATTCTCGGAGCCTTGGGTGTGATGTCTAGCTCTCCATCAGGTACGACAGCCCCGCACTTCTTAGCTAAGTGCAAAAGTAAGAAACTATGGCCCACAGATTTCCTATTTTTCTCTTCAAATCTCTCATGCAAATACAGGAAAATCCGCCTAGGGATGTCTATCCGATGCCCCCTCGATAGACACAGAGCCATGACACACACCTCAAAATCAACGTAATTGGGAGCCGAAACTCCCAACACCCATGACGCCAACAGCTCAATAAGCCACCGTGGCTTAGGTAGCAAGTATCCGACTGGGAGCTTCCAATGCCTGATATTGGTTTTAGACCTGTCCCAGTCGGCCCCTGGCACCCCCGCAAAACAAAATGCTGACACCTCATTAATGAGAGTCTGCTGGTCTTTCTGCAGATAAACCCTAAACTGACAGGGTGCCGTCAACGGGGGCCACTTAAGCGCGGCGGCGATGTTCTCAGAGGACAAAACAAGCCAGTTCCGACGACAATAAATGACACGAGGGTCATTGAGCCTAGCCGTCTCACCCTCATCAGTGTGTCTCGCATTTGCATAAATTTCACGAGTCAACACAGAACTGGCTTTCTCTTTCACTAATTCCATCCACCCCGCAAAATTTTCAGCCTCCGCGACCTTTTGTAGGTCTTCGGGCAACCCCTCTAGTGGAAACAGTTTCTCAACCTGAACACCTCTATTGATCCTAGGGTTTGACGTGTAATACCCTTGGGCACTTGCCGAAATAAACCTAAAGTCGCAATAAACCCCGCCCCTATCAATTGCCAACTTGTTGTCGTCCGGCACATGACCACGACCCTTTCGAATTGGGGGCAAGGAGGATGGTACGGGTGTGGTAAACACCCTAAGCTCAGGGGATAACGGGATGACCAATTGGGCACCCGAGTTACCCCCCTTTTGAACAGTCTCCGTGTCAGAATCGTTCCCCCCACTTCCCCCAGGTAATGTGTAGTCTGGGTCGTTGTCACGACTCGTTCTCGCACGTTTACTCATTTTAATCAAGTAGAACAAGATAACACAAGTAATGTAACAAAAACAAGAACGTGCACAGTGACAAGTTGTGTACAGTTATATGGCAATTAAACACGTAGCACACAATCCTAGGACTTTAATCAATCGCCCCCAAACACGCTTCTAAGCGCAACAAAAAGTAAATCGGGCTTTTACTCAATTGTGCCTAGACTCGAATATGGAAATTGGGCGAGAGATTAGGACGTACCTACGTGCCCGGAGCAAGTCTTACGGGCACGAATTTGCAGAATTTCGACCACCCGGGCTGATTTAGGGTCGCCGAAATTTTTGTTCCGAATTCGTCAATTGACTTGTGCTTTTTGCTCCTTGCGGTGTCCCCGTCGAACCCCTCGAATATCTTCTTCAAATTCGACCTCAATCCCCTCCAATTGCAGATTCACTCTCAAACCCTAGCTTGCCCTCCTTCTTCGATTGACCACCAATTAGAGTTGTGGTAATGGTGGTGATGGCTCTGTGATGGTGATGGTGATGGTTGGAGATGGTGAGGGTGGCGGAGAGAAAGAGAGTGTAGGCGGCGATGGTGGTTTGCTCGGCTGTGAGAGGGAGAGAGGCTGCTGGGTTGTGTGAGAGAGAGAGAAGAGACGAAGCTGGTGAGAGATGAGAGATTGTGCGGACGTGCGGCGGACTGGGAGGCGGCGCTGGTGGCAGGTGGTGGTGGCTGGAGTTTGTGTGGTGTCGATGGTGATTGCAGAGGAGAGGAGAAGGTCGACGGGATGAAGCTTGGAGATAATAATAGAAAAAAAAACTTTTGTTTTAACCCCATTACATGCCCGTTCGAAAGTAATCGTACGATTACTTTTATGTAATCGTACGATTACATGAAAGTAATCGTGCGATTACTTTGGCTACGAATGGGCAGTGGTTTTCATGAAAATTCACTTCAAAAATTTTTCTAAGTAAGAAGTAATCGTACGATTACTTCATAGTGATCGTACGATTACTTTTAAAGTAACCGTACGATTACTTTTAAGTAATCGTGCGATTACTTTCAAAGTAATCGTACGATTACTTTAAGGTAATCGTACGATTACATGAAAGTAATCGTGCGATTACTCTTGGTACGAATGGGCAGTGAGTTTTCATGAAAATTCCACCCAAAATTTTTTCTAAGGCAAAAGTAAACGTACGATTACCCTAAGGTAATCGTACGATTACTTTTGTGCAGGAGAAAATTTTTAATAGCCAAAATATAACCTTTACCTCTTATTTTGATCCCGAACTCCGATGAATGTGATTTTTGCACCTTTGGATCCCTTTTCCGACGTATGTCTTGCTCATAAAAATAACGTCCCGTTTCCGGATCGTTTTCCCGTCTTTCCTCAATTATCGCTTAATTACGCGAAAAATATCCAAATTGTGCCTAATTTGCCGCTTTCTTCAAAATTTTGCAATCACCTTCATCAAGACGGGGAGTGCGGGATCTCTTCTCATGTAGAAAAATTCCCAAAGTCCGGGGAATCTTTCATTCTTCGATTTCGCGCTTCCAAAGGCTCGTTTTGCATTTCCGGATGCTTTTGGACGCCTATTAGCATCCTTTTTCGTCGTTTTTGCTCGTTTCTTTGGTTTGTCATGGATCTCCTCGACCTCGAGACTCCATTTATGGTATAAAAGATTCCCAAAGTCCGGGGAACCTTTCATTCTTCAATTTGCTCATTCCAAAGACTCGTTTGGCAATTCCGGATGCTTTTTGGCTCCCTTTTCCTCTTCGCAACATCCTTTTTGGCATAACTTCTTCGTCCGGACTCCGATATACGCGATCCACCTATCCACAGAAAGCTCTCGAACACCCCCACACTATGGCACTGTTCAAATCAGCTCACAATCCTGTCTTCAAAAATTTACCTCGTAATCCGTGCCATTGTGTCAGCTTTCTCATTCTCTTCACGTCTTCTTCGCGTATATCAAGAAGGGGAGTCCGGAAACTTGATCTCCCCCAGGTGCGTGTGTTGAGTACGTGTAGGAATGGCGTCAATCATCCATTTCTTCATTCCGGGTCCCGATACGCGTTTTGGCTTGCTTTTTCTCGTTTTTCGTGCAATTCTTCACTCACGTATCAAGAAGGGGGGTCCGGAATAGGCCTTCCACCTAGAATTCCTGCACATACTCATTGAAAATATTAAATCCACTCTCTCGCACCTCTCAAATAGTTAGAACAAAATCAAATAACAAAACAGTATTGAAATCTACACTATGCAGTAAATAGGTTGGGTTGCCTCCCAACAAGCGCTTTGTAATTTAAGGTCGACGGCCCGACCAAGTTACCTCAAATGAGCTCAGATATCAAGAATTGGTTTGAGGCTCTCGATAACCCCAATGAAATTCCCGTCCACGTATGGTTTTGCTCGCTGTCCATTTACCTTGAACCTGTTCCCATTCTCAGCTTCTACCTCGAGCGATCCCCATGGGTAAACCTCTGTAATTGTAAATGGACCACTCCACCTTGATTTCAGCTTGCCCGGAAACAGTTTCAGTCGGGCGTTGAATATCAGTACCTTCTGGCCTACTCTGAAATCTCGCGGAATGATATGCTTGTCATGCCATTGCTTGGTCCTCTCTTTGTATATCTTGGCACTCTGATATGCCATCAACCTGTGTTCTTCTAACTCAAGCAATGCCTGCTTCCTTTGCTCACCAGAGAGCTTAGCATCCAAGTTTAATTTCTTTAGCGCCCAAAACGCTTTGTGCTCAAGTTCTACCGGCAGATGACATGATTTCCCGAAAACTAGTTGGTAGGGAGACATGCCAAGGGGAGTCTTGTATGCAGTCCGATATGCCCATAAACTATCATCCAAGTGTAGAGCCCAGTCTTTGCGCCCTGGGTTGACAGTTTTCTCTAGAATCCCCTTTATCTCACGGTTAGACACTTCAGCTTGTCCATTGGATTGTGGATGGTAGGCCAGTGAGATTTTGTGTGTTTTTACCCCATACTTGCTCAAGGTATTGGAAAAAACCTTGTTCACAAAGTGTGATCCCTCGTCGCTAATAATGGCTCTGGGAGTTCCAAATCTTGTGAAGATATTTTTGCGTAAAAATCTCTCGACTGTAGCACTATCATTCTTTGGACAAGCCAGAGCCTCCACCCATTTGGTGACATAATCAACAGCCAACAAAATATACAGATTACCAAGCGACGATGGGAATGGCCCCATAAAATCAATCCCCCACACATCAAATGGTTCTACTTCTAACACGAAATTTTGAGGCATTTCATTTCGGTTAGAGATATTACCTGTTCTTTGGCATCGGTCACACTGCTGCACAAATAGATGGGCGTCTTTATGCAAGGTTGGCCAATAGAAACCACTCTGAAGTACCTTTGCAACTGTGCGTGATTTGCCGAAATGTCCCCCACAGTTCAACTCGTGGCAGTGTCTAAGGATCTCCAACGTGTCCGGTTCCGCAACACATCTCCGCAATACATTGTCCGCCCCCAACTTGAACAAATAAGGATCATCCCAAAAATACTGTCGCGCGTCTGCAAAGAACTTCTTCCTCTTGTGGTAATTCAGGTCCTTGGGCACAATGTTGAGTGCCTTGAAATTTGCCAAGTCAGCAAACCAAGGCACAGCTGCAACCACAACCATGAGCTGCTCATCTGGAAAATCCTCTCGAATCGGCAAATCTTCCTGCTTATCGTTCTCCAGTCTCGACAAATGATCTGCAACTACATTTTCTACCCCCTTTTTATCTTTGATCACCACATCGAACTCTTGCATCAATAACACCCACCGGATCAATCTTGGCTTGGCGTCCTTCTTGGTGAGAAGGTACTTGAGGGCTGAATGGTCCGTGAAGATCGTCACCTGAGAACTCACAAGATATGGACGAAACTTGTCCAACGCAAATATGATTGCCAACATCTCTTTCTCCGTGGTAGCATAATTAACCTGTGCATCATTAAGAGTACGACTGGCATAATAAATGACGTGAGCTACCTTATCTTTCCGCTGGCCTAGAACTGCTCCCACCGCATAGTCACTAGCATCACACATGAGCTCAAATGGTAGGGACCAGTCTGGTGTGGTGATGATAGGCGCGCTAATCAGCTTTTCCTTGAGCAAATCAAAAGCCGACTTGCACTCCGCATTAAAATCAAAAACTGCGTCCTTCTCAAGCAATCCACACAAAGGTTTCGTGATCTTCGAGAAGTCTTTGATGAAGCGCCGATAGAACCCTGCATGTCCCAAGAAACTCCTTACCCCTTTAACAGAGGTAGGGTAAGGAAGCTTCTCAATAACCTCAATCTTGGCTCTATCCACCTCTAATCCTTTGCTGGAGATCTTGTGGCCCAAAACAATACCCTCGGTAACCATGAAGTGACACTTCTCCCAGTTGAGCACTAGGTTGGTGTCAATGCATCTATCAAGAACCCGGGCCAACTGCTGCAGGCAGTCTTCGAATCCATCACCATAGAGCGAGAAGTCGTCCATGAACACTTCAAAGTTCTGCTCCATCATATCAGAGAAGATCGACATCATACACCTCTGAAACGTAGCAGGTGCGTTGCATAACCCAAAAGGCATGCGTCTAAAAGCGAAAGTCCCATAAGGACAAGTGAATGTCGTCTTCTCCTGGTCAGCTGGCTCAAATGCTATCTGGTTGTACCCGGAGTACCCATCCAAAAAGCAATAATGAGAGTGATGTGCCAGCCTATCAAGCATCTGATCAACGAATGGAAGGGGAAAATGATCCTTCAAAGTGGCATCATTGAGCTTGCGGTAATCCATGCAAACTCTCCACCCAGTAACAGTACGCGTAGCGATTTGATCACCTTTTTCCCCTTCCACCACAGTTATACCCCCCTTCTTAGGGACACATTGTACCGGGCTAGTCCATGTGCTGTCGGAAATCGGATAAATGATGCCCGCCTCCAACCATTTAAGCACCTCTTTCTTCACCACCTCCTGCATGTGAGGATTGAGGCGGCGCTGAAACTGAACTACCGGCTTCTTGTCTTCCATGAGCCTAATCTTGTGCTGGCAAACTGTGGGGCTGATCCCCTTGATATCCGCTATGGTCCATCCCATAGCTGCCTTTCTCTCCTGTAGTACCTTGAGAAGCTGCTCCTCCTGTTCCCTGTCCAAACATGCAGACACAATCACAGGTAAAGACTCATTAGATCCCAAGTATAGATATTTCAAATGTACAGGTAAAGGCTTTAATTCTAAAATAGGAGCAGTAATAAGAGAAGGAGTAAGAATCTTCCTGCTTCCCTCATTAAAGAGGGGTAGGGGCTGACGCCAATGAACATCAAATGCTTGCTCTTTCTCGCTGGAATCAAGTAGAACAAGCTCCTCATATAGCTGCTCCAATAAAATATCATCCTGGTCGTCCGGCGTGTAGGCCTCCACCCCGAAGCACTGCTCACTTACCGCATACGCGGGAAACTTCATAGCCTCAAATACGTTGAAGGCCACCTTCTCATCGTTGATCTGCATAGTCAGCTCTCCGTTGGCCACATCAATGATGGTCCTCCCAGTAGCCAGAAATGGGCGGCCTAAAATAAGAGGCACATCATCGTCAGCCTCCATGTCTAAGATCACAAAATCCGCTGGGAAGATGAGTCCTTCAACTCTCACTAATACATCCTCCAAAACACCCCTGGGGCGTTTTATAGTGCGATCAGCCATCTGCAAACACATCCTGGTAGGCTTAGGATCTCCCACACCAAGTTGCTCAAAAACCGATGTGGGCATCAAATTAATACTTGCACCTAGATCACATAATGCCCTCCCATGAAACGCATCTCCCAAAGTGACAGGAATGATAAAACCGCCCGGATCTTTCATCTTCTTTGGTAGCGCCTTTTGCACAACCGCGCTACACTCCTCATTCAGAGTCACGGTTTCAAAGTCATCCATGCGCCTCCTATTAGAAAGGAGGTCCTTGAGAAACTTGGCGTATTTCGGCATTTGTGAAATGGCCTCCGCAAAAGGTATGTTAATGTGCAATTTCTTGAAGATATCCACAAACTTCTTGAAATGCTTGGCATCTTCTTGGCTTTTCAATCTCTGCGGGTATGGCACTCGCACACTGTATTCCTCCCTTGGCTTCTGTTTTTCATCCGACTTCCTCACCGTGTCCTTTGATTGGGGAGTCACGGTAGGCACGGGAATCTCTTCATCTAAGGCTTTCTCAGTGGCCTTAGTCGCTTCAGCCCGTGCATGGGTAGGATATGGGGGATCCTGGGTAGTGGTCCCACTGCGAGTAGTAATAGCCTTCAATTGCTCAGGTGGAGTGATAGTGTTAGACGGGAGTATACCTGGTGGCAGTCGAGGATTCTGATTAGCTATTTGGCCAATTTGTGTCTCATGATTCTTTAACGAGGCTTCCATAGCGACAATTTTGCTCTCAATCTTATCGTTGCTAGCTAACAGTTTCCTCAACATAGCATTTGTATCCTGTTCTTCTGAGAGTGGGGCTGGGGCCTGTTGTTGTGGAGCCTGTCTCTGAGCTTGGTATGGAACATTTGGCCTATGACCTGGCGCATATAACCCACTATTCGGATTGGCATAGCTGAAGTTGGGGTGATTGCGATTGTTGGGGTGATATGTGTTTGGCCATTGCTGCTGTCTTTGTTGACCCATGTAGTTCACGTCTTCAATGCCATCCCCATATCCCTGATTTGCATCTGCTACCATCTCTCCCACTGACTTCACCTGTGCCGATGGATTCAAATGACTGAAAGCCGATGTCATAACTGCCATCTGATGTTCAAATTTCTGTTCCACCATAGACTCTATCTTACTAACCAATGCCCCATCTGATTTCGTGTTTCTACGAGTCTCAGACCTCGTGGATTCACGTTTTGCTACATTATCAAGCAGATCACGACATCTCTGTAGTCCCATCCCCATAAAATTGCCCTGAGCCATCATGTCTAGCTCACTAGCAGTCTCCCTGTCCAAAGCATTATAAAAATAGTGAAGAAGTTTATACCATGGCTCCCCATGAGTGGGGCATCTGCGAAGGAGTTGGTTGAACTTTCTCCACGTGTCACCCAGAGAATCATCTTCCTGCTGTTTAAATGTGGTTATGTCGGCCATCCGTTGAGCAACCTTAGATGGTGGAAGATACTTCCTGAGAAACTCTCTGCTACAATCTGCCCATGTAACTATGCTGCCTGCTGGAAGTTCCATAAGCCATGTCTTTGCCTTTCCCGATAAAGAGAAGGGGAAAAGCATGAGCTTTATAGTCTCGATTGGCACTCTCTGGTCATACATGGTAGAAGTAATCTGCTCGAAGTTGAGCAAGTGCTGATGTGGATCATCGCTCGGGGCTCCCGTGAATAAGCACTCATCCCTAACCATATTGATCAACGGTTGGCGAATTTCGAAATGCGCGGCATTAATCTGCGGTCTGACAATGGTAGGCTGATATCCATCCGGTGTAGTTCTGAAGTAGTCCACCAAAGGACGGTCATCCTCCTCAGCATTGTTGACTTGCTCTACTACGTTCCGGCCGTTATTGTTCCGATTATTATCCCCATTGTTCCCATTGCCACCGTTGTTTCCACCATTAACTCCTCCATTGTTCCCATTAACTATTTCTGCACCAGGGAGTTGTTGTGGATTCTGGGGATTCATGCGATCAATCATGGCTTGCATCGCAGCCATTTGAGCCCTAAGCTCCTCAGTTTCCCTTGCTCGATTTGCTGCATCCTCCACAGCTGCAGCTCTAGCTGCTTCCGCATCTTCGAGGCCCTTGCGGAACCTCT
Source organism: Linanthus parryae (assembly GCA_023055425.1). Lineage (NCBI taxonomy): Eukaryota > Viridiplantae > Streptophyta > Magnoliopsida > Ericales > Polemoniaceae > Linanthus > Linanthus parryae. Next base: position 139,665,133 of record JALGPY010000002.1, on the reverse strand, counting down.
CAAACTCAGCTCTAGTTTGCTCGTCCATTTGAACTGAATTTGCTTTCCTCTTGTCTCTATTCTGTGCTCGCAATAATGATTCCGGGTCTTCAAGTGTTGGATGCAAAGGCTCGTCTCTAGAACGTGACATGCACCAAATGAATCAGACCTGAAACACGAATCACACACACAAAACAGGTGAGTAACAAATATAAACTGAAAAGTAAATCCCTAAAGAGAAAACTAATAGCTAATTTGACCGAAGTCCCCGGCAACGGCGCCAAAAACTTGACACGCTCCAACTGCAAGTGCACAGTTGTCGGTGCAGTAATAATCAGAAAAGTCCGGATTGTCGAACCCAAAGGACTTCGTGTAACTAACTATTAAGTTTGTTCTTTATGTGGGCAAAGCGCAGTTGTTTTGTGATTTCTAATCCTACTAAATATTAAAATAACAATTATCTCAAATAATTCAAAGAATTATTTCAAGATTAACGAGCACGGGTTGATATTGTTGTTTATCAAATGTAATTAAATTCAGGATATCTCTACGGATCACTAGGGATGTCACACTACGTTGGGTTTATGTTTTGCTAACACGATGATTTCTTTTTCTAGTTAAACGAGCAATTGTATATTGAAGATGTCTCAACCAATGTCTATGCCTAAACTATCGTAACTGATTCCTCTAGCTTACTCAAGTTCAAGCATGCATTACGATACTAATTTCTACTCTTGTTCTTAGCTAACTAGCAAGATTCCTCAACCCTAGATACGGCTAGTGTGTATTTCAATTTTCCGGGCAACAAACGTAGATTCCTCTATCGTTCATAACCTAGCACAATCCTATTAATACGTCTATCAATAGAAAAGATGAATTAAAAACATGAAATACACATAACTAGATAAGAAATCATCAATAAAGCTCAAAAGCATGAGAGTAAATCCATAAACCACAAGTTGTAGTGATCAAACCCTAGTTTCCTACGAGATATCCCAAAATAAGGGTTTAGCTACTCATAATCATGTTCATAATACAAAGTTTCATGATCAAGTATCAAAATCTAGAGAAGAAAAGAAGAAGAGAAGCCAAACGGATGATCCAAGCTCTCGACCTAGCTCCCAAGCACTCCAAGCACGACTTCCAAGGTGTGTTCTGATGTTGAATGACGTTCCCCAATGTTTCCTAAGTCTTTTGTGGCTTCAAACTCCCAAAACTATGCCAAAATAGCGAAAACAGCCCAAAAATTCAATCCTGGCCGCCAGAGGTAATCGTACGATTACTTTGATGTAATCGTACGATTACTTTCCTCATAGGTAATCGTACGTTCACCTTCAAGTAATCGTACGATTACTTCTGGATGAAGGTAATCGTACGATTACCTTGAAGTAAGTGTACGATTACTTTTCATCCTCTTCCATTCAATCTTCAACTTCTTGCTCTTTTTTTCCTTTCGTCTTCACTTCCCGAGCATCCCTTTGAGCCTCCAACTTTTCCGAAGTTCACTTTTGCTCCAACGCCACGTCCCGAGCTCCCGGTTCCTGAAAACCACAACACGAGAAACATACCGGAAGATCAAACGTGATAAAATATATCAAAAATCAATGCAAAAAGTGCCCGGACTCATCGTTAACGTGCAAAGACTCAACATGCTCAAATTTAGCAAGAAATGATCCAAAATCTATCAAAACGCATCGGAATACACGCAAAACGGTAAGAAAACATATAAGAATATAACTCCAAATATGGAGTTATCAACGGTCAAGTAATATACGGGTGGTATTTCAACCTCGAGTTATCGATCCCACGAGGACATAATTTAGATTATTTAATTAGTTATTTAGTTCAGAATACAGTAACTGAGGAAAGATTTGATTGATTTAAAAATTAAAAGAACAGCTGACTAATATATTTGTATTTTTTTATTTTTTTTAAAGAGATATGGAGAAACTAGGCGATCTTAAGATCACCTAGGGCTTTAGACGATTTCCGGATTATCTGAGTAGCACGTTAATTCTATCCTAATCAAGCCGGGTAATAGGCTATGACAATATCATGTCGGTCTCATGTGATTTTACATCTCGGTTGACTACAGTATCCTCTTGGTCTCATGTTGTCTACTGGTCCGTTCTAGCAGGTCATCTACTGATACGATAACGGGTCCTGTCGGTCCACTGTTTCACGAAACAGCGGAATAATCCTACCGAATCTACCCACACTAAGGCAAATTCTAACACTTCTCCTTTTAGGTCTCAGTGATTCAGGATTGTTATTCACGTCTCATCCTAGCTAATTAGAATCAACTGTCGCGCATTCGCTAGCTAAGTAGTATTTCCGGGTCATGAATCCTTCAACGCTAAGAATTAAGTGTAGCACGTGGACAATTGACTTAGAACGATATTAAATTTAGGCATGAATCAACTTGATGAGCCAAACCCTAGTTTATGAACATTAGATCTTCTCCTAAACGTGTCAATAGTCTAGGATTACTAACAATAATCAAAAACTAACATTGATTCAACAAGATGAAATCAAATACGCATGAAACTAGATTCAATCCAGAAAAGTTTCGTTTATATAACCCTAGGCTCTCGTAGAGATGCCTAGCAAAAGTGCTTTTCTAATTAAAATAAACCAAACAAAGTGCAATAGTTTCTCCATACAAGAAGAAGAAGAAGAAGAAGAAGAAGAAGAAGAAGAAGAAGAAGAAGAAGAAGAAGAAGAAGAAGAAGAAGAAGAAGAAGAAGAAGAAGAAGAAGAAGAAGAAGAAGAAGAAGAAGAAGAAGAAGAAGAAGAAGAAGAAGAAGAAGAAGAAGAAGAAGAAGAAGAAGAATAAGAAGAAGAAGAAGAAGAAGAAGAAGAAGAAGAAGAAGAAGAAGAAGAAGAAGATGAAACCTAGAGCTTCAATGGAGGAGGAGTCCTCCTCTTTGCATCCCGCTCTTGCTTCTTCCCCCGTTGGTAGAGTTCTTCTCCAATGAATCTCCTCAATCAATTGTAGTTGTAGGGTATTAATTATTTCCAATTAGGTTTAGGAAATAATCAACCTCCAAAACTATGGAGTTTAGATCAAGTAGGAGACAACCTGTGCCTCTCTTTTTTTTCCTTCGTCCGTGTAGTTTTTACTTCAGCAGATCGCACGATCTCCTTAAAGTTGATCGTGCGATCTACTTCTCCTCTTGCCTCAGATCGTACGATATATTTCTAACGACCAAGTCTAGTCGCACGATCTGCAATATCAAGTCGTGTGACCTGATTAACTGATCGCACGATCATACACTAAGATCGTGATAACAGTGAGTTTGCTCAATTTTCTTCTCCGAATTTTTTCTAAGTCTTGCTCCAGATCGCACGACCACAGTTTTGCTGATCGTGCGATCTGCTGAACTTGTCATCTCTCTTCTGCACCTACTTCCTCTCGTTTTCTTTCTTCTCTTGTCCTTTCTTGACCAATCCCGAGCTTTGTCTCAATTTCCAAAGTTCTCCTCTTCGTTCATTCTCCGAGTTACGTTTTCTGTCAAAACAACACGAAACACACCCGTGCGATCAAACGTGACAAAAATAGCATAAAATAACGCGAGAAACGCCCGGATTTTCAATTTATCACTCAAATCTCAAGTTGTTAAATCTTCTCAAGTTCATAGTGTATTTCTAATATAATCTACCCTAAATTCACACAAAATGGTACACAAACGTAGAAGAAATATAACTCTAGTACAGAGTTTTAGCTATTCAAACAATTTGCATCAGAGGGAATGACTAAAGGCTTTCATCAGAGACACGAACACATAGACTTAGAACATTCTCAGGATTGACAAGCAATACAGAAGGAGATTCATTTCACTAAATCCATTCCATAGAAGATCCCTGCACATTCAACCGCTTCATCAGATCTCACTGTTCTTCTTTTGGATCTATATTTGTATATCATTCTGATAAAACTTGCTACATTTAATTCTCGTGAGTTGTTAAAGTGAACAATAGAGAATTCTTGTTGATTCAGTTAGCTAGAGAAGGTACTAGATATGTTAGTGAGAACCACAAGCTGTAACAGAGTAAGGGATCTCTCTATGCTTGAGATCTAGGACTTAGCTTTTGATTAATAATAATTGAGTTGGAAATCCTGCAGGGATCAAATCCCTGAGGTAGAGACGTAGGTCCAAGTGGACTGAAATCTACAAAACTCTTCTCTTACATTTATTTTGTTGTTCTTTACTTAGCCTATTTGCAGCACAAAACATGTTTTCAATTCAAGGGTTTGAAAGGCTTTTCAAGGCCTTGAAAACTCTCAGCTTTTTTCTTTGTTCTCTGTTTAGATTACAAGGACTTGAAACTTAGTTCAAGGCCTTGAGATACTAACTCCTTTCTACAAAATTGTTTGAAACTTCGTTCAATTTTTCATACTCTATTCACCCCCCCCCCTCTAGAGTATTGATCTTGCTTTACTTCCTAATTTACCGTCTTTCAGTTTGTGTGATCACAACGTAGAACGATATCCACGTCTCTACTGGTATACACACCTTATGATTGCCAACTGTAATCTTCTCTATGGGTTGTGCTAGCAGCGTATGAGAATGAATCTTCGGGAGCTTGACCAAATCAAGCGGATTTGGAAAAACTAGGAAGAGGCCAAGCCTCTTGGAGCCGACGGGTATGGGTTTCATGTGCCTATCTACTCTCTCTCGTTTCTTTTATTATTTCACTCAATGACAACTCATATGAAATAATATAGCTAGGAATCCCCTTTATAATCAATAACTCCTTGTACATTATAAACTTGCCCCAATACTAATCGTGTCCATACATGGATTAGTCTTACCGCATAATACTTCCATACACGAATTAGTCTAATAGCCTAATCATGTCCATACACGGATTAGTCTAATAGCCTAATCCTGTCCATACACGGATTACTCCACTTTGCAATTAGTCCAACTAAATTTGCATGTTGTTGATTTTTGATCCTTGATCCTTTTAATTGTTAATTAGTCCTAGTAATTAGCATCCATATCCAGTTTATTCCTTTTTCTTTGTGACCCTGTAGGTTTCTATTAAGTTGGCAGTAACAATTGCAAACATTGAGCGTTGTCTAGCAACATATCAATTCTACCAAACTAATAGAAATAGTCAGTGACCTGACAAACCTATGTGATCAATGTTACTGTGTTGTATCGTCCTTTGTATTTGTATCCGGAGTACACACGAGACATAAATTTTGTGCTCGTATATCCAATCCATTGTTTCTTGATCCGGGGAATACACTTGTCTGAATAGGTGACAACAATATCACATATTGATTTATCTGATTCTGGCCAGACATTCCACAAGCTCAACCCCTCGAGTGGCTGTGGATATTTACTCCCACTATGTGGGAGGGACAAATCATATCTAAGTCATTACCATCTCTTAGCTTGCTTCATATCATGTCTAATTATCACCTTTATAGTTACCTAGTTATGGTGTAACGTTTGACGGGATCAAAACATGATAATTCACAACTAGACTATCTAGTGACTTCAAGTCTAAGGACTACAAAACTATTGTCACTGCGCGAAGCACTTGTGACTTTCACATAATTCATAATTATTCTTCTCTGGGTGGGTCAATCCAGTATGTCTTTACTCCTAATGCATACCCATGTGTTAGACTTGATTTCTATATATCAATTTACCCACATACTAGTCTCCATGCATAGTGACCGTACTATTAATTAATATGCTTGACTAGGGATTTTTAAGATAAAAAATAATTGCAATATAAGGAATTCATTATATTAAATATATCCATATATAATAAAATGAATATTCTAGCCAAACAAAATTCAAAATGAAATATAATGCCTCTAGGGAATCTACACCAACATGTTATTGTCGGTGAGATCTACCAGTGTTATCGTGTCTACCCGTAGACTCCGGTACTCTAGTGGAAAAGCCCTTAACATGCCTTCTATTGTCTATATTTTCCCCTCGGTTTTCCCGTCAATAGCCGAGTTAAATGCAGCACTAAAATAAAATTAGGATCCCATGGCCTCCTAAAGTGGTCTCCATACTTGAGAGAGAAGTTTTGTTTGTAGAGTTTTTGTAACGGATTAAGGATCAAAATTAAACAATAAAACATCCGCACAAGACCCTCCAAGGGTCACAGGAAGCGAATTCATAACGATAGTAAAGGACTCATAACAAGTACCTTAGGGTTCTCCTGTGATGACTTCAAACGTGAATAATGTCACGTCTCTACGGTTGATCCACGCCTAGGATTGAGATCTAGATCCTCCAACTCCTTGTGCTAGCTAGGAACTATGGAATAAGAAGATGAAATCACACAAAGGAGACCAAATAGGGGTTCGGCCCTATCTTCTTGGCCGACGAGGTAGGACCGGACGGCAAGGGGGCTGTCGGCCTCACTTGTGTTGTCTAGCTCTCTCTCCTTGATTTCTTTCCTACTCAAGTAATGTTATGAGCATTAGTTGTAGGAAGGAAGCTAGGAGCATCTTTTATGTAGTCCAACAACTCATTGTTTACTACATAAAGGCCCTCTCCTAATCCTACTCAAGTTCGGATTAGTCCCTCTTGCATATTAGTCCCACTAAGTTAGCAAGTAGTTGCACTTTGATCCTTAGAACTAAATAATTATATTAATTAATTCCCAAGTCTAGTTCAATCCATATGGCGTGTGACCCCATAGTTTTCTACTTAGTTGGTAATAACTATTTACTAACATGGAGCGGTGTCTAGCAACACATCCGTTCCACTTAACAAATATAAATAGTCATCCGACAAACCTAGTGCAAGTATTGTCTCATCCCTTTTTCTCTATAGCCGGATTGGTTACGAGACATACAAGTCATACTCGTATATCCCACATTGATTCATATGAGTCTGGCCAGACATTCCACAAGCACTATCCCTCGAGTGGCCGCGGATATTTTATCCCGTATGTGCGAGAGAAAAATTGTATATATATCACTAAGATCTCTAAGATTTCTTCATATTGGGCCCGATACGCGCCTTTATGGATACCCAGTCACGATGTAGTTTTTGACGCTACCAAAACCCAATATTCCACAACTAGATTGTTTAGTGACTTCAAGTCGAAGGATGACAATACCGTTGTCGTCGCGAGAAGCACTTGTGACTTTACATAACTTGTATGTAGCCTTCTCGGAGATGGGTCAATCCAGTATGCCATTACCCCTAATGCATACCCATGTGTTGGATCGTTATATCTCTAAATCAATCCAACCCCATACTAGTTTATAGATGATTGTTATGTTCATCAGTATAATTGACTAGGGATATTTAAGGTAAACAAGACGATTGTAAATCTAAGGACTTCATTATATTAAATATCTCCATAAATAGAACAATGAATATTCTAGCCAATTATTTCATACTAAACTAGATTGCCTCTAGGGCATCTACTCCAACAGTCTCCCACTTGAACTAGAGCCAATCTGGTGCATCTCGTACGTCAATGCTCCTAGTGTGCCCTTCATGCTTGCGCTGAACAAGCGGATTTGTAAGTGGATCTGACAGATTCTCATGTGTACGAATCTTGCATATCCGAACATCTCCTCTGATATCTCGTATAATATGGAACTTCCTGATTACCTGCTTGTATTTCTGGTGAGATCTGGGTTCCATTGATTGTGCAATCGCTCCACTGTTGTCACAATACAAATCTATTGGATCCACAATTCTAGGAACCACACCAAGCTCAGTGATAAAATTCCTAATCCACACAGCCTCCTTTTATGCGCCATTTGCAGCAATGTACTCAGCCTCAGTTGTAGAATCAGCCACCACTCTTGCTTGGAACTTTTCCAGCTCACTGCTGCTCCATTCATTCAAAAACACAAATCCTGACTGTGATCTGAAACCATCTATGTCATTTTGGAACCCTGCATCCGTAACCCCTTACATGTAACTCTTCCTCACCTCCAAATATCAAGAACGCATCCTTAGTTCTTCTGAAGTAATTTAAGATGTCCTTGACTGCAATCCAGTGACTCTCACCTGGATTGGACTGGTACCTGCTTGTCATACTCAACGTGTATGACACATCTAGTCTAGTACATAACATGGCGTAAATGATGGATCTTATGGCCGAGGGATAGGGAATCCTACTCATGTGTTCCTTCTCAATCTCATGGGAAGGACAATCAGCTTTTGAAAGGGTGATTCCATGAGACATGGGAAAGAATCCCTTCTTGGAATCTTGCATGTTGAACCGCTTCAACACCTTTTCTATATATGTACTGTGACTTAGGCCGAGCAGCTTCCTAGATCTATCTCTATAGATCTTGATACCAAGTATATAAGTTGCTTCACCTAAGTCTTTCATTGAGATACACATTCCTAGCCAATCTTTAACAGATTGCAACATAGGAATGTGGTTTCCAATGAGTAGTATGTCATCCACATACAATACCATAAAAGCAACAAAGCTCCCACTAACCGTCTTGTAGACACAAGATTCATCTAATTTTCTGATGAAGCCAAACTCTTTGACTACTTCATCAAAACGTCGATTCCAACTCCTAGAAGCTTGCTTCAATCCATAAATGGATCGTTGCAATTTACAGACATTGTTGGCTTGCTTTGGACCTTCAAAACCCTCATGTTGTGTCATGTACACGTCCTCGAGGAGATTCCCATATAGGAATTATGTTGTTACATCCAAATGCCAAATCTCATAGTCGTAGTAAGCTGCAATATCAAGTAAGATTCGGATGGATTTGGTCATTGCGACTAGTGAAAAGGTTTCATCATAGTATATACCATGAATCTGTCGGAATCCTTTAGCCACCAATCGGACCTTATAGGTAATCAAATTACCATCCATGTCGATCTTCTTCTTGAAGACCCACTTGCACCCTATGGGCCGAGCCCATTCGGGTGCTTCCACCAAAGTCCACACTTTGTTGGTATACATGGACTCCATCTCGGATATCATGGCCTCAAGCCACTTCTGAGATTCTTGCCCTTTTCTGGCGTCTCCATAGGTAGTAGGTTCATCATCTATGAGCAACGTGACAGACTCAGTCACGATAATCCCATACCTCTCTGGCTCCTAGCGCACTCTACTCGACGAACGAAGTTCTTGTGATACTTGAGCAGGATGCTCCACAACTTCCTGTGGTTCACTTTCATGTTCCATAGTAGGATCAAAGATTTTTGGTTCTTGAACTTCTTCAAGTTCTACAGTCCTCCCACTTGCTTCTTTAGAGAGAAACTCTCTTTCTAGAAACACGCCGGACTGAGCAACAAACACTTTTTTCTCAGTTGGATTGTAGAATAATATCCCTTAGTTTCCTTAGGGTATCTCACAAACTTGCATTTCTCCGACTTAGGCCCTGGCTTGTCTGGTTGTAAGCACTTTACATAGACATGGCAGCCCCAAATCTTCATGAACAACACCGTGGGACGACTCCCACTCCACATATCATGTGGTGTCTTCATGACCTATTTAGATGGAACACGGTTAATGGTGAAAGCTGCACACAATAGAGCGTAGCCACAAAATGATAACGGAATATCAGTTTGACAGATCATAGATCGAACCATATCCAATAGAGTTTGATTCCTCCTCTCACACACGCCATTCCACTGTGGCGTTCCGTGTGGAGTGATTTGGGACAATATCCCACACTCTCTAAGGAAGTCGTCAATATCTTGGCTCAAGTATTCACCTCCACGATCCGATCGTAGAGCCTTGATACTTTAGCCAAGCTGCTTCTCTACTTCATTCTTGAATTCTTTTAACTTTTTAAAGGACTCTTATTTGGCCTTCATAAGGTATACAAATCCATATCTACTGAAATTATTAGTAAACGTGATGAAGTAGACGTAACTACCCCTGGCAGGCGTGGCGAATGGCTCACATACAGTAGTATGCACGAGTTCCAATTGCTCACTGTCCTCTCCCCTTTCTTATTGAAAAGGGACTTTGTCATTTTTCCTAATAAACAAGCTTCACATGTCTCATATGATTCAAAGTCAAATGAGTCTAGGAATCCATCCTTATGGAGTCTAGATACACGTTTCTCGTTTATATGGCCTAAACGACAATGCCATAGATAAGCAGGATTTAAATTATTCATTTAAATCCTAGTGGTATTAATGTTATAGACGGGATTTCTTAGATCGAGGATATATATAATCCATTAAATAATTTCCCACTATAATAGTGAATACTATCAAAAATAAATGGAACGACAATTGTTCTTTATTGAAATAGTAGAACCATCCTTGTCCAAACAAGAAATAGAAATAATGTTTCTGCTCATAGCAGGCACAAAATAGCAATTATTTAATTCTAAAACTAATCCTGAAGGAATACATAGCTCGTACAAACCTATGGCCAATGCACCAACTCTTACTCCATTCCCAACGCGCAGGTCTATCTCCCCTTTAGCCAATCTTCTACTTCTCTTTAAATCCTGCACATTTCGACAAATGTGAGATCCACATCCAGTATCCAATACCCATGATGAAGAGACAGTTAAGTTTACATCTATAACAAAAATACATGGTGGTGGTGGAATCACTATTCCAAGCCTCTTATCCTCCAGATATTTTGGGCAGTTCCTCCTCCAGTTTCGAGGCTGACTGCAGTAGTTACACTCACCTTTAGTCACACCTTTGGGAATGCTACCAATAGGCTTAAGGGCAGGTTCCTTGGGTTGGGCAACTGCTTTACCCTTTCCCTTGGAGGTAGAGGCAAGCCTTTTGACCATTCCTTTCTGCACCATCATTATGGATTTGCCTTTACCCTTGTTGATGTTTTATTCAGCTATCCTCTACATGTTGAGTAAATCTGGTTGAGGTTTCACGATCTCATTCATGTTATAGCTCATGATGAGCTGTCCATAACTCTCAGGCAACGATTTCAAAATGAGATCGGTCATCAACTCTTGACCCATCGGAAATCCTAGGTGGCCGAGATTCTCGAGATACCCGATCATCCGCAACACGTGCGACCCCACCGGGTTTTCCTCTGACAGATGACATTTGAACAATTCCTTGGAAACTTCATACCTCTCAACCCTAGCCTGCTCTTGAAAGACCTGCTTCAAGTGTTCGATCATATCGACTTCATCTATGTTCTCATGTTGCTTCTGAAGCTCAGAGGACATGGTGCAAATCATTAGGTAGGTAGCATCATTAGCGTCATCAACACGCTTTTATTTGCCTTTAGGGCTGTAGGAGTATTGTTTTCCGGACCTTCAGGAACTTGTTCCTCTAGAGCGTAAAGTTTCTTTTCTTGCTTGATAAAAATTCTCAACTTTGTGTACCAGTCTATAAAGTTGGTTCCTGAAAGCTTGTCCTTCTCAAGGACACAGCGTAGGGAGTGTGTTGAACTCGATGAGTTGTTTGCCATTGGAATTTTACAAAAGGAAATACGCAATTTTTAATATTTGTGAACGATTAACTATATTGAATAATGGGTAGATTATTAAATTCAGCTCCCACTATTTTTCTACGGATTAATAACCCTCAAGATATTAATTCGGAAAATATCATTATATTTTCTAGTGGGCCCAGATCCATATTTCAATTTCTTTTTAGCTTGCTTTGGCAAGTCACCCAAAAGTCAGTTATTTAGGGAGGAACAATTCCATTTGCATCTCATGCAACTCTTGGTTCAATTGGGCAAATAAATCTTTATTTATCTATCCTATAGATAATCCCAATTCAGTGCCTCTAGGCTTTTAATCCTTGTTAAAAATACCTAGTTACTTCCAACCTCTTACTCCAACAATTGAACATTACATGTGCCATCGCACCACAAAATGATGAATCAAGTCGCCTTGCTTTGGCATGCATGAACTTGATTAACCGATTTGTGATGAGTGTTTCACTAACGAGAAGGCAAACATAATATTTAGTTTTGAGGGATGTTTCTTTTAATTAATAATCTTGTTATCAACTGATCTCCTTATTTGAGTTGGGCAAGACTCAATATAAAAGATACGGGTTGTAAATTATCTTCTTATCGAATTGCATGCATCATCATACACCAACAACAATAATAAGACAATGAAGTAAACATCCACAAAATAGAAATTAACGTGATGTGGATATGGCCTCCTAGACTAAGATATTCTCAAGCCAATGAGAATATCTATTAACCCTAAAAATAGTAAGCCCATTTCCATGTGCCTCCATCTTTTGGCCCATCCTCCATAACCTTCTGGAATGCTCCATGCTCCATGTAGTGTCTCCTTTAATTCTTTGGTCTTCGTTTCCTCAATCTTTGCTATCTATTATATTTAATACTAGCTAAAATCTAAACTAAATATATAAATCTAACAAGTTGAGAACAAAATATACCGGTTCCCAGGTCGTAAACCCTAATTAATTATTACATCAAATTGATCAGCTCGCAGGCCGTAAACAAACCACAAAATTAAACATTCACAACAAACCACATCTAAATCAATGTCCAATCACCATACGGATTGCACATAAACTGTTAAAATCCAATTTTAACTCGCTTAGTCAATTTTAATTGATTTTGGATGTACTAGGGTCAAAACTGTCCAAGAGAGCCCACCAGGCCATGGTCGAACCATCAAAAGACTGCCATAAGGGGTATGGTCCGGCCGGTCCCTAGCCCACACGGCTAGGCCGTGCGCCAGGGAGCCCCCAGCCCCTTGTTCGTGCGTGACTTGGGCGGCAAGGAAGAAGGGGCGGTCCCCTAGGGGGGGCGAACCTCTTTGGGAGTTGTTTCCAAAACAACTCCTTGTCCTTGTTGCCTAAGTTTGCATGTTTCCAATTTGAAAAAACTCCTTCTCCTAACTGGTGCCCAAAACTCTAGATCTAGATCCAAAATTTTCTCAAACTCACTAATTCCTACATCCCATGTTCTTTGGTTGAATCACATTCCAGATGCATCTAAAATGCTTATTTTGTCCGTTTTGCACGATAATCTGACAATTAAGGTGTAAAATACATGAATCGTAACACATTAACTACGTTGTTCTCTACGACATGTGGCTCTGATACCACTGCAGTGTTTTGTAATTAATTACGTAGCGGAATTATACAATAAAGGATCCGCACAAGATCCTCAAAGGATCACAGGAAGAGAATTTGTAACGGTGGTAAAGGGTTCATAACAAGTACCTTTGGGTTCTCCTGTGATGACTTCAAACGTGAATAATGTCACGTCTCTACGATTGATCCACGCCAAGAATTTAGATCTAGATCCTCCAACTCCTTGTTCGAGCTCGGAACGATGGAAGAGGAAGAAGAAATCTCGCAAAAGAGACCAAAGAGGGGTTCGGCCCTCTCTCTTTGGCCGACGGGCTAGGGGCGGACGGCACAAGGGGGCGGTCGGCCTCTCTTGTGTTGTCTTGCTCCCTCCCCTTGCTTTCTCTCCTAATCAAGTAATTTTATGAGAATTAGTTGTAGGAAGGAAGGTAGGAGCAACCTTTATATTGTCCAAAAACTCCTTGTTGACTACATAAAGGCCCTTTCTTAATCCTACTCAAGTTCGGATTAGTCCCTCTTGCATATTAGTCCTACTAAGTTAGCAAGTTGTTGCACTTTGATCCTTCCAATTAGTTAATCATATTAACTAATCCCCATGTCTAGTTCAATCCATATGGCGTGCGACCACATAGGTTTCTACTTAGTTGGTAGTAACTATTTACTAACATGGAGCGGTGTCTAACAACACATCCATTCCACCCAACTAATAGAAATAGTCATTCGACAAACCTTGTGCAAGTATTGTCTCATCCCTTTGTCTCTATAGTCAGATTGGACACAAGACATATAAGTCACCCTCGTATAACCAATTCATAGTTTCTCGATCCTGGGAATAGCCTTATCCATGCAAATAACATCAATATCCCATATTGATTCATCTGAGTCTGGCCAGACATTCCATAAGCACTATCCCTCGAGCGGCCGCAGATATTTGCTCTCGTTATGTGGGAGGGACAAATTATATCTAGATCACTACGATATATAAGATTCCTTCATATTGGGTCCGATAAGTGCCTTTATGTCTACCCTGTCACGGTGTAGCATTTGACGCTACCAAAACACAATATTTCACAACTAGATGATCTAGTGACTTCAAGTCTAAGGATAACAATACCGTCGTTACCGCGAGAAGCAACTGTGACTTTACATAACTTTTATGTAGCCTTCTCGGAGATGGGTCAATCTAGTATGCCATTACCCCTAATGCATACCCATGTGTTGGATCGTGATATCTCTATATCAATCATACCCCATACTAGTCTATAGGTGATTGTCCTGTTAATCAGTATAATTGACTAGGGATATTTAAGATAAACAACACAATTGTAAATCTAAGGACTTCATTATATTAAATATCTCCATAAATAATAAAATAAATATTCTAGCAAATTATTTTTCATACTAAACTAGATTGCCTCTAGGGCATCTATTCCAACATTATTCTGATCTGAAACAACTTTCATAGGTACGCCATGATACCTTTCTACATTCTCAATGTAAGGTTGACTTCTTCTATCGATGCCCCTTGTATCCTTCATAGGTATGAACCCAGCGGTCTTATTCAGCCAATCTACTACTACCCAAATGTGATTTAACATGCTCTTTGAAACAAGAAACACCGTCACAAATTCCATGGACACTGAATCCCACTTCCAATCAGGTATTCACAAGGGCTGAAATAATCCTCCTATTATGCAAACTAGAACTTCACCTTTTGCAAAGTTAAACATTTTGAAAAAACTTCCCCACTTCCATTTCTAACCCAGAAAACAAGTATTCTTCTTTTCATCCTTATACATCTTGTCACTTCCTAAATAAACTAGGTAGGGTGTCCTATGAATCTCCTCAAGTTTTATTTTTCTTAAACTATCATCGTCTCTTGGAAACATAGTCTTTCCCAATATCATATTGTTTAATCTTCTGGTTCATTCAAATCTCACTTTCTCTGATCCTAGCTTCCTTCTTATGGCTCCTAACTCTGATTCAGTTTCTTCTTCTCTCAGATTTCATATAAGATAGTTGGCACAACCACAAGACTGGTCAAACAATCATTCACCTCTCTCCGATTACATACTTCCAATCCAAACGTAGCACTTCTTGGTACAGCTGACTGGGAAAAATTTGCATGGTGCTACTTCTTCGTAGTCAGGGCGTTTGCCTCAAGAATGGCCTTTGATTTTATGATACTATCTTTGTAGATCGTAATCCTTTAATAACTCCATCCATCTTCGTTGTAGATTGTTTAGCTCCTTCTAGTTGAAAATTTACTCCAAACTTTTGAGATCCGTGTAAATCTTGCTAGAGACTCCGTAGAGATAATGCCTCTAGATCTTCGGTGCAAACATGATTGCTGCTAACTCCAAGTCTTGCGTAGGCTAATTCTCCTTGTACGATTGTAGCTCCCAGGAACTGTATGTCATAACCTTCCTATGCCGCATTAGAATACATCCTAATCCATTCTTTGAGGCACCGCAGAATACTTCAAAACCATACATCCCTTCCGGTAGGGTAAGAAACTTTGATGTGATAAGATTCTCTTTACGTGTTTACAACCTTAACTCATAAATTTTGTCCCATTGTCACTTGGTCGTCTTCCTGATGAAGTTTGCATAAAGTCCTTAGCTCTGTAGGTTTGTGACCAAAGGTAACATCTTTCATTGACCCACTCTACGAGCTCAACTATGGTCTCTTCTGTGTAAGGAGAAGACATAATTGATGCTCAAGAAGTGCTAGTTATAAGTTGTAACAACAATGCTACTACGTTAAGAGCCTCTGCATGAGGTCCCAGGTTCATGCCCGGTCGACGACAAAACAGTTTCTCCAAAAAAAATGCTATTACTATACTACCAAAATATAAAATAATTGTATATGCAAACCAGTAATTGGTGTCCACAAGTATCTTCGTTATCGAGAAATCCAACATCTCAATGTAATGCAATGTAGCTTAAGACCATAATCAATTTCCAACTTTATGCGTGAGGTTACCAACATAATCCCTACCTAGCCATTTTTGAAAACATAGCAGTCTCACCAACAAACATATTCAGTTTTAATCTTAATTACTATACTATTTAAATTTTGAAAACTCCATCCTCTGATTAATCGGGTCTCCTACTTCTGTATGTACAAATAAACCTACTCTGATACCATCTAAAACAATTCCCCATCCTAAGCCGGTAAACCTATACTGATTTCCGGAACTCAAGGGAATGTCCTCCACTTAAAGTTGTAGTGTACCTAGCAAGGAGTTAACCCAATATATGTATGACCAGATAACTGCACGTGCCCGAGGGCACTACCCAAAAAATAACAAACTCAAAACAAACTCTCCGTTGCAATTTAATGTAGAACATAAATGAAATAAAATTAATCCTCGGTATTTGTGGTAGTTAGTAATATATGTATTGTAGCAAACGTATACGGGCAAACCATTTACATATGCGAAGGCGTTTTGTAACATCAATTATACTCACAAGTTTAATGTCTTGTGTAAGATCAATTGATAGTATTCATTTTCATTTAACTGTCACCAAGATATGTTGTACTACTTCCGTCCCAAAAATTTAGTCACATTTCCGGCTTTCCTTTTCTAAGTTATCATATTGTTAATTCTCTAATAAGTTCTCAAAAGTAAATGTGACATTATAAAAAATTCCATAAGTGGAGATAGTAAATTAATTAACTTGCCAAAATCAGGTGAAAATGTAATAGTTATATATCTCCTTAAATAATTGGATTCCCCAAAGATGACCAAATATCGGGAAAAATAAAATTTTCAATTTTTATGTGGTCTCAATGTTGCGGAAATGTATGGAATGTCAAATGATTGTTTTCCAAATCTTGACTTCACTTTTTCCCTACATTTTTTTCAAAAACATTCCATAAAAGAATGAAAAAAAATTGTTGAGATCAAACAATCTTACGGTCCAAAAGTCATTTCAGTCACTTGGAAATTAAACCGTCCTAATTTTTTATATAGATAGAAAAAAATCAGGGGTAACCAGCACTTCAATAGCCTAATGTTTGAAATGCATTCTTAAATTGTATTTTACTCGAATATAGGTGTACATTGTTCAGGACAAATGATTTGTTGTTATTGTGTTTCCAAATTATAAGTGTAGAGTTCACAAGTTTATATGTGGGCTCAAACAAGCTCCCTGCCCATGGTTTGACTGAATTGCTCAGTTTCTATGTTATCATGGTTTTGTTATCACACAACTTATGCATCATTGTTAAAAAAGAAAACATCCAGGTCTACCACCATTGTTCTAGTCTAGTGGGATGACATTTTGATCATTGGTAGTAGTGATGTGTAAATTATATACCTAATTACTGCAATGCACTCCCAATTTGCACAGTAAAAACATGGAATATTGTCTTACAATCTGAGTTCGGAGTTAAACAAGTCTACCACTACTACAACTAGTCATTATCCCGCGCTATGCGCGGGGCGAATATAGACATGAGATAAGTAATTAAGTTAATATAGATACAAACTTCCAAGTCTCGCCATTCATGGACTAGCAATAGCAACATTTTAACTTTTCAGCTCGTTGTTCATGATCATTAATGCGAAATATTATTTCACTAATTCGGATCAATCTTTATCAGTTGGTTAATGTAAAACCACGAGCAGATCATTGCACAAAAATAAAGGAAAAAGGAAATAAATCATGTAGAACAAAAATTAAATATACTTGAAACATTTCCAGTTTCACCAATCCAGAAAACATGTGTGCAAATTTTATTGTCTTAATCCTTTTTCTCCTGTTTTAGAATTGTTGATTATAAAGAAATATTTATTGTCTTCAACGACCGAACCGGTAAGTAATATAAAAAGTAGCGCTAATGTCAACTATCAAACTCTTGTGATAGCCTTATAATGTTGTGTTCCTGATAGAAAGATTAATATTGGGAATGGGTGATTTGCAGAAGGGCCGGGGGAAATCATTAACTTCACTAAGGTTCAGACCTCTCTAATCTATTTGGGTTTCAGAATGAGAACCAAAAGAGCAGATAGATGAAAAAATTGAGAGGCATGGGTAAATTTGTGCTTCTAATAATCAAGCGTAAAGATTAAATTTGGGTAGATTTCTAGAAATCATGTGTTGCTGCTGGTGCATCATACTATCTCCTTGTGGTTCATGGTTTAACTTTAGTAAGTTCGGAAACAAGTTGTAAGATAAGATTGGTATATATTTCTACTAATGTATTGTCCTACATTGTCATTATTTTCTAAGGCTCGTGAACAATCTTCAATTTTCGTACAAAGCTATGCAAAGAAACAAAGCAAAAAAAAGCACATAAATGGCATATTTTGATTATCAAATGAAATCTAATTTGTGAGAACCGAAGTAAACTTGTTGTGGTGTGTATACGTGTTTGAGAAAGAGAGTATATGTCGAACCTGAATTAGCAAAGCAGAATGTATACAAAGCAATCCATTCCGTGAAGCAGTCTACAAATTTTGGTTTCTGATTTTGTTCAAAGCTATGGAAAGAAACAGATAAAAAAACACAAAACATGGCAGAGATATGTTATCCCTGATCAACGTGAAAAAATTGGTAAAATTCGTAAGCATCATATAACAATTCCGGATAATCGATTCTTTTTATGAAAACTGAAGCTAACTATTAGCTGTCTCTATGTGTTTAAGAAAGAGAGTGCCTGTCAAACATGCCTTAGCAAGCAAAACATAATGCATATTCGAAATATGAGCAGCTGAGTGTAATCAATCACATAATAAATTTGGATGATTTAAAATTTTAGATGAAGATAGAATTTCATCAGGTGCTGATTTTACATTCTATGAAACATCTATCTATTGAGATCATTAGCTGGTGCAAGTAAATCATTAAAATTTGTCATGTGTAAGCTTTAGCTTTACCTCTTAGTCAGTTCACTCCCTTGAGCTTCTCCTTGATCTTCCCAGTCTTCCTTTGTCTAGTTTTGCCTGAAATAATATGTTTATTGAAATTTCCTTGGACGTAGTGGAAAAAGTCTCATAAATTCACAGTGGTTTTAATGCCAGATCATTTTGTTGGATGCTGATATGAACCTAGAATTTCTTGCTTTAGTTGAATACATTGGCTCTTTGCATATTTCATACTCATGCATGTTCATTGAATCAGTTACATAGGGAAAATCAAGCCATACATTCCCAATTAATAAAGAATCCAAATGATGGAGTCAAAAGTTTTAATACCAATATGCTGGAAAATTAGGATAGTGATGTGCCACAAACATCTAATTTGGCAAGATCTGAATGGCTTACACTTGCCATGGGTATGCCACGTGGACAAAGAAAATTACACATGTCAATTGTAAAATAGTTATTATATGGCATGTGGCGCAAGCAGAAGGCTATTCTCTTGCTTTAATATATATATATATATATATATATATATATATATATATATACGATGGGAGTATGTATATATATATATATATATATATATATATATTATTCTTCAGTCTAAATATTCTGCTAATCTTCTAAAGAAGGCTGCACTCATTGATTTCAAACATATTCCTACTTATGTTGTTGTTAAATCCACAACCATGTTTTATTATGCTACTCTTCTTGGTGATGATCAAGTTACCACATTTAGAAGCTTGGTTGGTGCGTCACAGTATCTCAGAATTAGCAGGCCTGGCATTCAATTTTCTCTCAGTTCACTAAGTTAACATATGTACTCTCCCATCGTATGTGATCTTCATAAATTGAAAACGACCTTGAGATATTTAAGAAGATCTTTGCATTTGGGGTTGATGTTTTCTTGTTCGCGTGCTTCTTCTTTATCGTTACAAGAATATTGTGATGCATACTGGCTGGGTATGTGAGTGACAAAAGGTCAAGAGTAGCTTCTGTGTACTGAGTGGAAATGGCATCAATTCCTCTTACATGATTTAGGCGTTGCTTTTGCTCCTCGTACTCCATGGTGTAATAATTTTCAGCGATGGCTCTTGCTACTATTATTGTGTTTCAGGAGTACACACATTGAATTTGACTACCATTTTTTCAAAGGAATTATAGCGTTTAAGCAGCTAAATTTGGAAGAGGTGCACACTTATGAGCGTATTGCAGATCACAAAGGCTCTATCTTCACTCTAGCATCATCTCTTGTGTAGAAATTTAAACTTCCCATCCAGTGGTCTAGGTGCAGGAAGTTCTGCTTCAAGGCGGGTGTTAATTGTATAGCTGATTGTGAGGTCACATAGTCTATAAAGTGTATTAATATTGTTGGAACAACTCGAAGCAACTAACTAATCAGGCGAGACAACAAATTCGGGAAGACTAGGAAGCAAGCAGCAGCGACATTAGAAACTTTTTGATGGTCTTACGGCTACGGAGGATGGTCGTACGACCAGGGTCAGGGCAGGGTTTTTTTTATTTGTTTCCGTGTCTATTTTGGAAGGTTTCCGACTTTCTTAGGCTGAAAGTTAGTGTCTTAAGTCTTTATAAAGGCTATAGGTCGTGGCATAACTTGTGGTGGTGTATCATGCTGTTTATTCGGGATGTACCTCTAGGTTTTTCCCAATTAAATATCAGCTAGCCGTGGAAGTAGCCAACAGATTCGTTAATGAATCTGTTAGTGAGCCACGTTAAATCGGTGTCTCGTTCTTGATTATTTTTTGCATCGTTCTTGCTCGATACACCAGGTTTAACAAGTATACTAATTGTGTTAGCATTAGGGCAGTAGACACATGTGTAGTTTGTGATAACTACGTGGGTTACTTTATAAATACTCAAGAGTAGCTATCCGTGTTTAATAGACAGTTCGCACAGCTCTAACAGATTAACGAAATTATTTTCCCTCATTCATCTTCTCTCTTGTTTTTCCCTTTCCATTTCTACGAGACTGCATTAGCTCAATTCTCATTATATATGTACAAAATGACAAATATGTCTACCTGCAACACATTTGGTTTTTGTTTTTCTAAGAGTTACATGTTTATCGTCCACAGGTTTGAACTCAGTACCTCATCATGCAAGTTAACCGCTCTAGCACTTGAGCTAGCACTTGTTTTGATTTATTCTCAAAAGCGTGTAAGGATTCCGTATAAAGGCCTAACAGATTAGATATACACATAAACAATAATTAAATTTTATACTATTAGTTATTAGCTTTTTCTGCTAGCCAAACAGATAGAAATAAGTATAGAATAATTTACTTTATACAATTTGTTATTAGCTTTTGTGGTATAACAGCGTGGCTATTTATACCAACTGGGTTTCTCTTAAGTTTTTAGCTTTTGTGCTAGCATGTTCCCCATAAGACATTTTATGGAGTACTAAACTTCGCCAACTTTGCTTAATATATTTGCTTAATATATCATCGTTGTTTGTCGGCAAGAAAAGGATAACGTTAACAATGTACCATGTTTCAGAATGTACCTAAAATAATTGTTACAGGTTAGTAGTACTTCTTTGTTTGAAAGGACTCCTAAGAGATGCTGTGCAACCTACCAATCATTCTGTATTAGGTTCAAGTTGACTTCGTTTACAAAAGAGACAAGAAAAAGTGAAAAAAAAAAATGCTGTTTTTGATAATAGCCATTTCGCTCAAGTAGGTGAGCTCCGCTTAGTTTTGTTGAAGAAAGCTACTGTGTTCTAATCAACTGAACACAAACAAAACATTTTAATCACATCACTAGACGTAGGGACCCTTAAACATACTGTCAATATTTACAGTCTCTAATCTTTTGTGATATTTGTAAGATTTCGACGAGCTAAGAGGTGCATAGACAGACTCGGGGCGTCACGTAGTTCATGATCGCCCATTTTTCATCATGTACTAATGTTAGCAAGTTGATATCTACTTGTTTAGTAATTAGTCTGCTCTCTGTTTTGTGACGCTCGTCTGCCCCAACATGTCGTTCTTCCTTATTGTTCTATGAATTTATGTTTGACAAAAAAAATCACATAATTTATTATTAATTATTCGTTAACATCAAAATTACAATGTGTAAAGCAAGAAGATGCTGTTAAATACCGAAACTACCCTATTCACAACCCGGATTTACAAACAAATCAATCAATCTTAAATAAAAATAACTCATCAAAATTATAAACAAATAATTTAG
Source organism: Linanthus parryae (assembly GCA_023055425.1). Lineage (NCBI taxonomy): Eukaryota > Viridiplantae > Streptophyta > Magnoliopsida > Ericales > Polemoniaceae > Linanthus > Linanthus parryae. The sequence continues at coordinate 139,643,072 of JALGPY010000002.1, read as the reverse complement.
CAAAAGTTAGACATGCCTCCATGGTCTTTCTGCTAGGTTTACGCATTCCCTGTACCTAAAACAGTCCACAAGATGGTCAATTGTCATCCCTGCAGCTTGCATGAATGAATACACAATCACAGGTCCAACAAACCGGAACCCGCGCTTCAACAAGTCCTTGCTAACGGTCTCAGCTTTGGGTGACCTTAAAGGGACGTTTCTCGGGTATTTGTATCGGTTTACCACTGGTTTATAATTTACATAACCCCACATATAGCTGCTGAATGATCCAAATTCCTTCACAATCTGCATTTCAATTTTATGTTAGTCGACGATTTTTTTTTCAATGGGGTTTCATAAATATTGGAGAAATGTAGCTAAAAAGGACTAAAAAGGACATAAACTTGCCTGCACTATGCCTTTGGCATTGTCCACTATGCACCTTACTCTGGTTTCTGTTAACATCATGGCTTTGTTGGTTGAGATGTCCATTATCTCTTTCTCCCCCATTTTGGCTACCGCGTTTGGATCAAATCCAGCAAAGGGTTCTCTGTTAGAATCATGAAAAAAATAAGTTCTCTAATTAACGCCGAGCAAAGATGGAAAATGTCAATTTTTATTCCTCCCGCTTTAAGAGGAAATTAAGGAGATGGAAATATACCTGAAAAGTTCCTTTCTTTTGAGAATTTCAGTCCAGTTGTAGTCCATCAGCATACCGGATAATGCAAGCAACTCAAACAATTTGCTGTTAAATCATTGTTGTTAAACATTAAAGGATATCAAAATATTTCAAACAAAATGTTCAGTATGCCAAACAAATTTGTAAATATAAATTTTCTTACCTATCATCGTAAACTGGGACTCCCCAGCATTCATCATGGAACTGTAAGTAAATTTTATCTGTAGAACATGAAAGCAGGCATTGTTTTGTTTAACAAACAAAAGAATAGCAGTTGTACCAACCTTATAAAAAGCATTAATCTGAAAATAGGTGCTACTGTTTTTGTTAATGCAACTACTAATCAGTAGGAGAATCTCCAATAGCTCCAATTTTAAAGCTATATTCTCCATAGTTGGTATTTCTATATTTGGTAAAGCTGACGGTAGGGAAAGACGAAATTTCCTTTCTTCATTTGTCCATTTTCTTTTTTTATATTAACTCAACTCATCAACTTAACTAAGTCTTTACCTAACTTAACCGGGATCAGTTAACAGTGCAAATAGAACTAGAAACAAAGTTTGCTATTGCATAACAACTAACAGAGTACTCCAACTGAAATGTAAATGTATACGTGCTCGTTAACAGAGGAACCCAGGCATTCGTTGAGGTCTGGTGCCGACACCACAGTTATCAAAGAAAAGAAAACTTCCCTGCAGTTTAAGCAAGACTTCAGAGAAAAACTTATTGGTTTTCTTCTATATTACAAAATAGGATTGTTGGTCTTGACATGTTTTTTTAGACGTTACGATTCTTTTGATCTCAACCATTAGATTGCAACCATTTGAGGAAACTTTATTTGAAAATGACTTTGGGAGGAAATATTTAAGGAATGTTCTCAATGATTGCAATCACTAGTGAATTGTCTTATCTATATTACTACCTCCGTTCTCCTTCGTTCTTCCATTTACTGTTCATATCACTATTCACTCGATCGCATTGACCCGATGATTAGGATACTGAATCGGTGTAACTTTTTGACATTTTTCGCATGGTGTTGTAGATAAACATTTTCTCTACAACACCATGCAAAAAATATTAAAAAAAATACTTAAACTTGTTACTCAAATCGCCGGGTCAAAGTGACTCAATTACGAGTCAAAAAGTCAAACTAGAAAGAAAGAGAAAGAACGGAGGTAGTACAAATTTCTGATTTTAGGATAGTGCTCTGAGGCACGCGCTGTTCCCAAGTAATTTTATAAGAATTAAAAAGGGATAGAAAAATTCAAGTTACCAGAAGCGGAAACAGACTAATTTTAGGTCTTCCATGGAAGGAAAAAGGGAAGTACTACAGAACTGTTTTTTTTATCTTGGATGAGAATGACATGACTTACCACTATTCGTGGTTATCCAATTGCACCTATTCAAGCCTCCACTTGTAGGGTCTGAAACAACTTGTGCAACCTGTTTAGGCATTGCTAAAGGCATGTCCCTTCTTGCAGGAGGCGCGATACGACGGAGAGCTAAAGAGATTTTCTGATCCAGCGGAAGGGAGAAGTCGGTGAGAGAAGAATCGTTTGAGTTCTGCGACAAAGTTAGAGACAGAGAAGAAGATAGTGAGAGAGTTGAAGCGCTTCTGTGGAGGCTAAGTGGGTAAACTTTCTTCAAGTTTTTGGAGAAGAAGCCAGGGCTCTGCAACTTCTCTCTGTCTCTATTAGTCCTGTTCTTCTCTAAGCTATGCCTTCTTACGTTTTCTTTAGACATGCTTTTGGAAGTCAGGAAAAGAAACTTCTCTCTGGCCTTTGACACAATTGAGTAGATGGAAAGGTGCTATATATAAAGATTTTGAGTTGTGAAAATACATATATGTCAAAATGAAGTATGTGGTGGGTGAAGTGTGGAAATCATTGAGTTCTATAGATCACCTGTTACACCTTAATTATATTCAAAACCTTACAAATATTTTTAGGTGTTTGAGTCCGACTTCTCATTTCTCAACATCATATTATCAAATACAGAGTCTGAACCAAGGGTTGCCCTACTAGTAAGGGTTTTGGTCTTGGGGGTGTGCTTCCACCTGAAGTCCAAGGTTAGTGGCACAGAAACACCAATAAAATACCGGATGGTTATGGGACCCACATGCAGTTAGTTGAGATGCGCAAGTTTAGAAGAAGTACTACCACTGTGTCCCATATCTTTTGTATCATGTGGACTTTTTCACCCGTAATTGGATCACTTTGATCTGGTCAATTGAATTGCGCAATTTTTCTTTTATGGACTTGTAGAATAAAAGTTAGTCTACAACACTACGAAAACATTATCTAAAAATTACAAAATTTTCCTATCTAAATCACCGGGTCAAAGTGACCCAGTGAATAAGTGATAAAAGTTCAAATGATGCAAAAGACATGGGACAGAGTGGTACCTCTGTTTCTTCTCTTTCAATCTACTTAACTTTTTACCACTATTCAGTTTGTTACTTTGATCCGTTGATTTGATTAGCAAAACAATACAAGAACTTAATGATTTTTGTACGTTGTAGAGTAAACTTTATTCTACAACACGATGGAAAAATTTCCATAAAATTATATATTTTTACTATCTAAGTCACAAAGTCAAAGTGACCCATACGCGTTGAAAAGTCAAAGGAGGACATTCTAGAAGAAACGGAAGAAGTAAGACATTGTGGGTTATTTTGTGGTTAATAAGAGTGTACGGTATGCCTCATTAATAACATTGAAAAAATTGTGTATGGCTTTATGGTAATATACAGTAGTTACTACCACTCCGTCCCAGCTCTTTCTACCCAAACTGAATTTTGCCACTATTCACTTGGTCACTTGACCCGTTGATTTGAATAGCAAATCGATGCAATTTTTTGATACTCTTTTCATAGTATTGTAGAGTAAAAGTTTCTCTATAATACGGTGAAAAAATATCAAAAAATCATATTATTTTGCTATCTAAATCACCCGGTCAAAGTGACCAAGATGAGAGTCTAAAAAGTCTAATTAGGTAGAAAGAACTGTGACGGAGTGGTACTGTATAAATATTGTAGTGAGGTTTGTTATGTTAGTTAATGAGGAACACTTCCCTAATTCCAGTTCTCTTTGGGTTTTCCATTTCTTCTCTTTCTCACACTAGTATGGACGTCATAGTCATCGAAAATAATAAAATCTTCAAAATATGCAGGTTTTTTCTAGGAAAATAATCAAATGTTGAGAAACGCATGATCATGTTCCCCGATACCATTACCTACCTCAACCTTCTATTCAACCAACAGTGAGTCTCCATTCAAATTGTTATGAACTGGGCGATTCAAAACTTAGGTTGAAATTGGCAAAGCAACGAGCAAGAAGGCAAGGGAGAAGAATTTGCAGCACATCGGGGATCAGGAGGAGGTATTGCTACCTACTAAACTAGGCTAGCGACCTAGTTCGGTGCTGGCAACAATTTGGGTTGTTTAATTTTCGGTTTTGATAACTTTTAAGTGATGCTTTGGGCACAAGTTAGTGGTTTATGCCTATATATGGGTGTGGGTCGTGGCTATTAGCTTGTGTGGTGTATCATTGATTGTAATTGTCTTTCTTATCCATAAATTGGGTTCATTTTGGTCGTGGATGTAGCTAGTTTCAAAACTGGTGAACCACGTTAAATCATTATGTCATCCTCTTCATTTGCTTCTGCGCTTCATCACTCTTCTTGTTCCTCATTCATTTTCTAACAAGTGATATCAGAGCCAGGATTTAGGTTTGGGTGTAGTGAGGAGTGATGTCGAACATTATGGTAAAGAGCTGTCGTCTTGATTTGAAGAATAGTGTTGATACAACCGCCACAAATCATTCATGCTATGTGGAGCATTGGGTACTTGGATTCTGTTCTTATTCATCCACCGGAAGGAACTTGTAGGAGTTGAAGCAACGGCATGGAGAAATCTAGTCGTCTCAGGAAGTCGTAGAAGTTGGAGCAATGGGATGGAGCAATTTGGCTTCTGCGCTAGGAGGATTAAAGTCCAGGTGGAGATGACTCATGAAGATTGTAATGCAGGTATGTAATACAGGATCAAATACTCTAGAAAGGGCGGTTGAATAGAGTATGGCAAATATTGCCAAAAGAGTGGAGCTAAAACAATTTGAGAAGAACTAGAAGTATTCCAAAGCTTTGAACTGAGATCCAAGGCTTTAAAATGCAAACAGACAGTTTGAAAAATTTAATGATAGTTTTCAAAGCTAAGCTTTCCAAAGCTTTGAACTCGAACCTGTTTTGAAGCAGATAATAAGACAAGCAAAGAGATGTAAATGCAAGATGATGAACACAGTAATTTGTTACGAAAGACATCCCAAGTAAGGGTGCAACTTGGGCGGGTTGAACCCGACCAACCCGAGCCCAGCCCGAACTTAAATAGGGCCCGGACACATAATTTTGGTCATTTGGACGGGCTTGGGCAGGAATTTTCAGCCCGAATTGCAATTAGAATTGGGCTTTGGCACAAAGATTGAACGAGGGGTGTAGATACTGCTTTCTGAGCTGACAGATCTTGGCCACGTGGCAACCATCCAGCACACCATATTGTGCTCCACACACACTGGATCACCAGCCGAGCTGATCCATGTGGGGGCTGCGAGACAGAGCCCTCGCATACCACTGCACGGGACTTGTAGGGACTTTGTGGTTTGGAGGCTAGAGTAAGCCCTGTCGCGTGCGAGCCAAGCCCGCACGCGACCTTTAGTAACTGTTTTGAGAGATTTATGGCACGAGCTCCATAAACCCGGTCAATCCGGTCAAACCCGTTTAACCTCGTAACGGTTCCGGTATTCGCGCACCACGTGCTGTAACGGTCCCTATATACTCGGACGAACGTGCCGTTATGGTTAAGCTAATTAAGCCGCCATCAATGGGCGCATTAAACACACTACAACGGTCATGTTCTCCAGTATATATAGATCGTCAACCTTTCCATACAAAGGAGAACACACTGGCCATACGCGGAAGCTCTGCCAAACCTCTGTCTCTCTCTCAGACATTGCTACTGCCTTACTCTCTCCCTACACACAACCCCTCTCTTCCTGTGCGATCCCTGATCCACTACATACGGTGTACACGGAGGTCTCCCCGCCGGAATCTCTTGTGCACATTTTGGTGAACCCGACGTGAACTTACCAACAAAAGCAACCATGTCTCAGGAGGATGATGTCAGCAACAGATCGCCTTCCACCGAAGCACCATCGGGAGACGAGACCCGCCGTACTCCTACGACTCCCGACGAGACACCGACGCTAGAGTCCTTGGACGCCACTGTTCAGGGTCAGGCGAAAGCTCTCAAGGCTCAGTCTGCGCAATTAGAACGGATCTTAGCCGTTCTGGGCACCCTTGCGCCAAACCCTCCGTCAGCCACCGCTACTCCTCAGGGAGGAGGAGCCCCTACCGCTCCAGGATTGGGAGTGTCAACCACACCTCCCAACCCCAATCTGCAGACTCCACCGGCGACTACGCAGTTGTCGTCGGTTCAAGGGTCAAGAGCTCAGATGTTGCCTCTTGCTGCTCACACTCCTCAGCCCTCGGCTTTGGCGTCTAACCCAACTCTGCAGTACCCTTTGCCTCCCTCAACGGCGATCTGTGGAAATACGGGTAGTCAGTATGCTCCCAACCCTCCGACGGCGTATGTGTCGCCACCGCCTACGGTAACCCCTCCATCAACTACCGAGGGGAGCATTCCAGAATGCATGACATCTCTGCAGAAGCGCGTGGACACTATCCTGGCTCATCAGTCATTCGCGGATACTATTATCCTGAAGTTAGATAACGATCCACCTATTCCACGAGAGATCTATCTCATGCCTAACCCGGCGGGATACAAAGCTCCCAAATGGGATAAGTTTGAGGACGTCAATGGAAACGCTCATGAGCATGTCATGCGTTTCATTGATGTCATGGGTCCGTACGGAGCCGATCCCAAGCTGCTGATGCGAGAATTCCCAAAATCTCTTGGGAATGTAGCATACAAATGGTACCGAACATTGGAAGCCGGAACCGTGAAGACTTGGGATGACATGGTCCAGAAGTTCTATACCAAGTTCTTCCAGATGGAAGAAAAGGTGACGATGATCCATCTCTCGCGGATGTATCAGAAGCGCGAAGAGGACGGAATCGCTTTCATCAAGAAATTCAGGGCGAAATCCCTGGAGTGCAAAGATCCAATGCCTGAAAGTCGGCTGGTAGAGATATGCCTGCAGTGCATGCGAGATGAATACAAAGGTATGCTCATTAATTTGCAAACACCTACGTTTTCAAAGCTAATCGAATGCACGAAGAACATCGAGCGTATAGTCGAGAGACAGAAAAAGAAGAGTGCTCCGGAACGACCCGCGAGCGGCACTACTTACAAGATCGGGAGATTTAGCTACAAGAGGGGACGCGAAGCTGAGGTCAATACAGTTTCGCCCCAGAAGCAAACGAAGATTGCGAACTTCGATGTACCGCCTCTGCCATGCTCGGTAGAGGAAGCAAGCGACCTCTGCAGACAGTGGCGCAAGGACGGCGTCTTACCGCCACTCGAGAAGATACCCTCCAAGGAGATGGTGAGAGACCCTAAGTGGTGCGAGTAACACGGCAAGGTCATGCATCCCACGGCCGAGTGCAAGAAGCTCAGATTCGCGTTCGACCAGAAGATGAAGAACGGCGAGCTTATCGTCAGCGATCACCGGAAGGATGTGCGCAACAACCCGCTTCCCGCGCACACGGAGCAGGGCTCGAAAGGCAAAGAGGTCGCTATGATCTCGATCGTCGACTTGGAAGAAGTCGCAGAGGATGGTCTACCCATCGTTGCCGAGGTCCATGAAGACGAGGACTATAGCATGGACACGGAGGATGAGCGCGCCGACCGGATGAAAGGGTCGCGTGGCTTCAGCAGGTTCTTCGACGAGATGAATTTCTCGGAGAAATGCCGAACAGATATGACGAAAGCGATCTTGAGAATAGCAGAAGACTACGAGGAGGATCTTGTAGTATCCGACGGGAAAGTCATCAGGGCGTCTCGCTCTACAGAAAAGATTATGACCTTTTCTGCCAGCGACAAAAAGACGGATGCGAGCCACCAAAGGCCTCTGTACGTCACTGCCATCATCAATGGCGTCGAGTTCAAACGAGCGTTCGTCGATGGAGGAGCAGCGGTCAACGTCGTTTCGCTCCACACACTGAAGCTAGCAGGAATCCCCGAGCACAATATTGTCAGACGTCCATCCCCGCTGATGGGATTCGGAAGCGACTCCAGAATGACGATCGGTTGGATCCGCCTGGGCGTTCAGATTGGCAAAATCAAGTGCTCAGCAAAGTTCTATGTCATAGACGCGAACACCACGTACCACATGATTATAGGTCGAGCCTGGATTCATCGCTTCGACGCAGTCCCTTCAACGGCTCATCAGGTTATGAAAGCCGTCTGGAACGACAGAATAGTCGAGATACCGGCTTCGACGAACCCATTCAACCTGGACGAGGCACATCTCAGCGAAGCTGTGTGGTTCACTGAGATGGCGGACGAGCAAACACCCGGACCATTCAACCCTACTCCTTTGCCTCTCTGGGAGGACATCAAGGACCAGTCACCTGCGGGAGTAATGGTGACAAGGGAAGATGCCAGGGAAAAGCCGCCTGCACGTGAAGAGGCGCCGCGTATCGCATATCATCGAAAGAACGTGTATACTCTGAAGAGAATCTCAAAGCATGACCCCGAAGGCAAGGAGATAGAGAGCTTCTACGCCAATGGGAAGAAATGCTATCGCATATGAAGGTGCGCGGGGGTGTCCTCACACGGGCATGGGGATATCCCTGGGCAAATCAATCAGATCGAGCAAATTGCGCTGACAGAAGAGCCCACACAGGGCGTTCCAGACGAGAAACTTAAAGAAGCACCTGAATGCATGGAAGACAGGCCCAGACCACAAAAGCAAGAGCTAAAGGAAGTGTTCCTCAGCCCAAACGAGGAAAAGAAAAGGCCAGTCTTCCTGAGTGCGGACCTCACAAGCGAAGAGGAACAGGGACTGCTACAACTCCTAACTGAATACAAGGATGTGTTCGCATGGGAGTATGATGAGATGCCAGTTCTGGACACAAGCATCACCATGCACCGTTTAGACATCATCCCAGGGTCTAAACCGGTCAAGCAGAGCACAAGAAGCTTCAGGCCCGAGCTTAACGTGAAAATCAAGCAGGAGATTGTCAAACTCCTAGAGGCCAAGTTCATAGAGCCGAATCATCATCCCACATGGCTGGCCAACATTGTGCCAGTAGTGAAAAAGAACGGATAGCTCCGCATCTGCGTGGACTTCCGAGATCTCAATCGCTTCTGCCCCAAGGACGATTTCCCACTGCCCAACATCGATTTGCTTATCGATTCAACAGCGGGCCACCGCATGTTCAGCTTTATGGATGGTTTCAGGGGATACAACCAGATCAAGATGGACCCCGAAGACGCGCGGAAAACTGCATTCATCACTCCGGTGGGGGTGTTCAACTACACAGTAATGCCGTTCGGTCTTAAGAACGCGGGCGCGACCTATCAGCGGGCCATGATGGCTCTATTCCATGACATGATGCACAAAGAGGTGGAATTCTATGTAGATGACCTGGTGGTTAAATCCAAGCACGAAGTAGACCACCTCGCAGATCTGCGAAAGGTGTTCAATAGATGCAGGCGCTTTCAACTGAAGATGAATCCCATGAAATGCGCGTTCGGGGTAACATCAGGGAAATTCTTGGGATGCGTAGTTCATCGCCAAGGGATCGAGCCCGACCCCGCGAAAGTATCAGCTATCACTGGCATGACGCCGCCCCATAACCAGAGTGCATTAAAGACATTTTTAGGAAAGCTATCCTATCTGCGGAGATTCATCCCAGCAATTGCCGAAATCACATGATGTTTCAGCGCTCTTCTCAAGAAGGACGCCGCGTACAACTGGGCCCCAGAGCATGAAGCCGCATTCGAAAAGCTGAAGGATTTGCTAACATCCTCGAAAATAATGATCACACCTCAACTGGGATCACCGCTTCTGCTATATCTGACATTAACAAGGAGATCTATAGGAGCGCTCTTGGCTCAGGAGTATGAAGGCCAAGAGAGGCCTATCTACTACATCTCTCGCATCGTACAGCCTGCTGAATCAAGGTACACAGACATCGAGCGCCATTGCCTTGCCTTATTCTTTGTGATAGAGAAGTTGAAACACTATTTTGCATCACACAAAGTAGTAGTGGTCACCAAAAGCGACCCCATAAGATACTTGCTAACTCACACTACTCCCGGCGGGAGATTGGCAAAATGGTACATGACCATCTCTCAATACGATATCACATGCGTGCGACCGCGAGCGATCAAGTCGCAGGCGGTAGCGGATCTGTTGGCACAGTTCCCTGACAACAGTCATGAACCCGTGATCGAAGAAGAGCTAGAAGGCCCTGAAATCTACGCAATCGACGTGCCCTATTGGACCCTCCACTTCGACGGTTCGTCAACCAGGAAAGGCGGAGGCATTGGGATAGTCTTGACAAAGCCAGACAGGGAAGTCATACAGATGTCCGCAAAGCTCAACTTCGCAGTCACGAACAACGAAGCAGAATACGAGGCTCTCATCGCGGGGCTCCGTGCGGCGAAAGCTTTGGAAGTGAGCAACTTAACAGTCATGGGAGATTCCAAGCTGATTGTTAAGCAAGCCTCGGGCGAGTATGGTTTGAAGGAGATCAACCTCCTGTCTTACCGCACCCTAGTACAAAAACTGATGCAGCAATTCTGCGATGTGAAGTATGAGCACAAACCCCGAGCAGACAACAGGCACGCAGACGCCTTAGCAACCTTGGCAACTAAGGTCAGCACAGACAAATGTCCCGCAAGGCTTTCAATTGAAGTGTGAACATCGTCGGCATTGACAGAAAATGCGTGCGACGACGAACACATGGATGATGCAGACTGGAGAAAAGCAATCCTACAAGCTATTGCGAAAGGCACCAGCAGCGAAAGCTGGGCACTCACAAAAGGATACTGCATCCACGACAACACCCTTTACCACAAGGGCCCCGGAGGAATACTCATGCGATGCGTCTCCGAGCAAGAGGGACAACAGCTGTTAGAAAAGATTCACCAACACGCTTGCGGAGAAAGCGAGGTGTCAATCTATAGGAAGGCTCAGAGATATGGCATTCATTGGCCGGACATGTCGACAGCCGCAGCCCTAATACAAGGAAAGTGCGAAAGTTGCGCACTAATCAAAGATTCTCTACTCATCGCCCTAACCGATGACGACACAGATTGGAGGAAGCCACTATTTGATTTCCTCACCCAGGGCACCGCGCCCGAATCGAGAAAAGAAGCCGAGAAATTAAAAAGGAAGGCGTCTCGATATGTGGTACAGGAAAACCTACTTTGGCGAAGAGGTCATGAAGGCAACTTGCTGCGGTGTCTAGACGGAAAAGAAGCACAAGAAGTCATGGACCTTTCCCATCAGGTAGAGCATCAAGGAGGTGCGAAATTATGCAGACAGCTCCTCTCAATCGGGTATTTCTGGCCCACAATGGAGGTCGATTGCCGCACCAAAGTGCGACGTTGCAAGGAGTGCCAATTCAAAGGGAACCTAGTGCATGCTCCCGCCGTGGATCTACACGCATTGGGGACGCCGTGTGTTGGAATAGATGCCCTAGAGGCAATCTAGTTTAGTATGAATTTGTATATGGCTAGAAAATTCATTTATTATTTATTGGATATTTAATATAATGAAGTCCTTAGATTTACAATCGTGTTGTTTATCTTAAATATCCCTAGTCAAGTATAATGATTAAATGGGACAATCATCTATAGACTAGTATGGGGTTGGATTGATATGGAGATATCATGATCCAACACATAGGTGTGCATTACGGAATGTTGCACTGGATTGACCCATCACCGAGAAGGCTACATACATGTTATGTTAAGTCACAAGTGCTTCTCGGGTACAATGGTATTGTCATCCTTAGACTTGAAGTCACTAGATATTCTAGTTGTGGATCATTGTGATCTTGGTAGCGTTAAACGCTACACCGTGACTGGGTAGTTATAAAGGCGTGTACTGGATGCAATGAGAAGAAAGCTTAGAGATCGTAGTGGACGTAGAGAGGATTTGCCCCTCCCACATAACGGGAGCAAATATCCAAGGCCACTCGAAGGATAGTGCTTATAGAACGTCTGGCCAGACTCAAATAAATCAATATATGGGATATTGATGTTATTTGCACGAATAAGGCTATTCCATGGATCGAGAAACTAGGGATTGGATATACGAGTGTGACTTGTATGTCTCGTGTCCAATCCGGATATGGAGGCAAAGGGATGAGACAATTACTTGTACAAGGTTGTCTAGATGACTATTCTATTAGTTGGCTAGAATGGATGTTTTGCTAGAAACCGCTCCATATTAGCAAAGAGTTGCTACCAACTAGATAGAACATATGGGGTCACACGCTATATAGAGTTGTACTAGATTTGGGAATTAATTAATTGGATTAATTAATTAGAAGGATCACTTTGCAAACCCTTGCAAACTTAGTAGGGACTAATTTGCAAGGAAGGGACTAAATTGAATTCTAGTAGGACTAGAATAAGTCCTTTAGGTAGTTAACAAGGAGTTGTTGGACTATATAAAGGACCCTCCTTCCTTCCTTCCTCATAACTTATGCTCTAAAGAGAACATAACAAGAGTGGGAGAGAACAAAGGAGAGAGAGAGCAAGCAACAAGGAGGACGCCGCCCCCTTTCCGCCGCCCCCTCGTCCCCGACGCCAAAAGAGGGCCGAGCCCCTTCTTTTGCCTCGTTTTGCGTGATTCCTTCACCCTCCTCTCATTCCGGGCTAGCACCAAGGAGATTGGAGATCTAGGATCAACTCTAGGCGTGGATCAACTATAGAGAATGTGACACTATTCGCGTTTGAAGTCATCAAGGAGAACCCAAAGGTGTGTTTATGATTTCTTACCTTCACTATCGTTATGCATATAGACTTGTGATCCTTGGAGGGTTTTGCATGGCTATTGTTTGATTATGCTTCCGTTTGCGCGATCCATGAATCAAAACCCTACAGTGGTATCAGAGCCACAGGTCATAGAGCATAAACGTAGTTTATGTGTTACATTCTTGTTGTTTTACACCTTACTTTGTTGTTTATCGCGTAAAACAAGACAAATCAAGCATTGGATGCAATTTGTCAAAGAATTAATCATAACAAGATCCAATTTTTGCATTAGATGCATGAATTGGTGAGTTTGAGAAATTTTAGGATCTTAGATCTAGGGTTTGGGCATCCTTGGGGAAGAAGGAGTTCTCCCAAAACAAGGAAACAACCAAACTTGGGCTCCAAGCAAGGAGGTTGTTTTGGAAACAACCTCCACAAGGAGGATCGGCCCCCATAGGGGACCGCCCCTTGCTTGCCGCCCAAGATTGGCGCCCTAAGGGGCCGGGCGGCCCTAATCCGCGGGCCTAGCTTGCGGGTTTTGGGCCGGGCCGGCCCTAGGGCCTTATGGTTCACTTAGTTTGGGCCCGGGCAATTGGATTGTTGGGCCCATGGACCATTTTAACCCTAGAAATCCTAAAATCAATTAAAATTGACCAAGCGCGTTAAAATTGGATTTTAACTGTTTATGTGCAAATCGCATGGTGATTGGATATGGCCTTAGGATGTGGTTTGATGTGGATGTTTAATTTTGTGGTTTGGTTTTACGGCCTCCGAGCTGATCAATGAATTGTAATAATTAATTAAGGTTTTTATGGCCTGCGTGCCATTTTTTTTCTCAACTTGTGAGATTTATTTTATTTAGTATAGATATTAGCTAGTGCTAGATAAAGTAGATTGTTAGCCAAGATTGAAGAAAAGAAGCCCAAAGCCAAAGAAGCCACAAAAGATGGAGCATGGAGCATGGAGCATTCCACATGACTATGAAGGATGGACCAAAAGATGAAGACGCATGGAGATGTGTTTGCTTAGGGTTCATAGATAATTCCATTCGCTTGGAATTATCTTAGTCTAGAAAAAGGCCATATCCACATCACATTTAATTTCTGTTTTGTGGTTGTTTATTTATTGTCTTATTATTTGTGTGGTTGGTGTATGGATGATGCATGCAATTAGGATAATAAGATAATTAGACAACCCGGATCTATTATTTGGAGTTGTGCCCAAACTCAAATAGATAGATTAGTTGATATTGATCAACAAAATAATTAAAATTAAAAAAAAAATCCCTCAAATTTTAAATATTTTGTTCTTGCCTTCTCGTTATTTAAACACTCATTATCATCATTATTTATCAAGTTCGTGCGTGCCAAAGCATGGCGACTTGGTTCATAATGATGGAATGCGATGGCACGTAACAATGTGCAATTGTTTAGATAAGAGGTTGAGCACAACTAGGCTATTAATTTGATTAAGAAACCTAGAGGCAATCAATTGGGATTATCCATATGGATGGATAAATAAGGAGTTATTTGCCCAATTGAACCAAGAGTTGCATAAGGGATGCAATTGGAATTGTTCCTACCTAAGAAGTAGTCGAATTATGGGTGACTTGCCAAAGCAAGCTCATAAGGAGATGAAAAAGATGGATCTTGGCCCACTAGAAAATATAAGGATATTTTCCGCATTAATATCTTGAGGGTTATTAATCCGTAGAAAAATAGTGGGAGCTATATTTAATAAACTAGCCATTATTAAATATAGTCAAAAATTCACAAATACTAAAACTTGCGTATTTTCCTTTTGTAGAATTCCAAATGGCAAACAACTCATCGAGTTCACAACATTCCCTACGATCTGTCCTTGAGAAGGACAAGCTCTCTGGAACCAACTTTCTTGATTGGTACAGAAACTTGAGAATTGTTCTCAAGCAAGAGAAGAAACTGTACGCAATAGAGGAGCAAGTCCCAGAAGGTCCTGAGAACCAGACACCTGCTGCCTTAAAGGCGTATCAAAAGCGTGTTGATGACGCTAATGATGCGGCCTGCCTAATGCTTTGCACCATGACCTCTGAGCTTCAGAAGCAACATGAGAACATGAATGCTGTCGATATGATCGAACATCTAAAGCAGCTCTTCCAAGAGCAGGCGAGGGTAGAGAGGTATGAGGTCTCAAAGGCACTGTTCAAATGTCATCTGGCAGAAGGGAACCCGGTGGGACCCCATGTACTCCGAATGATCGGGTACTTGGAGAATCTCGCCCGGCTTGGGTTCCCGGTCGGCCAAGAGTTTGCAACCGATCTCGTGTTGCAATCGTTGCCCGAAAGTTATGGACAGTTCATTATGAACTATAACATGAACGAGATCGTTAAACCACTGCCAGACTTGCTCAACATGTTGAGGACGGCTGAACAAAGCATCAACAAGGGTAAGGGCAAGGCCATTATGATGGTGCATAAAGGAAAGGGCAAAAAGTTTGCCTCTTCCTCCAAGGGCAAAGGCAAGTCAGTTGCCAAGTCCAAGGAACAAGCCCTTAAGCCTGTTGGTGGCGTTGCCAAGGTCGTGACTAAGGGTGAATGTCACTACTGTAGTCAACCTGGACACTGGAGGAGGAACTGCCCAAAATATCTGGAGGACAAGAGGCTTGGAATAGTGATTCCACCACCACCAGGTATTTTTGTTGTAGATGTCAATTTAACTGTCTCTACATCATGGGTATAAGATACTGGATGTGGATCTCATATTTGTCGAAATATGCAGGATCTAAAGAGAAGTAAAAGATTGGCTAAAGGGGGGGTAGATCTACGCGTTGGGAATGGAGCAAAGGTTGCTGCGTTGGCCATAGGCGTGTGCGAGCTATCTCTGCCTTCAGGATTAGTTTTAAAATTAAATAATTGCTATTTTGTTTCTGCTATGAGCAGAAACATTATTTCTATTTCTTATTTGGACAAGGAAGGTTTTATTATTTCAATAAAGAACAATTGTTGTTCCTTTTATTTGAATAATATTCACTATTTTAGTGCGCAATTATTTAATGGACTCTATGTCCTTGATCTAAGCAATCCTGTCTACAACATTAATACCAAGCGGATTAAAATAAATGATTTAAATCCTGCTTATTTATGGCATTGTCGTTTAGGCCACATAAATGAGAAACGTGTATCTAGACTCCATAAGGATGGATTACTAGACTCATTTGATTTTGAATCATATGAGACATGTGAGGCTTGTTTATTGGGAAAAATGACAAAGTCCCCTTTCAATAAGAAAGGTGAGAGGACTAGTGAGCAATTGGCGCTCATACATACCGATGTGTGTGGGCCATTTGCCACGCCTGCCAGGGGTGGTTATGTCTACTTCATTACATTTACTGATGATTACAGTAGATATGGATTTGTGTACCTTATGAGGGCAAAATCCGAATCCTTTGAAGTGTTCAAAGAATTCAAGAATGAAGTAGAGAAGCAACTTGGCAAAAGTATCAAGGCTCTACGATCGGATCGTGGAGGAGAGTACTTGAGCCAAGAGTTTGACGACTATCTTAGAGAGTGTGGGATCGTGTCCCAACTCACTCCACCCGGAACGCCACAATGGAATGGCATGTCCGAGAGGAGGAATCGAACTCTATTGGATATGGTTCGGTCTATGATGTGTCAAACCGATCTTCCATTATCATTTTGGGGCTACGCTCTATTAAGTGCAGCTTTCACCATTAACCGTGTTCCATCTAAATCAGTCATGAAGACACCATATGAGATGTGGAGTGGGAGGCGTCCCACACTGTCGTTCATGAGGATTTGGGGCTGCGATGTCTATGTAAGACGTTTACAATCAGACAAGCTAGGGCCTAAATCGGATAAGTGTAAATTTGCGGGGTACCCTAAGGAAACTAAGGGATACTAATTCTACAATCCAACCGAGAACAAAGTGTTTGTTGCTCGGACCGGCGTGTTTCTAGAAAGAGATTTTGTCTCTAAAGAAGCAAGTAGGAGGAATGTAGAACTTGAAGAAGTTCAAGAACCACAAATCACTGAACCGATTATGGAACATGAACAGGAATCACAAGCAGTTGTGGATCCACCTGTTCAGGTAACACAAGAGCTTCGTAGATCTAGTAGAGTGCGCCAGGAACCCGAGAGGTACGGACTTCTCGTGACTGATTCCGGTGACACGATGCTCATAGATGATGAGCCTACTACCTATGAAGAGGCCATGAGTGGCCCAGACTCGCAGAAGTGGCTTGAAGCCATGAGATCCGAGATGGAATCCATGTATACCAACAAAGTATGGACTTTGGTGGAACCACCTGATGGGGCGCGGCCCATAGGGTGCAAGTGGGTCTTCAAGAAGAAGATCGACATGGATGGTAATGTGATTACCTATAAGGGCCGATTGGTGGCTAAAGGATTCAAACAGATTCATGGTATTGACTATGATGAAACCTTTTCACCAGTCGCAATGACCAAATCCATCCGAATCCTACTTGCAATTGCAGCATACTACGACTATGAGATTTGGCAGATGGATGTCAAAACAGCATTCCTTTATGGGAATCTCCTCGAGGACGTGTATATGATACAGCCGGAGGGTTTTGAGGATCCAAAGCAAGCCAACAAAGTCTGTAAGCTGCAACGATCCATTTATGGATTGAAGCAAGCTTCTAGGAGTTGGAATCGACGTTTTGATGAAGTGGTCAAAGAGTTTGGCTGACCACTTCATCAGAAACGAAGATGAGTCTTGTGTCTACAAGAAGGTTAGTGGGAGCTCTGTAGCTTTTCTGGTCTTGTATGTGGATGACATACTACTCATTGGAAACGACAATCCCATGCTGCAATCTGTGAAAGATTGGCTAGGAAAGTGTTTCTCAATGAAAGACTTAGGGGAAGCAGCCAATATACTCGGTATAAAGATCTATAGAGATAGATCTAAAAGGTTGCTAGGCCTAAGTCAAAGTACATATATTGACAAGGTGTTGAAACGGTTCAACATGCAAGATTCCAAGAAGGGATTCTTGCCCATGTCACATGGAATCACTCTTTCGAAGAGTGGTTGTCCTTCCAATGAGATTGAGAAGGAACGCATGAGTAGGATTCCCTATGCCTCGGCCATAGGATCTATCATGTACGCCATGTTATGTACTAGACCAGATGTGTCATATGCTTTGAGTATGACATGCAGATACCAATCCAATCCGGGTGAGAGTCACTGGATTGCTGTCAAGAACATCCTAAAGTACTTGAGAAGAACTAAGGATGCTTTCTTGATGTTTGGCGGTGAGGAAGAGTTGCGTGTAAGGGGTTACACTGATGCAAGCTTCCAAACCGATAGAGATGACTTTAGATCACAGTCGGGATATGTGTTTTGCCTGAATGGAGCAGCGGTGAGCTGGAAGAGTTCCAAGCAAGAGACGGTGGCTGATTCTACAACAGAGGCTGAGTACATTGCTGCAAATGGCGCAGCAAAGGAGGCTGTTTGGATCAGAAATTTGTTTCTGAACTTGGTGTGGTCCCTAGCATTGCGGATCCAGTGGAGTTGTTCTGTGACAACACTGGGGCGATCGCGCAATCGAAGGAACCAAGATCGCACCAGAAGTCCAAGCATGTGCTCAGGAAGTTTCATCTGATTCGAGATATTATCGATAGAGGAGACGTTCGGATATGCAAGATTCCTACAGATGATAATCTGTCAGACCCGCTTACGAAGCCTCTCACGCAGTGGAAGCATGAAGGGCACACTAGGAGTATGGGCATACGAGATGCGCCAGATTGGCTCTAGTGCAAGTGGGAGACTGTTGGAATAGATGCCCTAGAGGCAATCTAGTTTAGTATGAATTTGTATATGGCTAGAAAATTCATTTATTATTTATTGGATATTTAATATAATGAAGTCCTTAGATTTACAATCGTGTTGTTTATCTTAAATATCCCTAGTCAAGTATAATGATTAAATGGGACAATCATCTATAGACTAGTATAGGGTTGGATTGATATGGAGATATCATGATCCAACACATAGGTGTGCATTACGCAATGTTGCACTGGATTGACCCATCACCGAGAAGGCTACATACATGTTATGTTAAGTCACAAGTGCTTATCGGGTACAATGGTATTGTCATCCTTAGACTTGAAGTCACTAGATATTCTAGTTGTGGATCATTGTGATCTTGGTAGCGTTAAACGCTACACCGTGACTGGGTAGTTATAAAGGCGTGTACTGGATGCAATGAGAAGCAAGCTTAGAGATCGTAGTGGACGTAGAGAGGATTTGCCCCTCCCACATAACGGGAGCAAATATCCAAGGCCACTCGAAGGATAGTGCTTATAGAATGTCTGGCCAGACTCAAATAAATCAATATATGGGATATTGATGTTATTTGCACGAATAAGGCTATTCCATGGATCGAGAAACTAGGGATTGGATATACGAGTGTGACTTGTATGTCTCGTGTCCAATCCGGATATGGAGGCAAAGGGATGAGACAATTACTTGTACAAGGTTGTCTAGATGACTATTCTATTAGTTGGCTAGAATGGATGTTTTGCTAGAAACCGCTCCATATTAGCAAAGAGTTGCTACCAACTAGATAGAACCTATGGGGTCACACGCTATATAGAGTTGTACTAAATTTTGGAATTATTTAATTGGATTAATTAATTAGAAGGATCACTTTGCAAACCCTTGCAAACTTAGTAGGGACTAATTTGCAAGGAAGGGACTAAATTGAATTCTAGTAGGACTAGAATAAGTCCTTTAGGTAGTTAACAAGGAGTTGTTGGACTATATAAAGGACCCTCCTTCCTTCCTTCCTCATAACTTATGCTCTAAAGAGAACATAACAAGAGTGGGAGAGAACAAAGGAGAGAGAGAGCAAGCAACAAGGAGGACGCCGCCCCCTTGCCACCGCCCCCTCGTCCCCGACGCCAAAAGAGGGCCGAGCCCCTTCTTTTGCCTCGTTTTGCGTGATTCCTTCACCCTCCTCTCATTCCGGGCTAGCACCAAGGAGATTGGAGATCTAAGATCAACTCTAGGCGTGGATCAACTATAGAGAACGTGACACTATTCGCGTTTGAAGTCATCAAGGAGAACCCAAAGGTGTGTTTATGATTTCTTACCTTCACTATCGTTATGCATCTAGACTTGTGATCCTTGGAGGGTTTTGCATGGCTATTGTTTGATTATGCTTCCGTTTGCGCGATCCATGAATTAAAACCCTACACCGTGGCCATTTCACACATGGGCTCTGGACTTCATTGGTCCCATCCGACCGACGTCGCATGGGAACCATTTCATTCTCACCGCGACTGAGCTATTCACCAAGTGGGTGGAAGCAATACCACTAAAGACGACAAATGCGCTGGCTGTGGTCAACTTCATCCAGGAAGGCATCATATGCAGGTTTGGAATCCCAAACACCATCCTTTCAGATAACGGTACTCCTTTTGTTAATCGCCAGGTAGCTGCGAAATTAGCGGAGTACAATATCAGGCAGATATGTTCTACCCCGTATTACCCAAAGGGAAATGGACAAGCTGAGGCGACAACAAAACGCTGTTGAGAATCTTGAGCAAGATGGTCGCAGATGACCACAAGAAGTGGGCTGATTCTCTAAGCATAGCTCTGTGGGCCTACCGAACTTCTCCAAGGACATCCATGGGGGCCTCGCCATTTCTATTATGTTATGGGGCTGAAGTTGTACTACCTGCGGAGGTCAGAGTCAATTCGGCAAGGCTGGCCTTCCATGCGCTCTGTGAAAATCAACGCGATCACGACTTAGTCTTGCTGGAGGAAAAGCGAGAACAAGCCAAGAGACCCAACAAGCGGTACCAGGAAAGAATTGCTCGCGCGTACAATAAGACGGTCCAGCGAAGAGACTTCGCAGTCGGAGACTTGGTCTTGCGCGCATCTGATCACTGTATGCGAGAAGCGACTCACCCGAAGTTCGCAGCCAATTGGGAAGGGCCCTTCGAAGTCACAGAAGTCTTTGACAGTGGCTACTGCGGCATACGAAGGTTGCATGGCACAACCTCAACTCCGAGTTCAGTCAACATGCGCTGGATTAAGAAGTACTATCCCTGACTTCTCTCATTTCATGCGTTTTATTATAACGTCGCTTGATATCTTGTATGGCTACGATTTACACAATCTCCTCTCCCATATGAGAGGATTGTAATCCCATCTCTCCCATAATGAGAGCGTTATAATAAAAGAATTCTCCCAAATGAGAAGTTCACATTTCTAGCTGTTTATATTGCTTTATTCAGTTTGGTATTACTGTTAACAATGGTTTATTCGCCAGAATAGCAATCTGTACAACTGCGATCTTAATCGATCGTCATCTAAGCCTATCTCTCACGATAGCAGAAAATGCGAAATACGATCTTAAGTGATCATCTAAGCCTATCTCTTACGATAGCAGCCTATCCAAATGCGATCTTAAGTGATCATCTAAGCCTATCTCTTACGATAGCAGCCTATGCAAATGCGATCTTAAATGATCATCTAAGCCTATCTCTTACGATAGCAGCCTATGCAAATGCGATCTTAAATGATCATCTAAGCCTATCTCTTACGATAGCAGCCTATGCAAATGCGATCTTAATTGATCATCTAAGCCTATCTGTTACGATAGCAGCCTATGCAAACGCGATCTCAATTGATCATCTAAGCCTATCTCTTACGACAGCAGCACATACAAATGCGATCTTAATTGATCATTTAAGCCTATCTCTTGCGATAGCAGCCTGCGTGCAATAATCGTGATTGATCATCTAAGCCTATCTCTTACGATAGCAGCACATACAAATGCGATCTTAATTGATCTTTAAAGCCTATCTGTTACGATAGCAATTCATGCGCAAAATGATCTTATTTGATCTTCTGGTAAAGCCTATCTGCCACGATAGCAACTCGCACAATTTAATGATCTTAATTGATCTATTAAAGACTATCTGCCACGATAGCAACTCGCAATATTGTGAAGGTTCACAAAGGCCAATCATAAGCCCATCTTCCAGGATGGCACAGCTGCGAAATTATGATCTCAAACGATCTAGCGAAACATCTGCGAATTCATATAGCAGATCGCAAATGCGAGACCATTACGTAGCATTTTGCAAGGCAAAATATGCTGAAACGCATGCGAAGTTGTATTTTGTTGTAAAGAGACAGCAGATAATACAAAAGGCTATTTATCATTATGAGTCAAATGACTTACAATTTATCTGTCTAGATAGCAGCTTACAAGCGAAAAAGCTCGAATCTAACTACGCAGCCGACATGGCTTACAATACATTCGAAAAGCTTGAAGTAACACACCGCGGGAATCCTGACTGCGAAAGGATGAACCTAACGGTCCTAACAACGGCTATGCGATACACAAATCTATGGCCAAAGATCTATAGCAAAAGGGATGCTGCCGCGAAGAGATCAGCTTGTCATTCGCTACGTCCCTAGCAGCGAGACCTGCGAAATGATACGTCCAAGACCCCAAGGGGTGACAAAAACCTCTGTCTGATCAAGATAGGCACCGGAGGAACTTCCTGTTCCGACATACGCTGTCCTGCAAAACAGGCGAAGCAGTCATTCCTCTGGTGATGGATTCCTTGTCATGATAGACAAGGGCATTGGCAAGCCCCCTGAGTTCAAGAACGAAGAGGCAAGAAATCCTCCTCCAGGGATGCTGGAGGAGAATTCCGCCGTTCATTACGAGACGGTAGCACGGTCACTTCGGCGCCGCACCTCGCCGGAAGGCGGCCGGAAACATGACCTGCAAACATAATACACGAAGAAATTTCTTCGAACACACATGAGATATTATCTGCATTTTCTTTATGATGGTTATAAAGAGCAATAAGCCTCATAAAGTGGATCTTGGAAACTATTTCTACAGCACAAAGCGCAAACTCAGGATTCACAACTTGAAGTTGCCATGAATCAACGAAAAATAAGCGTTGAAGCCAGCAGTCGTAAGGACTCACGGCAAAGCACATCTTTGGGATGAAGAACCCAAACAGCAAAGACAGGGTTTATATAGACCCTGTGGAGACTCTTCAATTGCCAAAGATGAGTCAGCAGAATTCAAAAAGAGGGTAAGTTCAATCACTTACGCCTTGAAAAGCGGTAACAATCAATTACCCTACTAAAGGCTACGACGATTCAGTTGCGTATCCTAATAAATGACGGATAGTCATGATTTGGATGGACTTCCCAACGAAAGCGTGCTTATTTTCCGAGAAATTAGCGCGAAAATCAAGCAGAGTATCAATTGCTGACGTCATAATTGGATATGCACAGAGATATCCTATCAAATCCCGGGAAAGGGCAAAACGGGCAAATTCATTGTTTGTTGTTAAAAAAAAGGGGGGGGGAGAAACCCTAGCAACATTAAATTAATGTTTCAAACATTACATTAATGTTCCAGCTATTTTTCAAAATTCGAAAATCAAAGCAAATTCTTGATCAAGGAGTCTTGGGGCTCGAACTGATGGCTCAGCTTCTCTACTTGTTCCACTTCTTGCTTCAATTGCTCGCACCTGGCATTCATCTCATGATAGAGCTTCAGAGCTTCATCAACTTTTAGCTTTTGCTGCTCCACCTTCTGCCTCTCAGCTGCGAGATTCTGGTGGCCGAGCTTCAAAGTTACGGCTGCGCGAATCAGCGTGACTCTATTCATAAGAAACTTGAAGCCCAGTCTGCCTTGGACTTTGGTCACGAGATTCTGGCACATGCCACATAGCAATTCAGCACTCTGGACAGAAATGGTCGCAGGCGTAGCCGCAGACAGCTGCTCTAATATCCAAATGGCCTCAGTAAGGAACAGCCTCCTGTCAAAGGGCCCTATCTCCAGAGATCTCACAAACGATTGCGGGTAGGTGAGGCGCATTCGAACCACCCAGTCCACATCGGTTTGCTTCAAACCTGAAGAGACGTCAAAGCCGAGTTACGATGTCAAACTCGCAAGTAAATAATGCAAAATGCGAACAGTAAAGCTTTGCTTACCAGTTCCTTCCAGAATCTCATGAAGAGAAGGAATGCGCGCTGCTGGGGTAGTCGAAGACTGTCCTCGCTCTATAGCTCTCTTGTCAGCTGCGAGCTCCAATCTCTCGTAGTCAGGAGGAAGAGTGTAGGCCGCACCAGCTGCGACTGCATTCCCAACCTGCGAGCCCCAAAAGCTCCACGCAGGAATAGGTGCCTCTGACTCAGTCATCGCCGGAGGCGAAGGGACAGCCGAAGTCGCTTGGCGAAGGACGCTCTCAGATGCGAAAGCATTAGCAGCACTTGTCCTTACTTCCTCAGCACCAGTATGGACATCTTCATCCATCAGCACAGCATCTGCTTCAGCGTCATCGGAAAGTTCGATGATGCCCTCGAGAGGCTCACTTGCATGTTCAGCAGCCGGGACAGGCTTCTCGGTATGGGAGCTCGGAACCGGAACATAGGACGCAGAAGGCTGACCTCTCTGCTCCAGCACAGGTTCCTCAGCATGACCTGCGATATCAAATGCGATGATATGAGGTAACTTGCGCTATAAGTTATTTTGCTATCTTTACTAAAGCTAAGAGTGAGCACCTCCACACGAAGGTGGGATTGAGGTATCTTCATCATACACTAAGGACGTGGAACCATGCCCTATTAGTGTGTCCTCACTAAGCAAGTCTTTAAGAGGAGCGTGACCTGGGATGCGAATAAACCAGTCATGATCCTGCCTCAAGTTGCTAAAGCCTAGTACATGCGTATCACTCAAATAATTACCTGAGGGTTCTCCGCATTTGTTTACTAACCAACGGCGGATGTCAGCCTTTGACACACCATGCTTTAACGCACACACAATAACATCTCTATAAGTTACTGCGAGATTGAAGATCTCACCTTTATCACCGCCTGCGATTTCTTCAAAGTCTGCTTGGACTTGCTCCAAGGCTGCTGCATCCTCTTCTGGAGCCTCCTCTTCCTCCTCCACATGAGGAGCCACTTCTTCGGGAAGCTCGTCTTCCTCGTCAACTGGACGCGCTAAGTCGTCAACATGCCGCTCTTCGAGGCTCCGCTATTTCACACGCTCGAGCTCCTCTTCTTCCCGCCGCCTCCTTCTCTCAGCAGCCTCCGCGGCTGTCTTCCGGGACTCAGCAAGAATGTCCTCGCTTATGGGGTCATCTGGGATGCCAGAATGGGCATCTCTCTTTTGTCTCTTGGCCACAAGGCCACCAAGGGTCTCATCATCATCATCACCTGTGAATACACGATTGGTTTAAGAAAAGAAGTGCAAAGAAGTTACGATAACGAGAAAGGAAATGCGACGGAGGTACCTCCTGATTCTTCCTCATGCATCACAACTGTTGCTTCTTCTTCTTCATCACTTTCTTGGGGCTCCTGCCTCTCTTCCTCTTCCTCTTGATTGAATGGAACGAAAGTCTCAACTGCGAGATCTTTCCGCACTTTGCTGGGCATGCGGCCTTTGCCTTTGTCCTTGATAGAAAGGGACCTCACTGGAGGAGAAGCTGGAGCACTTCCAGGGGAAGAAATCGTAATTCCCTTTTGCCTAGGTCTCTTCACTCTCGGCGCCGCAGTCGCTGGAGGGGACGGGTCATCTCCAGGAGGAGACGGAGCCGGAGGATTGTCTATCAGCGAGTTAGCAAAAGCATTCATGACTGCGCGAACCTTTGTTTCAACCTCAGCGTCCATCCTCCATGAAAGCCGGAACGGCTGCTTTTGTCTTCTGGTGGCAACAATGGTGTTAACCAGCAACTTGGAGCGATCACCAGCTGCGAATCTCCGCACATGACACTACAACAGTACAGAATGAAGTGTCAGCATAAGGAAATCAGGAAGCTTAACGCATACGAAGAAATCGCTTACCTCAGCAAATGCCTTGCTATATCTGACGACTTGCGTATCGCCCTTCTTGACTGTGGCGACTTGCTCCTTCAGAAAGACATCAGGACACAAATGGTTCTCACGATCCAATAGTGAGTAGCAACCATACTCAGACTCGCTCAGACTGCAATTGGGGCGAAACGGAAAAGAATTCCTCTTGATCAAGGGGGCTCTACTTGGCTGCGCGGCCGACTCCGTCTCGATCCTCGTTTGCTGGGCAATCCAGTATGCGAGCCAGTTTTGGGAACAGCCACCCTCGCGGGTTCCCGCAGGCTGCTCAAAGGGAAGATTGTTCATGACGACTGTCTTGCACTCCTTTGTTAGCAAGCGCTTATAGCATCCTCTGATAATGGATTGGGGCCAGATTGATGGGGCCACCGCATCAAAACCAAACTGAGGAGAAACTCGAGTGGGGTCAACGTCCACGGTAAGCTTTTCATACCTCGGCGTGAGCTCACGAATATGCTCTGCAAGAGCAGGAAGGGAACCTCGCAGGCACCAGCAAAAGAACTCGCGGTAGCGCTCATGTAAATGAGGTCCCCCTTCAAAGAGAAGCTCTTCTGAAAAGACAATACCTTTAGAGGGGTACAGCTTCGGAAACCATCGCACGTTCTCAATATGCGTGGCATAGGGCCTGGCAGTAAACTCCTTCCGCTTGTCGCATATCAAACTCCAAACGCACTTGGTGTTGCTTGCTCCGAACCATCTCGCAGCTCTTCCGCTGTTGCGCGCTTCTGTCTCGCCTGGGGGACACCACTTGTCAAGTTTGAGAGCAGTTGGAGCATAAGACGGCCACCGCTCGAAAACCCACATTGTCAAAAAGGAAATATTGACAAAAGTCAGTACATCGAGGCGGCCACGCGACTCCTTCATGGCTAGAACCAGCTGATCAAGCCTATAGTACAGCGTACCCAAGACCAAGGGTCCGAGTGCGACTCTCTGGCCAAGGGCGAGCCTCACGGCAAGTGGCAACACATGGTAGAAGACTCCGTCATGGGGGTGACCATCAATCAGATACCTCGACAGCCAAGCACAGAGAAAAGCACAAAGGGTCAAATGATAGCCTTTACCCTCCACGTAATTCTCGACCTCCGGGTCCTCACTCAGAAGTTTCTTAGTGATGCTGCTGTTCGCATAGTCTCGGAAGAAGTACTGCAACCATTTGTTCCAGGTATTCTTCGCAGACGTATCAACCAGCTGCCAGTTCGGAAGAGGCTTTGTAGTGGTCCACCGAGTGGAGATTTTCTTTACCTCTGCTAGGCATTCCTCCATCTGCGTATACAAGGCAATCTCCGGAGATGTTCTCAAGGGACTCAGAGGGTCCACCTCGCCCATGGGAGAAAGCTCGTACAGCATTTGAACGTCCTCGAGGGTGGGGGCCGCCTCGAACTCAGCAAAATGGAACGTGTGAGTCGCAGGCGAGTAACGGGACAGAAGGTCTAGAAGAATGGGCTGATCCAGCTTCACGGCAGCACCCTTCATAGCACGGATAGCAAAGTATACGCCGGCTTCATCAAGATTCGCGGCGTGATGATCCAACACGTGGTCGATCCACTCATCCATATAGTCCAATTTCTGGACGAACGCCTGGGTAGAAATCGCAGTATATGGGAAGTGCCCGTTCTCGATTCCCAATCGAACCACATCCTCGGAACCAATCAACTCGAGCAAGGCTGAGTTAACTGGGCGAGTTAGCGTCAGCAGTCGCTCAACTGGGATAGGATCAGGCATCCTCTTCGCCTTTACCCTCGCATGGTAGAAATCTTTGCCGCCTAAAAAGGGGGCTTTTCGCCACAAGGCCTGCGGAAGGTCGGGTATCTCTTCATCTTCCTTGACGGGCCTGGTTACTCTTGTCTTGGCCATTCCTGCGGAAGAGCAAGAAAAAAGGGGGGAGAAATACCACACTTCAGTTTGAATTTTGAAATTCAAGATCAATGCAAAGGAAGACGAACAGTTCTGGTATCAATTTCAGAAATCGGGGAGTTGCAAGATCTCATATTGTTGAAGGATTAAAGCAAAGCGGGTTCAAAGATCAAAGCCTCTTCACAAATTTCATGGGTTTACAGATTCAACGCAGTTCAAGGCAAACACTGGTATCTTAAATCAAAAGTAAACGAGGCCAACCTTGTTTTCTTGAAGCCTGCTTGGATACGCACAATTGAAGAACACGGATTGCAGTTCTGAACTGGTGATTGATTATCTGGATCTGCTCTCGAAGATCTCCGGGTACCATTCACTTTAAGAGAAATAAGTGATGCTTTGCAATAATGGGGGATACAAGGTATTTATCCAAAACAATCAAGGGTCGCGTCCTTTCGATAGTCGAATCGCAACCGTCACCGTCGAATCGCGCAATCACAGGACAAGCTGACGTCACGCCTAAAACCCTAAAGGTCAGACGGCACGACTCTAGGGGTTTTAGGTCATAATGACACGCACGGGGGCTGAACTTACCCGTATTTGAATTGGTGCGTGGCAGCAACGCGTATGTTGGTTTCCGCGCATGGAAGTCTATACGGCTATGAGTCTTCACGCGCAGAAAGGGGGCTAATGTAGATACTGCTTTCTGAGCTGACAGATCTTGGCCACGTGGCAACCATCCAGCACACCATATTGTGCTCCACACACACTGGATCACCAGCCGAGCTGATCCATGTGGGGGCTGCGAGACAGAGCCCTCGCATACCACTGCACGGGACTTGTAGGGACTTTGTGGTTTGGAGGCTAGAGTAAGCCCTGTCGCGTGCGAGCCAAGCCCGCACGCGACCTTTAGTAACTGTTTTGAGAGATTTATGGCACGAGCTCCATAAACCCGCTCAATCCGGTCAAACCCGGTCAACCTCGTAACGGTTCCGGTATTCGCGCACCACGTGGTGTAACGGTCCCTATATACTCGGACGAACGTGCCGTTATGGTTAAGCTAATTAAGCCGCCATCAATGGGCGCATTAACCACACTACAACGGTCATGTTCTCCAGTATATATAGATCGTCAACCTTTCCATACAAAGGAGAACACACTGGCCATACGCGGAAGCTTTGCCAAACCTCTGTCTCTCTCTCAGACATTGCTACTGCCTTACTCTCTCCCTACACACAACCCCTCTCTTCCTGTGCGATCCCTGATCCACTACATACGGTGTACACGGAGGTCTCCCCGCCGGAATCTCTTGTGCACAAGGGGCTAACCCGAACTCGATTTGCATGACCACTACGTATAAATATTATATTTTGAAAGAACTATGTAGCATATCTAACATGAATATGCTACTTTTATTTCAAGTAATAGCGATGTTTTTAATCATTGTTTTGTTCTTCAACTAGTTGATTTGTGTTTTCGCCAACAATAAATTATTCTCTTGTGTTTTTAAGAAGATATTAAGTTTAATGTAATAGCCCGAATTCAACCCGAATCCGAATTGATTTATACGAACTTGGTCTCGGAAGGGTTGAAAATGCTCTTAACTCGGGTCGGGTTGGGCTTGGGCAGCCACGACAGATTTGGGGCTCGGGCTTGGACAGGGGTGCCAACCCTTCCAGCCCGCCCGAGTTGCAGTCCTAGTCCCAAGTGACCTACTCTCCGCCTGAGGGATCTGATCCTTCTAGGATTTCAACAAACTTTTTATTTATTGAAAGCTAAGCCCTAGATATCAAGCCCAGAGAAGTCTCTTACTCTGTTTTAGCTTCTAGTTCTTCCTAACCTATCTAGTATCTGCTATAGCTAACTGATACAATAAGAATTCTCTGTTGTTCCTCTTGAACAACTCACGAAAAATATGAATAGGTAATATAACAAAAAGATATACAAATGAACATCAGATGAAGAACAATGTAAAAACAGTAAACTTGTGAAGCTTGAAGTGTTCTTCTAGAATGGATTGAGTGATTGTTTGATCTTCTTCAAAGATTCTTGTCAATCCTTCAGAGTGTATGAATCTCTGTAATGCTTTGGGCTCCTGAAACTCTCTCAATCAGTGTCTCACCCTCTGGTAATTTGAATTGCAGATATATTATGAACTCTGTAACAGAAATTCCTAAATATCCTCCAGAGATCTTTGACTCTCAACAGCTTGCTTCCAACGGCTACTGGCTTGATATCCTCATTGATTTTGATCTGATCTTCCATCTAAAAGCTTACATAAAGTCCATAAAACCTTCCATAACAGTAGCACTAAATCTACAGACATTGATTGCCACTTGTGCATCTCTGTAAATAAGGAAATCTAGCTAAACTTGCAACACAGAATTAGCTGATTATCTCTGCAAAAAACCTTAGGAAAATAATGAGATTAAGGCATGATATAACACAAAGTTAGCTTTTCTTTTATCATATAAGATAGCATAATCAACCACATAGGATCATAGAATGACTAGGAGGAAGAACTCCCCCTGAGTTCATGCTGGGATAACAACTTTGAACTCACAATCTCCCAACTTTAACTTACAATCTCCCCCTTGATGAAAGACAAAACCATTAATCTATTTGAGCTATATTTCTACAAAATATAGACATCAGTAGCATAGAAGAAACAGTTTATATAAGATCACATCCAAATAATCAAACAGTTATAAGTAGAATCAAAATCAAACTAAGCAGGTAAAAGCAAACTAAGCAAGTAAGCAGTTTTAGCAGAAAAACTACCACACATCCAAAACATCCAAAACCAGATCTCTATGCAACTAAAAAAAAATACCCCACATTTCTCTGCAACTAGAAAGAATACCCCTATACTTCTCCCCCTTTTTTTAATTGAATCAAAAAGTGAGAAGATGTAGAATCAAACCTTATTGAAAACTAAAAAGTTTTAAAGGAGATAAAAATTTTGAAAGAAAGGAGAGAATTCCAAGATTTGAAAAAGAAGAAAGAGAAAGCTGGATTCAAGGCTTTGGGTCTGCATCTTTCTTGTCTCCTGCATCAACCTCTTAATCACTTCCTTCTTCCCCTTCATCCTCATTCTCTTCCTGTTCAGCCACTTTTTATGCAACTTCATCACCAGTCTCTTCATCCTCAAAAAGGTCAACTGAATTCACAATTGCAGGAACCTTTCCTCTCTGTTTCTTCAGCTCTAAGTCTTTGAGGATCACTCCTGAGTCAACACTATCTTCTTCACTAGCTTCCTGATCTTCAGCAGTCTTTGCCTCAGCTTCCTTATCTTCAACAACATTATCTCCAGAACTGTGCTCATAAAATAGGTCTCTGGTGGATCCTGACTTCCATGAACCTTCTTAAGATGGCAGGTCCTCTTCTTCCACATGTATCAGGGTGATACTCTTGAAAACACTTTCAATCATGTACTTCACCTGTCTGAACTCAGTACCAAATTGATACTGACCCTACTTGAGTTCATCTATCTCATTCTCAATAAAGTCCAGCTTCTGAAGAACTTGAGATTGACCTTGAGTGGTAGAAGGTAGGGCTACTGGAGTGGTTAGGAGTTAGGATTTGAAAACTTCTTGTCCTTCAACTCATTAGCAGACAATTCAGAGTAGAACTTCCGTACTCCCTCACTGGTTTTCACAATTCCAATCCTTTGAAAGGACTTTTTCTCTATCATTCCAAAAGAACTCTTTAGGTACCACACACCTCATCGAGATAGTAAACAAGATTTTGGCTTCAACAGTTAACACAGAGTGAGTTAACTTCTTAGAGGTAGTAGCTATACCGGGTAAAAAGAACTCTTCCTTAGCCATCTTGATATCATCAACCTTGCTAGGTAGTTTTATGTATTGCACCTCTCTGGACACCCCAATACATTAGCAAACTCAGCATGATCTAACTCCACCCCAATACCAGCTACCTTAGATGATATAGTCAAGTTCAAAGTATTCACTTATTTCAGATTCAGATAAAAGAGTTTGGTAAGCCTAGGGTATGCCACTTCAGAGGGGTTTAGGATTTTCTAAATAGAACTTTGTTTCAATATCCTAATACATCCAAATCCATCTAACCATACTCCAAATCCATCTCCTAATACACTCCAAATCCATTTATAAGAAATAGATCTCTTACCATACGACGTTTTCTCTTCTGAGTAAATCTGAATCTCTTTCCCCTTGTCCTTTTATGAAACATGTATCTCCTTTCCCTTGTCTGATTTCTGAGGAGTCTGTGCCTTCTTCACCTTATTTCGGACTGTAAATATGGGTACATTTCTGTTTTCCAGAAGAGATTACTGGATTTGGCTTCTTCTTGCAGGAAGTAGCAGTCTGATCAACCTTGTCCTTCTTGCTTTTCTTCTTCGGAGGTTGAGGAGAAGGTTGCTGAAAAGCACTAACAATCTCTTCTTCACCATCTTTTATTTTCTTCCATGTGTTCTTCATTGAACTTCAACCAGCCATCTTGATTCTTTGAGATGATCTCCGTGAATCCATAGGGTTAGTGTTTAAGAAGAGAGAGGCATGAAAGATAGAAAAGAGAAAGAGAGAAGGGAGAAGATAAATACTAAAGAGTTTGAGTTAAAGAGGAAAACTAAATATTCCTAAGTATTTGAGGAAGGAAAGTTTGTTTGAAATTCAAACTCCTTTACAAAGGAAATAATTTTATACGGATTTGAAAAAGATTTAAATTAAAGGTTAAAAATAATGACAAACAATTATCTACAAAGCTAACACCCAGCATTAGTTATCCAATCATTAAAATATATAGTAAAAAATATTTATTTTCAAGGCTTTGAAAATTGTTTCAAAACCTTGAACAAATTTTGCACTGCACATAAAATTTTGAAGACTTTAAAGAGCTTTTCAAGGGTTTGAAAAACTTTTCAAAAAATTGAAACACAAATAACTTACCTGATGCTCCCCCTCAACCAGTGCTTCTTGTTCAACATGCCCAGTTCTAAACTCAGGGCTATGAATCTGTCCTCTGGCAATGGTTTAGTCATGATATCTGCAAACTGCATGATAGTTGGCACAAATGACAAAGATACGTCCCCTTTCTCCGCATGATCTCCAATGAAGTGATGCCTGACATCTATGTGCTTAGTCCTTGAATGTTGTACTGGATTCTTTGTAATTGAGATATCACTAGTGTTGTCACATTTGATAGGAATATCTCTGAAGTCATATCTCTGATCTCTCATATGTTGAGCTATCCACAACACTTGGGAGCAGCAAGCACTAGCTGCAATGTATTCAGCTTATGTTGTTGATAAAGCTACTGAATTTTTCTTCTTAGAATGCCAGCTTATCACAGATGATCCAAGAACTTGGTAACACCGTGATGTGCTTTTTATGTCCCCTTATATCCTGCAAAATCAGCATCTGAATAGCCACACAAAGAGAATTTAGACTGTTTAGGATACCATAGCCCTAAGTATTTGGTACCATTGAGATATCTAAAGATCCTTTTGATAGCAACTAAGTGAGACTCTTTAGGATCAGCTTGGAATCTAGCACACATACAAACACTAAACATTATGTATGGCATGATTGCAGTAAGATAGAGTAGTGAACCAATCATACCTCTAAACTCTTTCTGGTTCACACTCTTACCATTTTGATCCTTGTCTAAGGACAGTGTAGAGCTCATGGGAGTTTTGGCTACCTTGGATTGAGACATATTATACTGCTCAGCAAATATTTGGTGTACATATTATGGTTTAGAAACATTCCCTTCTTCATTTGATGTACATGAAGTCCAAGAAAGAAATTTAGCTCTCCCATTAAGCTCATTTCAAATTCCCTACTCAGAAGACTTAAAAATAATTGGAAAGAGAATCATTAGTAGCACCAATTAGAATATCATCAACATATACTTGTACTACCAAAGTGTCCTTCTCATGAGTCTTTATCAAAAGAGTTTTATCAACTAAGCCTTTTTTGAAACCATTCTCAAGTAAAAACTTTGACAGTCTTTCATACCAAGCTCTTGGAGCTTGTTTGTCCTATATCTCCTTCGCAGTCCTGCAGGTAGATATCATGTTGAATTCATCTTCACTCAAAGCACAATAAAAAATATTCATGACTCTATAATTCTTTGAAAGATGTTGTAATTCAGAAGTAGAGAGAGAGTTTTCAGGTTTGGGAGTTCTAATCTCATCCTTTTCTGTATAGAATATGTGAGGTAAATTCAGGATAATAGACCACAGTTCAGTGTCTTGATCAATGATAAATATTTTCATCAAGGCCTTCAAGTGTATAAATATTTTCCATGGAAAAAAATTATGTTAGTAGCTCTTCCCTGTGAGAAACCACCTTCACCTACATTACACATGAACACCAGATTGTTAGATCAACAGAGTGATACAAGCCCTGATGCCAATTAAATATTGTAATGCAGGTATGTAATACAAAATCAAATACTCTAGAAGGGGGTTTTAATAGAGTATGGCAACATTTGCCAAAAGAGTGGATCTAAAACAATTTGAGAAAAACTTGAAGTATTTCAAAGCGTTGAACTTAGATTCGAGGCTTTGAAATGCAAACTAGGAGTTTGAATTTTACTGATAATTTTCAAAGCTTTGAAAAGCTTTCCAAAGCTTTGAACTCAAACCTGTTTTAAAGCAGATATGAGGACAAATAAAAGAACTGTAAATGCAAGATAGTGAACACAGTGACCAGTTACCAAATTCAGTCCCAATTGACCTACTCTCAGCATGAGGGATCTGATCCCTCTAGGATTTCAACAAACTTTATATTCATCTAAACCTAAGCCCTAGATATCAAGCTCAGAGAATTCCCTTACTCTGTTTCAGCTTGTGATTCTTCCCAACCTATCTAGTACCTTCTCTAGCTAACTGATATAATAAGAATTTTTGTTGTTCCACTTTAACAACTCAAGATAAAGATGAATAATTAATATAATAAAAAGATATAAAAATGAAGCTCAGATGAAGAACACTGTAAAAACACTAAAGTTGTGAAGCTTGAAGTGTTGTTCTACAATGGATTGAGTGATTATTTGATCTCCTGTGATGCTTGTGTATCTTTGATAGTTCATGAATCTATGTAATTCTTTGTGCTTCTGAATCTCTCTCAACTAGTGTCTGACCCTCAGAGAATTTGAATTGCAGATATATAAGGAACCCTGCATCAGAAATCCCTAAAAATCCTCCAGAGATCTTTGAATCTCAACAGCTTGCTTCCAACAGCTAGCGGCTTGATTTCCTCATTGATTTTGATCTGATCTTCCCTCTACGAGCTTAAGTAAAGTCCATATAACCTTTCATAACAGTAGCACTGAATCTGCAGACATTATTTGCCACTTATGCATGTTGGTAAATAAGGAAACCTAGCTAAACATGTAACACGGGATTAGCTGATGATCTCTGCAAAATAACTTAGGAAAATAATGAGATTAAGGCATGATATTACACAAAAATAGTTTTTTTTTTCATCATATAATATATTATAATCAAACACAGGGGAGTAGAGAATAATTAGGAGGAAGAAATCCACGTGAGTTCATGCTATGAATTGTTGTGCAGTTTCACGGCTTGAAACCTGTATCAAAGCTTTGAATTAACTGTGAACTCAAAATCTCCCAAATGTGAACTTACAACTTGACTCAAGTGGCGGATTTGGCTCGTGGTATGGAGAAATTGACGCATGTTGTTGACACGCAATTTGGTTGGTAAGCGCATTATTGGGCGAGCATAAGTTGATTCCATGTTATTGGGCATGTATTTTTTGGTGGGATGTTACTCTGCACGCATTTATTTTTGGCATTTTATTTGTCGTGTATCGGTTTGCGCATTGGTGTATGTTGTGGCTATTAGCTTGTGTGGTGTATCGTTTATTGTAATTGCTTTTCTCATCAATAAATTGGGTTTGTTTTAGTCGTGGATGTAGCTAATCTCAAAACTAGTGAACCACGTTTGTGTGATCTTCTTGGTTTTGTTCTTCATTCATTACTCTTCTTGTTACGCATTCGTTTTATAACACAAACTCATGTGGAGAAAGGCTATGAGCCTTCTTCTTCTCCAATCTACTTCCATTTTCTCATAACCCTCTAGCAGCTTGGGTTAATGGGTGGGAGACATGTTATTAGGACCTGAAGAGACTCTTCTGGAGCATGTGAGAGTTTAAAGTTGCGACAAGCCTCTTCATACATGCGGATTCTAAAGGATGACTTATAACTAGGGTAATTTTCACACTCTAGAACACACACCAAAACTTTCATCACTATCCACATGAAAATAGGTATCTCTCTAAATAAGAAAATATTCATTACCAGCATTTTATGAGTGACGTGGTACCACAAGACAATGTGATTGGTTCATCATGAATTTATGTCCATATCATTTATATAAATATCGTAGTATTAGTAATAATTAACATGATCAACCAATCACATTAACTTGTGGTACCACATCACATATACCACGTTGATAATGAATTTCTTCTTCTCTGGAAGACGTTCAATACATTACAAGATTGCCCATCCTTTCCATTGATACCTAAAGCATTATCTCTCTTCTTTAGTGATAAGAGAGCAGTAGCTTTATTAAAAAATTCTTTGGAAGTTTACAAAGTTATTACTCCTACATTCTCTCCAGACAAAACAATGTGCACACAGTAGTATCCTTAGCCACTAAATGTACGTATGGGCACTGGATCAATTACTATTTTGGTTACTAAAATCCAAATACACAGGTGTGCCAACCTCAACCCACCTTCTTCCCTTAGAGCCCCAACCATACTTATTTGGCCGATAAATTCCTCAATTGCACCTTCCGTCCTAACAACAACTTCCAATGTAAAACCCCCTATTTCGTGCAGCACCACGAATTACAAAAACTGCCCTCCGCCCGAAGTGTTAAGCCTCAAATTGAACGAAGTGGGATCTCGGTTAACGATTAATGCATCCCAAAGATAAGCAGAAATTTCATTCACTTTACGATAAATACATTTGGTCAACGTGCTTACAAGAGCTTGAAACAAGATAGCTTAACAAAAGAAAGTAGCCTTGTGATAAATATGTGATCTAAAGTAAGCTTGAGTCTACGCCTCTTGTTGTGTTCCCATCCCTAAAAATGTGAGCATGTGGTGATATAGAAAAAAAAAACACCACAGTATGATGATAGTCAGTTAAAACTAAGTAACTTCATACTAAAACGTGCGAAGACATGATTGGGAACCACAAATATAATTTGAAGTATAGTCGGAAACTTTAAATTAATAAAAAATAAATGATGTAGGAAATTTTAAATCAAAAAATATGATAAAAAAAGTTACCAACTAATTCCTTTCCGCATTATTTTATTTTGTTGGAGCTAGGACATAACAAATCCCAGAGCCACAAACATGACCGATGTAACAGAGAGATCACGATAAACAAATAGTTGAGGGTTCGCTCAAGGGTATACGAACCCTAACCGAGCATTATGGTACTCCCCTAACATCAATCCACATCCATAATAGAGTTAAAATACCTTATGTGTCTACAGCTCTACACTTTAGCGGTCCTCACAAGTACATGTAGTACTTTCATAACGTGATGATATAAAACCCCGGGACTGGAGTATCTCGGTACGTTCTAGTCTATCGTTGGGGTGGTTCTATAACCTCTACCGGGTTAGGTTCAAAGAAATAGGAAGATAACCTCTAGGCGTAATCATCACATATGACATTGTACATCGTCCTAAGTCTATTAGAGGTAACAATATTTTTCATTATTTCCGTAACACCTACATTAGATTTTAAAGGAATTATTCTCCATGAGAGGTTTCAACAGCATATTTGAAATAAGTTTTCAATTGAATTTTCTCATAGGATCAACATCAATATCGCAAGATAGGGGACATGCTTTTTAGTTTATCAAAATTAAAGATGTATGTGTTTGGGCAATAACACATACCATTAAAATATTTTCATAACAAGGGTTACACATATTCACTTACCAAAATTCTTAGAGAGAGTTGGCGCAAACAAAGGGAACGAAGTATCCTAGTCGACTTTGATGAACTAATCACTTACAAATGAATCGTCTACAATCACACACATAATTATGATTACAACAAAGTTTTCTTTCAATCTTGATGCTTATGTTCTATATGATATGGATGTCCTACAACATAGTCTTATAAAACTAACCTCCGTGAACGGTAGCTTCCTACAATGACCTCCTACCAAATGTTGATTTCAACTCTAATACATTCTAGTACTTATGTACTGTTGTCGTGGAAAATAAAAAATTACTTGACTTCATAGATTCACTGCCATGACTTCACAATCACGATTTATGCACACAAGTTCTTGAAAAAATTATGAAAATAAATTTGTAACATCACATATGCTTCTACTTTAAAAATCAAAAAGAATTTGTTGAGAACCTTTTATAAAACTCAACTTAAAAATCTAAACTAGTTGATGTGCACAAAGAAAACAATTAACATGAATGTTAACTTTAAAGAGCCATATATACTACTAATTAGGCAGGTTAAACATGAATTATTTTTTCAGAAAAAATGGCATGTGTACCTAGTTTCTATAGTAAAATAGTAAACCAAATTAAACTCAAGAAGATACATTTATACTAAAAAAATACTAGGAATCGTTCAATGTAAAATTTATTTTGGGACAGTCTACTTTGAAAATTATAATTATTTCAAGGAATGAAATTTTCACAGTAGAATCTCTCTGTGTGTCTACTTTATTAGAAAAAAAATATAACTTCAATTTAGTGAGGAGCTTAATATAGTAAAAAACAAAAATCACAAACCATCCATAAATCTGACACACAAAAAAGTTAGCAAATAAAAACAAGTGATTAAAACATGCAAGTGCAAAATTATAAATCTAACACCCAAATCACAAGTTCAAGAATGTCAATATACATGCAAGTACAAAATCATAAATCTAACACCCAAATCACAACTTTAAGAATGTCAATATACATGCAAGTCAAAATATAACATTATGCTTGTTCAAGTTCAAGAGAGAAGTGTATAAACGTCATCTAGAGCTTAATTTATTCATCAAAAAGGAGAATCCAATGTATAGCTACTAATTTTCAAATAAAAATGAACATGCATTGCGTGGATCCAAGAAGGGGTTGCGTTGTGTTGTTGATTTTCAGGAAATGGAGCGAAAATCAAAAATCATACCCCGCTGAATAAACACACACTCGGCCTCGAGGGAGTTGAAGGAATAGAACTTGGAGATTTTTGGTGTAAGCGACATTAAATGGAATGTAAGATGGCCTCTAAGCATTAAAGAAATTTGACCCTCACTCGAAACTCATTAAAAGTGCATGGGGATCATAAGACACATTTGGATGGTAGAAATTGAAGAAGGAATTGACGAGAGTCCGTGGAAAAGTGAGAAAGACATACAGTGAGATCAAGAAATGTCTCACCGCGGTGAATTTTTTTTCGACACAGTGAGAAAAGAGCCAGAAGTCGACTAGAAGGATCTCACCTTGGCGAAAAAAATCCTTTACACAACGAAACATAACAGAAAGTTTCCTGCTGCGGTGAGAAAATAGCTTGAAGTAGATGAGACGAATCTCACCTTGGCGAAATAAGTCCCACCGCGACAAAAACAAACATAAAGTTTCCCGCCATGGCGAACCAAATTATGGTCGCAACGAGTGAAGAATTTCCTGATCATTGCAGCGAAATAAACCTTCATATCAGTTAATCAATTAGCTAGAGCAGGTACTAGATAGTTTAGTGAGAACCACAAGCTGTAACAGAGTAAGGTATATCTCTGTGCTTGAGATCTAGGGCTTCGTTTTTTATTAATAAAAATTGTGTTGAAAATCCTGCAGGGAGAAGATCCCTGAGGT
Source organism: Linanthus parryae (assembly GCA_023055425.1). Taxonomy (NCBI): domain Eukaryota; kingdom Viridiplantae; phylum Streptophyta; class Magnoliopsida; order Ericales; family Polemoniaceae; genus Linanthus; species Linanthus parryae. The sequence goes on along the minus strand of JALGPY010000002.1, from coordinate 139,603,867 downwards.
AGAGACGTATGTCCAATTGGACTGAACTCTATATATCATGTGTCTCTTGCATTTATCTTTTCATTATTCTACTTTGATTTATACAGCATTCAAACTAATTTGTTTCAAGGGTTTGAAACTCTTTTCAAGGCCTTGAAAAAGACTTGTCTATTTTACTTCAACTGTATTTCATTTCAAAGGCTTGAAATCTTTTTCAAGGCCTTGAACTTGCTTATCTCCTCACAGAAACTCTCACATTTGCAATTTTAACAAAAAGTTGGCATAATCTATTCAACCCCCCCCCCCCTCTAGAGTATTTGTGCTGCATTTCTACCTGCTTACTCCCCTTTCAAAGTCCATACCTCTCTGGCTTCTGGTGCACTCTACTTGGCCTACGAAGTTCTCGTGTTACCTGAACAGGTTCGTCCACAACATATTGCGGTTCCTGTTCATGTACCATAGTAGGATCACGTGTTTGTGGTTCTTGAATCTCTTCAAGTTCTACTGTCCTTCCACTTGCTCCTTTAGAGACAAACTCTCTTTCTAGGAAACACGCTGGTCCGAGCAACAAACACTTTTTTCTCGATAGGATATAAATAATACCCTTTCCTTTCCTTATGGTATCTCACAAACTTACACTTCTCCGACTTGGGCCCGATATTCTCTGTCTGTAAACATTTTACATACACATTGCAGCCCCCAAATCTTCATGAATGATAGTGTGGGACGCCTCCCACTCCACTTCTCATATGGAGTCTTCATGACTAATTTAGATGGAACACGTTTAAGGGTGAAAGCTTCACATAATAGAGCATGCCCCCAAAAAGATAACGGAAGATCTGTTTGAGACATCATAGATCGAACCATGTCCAACAGAGTTTGATTCCTCCTCTTGGACACGTCATTCCATATGGCGTTCCGGGTGGAGTGAGTTGGGACATGATCCCACACTCTCTAATATAGTCGTCAATTGGCTTAAGTATTCTCCTCCACGATCCGATCGTAGAACCTTAATACTCTTTCCAAGTTGCATCTCTACTTCATTCTTGAATTCTTTGAACTTTTCAAATGATTCGGATTTAGCCTTCATGGGGCATATAAATCCATATCTAGTGAAATCATCAGTAAATGTAATGAAATAAAGATAACCACCCCTGGCAGGCGTGGAAAATGGCCCACATACATCAGTATGCACGAGAGACAATTGCTCACTGGTCTTCTCTCCCCTCTTATTGAAAGGGACTTTTTCATTTTTCTAATAACCAAGATTCACATGTCTCATATGATTCATAATCAATTGAGTCTAGGAATCCATCCTTATGGAGTCTAGAGATGTGTTTCTCGTTTATATGGCCTAAACGACAATGCCATGAGTACGTAGGATTTAAATCATTAGTTTTAATCCTATTATATTTATGTTATAGACAGGATTATTTAGATCAAGGATATACAATCCATTAGATAACTGTGCACTACAATAGTGCATACTATCAAAATAAATGGAGCAACACTTGTCCTTTATTGAAATAGTAAAAAAATTCTCTTCCAAACAAGAAATATAAATAATGTTTCTGCTCATAGAAGGCACAAAATAGAAATTATCTAATTATAAAACTAATCCTGAAGGCAAAGATAGCTCGAGCACGCCAATGGCCAATGCAGCAACCTTTGCTCCATTCCCTACGCGCATGTCTATCTCCCCTATAGCCAATCTTCTAGTTGTCTTTAGATCCTGCACATTTTGAAAAATGTGAGATTCACATCCAGTAACCAATACCCAAGATGAAGAGTAGATTAAATTGACATCTATAACAAAAATACGTGGTGGTGGTGGTGGTGGAATCACTATTCCAAGCCTTTTATCCTTCAGATACTTTGGGCAGTTCCTCTTCCAATGTCCAGGTTGACTGCAGTAGTAACAATCACCCTTAGTCACGCCCTTAGCAACGCCACCAGCAGGTTTAAGGGAAACTTCTTTGGGTTTTGCAACTGACTTGCCCTTCCCTTTGGAGGTAGAGCCAACTCGCTTTCCTTTTCCTTTTTTTACCATCATTATGGCCTTGCCATTTCCCTTGTTAATGCTTTGTTCAGCTGTCCTCAACATATTGAGTAAATCTGGCAGAGTTCTGTTGATCTCATTCATGTTATAGTTTATAATGAACTGTCCATAACTATCAGGCAACGATTGCAATATGAGATCAGTGGCCAACTCTTGGTCTATTGGAAACCCTAGGCGTGTGATATTCTCCAAGTACCTTATCATGCGAAGTACATGAGGTCCCACAGAGTTTCCCTCTGACAGATGACATTTGAACAATGCCTTGGAAACTTTATATCGCTCAACCCTTGCCTGCTCTTGAAAGAGCTGCTTCAATTGTGTGATCATATCAAACACATCCATGTTCTCATGTTGCTTTTGGAGCTCAGATTTCTTGGTGCAAAGAATGAGGCAGGCCACATCAGTAGCATCGTCAACGATCTTCTGATATTCCTTTAAGGCTGCAGCATAATAATTTTCTGGACCTTCAGGAACTTGCTCTTCTAGAATGTACATTTTCCTCTTTCTTGATAACTATTCTCAAGTTCCAATACTAGTCTAGAAAGTTGTTCCAGAAAGCTTGTCCTTCTCAAGGGCCGGTCGTAGGTATTGTGATGAATTCGATGAATTGTATGCCATTGGACTTCTACAAAATGAGAAATATACAAGTTTTAGTAATTTGTGAACAAATAACTACATTTAATAAAGGCTAGATTATTAAACATAGCTCCCACTATTTTTCTCGGATTAATACCCCTCTATATTAATGCGGAAAATATCATTATATTCTCTAATGGGCCAAGATCCATATTTCACTTCCTTTTGATCTTGCTTTGACAGATCACTCAAAATCATTTATTTAGGTAGGAACAACTTCCAATTTCATCATATGCAACTCTTGTTTCAATTTGGAAATAACTCCTTATTTATCTATTCCATAGATAATCACAACTGTTTTCCTCTAAGCTTTCAATCATATTTAAGTAGTGTAGTTGCGTACAACCTCTTACTTTAACAATCGCACATTACTAGCTTGTGTCATCGCGTCATATCATGATGAATCAAGTCGCTTTGCTTTGACAAGTCCGATTTTGATAAGTCATGATCCAGACGAGTGTTTAAGTGCCGAGAAGGCAAAAACACAATATTTATATTTGAGGAATTTTCTTTTTAATTTTAATTGTTTTGTTGATCCATATCAACTGATCTACTTATTTGGGTTGGGCAATCCCAGAATAAAAGATCCGGGTTGTTTTTATCTTGTTACCAATTTGCATGCATCATCCATATACCAACAATAAATAAGAAGACAATAAAAACAACCACAAAAAATAAATAAACGTGATGTGGATATGGCCTTCTAAACTAAAATATACCCAAGCCAATGAGAATATCAATAAGCCCTAAAAATAGCAGGCCCATCTCCATGTGCCTCCATATTTTAGTCCATGCTTCTTTTAGCTAGCTTGTGGAATGTCGTCCTCATGTGGTTCCTTCAATTCGTTAGGCTTCTTCTCCATGTCTTGACTATCATCTACTCTATCTAATACTAGTTATAAAGAGCTCACAAGTTGAGGAGAAGACCGGCTCGCAGGCCGTAAAACCTAATTAATTAATTATTACAATAAAACCAAACCACAAAAATAAACATTCACAACATCCACATCTAAGGCAAATATCCAATCACCATGCAAAAGCACATAATACAGTTAAAATCCAATTTTAACTCGCTTGATCAATTTTAGTTGATTATTTGGGTAACTAGGGTCAAAACGGCCAATGGGGTCCACCAACATGCTTGGTCGAACCCCAAAGGACCGCCACAAGGGCCTTGGGCCGGCCGGCCACTAGCCCACACGGCTAGACCGCACGCTAGGGGGGCCTGGCCTTTGGTCGTGGCTTCCTTGGCACCCAAGGAGGAGGGGGAAGACGGGCTAGGGTTTCGTCCCTAGCTTGTTTCCTTCCATCCTTCATTCCTTCCCAAGTTTTTCTTGTTTCCAAATTGAAGAAACCCGCTTTTCCCCAATTTGTGTCCAAACCCTAGTTTTTCAAAACCCAAATTGACACATCATATGTGCCCGAAATATGCTAATCTTAATATGGCGATTCAGATCAGCTCATTCCCTACTGAATTATATTCAAATTGCATCATTATGTCAATTTTAGTTTTTCATGATAATAGCATAAAATAGTTTAAAATTTACATAAATGTAACACATAAATCACGTTGTGCTCTACGACATGTGGCTCTGATACCACTGTAGGGTTTGATACGGATTACGCAGCAAAATATAATGAACAAATATCCGTTCAAGACCCCTCCAAGGATCACAGGACTAAACATCATAACGATGGTAAGGGAGAGTATCTAATACCTTGTTTGTCTCCTTTGATGACTTCACTCATGAAATAATATTCACGTCTCTATGGATAATCGACGCCTAGGATCAGAGCTAGAATCCTTCCATTCTCATTGTGCTAGCAATTGATTGAAGGATGAAAAAGAAGAATCACGCAGATGAAACCACCCAAGGTCGTGCCTCTAGGGGCCGACGGGGGGGGGGGGGGGTGTCGGCCTCCCTTGTTTGCTCTCTCCTTGATTTGTTCTCTCTCTCTCTCTCTCTCTCTCTCTCTCTCTCTCTCTCTCTCTCTCTCTCTATCTCTCTCTCTCTCTCTCTCTCGTGTGATAATAATTATGCCACTTATGAGAAAAAAGCTAGGAGTGTTCTTTATATAGTCTAACAACTCCTTGTTAACTACATAATAACCCCTCTACTAATCATGTCCTTACATGGATTAGTCCAACTTGCAAATTAGTCCTTCTAAGTTTTCAAGTAGTTGCGTATTGATCCTTTTATTTAATTAATTATATTAATTACTCAAGTCTAGTTTAATCCATAGGGCGTGATACCCAATAGGTTTCTAATTAGTTGGTAGTAACAATTACTAACATAGAGCGGCCCCTAGCAAGACATCAATGAAACCCAACTAATAGAAATAGTCATTACTTTGACAAACCTTGTGACCAATGTTACCGTATTGTATTATTCCTTTGTCTCTATATCCGGATTGGACACGAGACATACAGGTCACACTCGTATATTCAATCCATAGTTTCTCGATCCTGGGAATAGTCTCCATGCTGATAACATTAATATCCTATATTGATTTATCTGATTCGGGCAAGACATTCTATAAGCACTACCCCTCGACTCTTTTTTTCAATTAAAAAAATTGGCAGCGGATATTTGCTCCCGTTATGTGGGAGGGACAAATCTTCTCTACATCACTACCATCTCTATGCTTGCTTCCTATCATGCCCGATAACTATCTTTATAGTTTCCGGTTAAGGCGAAACGCTTGATAATATCAAAGTATGATATTTCACAACTAGAGTATCTAGTGATTTCAAGTCTAAGGACCACAATATCGTTGTCACTACGAGAAGCACTTGTGACTTTACATAACCTGTCTGTAGCCTTCTCGTTAGTGGGTCAATCCAGTAGGCCATTACCCCTAATGCATACCCATGTGCTAGACTTGATATCTCCATATCAATCTACCCACATACTATTCTATAGTTGATCGTCCTGTTAATCAATATAACGGACTAGGGATATTTAAGATAAACAACACATTGTAAACTAAGGACTTCATTACATTAAATATCTCCATTAATAATAAAATGATTATTTTAGCCAAAAACAATGTTCATACTAAATAAGATTGCCTCTATGGCATCTATTCCAACATTGTCTCTATATTCGAATTGGACATGAGACATAATTGTCACACTCGTATATTCAATCCATAGTTTCTCGGTCCTGGGACTAGACTTATCTATACAGATAACATCAATATCTCCATATTGATTTATCTATGTCTGGCCAGACATTCTGTAAGCGCTACCCCTCGAGTGGTCGTGGATATTTTCTCCCATTATGTGGGAGGGACAAGTCCTCTCTGCATCACTGACATCTCTAAGCTTGCTTCCTACCATGCCCGATGACTATCTTTATAGTTACCTAGTTAGGGCGTAACGTTTGACAATACCAAAACATGATATTTCACAACTCGAGTACCTAGTGACTTCAAGTCTAAGGACCACAATACCGTTGTCACTACGGGAAGCACTTGTGACGTTAACATAATTCAATGTGTTCTTCTCGTTGTTGGTCAATCCAGTATGCCATTACTACTAATGCATAGCCATGTGTTAGACTTGACATCTCCATATCAATCTACCCACATAAAATTCTATAGTGATCTGTCATGTTAATCAATACAATGGACTCAGGATATTTAAGATAAACAACACATTGTAATCTAAGGACTTCGATATATTAAATATCTTCATAAAAAATAATTTAATATTCTAGCCAAACAATGTTCATACTTAAATATAGATTTCCTCTAGGGCATCTCCTCCAACACTTTTTATATTTTTTTTTCAATATCGATGGAAAGTTAACAGAAAACTAAATTAAGGGTACGCACTTGCACGAAAATCCAAAGTTTGGGACCCGTGGTGCACGATGTTAAAGTTTGGGTACCCACTTGCCTGTTTTTACAAACTATGGGTACTTCCGGTGCAATTAGCCTACCCGTTGGGTGACTAGGACGACACGTGTCAATTCCATCCACTTAGTATAACGGCACTTAACGTTGGGTACCTCCGGTTTTGAAAATTTGGGTACTTGTGGTGCATAATTTTGAATTTGGGTACTCACTTGCAGGTTTTTGCAAAGGCTAAATTGCACCGGAGGTACCCAAAGTTTGCCAAAACGAGCAAGTAGGTACCCAAATTTCAAAATCGAGCACCACAGGTCCCAAATTATGGATTTTCGAGCAAGTAGGTACCCTTCCGTTAACTTTCCGTTAAAATTGGACGGAAAATTATAAAAAGACTTTTTTACCCCTTATTTTCACCTCCTACTTTTTTTTTAAATATAACTTTTACTAAAAATCTAAAAAATAATTCAAAAAAAAAAATTAATAATTTGATATATGTAAGATAATGCGATATATTTCATCAAAATTACATATTTTTACATCATTTCAAGATATGAAAAATGTTTTCATTAACATATATCCGTCAATCTTAAAGTCTTTAACGTTTTTTTAACAGTTTTTAAGAAAAATCTCAAAACTTCATAATTTCACATGTATTTTATTAATAAAACAATAACATACAAGAATCTTTGTTCATTTTAACAACTCACATAAGAGTTGATACCAGACATTCTTGAGTAGCTTTTATTGTAATGATTTGTATTTTTCATGCAAATGTAAAAGAGACTATTGTATAAAATGTACAAAGAGACTTGTATGTTATTGTTTCTTAATAACTACATGGGAAATTATGAAATTTGAGATTCTTTTTAAACACTGTTAAAAAAAATTAAAGACTTTAAGATTGACGGATATGTGTTAGTAAAAACATATTAAAGTCTTAAAGTCTTTAATTAACACACAAGTATCTTTGTACAAGTATCTCAAATTTCATTTTAAAGTCTTTAATTTTCAACAGTGTTTAAAAAGAATCTCAAATTTCATAATTTCACATCTATTTTTTAAGAAACAATAACATACAAGTATCTTTGTACATTTTATACAATAGTCTCTTTTACATTCGCATGAAAATACAAATCATTACAATAGAAGTTACTCAAGAATGTCTGATATCAAGTCTTATGTGAATTGTTAAAATGAACAAAGATTCTTGTATTTTATGTTTTATTAAAAAAATACATGTGAAATTATAAAGTTTTGAGATTTTTCTTAAAAAACTGTTAAAAAAAGTTAAAGACTTTAAGATTGACGGATATGTTAATGAAAACATTTTTCATATCTTGAAATGATGTAAAAATATGTGATTTTGATGAAATATATTGCATTATCTTACATATATCAAATTATTAAATTATTTTTTTGAATTAACTTTTAGATTTTTAGTAAAACTTGTATTTAAAAAAAAGTAGGAGTTGAAAATAAGGGTAAAAAAGTCTTTTTAGAATTTTCCGTCAAATTTTAACGGAATGTTAACGGAAGGGTACCTACTTGCTCGAAAATTCAAAATTTGGGACCTGCGGTGCTCGATTTTGAAATTTGGGTACCTACTTGCTCGTTTTGGCAAACTTTGGGTACCTCCGGTGCAATTTAGCCTTAAAACATTTCAACACTCAACCAACCTACAAATGTCACATAATTAAATGATGGAAAAATTGCACCGGAGGTACCCAGATTTTGTACAAACAGGCAAGTGGGTACCCAAATTTCAAAATCGAGCACCACGAGTACCCAAATTTTGCTTTTTGAGAAAGTAGTTACCCTTCCGTTCATATTGAATGAAAAAATATAAAATAGACTATTGTACCCCCTTATTTTCAACACAAACTTTTTTAAAAACAAGTTCTACTAACAAATCTAAAAAAATGAAAATAATATAATTTTAATTTTATAATTCGATATAGGTAAGACAATGCAATATATTTCATTACAATTACATATTTTTACATCATTTAAAGATATGAAATCTATTTTTATTAACATATATCCGTCAATTTAAAATATTTAACTTCCTTTTAGCAGTTATGAAAAAAATCTCAAAATTCATAATTTCACATGTATATTTTTAATAAAAAAATAACATACAAGTATCTTTGTGCATTTTAACAACTGACACACGAGTTGACACCTGACATTCTTGAAGATTTTTTTATTGTAATAATTTATATATTTTTAATTAGTTTTTTATTGTGATGATTTTATTTTTCTTACAATTGTAAAAAAAGACTATTGTATAAAATGCGGAAAGATACTGGAATGTCATTATTTCATAAAAAAAATACATGTGAAATTATAAAATTTTGAGATTTTTCTTAAAACTATTAAGAGAAAATTGAAGATTGTAAGATTGACGGATATATGGTAAACAATACATATTTCATATCCTGAAATGATATAAAAATATGTAATTATTATGAAATATATTTCATTTTCTTCCATATATCAAATTGTTAAATAAATTTTTTATTATTTTTAATTTCTTTTAGATTTCTTATTAAAACTTGTATTTTAAAAAATAAAAAAGTTGAGAGGTGAAAAGAAGGGGTACAATAGTCTTTTTATATTTTTCCGTCCAATATTAACCGGAAGTTAAGAGAAGGTACCTACATGCTCGAAAATCAAAATTTGGGTACCCGTTGGTGCTCGATTTTGACATTTCGATACCCACTTGTCTGTTTTTACAAAATATGGGTACCTCCGGTGCAATTTAGCCTTAAATAATTTATTTTGTGAAGTCTGAGTTTTAGACACTTCATACAAATATGAAATAAATTTTAAATAACATATTGTTTCCTCAGCAAGTATACATCTAACTTAGAATCAAGATGTTCTCTATTTACTTATTTCTCTATTCAATACTTTTCAGTAGTGCAGTGAATAAACTTTTATTAGAAGTTTACGATGTTCTTACAATTGGGTGAAAGTTTATTTGTCACATTGCATTACAATTCATTGGCTTTAGAAAACAAACATTAAATTTACACTTTCCCGATGATATACAACCTTCCAAAGTACATAAACATATTGACAATGTTATTAATGTAGTATTTTTCCATTGACTGGTTTTGTAGTCATAATAACGACAATGTAAATAGTGACAATTTAAATAGCCTCTATTAATACTTTGTACACATAAATGTGATTATTAAACAAGTAGCCCGTGCCACGATAAGACTAGACAGTTATTGACCATAGCATAAGATTAGGGGTAAAAGCGGTTCGGTTCGGTGCGGTTTTTGGTAAAACCATAATCCGAGCCGAATACATCGATTTACTAATTTTGTAATCAAACCAAACCATATGAAAGGATGAACGAACCGAACCAAACCGAAATACGTCGGTTTGGTTCGCTGCGGTCGGTTTGCGTAAAAAATATTGAATTGATATTATAATACTAAATTGTTAACAAATTTCAAGTTTTAAGAGAAAATTAAATTAAATAGACTTAAAAAATATGCACAACTATCATTTTAGAGAGAAAATATGATGAAACATTAGACAAATGGAGAAGATTAAGATTAATATAATCATTTTAAATGAATATATCTACTCGTGTTTCTCTTTTATAGATTATTTAATATACTTTACGTAATATACATCGTAGTAAAAGTACGTTAAGCACATATCGGTTCGGTTCGGTTTGGTGCTGTATGATATTTTTACAAACCAAAAACCAAACCGAATAGACCGGTTTGTGAAAAATTGAACAATTGATAAACCGAACATCCAAAAAAAAACATCCAAAACCTAGCCTTTCGGTTTGTGGTCGGTTTGACAGGTTTATTCAATTTTCCTTACACCCCTATATAAGATTGCATGTTCGAATATAGTAGAGGGAAAAGGCGAATTTTTGAATCAATTGTTCTTCTACCAAAACAGAGAATGAGAAGGGGTTGGAATCGTATATCTGTATACGTGTATACATGATTAGAAAAAATGAGATTATGAATGATCTTAACAAAATGCAATGTGTAAGACAAAAAATAATTGCATTATCGTCCTTAATATTCTCACTTTGTTAATTGAACATGTAAGTTGTCGATCATCGAATGAAGGCTAAATTGCAGCGAGGGTACCCATTATTTGCAAAAACAAACAAGTGGGACCCAAATTTCAAAGTAGGGCACCACGTGTCCCAAATTTTGGATTTCCGTGCAAGTCGGTACCCTTCCGTTCACTTTCGGTTAACTTTGGACGGTAAAATATAAAAACACTGTTGTAGCCCTTACTTTGACCTCAAACTTTTTTTTTAAATGCAAGGTTTACTAACAAATCTTAAAAAAAATAAAAATAATAACATTTTCATTAAATAATTTGATATATGTAAGATAATGCAATATATTTCATGAAAAACATATTTACATAATTTTAAAATATGAAATATGTTTTTATTAACATATGTCCGTCAATCTTAAAGTCTTTTACTTTTTTTAAACATTTTTTAAAAACAATCTCAAAATTTCATAATTTCATATGTATTTTTTTAATAAAAGAATAACATTCAAGTATCTTTGTGCACTTTAACATCTGACACAAGAATTTACATCTGACACTCTTAACTTTTTATTGTAATGATTTGTGTTTTTCATTCAAATGTAAAAAGTATTATTGAATGAAATGCACAAAGATACTTGTATGTTATTGTTTTATTAAAAAATGAATGTGAAATTATGAAATTTTGAAATTTTTCCAAAAACTGTTAAAAAAGTTAAAGACTTTAAGATTGACAAATATACGTTAATAAAAACATATTTCATATCTTGAAATGATGTAAAAATATGTAATTTTCATTAAATATATTGCATTTTCTTACATATCTAAATTAAAATTTTATTATTTTTATTTTTTTTAGATTTGTCAGTAAAACTTGCATTTTAAAAAAAATAGGTGAAATTAAGGGGTAAAATAATCTTTTTATATTTTTACGTCCAAAGTAAACGGAAACTTAATGGAAGGATACTCACTTGCACGATTATCTAAAATTTGGGACCCGTTGTGCATTGTTTTAAAATGCGGGTATCCACTTGCCTATATGCCTGTTTTTTGCAAATTATGGTTACTACTGATACAATCTATACTCTATACAATTTGAAAATGTATTCTTAATGCATGAGAGTGACAGTGTCTATTAATTAATTTCATATAAATGGTTAAAAGAAAACGTAATATACTTAAAATGAAAGAGTTTAATTTGCAAAACTCATTTAAACAAATCAGAGAGGTAAAAGGCTACTGCCAAAATGAGACTTTATTATTTTTGGAATTTTAATTTCAGATGATGATGACATGATCCATAATTCAAGTCATTCCATATATTTCATTCGTCTTCTTAGATAATGTCATGTGACATTGCTATCACTTACTTTTATATCATAACTTAAAAATGAAATAATTTTATTTGAAAATTTTATTTATGCAAATCAAAAGAAATAAATTGTTAGAAAAAAAATGAGACTATTGTCTAAGAAATTTCAATTTCAGATGGTAATGACATGATCCATAAATAAGGTCATTCCATATATCTCATTTAACTTTTGAACGAGAGAAATAAAATAGAAATATGAATTATGTTATATAAATTTATCAATAAAAGGTAACACAATTTGCTTGGAAAAACTTATTTATGCATTCAACAAAAAAAAAAAAACATTTATGAGAGAAAGTTTTGTTGTCAAATGAAGACAATGAAAATATTTTTTTCTTCTATTAATGCTAAAAAATAATAGTTTTTTTTAGTGGGTTAAAAGCTAGTTTAGAAAACGAATCATAATTCATACATGGGACAAACAAACTTTTTTTTTTCTGAATGGGGACAAACAACTTCACTAATGTCTTTCTATGATGACAAAAAAAAAAAAAATCTTTACCAATGGTATAGAAGGCATATACCAAATAAACATGTGATGCACAAATAAACGATTTGTCCCGCACCCGCGCTAAGTACATTAAAGCCAGACTCTGATGCGCAGCGAAGTAGGCAATTGCAACTTTTATTCAGAACCCTATTAACAGGGAGTAAACAGTTACAATGTCTACACTGCTAGTATCCTTTTGAATCTTTTATGGAATACATAAGCAGTTCGGTGTCGCTTGGTAAAAGAATAATTACACCACACAAGACTAGAGAGCACACAAGTCAACAATCAACTCAGCCTCGGCCTGATCTTTTGCGAACATGATCTACTGCACCGAGGCAGCCCCGATATTTTCCATATTACACTGAGCAGTGTAGGATCCAATTCAAGGCAGCGAGCGTTCCTCCACCAGCATAGGAGTTCACAACACAAGACTATGAACAACCTTCATGATTGCTTGTGATAGCGTAGTTTTCACTCTGAAGAAGACAATCTCCGGACGTGTTGCCAAGTTTATGTGCATCGGATCAGAGACCACCTCCAAAGAAATGCCCAACTGTTTCCCATTTTCTCACTCCCGTTCCTTTCTGTGAACTGAGATGAGGTGTATCGTGTAGGTATATAGTATAATTAACGGAGGGGACTAGAAATTCTAATACAAAGCCTCTTTCATGGATCAGTTGAAGAAATATGGGGATTCCAACACTTCCCTCAAATCGAAGTCTCCTCGCTCCGGCAGAGGAGGGAATTTTAACTTAGGGAAGGACTTCTCAAAGCTTTCCAACAACTGTTCACAGAAAAATATTTCTTCATCAACAAAAAGAGTCCACAAAACAGATTTCATGCAGTGACATTTACACAGGATTTCAAAGACAGAAAAAAGCTAAGATTAGATTCGTGATTTTTCGTATAGGCAGGAAAGGAAAAATAATCCTTGTAACAGGCAAGTATAGACGCTTACATTTTCCAGAATTGGTGCCTCGTAAAGTGCAACAAACTTCTCTCTGAGTATTCTGTTCATTTCGTCAACGTCACATGCATGTGTCCAGTACGAATCATGTACACCTGGGGGCAGATTTTTGTTCATTGTAAGAGTTAGTAATTCAAAGCAACAACCAAGAAGTGGGTACGCGTGTGAGAGAGAGAGAGATTAAACCTGCAAAATTCAAGCCTGCCTTACTACAGGCAATAGCAGACATCATCATATGTGAACCATCTAGGGAATGAACAAAATTTGGAGGAAAAGCTGTTCTCTGCCTGTTTACCATGACCTGGAAATAGTTGGTGAATATTGTGTTTAATCAGATCCAAGTACCATCGAAGGAGCTGAATAGAACATGCAAGACTTGCATTTAAAGGCCAAACAAAACACAATTTGGCAGTAACCTCTAAGATTCAAATTTTCTGAACCCGATGCTGAGTAATATTCATACAAACATGGACGGTAGATTAAAAGGAATAAAACACCATGCCATATTCATAGATCCCTGGAAGCAACACACACATACAGGCATGGAAGTAATGACGATACCTGGTCAGTTTCACGTTGTAGACTCAAGACCTGGAGCGAAGTCTTAATCTGCAGTAAGTTCAATGGTTCATTCTCGACAAAGTTAAAGAGCAGAAACAGGTAAAGAGGTACACTAGTTGCTGGTACCATCTGAAATTATAAGTAATTGGCCGAAAATAATCTGAGAAAATAAGCTGGCTGAAAATGTGAAGCAGTTGAAAATTCTATAGTTGTTTGGTATAAGCTCAAATTCTGCTGAATGTGGGAGAATCTCCAAAATTGGAGATTAAAAATCTGCAGAGTTTTGGCCCATAACAGATTTTAATCGCAATTGCAAAATAGTGTGCCAAGCATAATTAAATTAAAATGAGTTCTGCTTAAAATCAGGTTTCCCAAACAAGCACTAACTATTCTTAAAGCTAAATGCATCATTATCTTACATAGTGTCTTCCCAGTTTGCGGTACGGTTGAACCACAGGCAGCCCAAGAGGAGTAATCCAGCGCACAGGTTGATTCTCTGATGCTATAATCTGTTACTCACAGTAAACAATCAATTAGATAATGGAAGTAAGATCTTTTAAACGAGATCTCATACAGAAGAAGTAATGCAATGCTATGCAGTGAATTCACATAAAAACTAACCCTAAAACAACCACGAGTCTGGTATCCGATTCTCTACTTCTCTACATAGTTTAAACAATGCACACTCAGGCTAATTACAATGTATGGTCCATAAAATTCCTGATGTCGACAAAAAAATGCTGATTAGGACCTGTTACACAGCAAGAATGAGATTATGTTGCATGAAACCGATTCAGAGAGTGATAGGAGGTTTTAGGAGTTCTCATATGAAAAAAGACAAATTAATCAGCCATGACTGTGTTCCAAAAAATGGGGTGCTTCGGTAACATTTTACAGGCGGGATGACACACACAATCCTAATGCCATAAGTGTAAAGGATAGGGCTCTTTGCAGTCTAACTCTGCAGCTATGATGTGCCTTTCAATTTTTTTGGCGCATGGATTAAATATACTCCAATGATGAGTGTGGATTTAAAAGAAAACAAATGAACTAGTTCAATGACGAACTAGTTTAATCAAGATGACCAAGTAAAAATCTCTCTCTCTCAAGTGACTTTAAAAGAGAACCAGATTAACCATGATAACCAAGTAACAAAAAAAAAAAATGAACTCACCTTCGCACAGTCACCGAGCCAGCTCATGATACTTCGAGCAGCTTCAAACATCTCTCCCAATGCTGTCAATGTGGTCTGCCATACAGTGATCAACGTTACATACTTTACGTATCATGAGTTAAACAAGTACACCATCAGAGAAAATACAAGCATTCAATCTGACAAAAGATATATCTTTTTGGAAGGGGAGGAATAGAGATGCAGTCCTACTTTTGCAGCATAACATGCAGCCGCAAAGCACTGTTCATCATCTTCAATAGCGCAACGCTCTTTCAGTCTCTTCTTCATTTGGTCGCGAGCACCAATATAAGTAACACCATAGACCGATGTCATCACTGTCTGCTTAACTAATTTCCTGTCCACCTGAAATATTGAAGATAGGTAGTCAGACTAGAACAATTGAGACGAACCCACAAGTCCTTGCAGAAAAATCACATAAATAAGTGGATGTCAACATTAACAAATTTCTCTAAAGATAAAGGAACGGGCTGAATAGAGCTTCGCGTACCCAAATTTTTCTGGCCTAACTTAATCATATATTGTGAACAACATTATAATCCACACAAGTAGACAAGAGAAATGTTTGAACCTGATCAATTAATAACCTAGCACTCAGGGCATTTGGATCAGTTGCAGGATCTTTCTGTGCATCTGCCCGCATAATATCAAGGACTCTGCATTAGAGACGACGACATTTCAAAATTAGAACATAAACAAGGCCCGTTGCAGACAACTTGCAATTTTAACCAATGGACTCAATATGTACAGCAATACAGCACCCGATCAATAGCAACAAAGGAAACTTCAAATGATCCTGCTGGATTTGCAGTAGCTTAATAGAAATATGTAGTTGGAGAGCAGCCGGCTGTATAACCTTAAAGATAGCAGTCACTATTTGTACAGGATAAGGAAACTCTTGATCGTACTTGTTGGGAAAAACTCATGCCTCAGATTAAGTAAGCTAAATGAGCACTGGATGCTGGTACTATTTTGTTTTAAAATCTTCTCCCCCATACCACAAAAAGTGGTCCACTTTCCTATTTGAGGATGTCCCTAGTTGTCCACTTATTTTTTCAAGATGTAAAACTTAATGAATTAACCATATTGCCCACCAAAATGTGTTAATAATGGTCTTCGAAACAAACAAAAATAAATGATAGTTATGTAGATAACATCACAATATGTATATCTGTCTATTTATTACATGCCCCAAAGTTAAGAGTTTAAAATGGGCAACTTTTGTGGATGAAGGCAATACATACTAAAGCACAATGAGTGAATGATCTATCTTCCAGGTACTCAAACCAAATTGGAGGGAACCAACTCCCACTCAATCACTCTTGCATCTTTAATTTAATACCACTATCATTTCTCACTCTATCTCTTCAGAACCTCTAGCAGCCACCTACCAACCATACCCCTTGCCGCAGTCCACCACAGACCTAATCCACAGCCACTGAGGCACCATCCTTACAAACACAAACCCCTCGATGCCCGAATATTATTCCATCAAACTCTAGACAACATCAAATATCAGACTCAACCCCATCATAACAACTACATTGTCTTTATCAACCTTTAGAACTTACCAGGATCTCCATGAATCCATCCGTCTTCACCAAAATTTAACCCCCCACTTCGAACCCAAAACCCCACAACCCACTGATTATCCCTCAATTGGCACTACCACAATCCCTGCTACCGAACTCGGAATGTGCTTAGGATCTAGCCTGAGTAACTTTAGTTCACTCCATCAGGGAGCTTGATATTGTTTAGTAAAACAGAAACATTCCCATAGCTTCAGAGAGACCTTGACTGTCTCTCTCTATCTCCTGTAGAATTGCCGTAAGGACCCAGTTTTTCTCTTATGATATTGTTGCTTCAAGGCATTGTCAGCCCGCCACTTGAAGTTTTGCGAAGCAATAGTGCTTCAGTGTCTTGATGATGATGATGGTGGTGGTGGTGGTGGTGGTGGTGGTGGTGGTGGCAGACAGGAAGGGAAAGAGAGAACCGATGGGTTTGTTAGCTTGATGGGCATTTGTGTAATCCGTTACACTCTGAGGGAACTTACTGTGATAAATAGTCTCAAATGAAGGGCATTGACGTAATCTATGAAATAGGAATTTGACAGAGTTACGGCCCATACTAAAAGAAATATACCTATTCAACCAATGATTAGAAGCGTGTCAATCGACCCGCCCTTCATTTTCCTTTAAACTGGAAACATGGGTGTGTAAAATGGACACTGACCAACATGTATGTGTTTTGGAATTAAAACATTTTATAAGAACTGTCTTTAGGTACAGATGGTGCCCTAGTAGTCTAAAAGCATACCTCAATATTAACTAGTTTGTTAATCATGCTTACATCATATGTTTGTGTTGTGTAACTTAAGGCTCAAGGGATAATTGGTCAGTGATCATACAGATAATTGATTCCCCACCTTCACTAACTTTAAACTGACATGTTGCACCAACTACAGCTTCTGCTTCAGTGTCCTGTTGTGTGATCCTTCTGGGATACAGTATCAAAGTTCAGCATTTGTGTTTATCCTACTATTACTCCACACTAATCGCCTTCTCGTTTGCTTTGGTGGCACATGCATGGATAGAGAGAAGCAGAGTTGACAAATTGTTCCGTTGCTTCCACGTAATGTGGGTCATTTGGAGGGTGTCTAACATGCACATTACTAATGAGATTGAGTATGTCTGATTTCTTTGTTAGAAGCCCCATCCTTTGATTTCTTCCGGAATGGCATTCGTACAAACAGCTCAGCTTTATATCTATCATTTGTTCAATTTTTGAAAAAAAAAAAAAGAAAGGTGCATTGGTTTTTTTTCTGTAGTTCTACTTCTTTTGCGGTGTAGGTTATGGGAGTATGACCTATTAAGCTTTTGATTACCCATCAAAATAAAACTGATTCAACCCTCATGCTTAATATCGCAGCCAAGGCATCCACAGTATGGACAAACATCCTCAGAGAGCTGCTTCCCACCATTCAACCCATAACTATTTCTTCAAGAAGAATCATCAGAAAGGGGATAGATAACCATTGCCAAAGCTTATCCCGAGTATAGAGTCAACTTTCACCTAAAACTTAACTGCCCATAAGAGTGAGTTTTCGGAGTTCACCCAACTTTCTGGCAGGGACGGATGATAAAGAGGTTGATCTTAGTAAAAGAGTGAAAGAGTAATAATGATCAAGGTATTCTTTTCACCCCTAGCTGGTAATGCTTCCAGCTAATTAACCCATCTTGATAATATCCTGCAATCTGACCAAACAACTTCCTAGCTTTAGCTAGCTCGTCGAGGTAAATTGATGTTCCTCACTGGTGAGAACTCAATCAAATACCTATAACAGAACAATAATTTGGAAACTGGCTAATAATAGACCACACACTTCAATATCACTCATCTAGAAAGGTCACTTCAAATAGCGAAACGTGTTTAGAAACGCTGTATTTGAGGTAGCCTGCAAAACTCTTAATAAATTGCATGCTCTCGAAAATAGGATGCATCTGTGTACTTAGTATCCTGGTGCTTGACCACAGTTTCTTGCAAAAACACCACTAGCATCCTGAGAGCACACTGTTTGATCATGGTCTAACACCTTTCTTGATCGAATGTTATGTTTGCTTGGAATTAGATTTCACAAGACGGGTTAGACTTTAGAAAGAGGCAAAATCCGTGCTCTTTTCGTATCTCACAATATAATCTGTAGAAAGATGCATTCAACGCACAACACTAGTTATTGAATATAACACACAGGAAATTCTCAGATTATAATGGATTCTTCCTATTGTAAATATAAACACAAGAAAGTAGGACTCTGATACACATAACATATCCCACTTGATAACTTAGGTCTCTTGCAACCTGTTTTACCCTGATATCTACTCTCCAAGCGTGTAACAGTTTGTTTGAAATTTCAACCAACTCTAGAATTAAAATTTTTTATCAAAGAAGGCCTTACATGTGACTGCTAGCTAATTGTGTTTGATGTAAAAGATTGACGGCAAGTTGACTTCATACTTGTTGCATCATGTTCATGATATATTAAGTTGTCTACTATTGGTATCAGTTTGTATCCCGCAGACAATTATGGCTTCATTGGCCAAGGTCTGCATGAAGTGATGGACACCTGAGGTGGTAAAGATGGAAACGATCATGAAGTGCCATTCTTCTGTGGTTCTGATGTTGGTTCTGCAAAAAGAGATGTGCGTTTGTTGCACCTTCTAGATCCAATAACTTCTCTCAAGTCATCTTTAGTTTGCTTCAACTTATTGTCAACACACACATCTAAGGGAATCTCCAACCGCATGAGGGGAAGGGAAGGAGAAGAAGTGGTTGTCCCCAACCAAGTGAGGAGACGGGGAAACCGCCTTGGCTTTCCTCTCACAGGGGAAGCTGTTGGCACTAAGTTTTAGTATATTTAACTATCGTAAATTGGAGTTTTATTTTAGAACATATTAATGTTGGAACATATTATTCTTGCAATAATTAAAATTATTAATTTTTTAATTGTTTGCATGTACCAACATATCTATACAATAAAGTAGAGCATCGTTTGTGCTGAAATGTCGTTAGAGCCTTCGCATCAAATGAATCTTGGCCATTAGATGATACATACTTGTGGAAATGTTTTTGAAAAAAAACAGGTGGGAAAGACATCTTAATACCAAAAAGGGAAAGTGTCTTTCAATCATTATTTCTAAGGACCACATAGTTGGTAGTGGGAAAAGTTTTGGGAGTTAGGGCATGGGACCACGATTTTGGAGTGTTCTCACAAATTTGGACTCTACAATTGTGGAAAGGAACTTTTGACTACTTAAATCATTGCTAAGTTGGCTACTTTGTAAAATGAAGGTTAATTATGAAACATGAAGAATTATTAAAAGAAATTTAATCACAATGTACTGTAATTCAAGTTTCGGAACCTCCAACAAAAGTTAAAAATAAAGAAAACTTTTTGCAATTTTTTCTTCCGAATTTCTTTGATGTTAGTTTGTTAGTGCCCTGAGGGCACAGGTTATCCTCTAGTCTGTCGATGTCATTAATCAATGGTGTAACATTGCTAAGAATTAATTTAATCGGATGACAGAAGTTTTTCGGTCGGAGACGATACTTTAGTTGAATGATATTGTAGTCGAGGGAGGAGGGAAGGAGAAAATAAGTAGGCCCCTGACGGGAAGGAGAAGTGTTTGGTTGGAGACTTGGAGGTGGCCTAAGTATGATTAGTTATGCGTTTGCAGCTTCTGCCAGTGAGGTAGCCACCATTCAATCACACAGATCTGAGAAGTTTTGTGTAGTCATCCATCTTCTACAATTAGTTGTCAATCAAAAAGATTCGATAGATAATTTGACAATTGCCAGTTAAAAAATATGTCTCTTACAGTTACAAATTGATGACCTTATATGATCTTTAGGCTAGCAATTAAAAAATCACGAGAAATTCTTACACAAACCCCGCCCCCACCAACACCATTATGTAAATAAAGGTTAAGCAGGGGAGAAGCAAGAACTGAAGGTAGCAGATAAGAAGACGGAAGGAACAGACATATATAATATATATACATAGATAGATATAGATATATATATCGCAAGGAAACAATTTACCTAGAAGCAATTCCTGAGTAGACGTCGGCTGGCTTGTCTCCTGCCACAAGATTGACGGCAGTTGCTCCAAGCTGAATCACATTACCAATTATATTAGGACCATATACGAATTCCAGGTATTTGTGCAATGTAACTTGAAGGAACTGTTTTGCAAGTCAAGCATAATTTCTTCTAGGTAGGAGTAAATTTGAACAAAACTCAAAGTGATAGCACCACCTAGAAAACTACAACAAATGTGTCTGATCATAAGCAATAACGAAATGTATAGCACAGACATCTTCCAAAAATTTACTAACCAAAATTTAATTATAAAATGATAAGCTTCATCAACCTACCTGTTTAGAGTTTAGACCATCTACTACGACCAAAGATGCAAGAAAATAATAAGTACGCAACTTCTGCTCGCACACCTATCTGAGGTGTATATAAACATTGCACATTTAAGTTCTACGGACACTTGCTCACAAGGTCGGGCAGCCTTGTAACTCATTCACATCATGGATACAAATTAATGCAGTTGGAGGCATGCAGGTGAACATGATCCTTTTTTTTATTTTTGATGCAGGTGAACATGATCCTTTTCATTGTTAAATCTCATTGTTATTTCCATCATATCTCTGAGTGGTGAGGTACGATGATATGACCTAACTTTTAGATTGGTTTTTTCTACCTTGCGCTCTGCATCATATCTCACAAGTCAAGACTCATTCATAAAAATATGAAATGTATAGCATATATGTACCCATTCATCCCAAGTGCCCAAAATTATAACTCCAAATGTGTCAGTTGTGACCACGCATACAGTTAAAATATCGCAGGCAAAACAGAAGGCATGTATATCCTTGGAAAGACAATCAATACCAATACTAACATAGGAGTTAACATTAACATTTTGGTGAAGCATTTTTCAATCCCTACATGCCCTCCACTTTTGGTAAAACTTTCTAACATCTTCCATAGTGCAATAGTAGAAATGCCATCACAATTATGCTCATATTTTCAGCTATTATCCACCCAAGTTTTGGAGTTGACCACCCAGGTACACAGACATTTTCATTGGCCAAATAACTTGAACTATAATTATCAGTTTCAAGAGGTTTGGAAGCCTCGCATTCCTACAAGAATGGTGATTCTCTTTCATTCTGTTATGATGGTAAGATGTTTCTGTCTTTTCATGGTTTTCAGTTTCCTCACTCGTAATATTAATTTTCTTCCTGAATTTCTATTTGTCCTTTTCTTTTTTTCTTTGGTCTGAAGTTGATGAATATTAATAAATAGGCTTTGAATTTTGCTCATACTCTTTGACTTCGATGAACATGACGATCTTCTACTTTCTGATACAATACTTAATTTCATTTTCAGAGCAATCATTTTCATGTTTATGTCATGTAATTCAAACTTTACAGGATTTATTTGTTTTCCTCTGTAAGCCTGTAAAGTTCCAGTGAGCATTTAGTGAGGCCAAAATAGTTGCTCTCTGTAAAAAAAAAATGTTTTTAACAGATGCATTTAATAGAAGTAACCGCCAGTTTTTTCTTTGAAATTGTTCTATGCAAAAATCAGCTTTTATCAGTAGTCATAACTACAATCTTTTGAGTATAATCATATTGACATTTTGATTTGTAGCATAGAGCACACATGTAGTATGATCCTTGGACATGTTTAGTACCCAAGAAGCATCCTAGTTAAAGTTTAACTTATTCTAAATATCATGGGGACAGCTTTTGAAAGAGAGACAAGAGTTCCAGTCTCAAACACCTCATAGGAACAGTGGTTTAAGCTAGACCATGACAACCGAGTAAAGGCCTTGCGTAGAACTCCATGTAATACTAATCCTAGATACTAGGCTTAAAAATACGAGTTCAATATGCAGCAAACAGTCTTCAACAACCAATAAAAGTACACATCGTGCTTTACCGTGTCCCTCCCAAGAGCAGCATAATGTTGTAAGCCATTGCATGATCCATCCTGAAGTACCAAAAATTAAAAATGAAAACGTCATTTATAAATGGAATAATGAAAGATCCGAGAACAATCATATACACATTAAAAAAAATCACCACAACTATACACATTAAAAAAAATACTATCTAGAAAGAATGAACACTCATATACTCCATCCACCCAACAAACTGTCCACTTTTCTATTTTGGGACCCGAAATAAATGAGCACTTTCATTTTCCATGTTTTAAAATGGATACCTTGACAAGATTGCCCAATAAGATGTAATTGTACTTGAGTTGGAAATGGAAAAAAAGGGACAATTGCGTTACTGTCATTACAAAATTCAATCATGTGTGCAATTAATGCATGTCCCCGAAAAGTTTCAAGATGGGACAGTCATTTCAGGAGGGAGTAGTTCTCTTCAATTTTCTCACGAGCATAAAAGGCCAGATAGGTATGCTTAGAACAATCAGAGATTATTTTAAATGGTCAGACACGACACAGACGGAAAATAAGCATTTTCATATGGATTCCTTCCTTTTACAAAATCGCAACTTGATTCATCCTACTGGGAAGTATGAACTGGTTTTCCTACGCATGCCTGACAGAGATAAGTTAGCATTTGGTTGTATACATATGACTACAATCCATAATATATAAGGACAGCGTAGAAATAGCTCAGACATGAGATTACTCTTCATGGACTGAGGTGAACCAACCAGGAAACACTCTTTTGATGTATCACTTATACAAGAATATAGGGGAACTAAAGAGATGGTGTCCATAGCATTACAGTTGGTCTAGTTACATAAACAAGATAGTGCATTAGCTGTTGTTTCATCGATAAATTGAGCCCCTCTTCCCCAAAAAAACAAGAAATTTATAAAACCTAATGGACAGACTGATGAAGTGCCAGGTGTTCCAACTTCCAAGTTCCAACAACCATAGTTTGAGCAGCCAACGTCTAATTAAGAAGTTAGTTCATGCCTAGTCCTCTTGCTGCCTCACTTTTTTCTCTTTATTAATTACCAGTACACAAAGTGACTGTTCAAACAATTTGTTTATCATTGTCGCCAAAAGCAAACTGAGCCATTTTCTATACAAGAAATTCATATAATATGATCTTGATACCTGGTGGACAGGCATGTGAGAAATAGTAGTTTCTGGGGAGGGGCTTCTTAACGCTTCAGCAAGATTAATGCATGTAGCCAAGCATTGAAGTGGATCTTCTGCACCCAACCACCAGCGCCTTCCTTCTAAAGGTCGGTCTGCAGAATCAAATATATCATCCACATGATTCTCAGTAAACGCTACCCGACCTTCATATGACAGCTTGTCTACACCACCACCATACACATTAGCTGCATGTATCTTCAGCCATCGTAAGCCAGACTCTCCAAGAGGGCGTCCTTCTGCAAACTCCAATACCCCACGACATAGATCAGACCCAAGATGGTTTAAATATGGATGCATAGGATATGCACGGCCACGAAAATCAAGATTGTGAGGATAAAAAAACCCCTCTTCGTCCTTCATCTTCCGTGCGACCTGCACATGAATTCCAAATGACAAGTTTATTTCATAGAAGAACATTACATAGAGCTAGAAAACCTAAAAGAGGAAAGTCACTTACTGCTAGTTTGAGTTCTATATCACAGCGCTGAGAATGCCGCTCGCTGTTCTCTTTCTTTGCACTTCTGAGTTTCCATTTCCATTTCTTGATTTCGTCTTCATCTTCTGTATCTGGTTTTTCTGGTAGAAGAACCTGTTGTCACAAAAATTGAAGCAGTCATTAAATGTCATCGACAGTTAAAGAGAAACTGAAGCAAGAAGATATGTTTACTTACATCATCTCGATCGACCAAACTTGCAAGACGGCCTCCACTAGCCCATATCCTGTCTACGACTCCAAGAACCCGTTTATTCACCCTCCATTTTGTATTGCCAAGTGTATTAAGGGCCTGGAGATGAGATAAAAGAGGGAGGGAGGGAGGAGTTATAGATTCAATTGAAGGTCAATAATAGCGCATATAAAGACTAAAATAGTTTCCTAGTACCACTATATGGAAGTTGAAGTCTTGAACTACTAATCATACAACAGAAACATAATACTAGGAAAATATATACACCCTCCCATAACTGTAGTCCTTCCTGGGAACTCTTTAACCTTAAACGGGACATACAAGTATTACACCACCTTTTGCGAAGATTAATTTCCAGTATTGTCCCTATATGCTCTACTGTAAATATAGCCGCTTTAAGAGTGTAAGTTTGAAAAATAATGTTTTTAAGTGATCCTGTTTCAGGGCGTGGAGTTCAGTTTGGTACACCTTAATAGTGAAAGATGAACCAAAATTATGAGACGGGGAGAAAGAATCAAAGAGAGCAATAGTTCCCTAACCTCATAAACTTGCTCAAACTGCTCTTTTGGACATCTTTTTAACGCATCACGCTGCTGCCTTGCTCCATGTATACGCATAACACAAGATGGTAAGAATAAATATGCTCCTTTGTTATACCTGTTGGGATAGAGAAATTATACCAAACAAGTAAACAATTAGATTGGTTATATTATCCCAAAACAAATGATATACATATAGTTACATGCAGCGGGAGATAGAAGATTTTCAGTGAGGATTATCTTATATATAACAAAATAATGTGACTGATTGTTCTGTAGTAGCCAATGTTTTCCACAATCATAAATTCTGAGTTAGACACACGTAGAAGCATCTTATATATGTGCATGTAATAGACAAATTCATGATAAATGAAACGTTGTTACCATACCCTGTCCAGTTCAACGGTGGTACCAACATCGGCATGTATGGAATAACCATGTGCCTTGCCTATTATATAAAACATAAAGTAGAATCATTTATATGCTTCAAAGATAGAAATGTGTGCATAGACGAAAACAATGAAGAAAATATGTTGCATCTGCAGCTGCAATTCAAATGAATCCACGTGTTGCACTTACGGTCCTCTCTAGACCTTTCCGCACTAAAGGATCACACTCAATGACTCCATATCTCCTGCTGCACCTATTGAAAAATAGCCAAAATACATGCATAATCATTAGAGAGAGAGAAAGAAAGGAAAACGGAGGAGAAGAAAAGAGATATGATCTCACTGTGATCCCTTTGTAGTTTTCAAAGAATGTAAAAATGCAGGGCGTATATCAGGTGGATCATCTCCCATCTGTTCAGCTGGAGGTTGTATATAGGCATTCTCCATCAATAATTGAATTAAACGGCTTCCAACCTGGAAGTATTCAGACACCATTATTAATGAAAATTGTGCTACTAGTAGAAGCTTGAATTCTACCTCAACCCTAAAGATAACAAACCTTGACTTGAGCCTCTTGACCCCAAGGTTTTGCATCATCATGTGCTTTCACTATTCCTCTTACTTGCTGAAGCTTTTGTTTCTTCATCAATATGGTAACTCTCTTCCTCAATTTCTGTTGGTCTTTAACTTCTAAATTGGACCCTTCTTCGGCGCCCTTTTTTAAAGCACCATTTTTCTTTGTCTTCTGCAAAAACCTATGAATCCTTGCCTGACATAAAAGCAAAGACACTAAAGATTAGATAAAGCTCACTGAAGATGGCAGACTTGTCAAAACAAAGCAGACATCCCAATTAATAAAAGAAGGGTCAGTTCTGCTTTCAAGTTG
This sequence comes from Linanthus parryae, assembly GCA_023055425.1. Lineage (NCBI taxonomy): Eukaryota > Viridiplantae > Streptophyta > Magnoliopsida > Ericales > Polemoniaceae > Linanthus > Linanthus parryae. The sequence continues at coordinate 139,577,484 of JALGPY010000002.1, read as the reverse complement.
TAACTGTCAGCTAGAGCACTAATTCGGAATTTGTTAAGCAGAGATTCACTCTTTTTCTTTGGAAATTAAGATCCACTTTGCACCCTTAACATTTAAGAAAAATCTCAAATTGGTCCCTACATTTTCAAAAGTCTCAATTGTATCTCTGCAATAGCCATGTTTCTTCAATTGCACCATTTGTATAACTGTTTGGCTATGGAGTTTGGTGGAGGGTCAGATTGGTTGGAAACTGAGTCGTGCTGCCGATGATTTTAGGCGAAAAAGTGAAGTTTCTCCATTCCACTTCTTGAATCCTGAGATTGTTAGGCAGATTATAGATAAGAAAACATTCCGGATTAGAATTGGAACTCGATATTTTATTTTGAGTTTGTTATGTATCGTTTGAATTTGACTCTCGCTGGTGGAGATAGACCATCACATCAACCAACCACGACAACTCTCCAACAGATCAAATTCATTGTTCCAGAAAAGGTGGTTGATCAAAATTCAAGGTTCACAGATTTGAACTGACGAAACTTTGACAATTAGGGCTCTTCCAAAGATAGAGCTCTACATTTATGTGTTGAGGACACCTACTTTCGCTCAGTGGTGATGCAAAGGGGAGAGGGACAGAGAAGGTGAGGAAGGATCGAAGAATGACAGTTAGAAGGGGAGTCAATTGTTTTTCACGATCTCGGCATGGTGAAATTAGGAGTGTCATAGGGAGAGTGTGAGGTGGTGAACGGAGGTAGCCTAGGTAAGGGTTTAGTTATAGGAACCCATGGCAGGGGGCCTAAACCTCTAAACCCTTGGGTTACCGGCATTAATGAACAGCACTAGGAGAAATGGCTTAGATTTAAATAAGAGTATCAATTAGTGGACCTAGTTTTATAGAAAGACAAGCGAGTAAGACGTGCCTCATTAATGGAAATGATGATCTAATTAAAGGTAGGTCGCAAATTGATTAGTGGAGAAACCTTGGCAAAGTGAACAAGTTGGACCTGTTGGGTATCATGTGTGAGCAGTTTGTCCCACATCGGGATGGTGGACATGAGGTTCATGGTTAATATAGTATGATTTGGGCCCTAACTCATAAGGTTGACCTTTTGGGTAAGTGGGTGTCTCAAATCATACTATGGTGCTCCTCTCTCGCGGTGCTTAATCTCTCAACAAGTGGTATCAGAGCCGATGGTTCGTGCGCGCTGCCGTGGTGAATCAAGGGTGAGATGTGCGGTGTTCTCATGGATGGGTCTTCCATGAATGGTGGACCAGGTGTTCCTGCAGACGGTCAAATTCCTGTGTTGCAGCAGGTGGTCTGGCAGATGGTGGTCCGGTGCACTCTCACAAAGGCGATTCCAAGAAATTCGGCAAATGCTTCCGGGCGAGGGGGAGCATGTTGAAGGGGTCACACATGAAGGGGGAGATTGTTGGGTATCATGTGTGAGCAGTTTGTCCCACATCGGGATGGTGGACATGAGGTTCATGGTTAATATAGTATGATTTCGGCCCTAACTCATAAGGTTGACCTTTTAGGTAAGTGGGTGTCTCAAATCATACTATGGTGCTCCTCTCTCGCGGTGCTTAATCTCTCAACAGGACCGAATTTGAAATTAAACGTAACATCTATATGGGGATTAAGCTATCCCCAAAATATGTCACCTCCTACCAAACACAAGTTTACCAACCAAACACCATCAGATGGATAGCAAACAAGGATATCATTTTTTATCGGTTCACACCTATGTTACCAGAAACGTGGTACGCTGCGGTACGTGGGACGGGTACGGGAACGGGAAACGCGATAGGTGCCGGTACGGGGTACGCTAGGGGTAGGCTTCTCCGGAACGATGTCCGGGACGAAATACAATTACTAGGAACGAGGAACACTATTTAGGAACAGTTTTTCCCACAGTTACCTAAAAAGTCCAACAATATTAACAAAAGTAGTTCCATACTTACATTCTCAAATCCAGTTATTATGATAACATAACTTCGTGCAAATAAGTGCCACTAAAAACTAGAAATATAAACACGTCAATTATGTACTCGCTCTACGAAACGTTTGGGTCGATGCTTTCTGCGTTTCGGGTCGAAAACGTACCGCGTTTCGGTACATACGGCTCGGAACGAGAAACGCGGCTACTTTTACGTTTCTGGTAACATAGGTTCACACACAAGTGGGCCAGACATGTAACTCACAAAAAAGCCTATCATAACACCGGCCAAAAATCACGTTTTTCTATTTGAAAAGGTTTCAAACCCAATTCTCTCTCGCCCGATCACACCGCTCTGTTCATCTCTTGGTGGAAGCCCTCTTGGATCGATTCTAATTTCTTCGGTTTGGTTTGAAAGTGGTGATTGAATCTGATGGAACAATTGTGTTGATTGAATCTAGTGCCTCCATAGTAACCAAGGACGAAATTATTTCCTGATCTATTCACGTGAGATCTACCTCTTTCTCATGTATTATTTGGTTTAGCTCCGTAAATCTAGGTATTACTGCCACCAATTTGCTTAGTCCAACTCATGTGATCAGTGATCTCTGGTAATGGGTGTTAATCTGTTTGTCCTTCTGCTTTGAAGGTATTTATGTTTTAGGTTTCCCCTGTCTTCCAGGGCTCTCCAATATTTATGAATGGGTTTTTACTGTTCACGCTGTCGTGAACTCGATCTTTCCACTTCACACTGTCATAGTGTCCATCACTAACATAAATTTCTGATGTTGGTATTTTCGATGATTAGGTAAGAGTTTGGGGTGATAGTGATACACCACTGTCGAAGCCATTACGTAGAGAGGTCAGGATTTCTTTTTAAAGGGGAAAGTTAATTAAGCCTTCATTAGTGACTCTGTAATTAAGTTCTGAGAGTTAATTTCACTCATCTAATTATGTCTTATAGTCTGATACTCTTTTATGTTGTTTCCAGGTCTGTAGAGATGATAATAGTTAAGATATGCTGCCTTGGTAACCATTCGAAACTCTATTCCATATCTAACTTCATAAGTGTGTTTATCGAAGAAGCAACATCACATTATCTTTAATATGGATTGTGTAATCTCGCTTCTAGCACTGTGTATGTGTTCAGAATTAGTAACTAACTATGGCATTTTTTAGATAGCTACCTATTTAGATGGAACAAAGATTTGAATTGGAATCCATATAGAACACATTTGAATATCCGCCTTGTGCAATGTTCGTTTACACAAGCGAATTAAGGTTTTTTATTCTTCCGCCAAACTGTCATAACAGCTTCTCACAACTGGCAAAAGGCTATTAACGCCATGATATGGACCTAAATGAGGGACTCTGGCCATATGGTAATTTGAACCACTACCAATTTGTTACTGGATCTGTCTCTTTTCTATTAACAAGAGGTATTTCCTAATGTCTTGGTTCAATGATTCACTTTTCAGTTTCGTGGCTGTGACATGTCTTTCCTTGCCACTACATATAAACTCGCTTTCTGAGTGCCAATTTTTGTATTGTTGGCTACTTGGCTTTCCTAAGCAGAGAAAATACAATACAAGGACTGCACTACTGTTAGCTTTTCAGAGCACTTTTCAATACGAAAAATAAACTTAGGACTGTTAATACTCCCATCTCTGTCATTAGCTCTTCTATCATTTGATTGGCAGTAACAGTATGGGGTTTTAATCCACGGTCTTAACGTCGCCTTTATGGTTAGCTGGCAACCCTCTGTTCTTGACATTGTTTTGACTTGGATTTTTTGCTTCTTGACATAGGACATTATCATTGTTTGTTTTTTGTTTCAGATAACTTATCAATAGCTTTAAGCATCATTTATTGATTTAGCTAAACTGAACATCTGATGTAGCATATACTTTAAGGATCAGTTCTCTTCATCTCTAGGCATGTACTTCCTTCTCATTCAGTCTTCCGTTTGAAGTTGCAGATTAATTTTAGCGCGTTTTCGTCTACTCTATATCCCAAGCGGTCTTCAAATCTGAGGTACCAGTCTTAGTAGCCGTTTCAGATATTATTTTATTCATTCTTCTGTTACATTATGCCTTGAAAACTCATTTATTAAATCGTTTCCCACTAAATTTATATTGTTGTCTATGTGAGAAAGACAGCTAACATGACGAACATGTTTCAAATGGAATATCCACGCAATCTTTTCCTGGCATATAGATATCTACAAGCCTCCTTTTGCCACGGACTTCTGAACATTCAATGGTTGTCTTTGCTACTTCGAATAGTCACATAAGTAGTATCTCATGAGCTTTTCATCTGGGAAAAGAGCTTATTGACTTTGTGCTAAATGAAACAGTTGATAAAAGAGCATTAGTTTCATTACTGGAGTTGTGATCTTTTTGGAGCTGCATGCTTCAGTTAGTGAAAAAGCCTCTTTTGATGTAACGCCTATGTCGGAATCTCTCTTTAAATCCCTTGAGTTATCTCTATAACCAACTAATTGACCAATTTGTTTCCATGAACAATCGGTTATACAAATTAATCTAAAAATGAATTTAATCCTACTCATATGTAAGTCTTGCCATTGTACACCACTTTACCATTTGCTCTGTTGAAATTCCCTTTTGCGTTGTATTAGAGCTACACGGTGAAATTAAAAGGAAGTCAGCTGATTGTAGTTTATTTGATTGCTACTCTCATGCCTTTATTTCCACTTTGTGATGAGGTGTTTTAATTTCCATTCCTTTTGGGGCTCTTGTTTCACATCTCCATGGGCATTGATCATGACTCTGGGATTAGAATGTGGGTTTCACACAGAACTGACTATGACTATGAGATAACTCTTGCTTTATCCATTACTCCTGAATTAGTGTTTAGACCAAAAAAGATACATGGCCTCATTCATTGTTTTCTAGAGGTGATTCTACCATGACTAGGTTTACTTACTGTTGCGACTCTCTGTCACTTCTATTCAGTTACTTATTTTGATGTTATACTCCTAAACCATTCGTTTTAAATCATTGATTTTGTTAAATCATACGTTGTTCTCTATAATTGTGAATAGGAGTACTTAGAATTTACGTTATGATAATAATGAAGCGTTACTTCATATCAAGTGTTGCATTGCGAGATCGAAAGGAACAGTTTGATTTTGTTAGTCCTTCATCTCATGTTCTCTTGATTTGAATTTTAGTCAAACACAAACATGTATAGGAATTCGGTGCCTCAACAGCCAAGTACACTAATATCTGTATAGTTACTTTTGTGAAATTACATAGTGCGGATAACTGGTAGCCTGGTAGGAGTTGGCAATTTTCCTGGTGATGATTTTAGGGCGATGTTCGAAGTGTGTAAGCGGGCCAACACTGTGTTACCATCGAGAACTTTTCCCACAGAGTTACACTCAAAGTTGGCTTAGGTTAAACCTCGGTCTCTCAGTGAGCTTCGTCTTTTCACTCCTGTTCATGACTATTCTCCTTTCATCTCTGCAAAAGTACATGGTGAACTTGGCTTTAAAAGTACATGATGTTGATATTGTGGCCTGGCTCTGCTGCATAGTTCAAGTCTCCATATTTGAGTTTTCTAATTTCAGAAATTTTCTGTGGTGTTATTTTTAATTGGGTACTGAATATATACAGTTTTGTTAACACTTTTAGGAACTACAGAAAAGATTACTCAACAGAAATTACATTGTTCACACGGATGCAACTATTTACCAACTTGGAGGTAAGAACAACCAGGTACTTATATATGAACTTTAATTTGAGTTTGCCGATTTCTAAGTTGCTTTTCACTGTGATAATTTGTGCATCCCAGCCTAAGATATTTATTGACTCAGCATTGGAATTTTGAGGATTCAGGAAATACTTCTTATGGGTGGCAAGGTTTGCCTCTGAGCACAATGAAAACGGTTGAAAATCCTATATCGTTACAATGATGGCCTATTGAATATAAATACCAAGCTGGTAAAGAAGTTTATCTGGAAGGATTTTGAGTGCCAGAGGCTCAAGATCCGAGTGATGAAGCTGATGGAGAAAGAGCGGAAGGGGATAAAAACTCTCATTTATGCGAAAGTCGAGGACTATAAACCAATATGACTTTAACAAGGTAGGAAAACAAAACTTTTGGGATAGATGACAACAGCAGTTACTCTGCCCCACTTTTGCGTCATTGTGAATCGAATAGAATTTGAATCTAATTTTAGATTTTGTATAGAGGAGCAAAGTATTCTGTGAAGCGGTAAAACTTGATGAATGTTCTTCAGTATTCTTCTGATTCGGTGGACGTCTATGTTACATGTGGATTCTCGTGTTTCGATTCATTGATATTCTGTGAACTTTGTAAGCTATTATGATGGGAAGGACTCCCATAGGAACATTGATTCCACAGTATAAATTTGGCTTCTATAGTTTGGTTTATTTGTTCTTTTCTGTTAACAAACCAGTCGTTACATTTCCAAAAGTGTACAAGTCGTTGTTATGCTACCACAATTTTGCTAGTTTGGTCGTATTATATCGATACTCTTCCCACAATTCATCGGATAAGGTTCATCAAATATGTCTGAAATGTTGTCGCTATCTTGAAATTGTTGTTCCTCCTCTGAATTCTCTATGTTTTGTGCGCCGACTGGTGAAGAGTAATGACCTGAGAGTACGAGTCATGCACTAGTTGTAGATAAAAGGAGGAATAGCCTATCCACCTATCTCCTTTCCTCGTGTGGACGCCACCTAAACCTCCCCCACCAAGTCCAACTTCACAGAGATGTTCTTGAAACTCAAAACACCCCTTCAGTCATCTCTGATTTCCCATCTCTCTCTCTCCAACTAATCACCGGTAGAGGTTTCGGCCTTCCCACGATCAACAACACCGACTTCTCCAGCACTACGATTCAGTGCCGTCCAAAGTCCATACCCTCACTCTCTTTCAAACTTAAGTTTTCCCCTTTTGGACTCTGTGAGTGGCCCTCACAAAGCAACCAAGACTCAGTGCACCCATACGTAATTTCTTTAATTAGGAGATTATTAACAGTTAGAACATCAATCCAACCAAACATCTCCAGAGGAATAGAGAAACCAATTTGCTAGTCCATATAAGCTCAAAAATGTGCTCAATCTATTGAAGGTAGATCGTTTGAAAGAGTCATGGAATAATCCTACAACATGGGTGTTTGCCCCAGCCTTTTCTCATTTAAAACATCCACTTTACCGAACAAAGGCAGAATCCCTTGTGTGTGTGTGTTTTTTTTTTTTTTTTGAACCTCTCCTCCCTTGTGTTCTAATCAGTATATTGTTTCAAAGTAAATGCTACTTATTCCAATGTCAAACATCTATCACAAATTTATGTCAATAACTTCATATCTAGAGTGAAAGATGTTGATAGGAAGTATAGAGTTCGGCAGTGCATAAGATTCTAAACACTTAACAATTCATGAAACTGAGAATGTCAAGACCACTCACCTCATGCTCAATAGCTTCACCGATTTGACTGGCAGCTTGAACCACTCTAGCTTCGCCATTTCCTCCTCCGCTCATCAACAAGCCCATCAATTTGTGCATCGTAATAACCGCCATCATATCCGGTGGCAACTGATCGAACTGCGGTGCATAAGTCGGTTTGTACCTCGCATCCTTGCACATATCCTGTTCTGCTGCAATTGCATTCCTCAGAGGCTCAAACCAACCGAGGAACAAAGTCTTCATGTAGGGCAAATTAGGCGCAAGCTTCTGCTCACACATGTCAGTCAACAGTTCTTGGTACTCCTTGGCTGCCTCATGCCATGCTTCTGTTTCTATCTTCACTTGTCTCCTCCGAAGCATGGTGTACTTCCCTTGAGCCATCCCACCAAACGATTTCTGCTGCTTTCCTCGTCTCTGTGCACTAGATTCAGCTTCAACTACTCTTTCCAATTCCTCAATCAGTTCCTGGACTTCATCGCTGTCTTCTTCTTCCTCAGTTGAAACAATGGCTTCTGCAGCACTTCCAAAGTATCTTGAAAACCCAAAATTGTTGCCGGAATATGAGGAATTAAGCATACCCATCTGGTCATTCCTTCCAAATCCGCCGATTTTAGTAGAAGTCGCTACTGGGTTGGAGAAATTCGAGCGAATTAGGGGCTCCTGATGCTGGGTTTTCCCGTAAAGAATCGAATCATGCAGAAGCGAGGTTGAAGGAGATAGACATGAATAGGAATCAGCCGTGAGTCTGAGCTGCTTCAACGAAGCCTGTCTAGATAAATTTCTCCACATCGGAGGGATACAATGTCAATAGCAGATTGAGGTCTGATCAAATTGGGGTCAATGAAATAGAGAACTCAGGGTGAAAATGTAAGAGAAGTGAAGCGAAATTAGTGAAAGAGAGAGAGATCAAAGTGAGGGAGACGGCGAGAAAAGAGGGGAGCAGTAGCCTGCGTCGTGGGTAGCCGCCATAAACCCTCCTTAAACCTAAGTCTCTTCTCTCAGTGTGTGATCACACGTTGCACGAATAGTTGCCAGAAGTTAGCGACCCGATGGGTTTTCGGATCTTCACAGAGGACTAGCCCAACACATCGGAGGCAAAGTTGCTAAAATGATTTTTTTCTAGGTTAATAGGAAGGCTAATAGAGTTGCTAATTGGTTAGTTACAAAACGTACAGAGGAGGATATAAATTGGAGATGGGTAGAAGTTCCTCTAATTCATCTAAAAAAATTGCTTTGTATAGATCTTGCAGCTTCAGTCTAATGAAATTTATCTTTGGTGCGGAAAAAAAATGAAATGGGGTAGGAAAAAGATCCAAACTCATTGCTTGGTGAAAGAAGTGTAAGGGATAGCTTATTTACGGGCAATCAATTTATCACTATGTGCATGTATGGGAACCACGGTTGTAGGCCTGTCAATGGGTCGGTTCGGACCCAGAACCGACCCGACCCAGAAGCATTTTGACCCAGAACCGTGGAACCAGATCCGGGTTCGGACCCAATGGATCCAGAACCGATGGGCTTCGATTGAGTCGGTCCGGGTTTGAACCGGATACCCACCGGTCGACCCATGACCCATGATTCCTTTTTTGTTGTTGCAAATTTCCTGAACCCAACACTTTACCATTTCTCTCAGCCTTACCTAAACGACCTTGCTCTCTGGCTCTGCCCCTCAATTTTAGGAATTGAACGTTAACCTCCATTCTTTGTCCTCAAATTTCGAACATGATCAACTTTCTCTCTCCTCCTCATTAATTTTCTCTGATCATAAATCTCATTTTAGAAAATTTGATGGGTTCTTAATTAGCTATCTCTCTCTACATATTAGTTTCTCTCCTTATATCTCTTTCTCTCTCTCTCTCTTCCCCTTATCTTCTCGATCTCTTTCTAGCCCTATCTGTGTCCCTTGATTCTCTCTCTCTCTCGTAATCTTCTTAATCTTTTTATCGGTTAGTATCTCTTTGTTTCTTCCTATCCCTCTCCTAATCTTCTAGACTTTGCTCTCCCTCTCTCTTTCTCACTACTGAAAAAAAAAAAAAAAAAAAAAAAAGATGGCAAAAATATACTAAATTTTGTGCGGCAAGAGTGTTTATCGCCTTTACTAACACCATAAACGGCGATAATTAATATTCTCTCTTAAGATGGTCTTATACGGCGACAAACAGTATCCCTGTATATAGTTTAGCAAAAGCGGCAAGTGTTTTAACAAAAACGACGAGAAAATGTATCTCCGTTAATACTTTTATCATATTTTTTTACTAAGGGCGTCATATTATTATCTCGGTAAATAATATTCAACAGAAACGGCGAGAGTAGATTAACGCGTTAGTAACAGTCTTATCAGACGAGATTTCTCGCCGTATATTATCTTTTACACGTGTCACACTATGCCCAAATTGTTTAATTTGTCCGCCATATTTTGGGGCAAAAATTTACATACCCCGCACGAGTGAAGAGAAAGAAACCTAGGTCTAAAGAGAAGAGAGAGATGGATCTAAGAAGACGTTCAATCAGTTTCAGCTTCTGGGTCTCGCGAGCGAAGAGAAATTTATGGGTTTGCTCAAGTACGACTTCTAGTTTCTCGAGCTTCAGGTAGTCGATTGTCTGAGTGGCGTTGATTTCATGACACAAAGTCTAGGTTTTGGGAGCTTCAGGTAACTCTCTTCTTAGCGATTTTAGTTTCTTATCTTGAAATTGCTTGAAATTGGTAATCGATTGTTCAATTGATTAATTCACATAAGCGTGACTGAAACCCTTGGTTTTGTTCAAGTCTTTGTTAAGTAGTTCCTCAATCCTTCTTCTCTTGTCAATAGAAGCCCTAGCTCGTATGATTCTTTTTATGTCAATAGTTGCTCAATTTCAGCAATCAAGGAGACCTCAGTGTACGCGTCCATTAATTCATGTGAAAACATTTAGTTACAAATGTATCCATTCTTGTTTGTCTATCTCTATATCTCATACCAGTGGCTTAATTTAGTTTCTTTTCACTCTAGCCTTTGTTAGTTTGGATGATGACAAACATCTGAGTGTTCCTGTACTCACATTAATCTTGAATCTAGGAGATTGTGCTTTCCTTTGTATGACAGAGCGTGAAATATTTGCACGAGTTGTTGGTCTACCACTTCTGCAGATCACCATCTTCATCATATTAATAAAGCAAAGATACATCAAACCGCGAGGATAGTCTAGAAGAAATAACAACCTACCACACAAAGCCTGTACGGAAACTACATAAACAAACACAAAAAGACTAAACCAAGACTAGCCAACAAGCCACATAGAACATGCTTCAGCCAACCCAAAAAGACAACCAACGTTTGAAGCAAGCTAATAAAAGAACTAAGCACGATAACTAAACGGGAAACATCAACTAAACCATGACTAAACCAAGACTAATCCAAGATGATGGGAATGATAGCAGAAAGCAACTGATATTTGCAAACTTGAGGGGAGGCCTGAGCATCAATACCAAAAACAGCAGAAGATCCAGAACCAACTTGGGCATCCAAAGAACCAACAGGAGCAGGAAGGGCCAAAAGAACATCAGAGGAGGCAGGAGTGTCTTCCACATGAGGGAGCATTGCTAAGGCAATAGCATCAAAAACTGGAACCATGTGATCAACTCATGATACTATATGAGGTGTAGAAAAACCCTTGTTTCTTGATTAGCTTTCTGAATTTAGGGAGTTGAACCTTTTTCCAAGATTTGGCGTTAGAGACTTTGGCCTTCCTTTTACTCTTTCCACCATATTAAATCTGACTCTTCTTCGTGCTTTTGCCTTTTTCTCTCTTTCTTTTCACTTTCTTATCAGTGGGAGGCGAAACAGATGGCGAAACAGAGTTCATAACCCGATCAATTTCCTACATATCTTCAATTCTCTGGTTTATTTCTCCCTCTGCTTCAGTGGTGATGGAGGGAGCAAAGTCAGGGGAATTCATCACAAAACTTGGCTGACAAATTTTTTTGAAAGTGGTGGGAAGTTGCCTCATATTAGCGGTGGAGGGTAGAACCGAAAGAGAAGGCGATTGTGTGTGGATATGTGGCAAAAGAGAACTGAAAGTAAGGGGCTTTAAAAGTGTTGATCCTCAGTAACAGTCGCAATTGGTAGATTAAAGAATCATTAATGGAAGAGGTGAGAGGACGGCTCATGCATCTGTGAAGCCAAAGGGACTACAGGGTGAGAATAAAACTGTTATTGTTCCACAAGAGGCGTCAAGGAAGCAGTTACAGATGCATGCAACCATTCTGAACACTGAACCAAACCTTAAAAATTCAATGTTGAAGTGGATGGGTTAGGGTTTTGAGACATTACAAAATTAGTGTAGATTTTATACCAAAAATTGAAGTTTTGTCTAACAAACCTGATCTTTTCTTTCCTTTATGGCAATGCAATTTCACTGGTTTTTTTATCCCTAGACAACTAGTTTGCTCTGTTCACAACTAGTTCTCTAAGGTCTAGACTCTAGAGCCAACTTCCAGTTTGAAAGAACTAAATTGGTGTATACTTTTCCTTATAAGTCAGTAGCTAAATGTGTGTATTTTAAACCTTTCTCCTGATTTGGTTTGTAAATATTACCAAGTTTTTCGAAATGTGGATGATGAGCTATTCTATTTTTGTATCTTGATTAGTTAAATAATAGGATTCATTATATTCCATTTTTGTATCTTGATATAAGTACTTGTGTCAATTTCCCTGATTTGTACTTCCTCTTCTTATGCTATATGTAGAAAATTTCGGTGCATCGCGTGAATTTGAAGCCGGAGCGCGTGAATTCGAACCTGTTTTGACGCATCTTACTTATGGATACATGGGTAATTAGCTAGCTAGAGATAGATCTCTTATTTTGCTATTTCAAACTAGCTAGTTTTTTTGTCGCAGTGTATAGTTATTTTGTGTACGTCTACTTGAAGTGTAAATGTGAGGAATAATTTTTCACAACGTATTGGTCTATTGCTAAGTAGCAATTAATTAACATTATAAATTTGGGATATTTACTTAAATTGTACATTAAATGGTTGCGTTATGGATTTATACAGTTTGAAATCCGTTAACTGTAACATTTGTGTATTTAGTCAATGTGTTCATACTTTTAAGTGTCGTGGTGCTTGAAATAAGGTCGTGCTAGTGTTGTTATGTCTGAAATATGTCTAGGTCATTGTAGAAAAACTGATTTGATGTGGTTGTGCCTCAAATAAGGCTGCAAGTTATGGATTAATTCAGATTGGTTGCTGGGTTGAACTAAAAAACGACAAGAGTACAATTCTTACTGTTATTAATAAGTGCAAGTACGACAAGAGAAAACAACTAGCCGTAAAAGAGTGTCATCAAATAGGGAAATAATCTTACCAAAACCGGAAAATGTTATTGCCACAAAAGTCTCTTTGAAAACAACGTGAAGAAGGTCTTGTCGCGTAAGAACCTAACATATACTGCAACTCCACTCACAGTTTTTGCTACATCATAAACGACAATAGTGTGTCTCTCGCAGTTAGAGGTTTAAACATCGATAGTTCTTATTCCCGCATGGCATAAACGTCAAAATACCTCGCGGCTGAGCCAAATTCGCTGTTTTTGCCTTTCACAACGAGAAAACCCTCATAAACAGCGAATTGTCGTCGTTTTTTTGGTATGTTTCAGTAGTGTCTCTTCTTCTTCTTCTTCTCTCCCAGATACGGACGAGCAGAGTTACGTTAACGAATGTTCACATCCTAGCCACAGAAAGAGCAAGCAATTTCTAGAGAGAGATGGTGGGTTAGTTTTCTTTTATGTTTACCTGGAAAATTGAATTTTTTTTGGGTTTGGATTTATGTGGTGTAATACTCTAATCATCTTCTTCTTCAAGCTTCGAAACTCGGTGGAGAAGTGTTGGGCTACAAACCCGCCATTGTACTGTTATTTACTTCAGTCAATAGTTTTTGGTCACGAGCCTGAAATGGTTTATGGTTTTGGACCCGCCAGTTACTGTTCCGTCGATTCTATGCCCATTATATTGGTTCTTTAATTTCGTGGGTCGGTTCTGGTTCTGGTTCAAAATTAATCTGTTCGGGTTAGGCCTGAAGTGGGTTTACCTAGAACCGACTAATTGCAAGGCCTACACGGTTTTAATCAGTTTTCTGATTAAAATCGATCCTCTTAATTTAATTATGTTTGATACGATAGAAAATTGTAACAAAAAATCTGCATATTATAAGTGAGTGCATATAAGAAACTATTGATTTCTATATACTAAAGAAGTATGGGGATTTTCTGTCATAGAGAGCCATGTGTTTAGTTTTGGACCGTTGGATTAATTGGATAATGGGCTTTGGATCTTCAAATATTCTCAACTTTTTTTTTTACTTGACATTTTTTGCCCTACTACTACTAAAATATTCTCTATCTCTCTCTCCTCTCTTATATTCCCTTCTCTCCTCCCCTATCAACAACATTGTAGTTTTTTCTTTTAATCTGACATGGTTGCAATTTCTTCTGGACCGCTAAAGTTCGTTATTTTATGTGTTAATCATAGTTTTATAAAATAAATAAACACTTCAACACCCATCAATTGTCTTTTTGCATGCGATATACTCCAACAAATTGTTGTAGTCCCAATGGGAGGGGTCATCCCCAAGTGGTTCTTTAAATGTCTAATGGATCAAATTAACAATCTACAACTTCAATTCATACCAAACATATTTTAATTTTAGTTAAACTGAATTATTCACCCAGAATTATTTCAGCCGATTTTTCAGACTTTCAGCTGATACCAAACAAATCAAATGTGGGATTATGTATACTTGAGGATACGAGCCTACCGGGTATTAGTAGTGTTGCACTTGGGGTAGGGTATAAAGTTCAAGATGCCGTATAAAGTTCAAGATGCCCTTATTTTTAGTTATAGTATTCTCTGTTCTCTTTGATGATGAGAGTAATTTGGTCAATATCATTGATTACTCCCACTCAATACTACAAATATCGAATTTATATCAACTATATCAATATTAACTAAATGACTACAAATCTCATCACTATTAATATTAACACTATAAATCCCTTACATCTAAATTAAAAAACATATGAGCCCCAAGCGTTGGTCCGTGTTGGACATATATATACTTTTAAACATTCGGCATTGAGGCCCGTAAATTAGATGCCAATACAGGTGTGGCCCAAATTGGAGCCTGGAGGGCTTTAGAAAGTCCAGGGACCAACAAGTTTCAGAATATAAAGGATGTGTTGACCTTAAATTGGGTTGAAATTCAGTAGAGGTGTCAAACATGAAGGTAGGGTGGTTTGAACCTGTCTATAAATGAGTTTATTTATAAATGAGTCACACCTGCTCTAGCAATTAGACATTTGAGTGTTCTTGGGTGTGTCATAAATGGGTAGGTATAACACGTTAACCCATTAATAACTCATTCTCAACCCTATTACTAGTAAATGAAATTTCTACATCTGAATGCACGAGAATAGTAATGGAAACAGTGCGGGGTCGGATAGCACCACCAATTCATCTTTCCGAATTCCATCAAATTCGTACAAAACATAACCACGAGAACTTCCTAAATTGGTGTAACATTTAGCTATTTGTTAAACCTGAAAATCCTCACTTAATTTTTCAAATTTCCTCATAAAACGAGTACTATCTACTTTCTAGACATAGAAACATATCAAATGAATGAAGTTCTTCCTTACAAATTATACTAGAGGACTACACTAATCTAGAGAAAATATTACAAACATAGGCTTGTGCAAAGACTTCTCAGTAACTAATGTTGATCTTGTGGTGTAGCTCATCGAAGGAGGTGGTGGTTGCTAACTATCTGCAAAACAGCTGAGCAAAGAGAAAAATGATTTAGGCCATGCTTTAGTTAGTCCTCACGAGGAATTAATGTTACTAAACACACGACTCACTTACTCTTGAACTCCCTGGTTCTGATACAATTCATATCAAATATTTTATGAGTAATTTTAAATATCAAAATGTCACAAATAACATAGATGGAGTATGTACATAACTATACATAACATTAATATGATCATATGATCTTGTTGGGTTTTTGGTATGAAAGACAACGGATAAAATAATAATTTTTTGTCTAAAGCTCACCACACATTCAAAGTGAATAAGCGTAATATGATGATTAGAAGTTCACCTCAATCGCACTAATTGGTAAAGATCACAACGATGAAGATTGTGTCTCCTATATGGTACACATGCGAACGATCTGTAATGGACTTCCACTACATCAATGCTAGCCTGTTGGAGGAAGGAGGATGACTTTGTATCAGGAAATATGCTGGAGTAGGACGAAAGTGACTACTCGAATCTCTTTGTTTGCCAAAACTCTAGATACTTTGTGTCGTATACGAATAGTGCTGAATGCATGAACCCTAGCTATGGGTTTCAATGGTGTATATAGATACAAGAGAAAATCAGAAATTTCTTTTAATCCTAACATTTATGGTTAGTTTACACTTAAGTTCAATATCTAATTTTACTCTTTAGTTCAATTAGTGAGAAATTAGTTACAGTTCTCTATGTTCTTGTATGTGACCATGTAGGTTCTTAATTATGTTGGCACTAATAGTTAGATCACATTCACTAATTACAAATGCAACGCAGAATCTAGCAATACATAAGTGCTTCCCAAGTAATAAGAATGCTAGTGATATGACGAACCTGTATTACCAATGTTAGTGTGTCATATAATCCTTTTGTCCATGTATCTTGATTAGACACAAGGCATGGAGACTCACCGTTGTATATTCTCTATCATATCTCGATTCTCTGAGTATACTTAGATTAATAAATGACATCAATATCTCATATTGATTCATTTGAGCACTGTTGGTTTGTTAAATATCGCTAAGAGAAATTAAATAAGTACAACAAAACTAAGCAAAAAATAATGTTTCGAATTATCAAGTGGAGAAAAGGTCTAGAGCCCCTCGTGGGCGCGCTAGACTTGTTTATGTTGTTCGAATGTTGTTTCGACGTTTCTAACAATTACTTGAGACTTATTCAAACCTAACCAGAGTATGAATAATTAGTGAACGGTCTCAATCCTCGCTATGACAATTACTAGTTAATCCAAATTCGCCGCGACCAACTAACTTCTAGCCTAACTTTGCTGATTAACACATGTTTCTCCTCAATATTTTAGGTCTCCCGACACCTAATCTACAACTTATTAATGTGCATGTTATCTCCTTGTCCACGGGGTTGTCAATTTTGAAGAATCACTAACGCGTGCGGGGTTAACCTAAGGGCAAGATTGCTAAACAAAATATTCTTCAACATAAAAAGATCTCAATAACAGTTAATCGAATTCTTAAATCAGTTTGAACATCATCATGTAAATAGATCAAGGCACCCAAATCAGGGAAAATCCAGAAAGTGTTATCCATGCATAATCAAATGAACCATATCAGTAATAATAAAAATCATTGTAAGTGAAATAGAGTTCGTAAAGAAATGAGGAATAGGAGACAAACTATCACTACTCTGGGTGGAATCCAAGATAAGCTCTTCGATCTTCAGCTACGTCACGACTTCGATCTTCAATCTCATAAAACAGTTATCTTCTTTACTCCAAGTAGTAGATGAATGAGTTGAAGCCCAGTTTTATTACCCAAAGCAACATACATAAATAAACTAGAGAGAAGTATACAAAAATTAAAAAACAACCCAAAAAATGCGCCTCTTGTGTCGCTTCTCACCGCGTCAGCAACATCCCTTGCCACGGTAGGGGTATTTTCTGTTGCGGTTGATAACCCAATAAGGATTTATTCTCGGAGGTATTCTTAGACCAAATTGAGCTTAAATCACATGAGTTATGCCGAAAAAGATATCCACTTTAACCTTGTTATGATATGATTATGATGCTATGCTTAGATGATGAAATATGAGTACATTTCCTGCTATTGTACGTTTAGTTAGATATGATCTCGGGTGTTGTTATTGTGATGTGCGGGGAACATGCTCGAAGCATTGGGAATAGTGTTTATTAAATTCTTGTTTCAAAGCTTTGAAACTGGTTTCAAAGCTTTGAAAATCTTCAGAGGAAAAGTACGACCTGGGGGGGAGTTTGTCTCCTGATTTCAAACTATGCCTTATTGTGTGATGAAAGAAAAATATATTATGTTACTTTCTTAAGTTGTGTTTTTCTGGAAAATTTTCTTAAAAGTCTTCAATGTTAGATTTTTTTCTAACTTTGATCTTTAGGAAACAACCATAGTTCAAAGCTTTGAAAATGTTCAGAGTTCTTAGCCTATGTTCCTGAATGCAGGAATGCCAAAGAGGTCACTAAAGCTTAGCCAATTTTATTGGATTTGATCAGGACTTGTCTTAAGCTTGCAGGTGTAGATTGTGCTAAAATTCAGTGGACAAAATCAAGATCCTATCCGTTGGAATAGAGCTATTGAGAGCCAATAATCAGTTGAGGATTTTTAGGGATTCTTATTGCAACAAAGTTTGTGACTGTTGCAACAAGACTTTAAATTCAAAGAGAACTGAAGCCTAAGTGACACAAATACAGAGACAGAGTGACACATTGGGACTCATAGAAACACGTTGAGATTGAGAAAACATCAAGTAAGGAAATCAATTCAACATTCAATCCACTCCAAACTCAGAAGAACAGTTCCAAGCTTTCATAGCTTCACTATCTTCTCAATGTTCTTCTAATTGTGCTTAAACCGTTTTGTTCATTAAGATTTTTAAATCTTCGTTATTTATGTTCTAGTTGAGTTGTTCAAGTGGAACAACAGAGAGTCTTATTGTATCAAGTAGTTGAGGCTGTACTAGATAGGTTAGCAGAGACCCACATGCTGGTATAAGAGTAATGCAATTATCTTAGGCCTGATATCTAGGGCTTAGCTAGTATTACATAAGAATTTATTAAAATCCTAGAGGGATTAGATTCCTCAGGAGGAGATTAGGCCTTTTGGAGTCCGAACTTCAGAACAAATACTTGTGTCATGTTCATTTCATTTCAGTACTTTACTTGCTTACAAAACTGTTTCGACACATGGCAAGTTCAAAGCTTTGAAAAGACTTTCAAAGCCTTGAGAACTTTTAGAGGCTTTCAAAACTGTTCGTTTCAGTTCAAAGCTTTGAAACTGGTTTAGAGCTTTGAGAATCTTCAAAACCTCTCTGTTTATATTTAAAAAACACTGTTTTAGCAAAAGTTTCCATACTATTTTCAACCCCCTTTCTAGATTATATTTAATCCTGTATTATTACCTACTTACACACTTGAATTGGTATCAGAGCTTGTATCACTATACAAAGCTTACATGTGATCATGAGTGATGTAGGTGAATGTGGTTTCTCACATGAAAGATTAGCAAACAGACTTCTTCTATTTTGTGGAGATAACTTTGTGCACTGGAGATCTCTGATGAAGATGTTCATCATATATCAATAAACGGATTTGTGGTCTATCATTTAGAATGGACCTCATACTATCTATACAGAAAGAGAGGGGATTGAAATTCCTAAAATTGAAGACTCTATTTCTCCTATTGAATTAAGTTTCTAAGAATTATAGACCAATGAATTTACTGTATTATGCTTTGAATGCAGATGAGTTTAACAAGATGCAAGAGTGCAAAGGAAATATGGACAAATTGGTGGTGACATTTGAAGTAACCATCCAAGTCAAGCAGCCAAAGATAAACATTTTCCTGATGCAATATGAGCTATTCAAGATGAATGCTGATGAGTCAATCAATGATATGTTTAAGAGGAACATAATCAACAACCTGAAGTCTTTGGGAAAATCATTCTCAAATGAAGAGAAAGTCATGAAGATACTAAGAAGTCTTCAAAAAGCCAAATGGAAACCAAAAAATAGTAATTGAAGAGGCTTAAGATTTATGTACTCTTCAGCTGGATGACTCGCAGGGAAAACTCCTCACTCATGAAATTTGCATGACTGAAGTAGATGGAGAACTTTATGAAATTGTCAAGAACCTGGCACTCAAAGATAAAGATAGCGAGTAGATTCAAAGTCTTCAAAGGAGGAAGACAATGAAGATCATTTTGCATTAATTTCCAAAGCCTTGACCAGAATTCTCAAGATGAAGAAAAACTTTGGAAACAAGGACTATAGCAAAGAAAGATCTAGATCATCAAGCAGCAAGGACTACAAAGGTACGTCATCCTCCTATTCACATAAACCTAAATGATTAAACTATTTTGAGTGTGGTGATGCAGATCATTTAGTCAGGGATTGTCCTCATAAGAAGAACAAACATTATCCAAAGAAAGACAATGACGAAAGAAAGAAAGACATGGTTGCTTCTTGGAGTGATTCTGATTCCACAAGTGATTCACATTCAGAAGAGGATCAAGCGAACTTGTGTCTTATGGCTGAGCATGATGAGAAGGAAAGGTCACACAAATACATTAAGGTAATAATGAAAAATCTAATATCTAGTTCTACTAATGTATTTTATGAGATTTTGAAAATCATGCTTATGAATGAAGAGAGTTTCATAAATGAAATAATTTCTTTGAAGGTAAATGTTCATGAGCAAGAAAAAACAAACCTGGATTTGGTATGAAAAAACAAAACTATTGAAGTTTCTCAGGCGAAATCTGACAGAGATTTAAAAGCCTTGGAAACCACTTTCATGACCTTGAAAATTCAGGTCAGATAAGTTGTATGAAAAATTTAAATGATAACTTTATTACTCTAAAACATCAACATGATGAATTAGAGGAACAAAAGATTCTACTAACTGAGAAAATTGAATGATCAAAGATAGTTAAGTCACAATTTGCTAGATCAGAACACACCATTGACTTGATTCTTGGAGGAAGTTCACACTCAGTTTAAAAATATGGTATTGGATACAATTCAAATTTTACTAGAAAGAACAATATCATTTTTGTGAAAGCTAGTAGTAAACATTCTCCTAAATGCTTTTATTGTGGTAAACTTGGTCATGTTAAAGTGACATGTCCCTTTAGAAGAACATCATCTCACATTATTTGGTATACATTTCCTTTTCATCTTAAGGGACATGTAAGAAAAATTTAGGTTCCAATAGAATCAGACCTCCTAATATGGTTGATCTTGAATATGATTCCAAATATAACACATGATCTATAAGTTTGGTAAGGCATTGACTGGTATATGCAGTCGTCACCAAGAACAAAGATCAAAAGTGAATTATGGACACTAGTTGTTCCAGACACATGAGTGGTAAGAGTTCTTTGTTTCTGAACTGGAAGAACTAAGTGGAGGAACAATCACACTTAGTGACAAAGGAAAGTGCAATATTATTGGCCTTGGTAAAGTTGATAATGAACCTCCATGTTCTATTTCTCATGTTTATTTAGTTGATGGTTTAAAATTTAATCTGCTTAGTGTTTCTCAACTTTGTGACAAAGGCAACAAGGTAATATTTGACAAAGAGAAATGTGTGGTGCAAGATGAGAAATCTGGTGATTGCATCCTCTCAGCTACTAGGTCAAACAATGTCTATTCTTTGAATACTAACAATGTTGCATGAAAAAGTATGAAATATCTTAAATTTTTAAAATATTATTCAAAGCTTTGGCATAGGAAGCTTGGATATATTAGCATGCATACTCTGAACAAACTGGTATATAAGGACTTAGTCAAAGGATTGCCATCCATAAAATTCAAGGATGAAGAGGTATGCAAAGCTTGGGCTCAAGGTAAGCAGACAAGTAGCTATTTTAAGCCAAAGAACTTTGTAAGTACTGCTAGACCTATTAAGCTGCTTCATATGGACTTGTGTTGTCTTATGAGAGTCAAAACTACAAAGGGTTAGAAATACATGCTAGTTTTTATTGATGCATTTTTTAGATTTACTTGAGTCATGTTTCTAAGGGAAAAGTCTGAAGCCCTGTCTGAATTTTCAACCCTTTTTTAAGAGTTACAAACTTCAAAAAACCTGTCTATTGCTTCAATTGGGAGTGATCATGGTAGATAATTTGATCAACTAGAGTTTGATTTGTTCTATACAAAGCATGGGATTTCTCACAATTTTTCAGCTCCAATAACTCCTCAACATAATGGGGTAGTGGAAAGGAAAAACAGAACCCTTGAGGACATGTCTAGGACAGTGCTTTTTTGAAAAACAATTTGCCAAAGTCTTTCTGGGTAGAAGTGTAGGGTTTTGATGCAGGTTACGCAGCGGAATAACAAAAATTTAATCCTGATGAAACCCCTCCAAGGATCACATGCAAGCAATCATAACATGATTAGAGTAGAACATGTGTACCTTAGTTTGTGTGATCACTACGAAGAATTGTATCTTCGTCTCTACGAGTATCCACACCTTGGATCTTTGAATAGAATCCTTCTCCACGTGTAGTGCTAGCAACGGAAGAAGGATGGAAGGGATCACGTAAAACGAAGCACCAAGCCATGCCTAGGAAGGCCGACGACAAGGAGGGGGCGCACGGGTTGGGGCCGAGCCTCTTCCTTGCCTCTCTCTCTCTCTCTCTCTTGCTTTGTTATGTTCTCTCAATAATGACTTGTCTTGAGAAAATAACAAGCTAGAGTTCCTTTGCATAGTTAATAACTCGTTATTAACTACATAATTTCTCCAATACTAATCATGTCCTTACATGGATTAGTCCACTTGAAAATTAGTCCTACTAACTTTGTTTGTGGTTGCGTTATGATCCTTTTATTAATTAGTCCAACTAGTTAATACCCATATCCAATTTAATCCATATGGTGTATGACCCCATAGGTTTCTACTTAGTTGGTAGTAACTATTACAAACATCGAGCGGTGTCTAGCAACACATCTATGCCACCCAACTAATAGAAATAGTCAGGGATCCCGACAAACCTTGTGCCCAATGTTACCGTGTTGTGTTATCCCTTTGTCTCCATATCCGGATTGGACATGAGACATAATCATCACACTAGTATATCCAATCCATAGTTTCTCGATCCTGGGAATAGGCTTATCCATGCAGATAACATCAATATCTCCATATTGACTTATCTTAGTATGGCAAGATTCCATAAGCTCTATCCCTCGAGTGGCCGTGGATATTTTCTCCTATTATGTAGGAGGAATAAATTCTATCTACATCACTGCCACCTCTAAGCTTGCTTCTTACCTTGTCCGGTAGCTATCTTTATAGTTACCCAGTTACGGTGTAACGTTTGATAATATCAAAGCATGATATTTCACAACTAGAGTATCTAGTAACTTTAAGTATAAGAATTACAACACCATTAGCACTACGAGAAGGGCTTGTGACGTTGACATAATTTAATGTAGCCTTATCGTGGTTGGTCTATCTATTATGCCATTACTCCTAATGCATACCCATATGTTAGACTTGATATCTCCATATCAATCTACCCACGTACTAGTCTATATGATTGTCATGTTAATCAATATAATGGACGAGGGATATTTAAGATAAACAACACAATTGTAATCTAAGGACTTCATTATATTAAATATCTCCATAAATAATACAATAATTTATTCTAGCAACTAAGATTCATACAAAACAGATTGCCTCTAGGGCATCCGAAACAAACAGTCTCCCACTTGCACTAGAGCCAATCTGGTGCATCACGTATGCCTATAGCCCTAGTGTGCCCTTCATGCTTTTGCTGAACCAATGGCTTTGTGAGAGGATCTGACGGATTATAATTTGTTGGAATCTTGCATATCTTCACATCTCCTCGATCGACTATCTCTCGAACTAGATGGAATCTCCTAAGTACATGCTTTGTCCTGGTGCGACCGGGGTTCCTTGGCTTGTGCGATCGCCACAGGGTTGTCACAATACAACGTAATGGGATCCTCAATGCTAGGAACCACACGAAGCTCAGTGATAAACTTCTTTATCCAAACAACCTCCTTTGCTGCGCCTGAAGTAGCAATGTACCCATCTTCAGTTGTAGAATCACCAACTATCTCTTGCTTGGAACTCTTCCAACTCACATCTCCTCCATTAAGGTAAAACACATAACCCGACTGCGATCTATAGTCGTCTTTGTCAGTTTGGAAGCTTGCATCAGTGTAACCAATTACACTTAGCTCTTCCTTATCTCCAAATATCAAACACGCATCCTTAGTTCTTCTCAAGTACTTAAGAATGTTCTTGACAACAATCCAGTGGATTGGACTGATATCTGCTTGTCATACTCAATGCGTATGACACATCTGGTCTAGTACACAACATGTCTTACATGATGGATCCTATGGCCGACACATATGGGATCTTACTTATGCGATCCTTCTCAATCTTATTGGAAGGACAATCATCCTTCGAAAGGGTGATTCCATGCGACATGGGCAAGAATGCTTTCTTTGATTGTTTGAACCGTTTCAAAACCTTGTATATATATGTACTTTGGCTTAGGCCGAGCAGCTTCCTTGATCTATCTCTATAGATCTTGATACCTAGTATATAAGCTGCATCCCCTAAGTCCTTCATTGCGAAATACTTTACTAGCCAATCTTTCACATATTGCAACATAGGAATATCGTTACCAATGAGTAGTATGTCATGCACATACAAGACCAGACACAACAGAACTCCCACTAACATTTTTGTAAGCACAAGGCTCATCTTCATTATTGATGAAGCCAAAATATTTGACCGCGTCATCAAAATGTCGATTCCAAATCCTAGAAGCTTGCTTCAATCCATAAATGGACCGTTGTAGCTTACAGACTTTATTTGCTTGCTCTGGATCTTCAAAACCCTCAGGTTGTATCACATATACATCCTCGAGGATGCTTCCATTAAGAAACACTGTTTTAACATCCATCCGCCAAATCTCTTAGTCATAGTAAGCTGCAATCGCAGGCAAGATTCGAATGGAATTGGTCATTGCGATTGGGGAAGAGGTTTCATCAAAGTCAATACCATGAACCTATCTGAATCCTTTAGCCCCCATTTGTCCCTTATAGGCAACTACATTGCCAGCCACTAGTCGGCCCTTATAGGCAACTACATTTCCATCCATGTCAGTCTTCTTGTTGAAGACCCACTTGCACCCTATGGGCCGAACCCCATCCGGTGGTTCCACCAAAGTCCATACTTGGTTGGAATACATGGATTCCATTTCGGATCTCATGGCCTCAAGCCACTTCTTTGAGTCTGGCCCTTTCATGGCCTCTCCGTAAGTAGTAGGCTCATCATATATGAGTAATATGTCAGCGGGATTAGTAACGAGAAGTCCATACCTCTATGGCTCATGACGTACCCTACACGACCTACGGAGTTCTTGTGTTACTTGAACATGTTGCTCCACAACCGCTTGTGGTTCCTTTTCATGCTCCATTGTAAAATAAGTGTTTTGTGGTTCTTGAATTTCTTCAACTCCTACAGCCCTCCCACTTGCTCCTTTAGAGATGAATTCTCTTTTTAGGAACACACCGATTCGAGCAACAAACACTTTGTTCTCGGTTGGGTTGTAGAAGTAATATCCTTTAGTTTCCTTAGGATATCCCACAAACTTACACTTATCTGACTTGAGTCCGAGCTTGTCACTCTGTAAATGTTTTACATAAATGTCGCAGCCCCAAATCTTCATAAATGAAGCTATGGGACGCTTCCCAATCCATATCTCATATGGTGTCTTCATGAACGATTTGGATGGAACACGGTTAATGGTAAAAGAAGCTGTCATTAGAGCATGTCCCCAAAATGATATCAGAATATCTGTTTGACACATCATAGACCGCACCATGTCCCAACAAGGTAGATTCCTCCTTCCGGACACGCCATTCCATTGCCCGGGTGGAGTGAGTTGGGTCACAAGCCCACACTCTCTAAGATAGTCGTCAAACTGTTGGCTTAAGTATTCTCCTCCACAATCCGATTGTAGAGCCTTGATACTTTTGCCAAGTTGCTTCTCTACTTTATTCTTGAATTCCTTGAACAATTCAAATGATTCGTATTTGGCCTTCATAAGGTACACAAATCCATATCTACTGAAATCATCAGTATACGTAATGAAGTAGACATAACCACCTCTAGCAGGCATGGGAAACGGTCCACATACATCAGTATGTATGAGTCCCAATAACTCACTAGTCCTTTCACCTTTCTTATTGAAAGGGGGATTTGTCATTTTTCCAATCAAACAAGATTTACATGTCTCATATGATTTATAATCAAATGAGTCGAGTGATCCATCCTTATGGAGTCTAGATATGCGTTTCTCATTTATATGGCCTAAACGACAATGCCATAGATAAGTAGGATTTAATTACTTTATTTTAATCCTCTTACTATTAATATTATAGATGGGATTACTTAGATCAAGGATATATTATCCATTAGACAAATGCCCACAACAACAGCGGATACTATCAAAATAAATGGAACAACTATTGTTCTCTATTGAAATAGTAAAACCTTTCTCGTCCAAACAAGAAATATAAATAATGTTTATGCTCATAGCAGGCACATAATAAAAAATTTCTAATTATAAAATAAGCCCTCAAGGCAGAGATAACTCGTACATGCCTATAGCTAATGCAGCAACTCTTGCTCCATTCCCGACGCGCAAGTGTATCTCCCCTTTATCCAATCTTCTACTTCTTTTCAAATCCTGCACATTCGACAAATGTGAGACCCATATCCAGTATCCAATACCCAAGATGAAGAAATAGAAAGATTGACATCTATAACAAAAATACCTGGTGGTGGTGGAATCACTATTCCAAGCCTTTAATCCTCCAGATACTTGGGGCAGTTCCTCTTCCAGTATCCAGGCTGACTATAGTAGTGACATCCACCCTTAGTCACGCCTCCACCGGGGTATAAGGTAGTTTCCTTGGATTTTACAGCTTTCTTGCTATTTCCTTTGGAGGTAGAAGCAACCGACTTGCTCTTCCTCTTATTGACCATCATTATGGCCTTGCCTTTGCCCTTGTTAATACTTTGTTCAACGGTCCTCAACATATTGAGCAAGTCTGGCAGATTCTTGTTGATCTCATTCATGTTATAGTTCATGATGAACTGGCTATAACTATCTGGCAACGATTGCAGGATGAGATCAGTGGCCAACTCTTGGCCGAACGGGAAGCCTAACCTTTTGAAATTCTCAATGTATCCGATCATATGGAGTACATGAGGCCCGACTAGGTTCCCCTCTGCGAGACTAAACTTGAACAGTGCTTTGGATACTTCGTACCTCTCATGATGGGCTGCTCTTTGAAGAGCTGCCTCAAATGTACGATCATATCGTATGTCTCCATGTTCTCATGTTGCTTATGAAACTCAGAGCTCATGGCGCTCAGCATGAGACAAGTCACATCATTATTGTCATCTACAATCTTTTGATGTACCCTTATGGCAGCGAGAACAGCATCATCAGCTGGTGGCGCTGGAACAGGTGCATCTAAGATGTGCAAGTTCTTTTACTGCTTAAGGACAATCTTTAAGTTTCTGTACCAGTCTAGGAAGTGTTCCCCTGAAAACTTGTCCTTCTCAAGGATAGAACACATTGATGGTGTCGATGTTTGATTTTTGTTTGCCATTTGTAATTCTACAAAATGAGAAATATGCAATTTTAGTATTTTGAACAACTAACTACATTCAATAATTGCTAGATTATCAAATATAGCTACCACTTTTTTTCTGGATTAATAGCCCTCACCATTAATGCGGAAAATATCAATTTTTTATAGTGGGTCCAAGATCCATATTTCACTTATTCTTGAGCTTGCTTTGGAAAGTCACCCAAGAATTAGTTACTTAGGTAGGAACGTCCTTCCAATTGCATCCTTATGCAACTCTTGGTGCAACCGGGCAAATAACTCCTTATTTATCTATCTCATAGATAATCC
The DNA here is from genome assembly GCA_023055425.1 of Linanthus parryae. Classification (NCBI taxonomy): domain Eukaryota; kingdom Viridiplantae; phylum Streptophyta; class Magnoliopsida; order Ericales; family Polemoniaceae; genus Linanthus; species Linanthus parryae. The sequence continues at coordinate 139,550,311 of JALGPY010000002.1, read as the reverse complement.
CAATTGCCATGCCTCTAAGTCATAAATCCAATTGAAACTACTTAGTTACGTTCAACCTCTTATTTCAACAACCACACATTACTTGCTTGTGTCTCCGCATCACATCGTGGTAAATGAAAATCGCCTTGCTTTGCCAAGCCCGAAATTAATAAACCCTGATAATGAAGGGTGTCAAAATAAGAGAAGGCAAAACGTAATATTACCTTTGAGGGATTTAAATGTGATTAATTAATTTGTTTGGTTGATCCCATCAACATGATCTATTTATTTGGATTGGGCAATCCACAATAAAAGACCATTCTTGTTTATTATAATCTTGTTTGGTTTTTCTTGTATCAACCATACACAAAATAAATAACATGCCATAAATAATAAACATCCACAAAATAAAAATTAATGTGCATGGATATGGCCCTTAAGACTAAGATATTATCAAGCCAATGATACTATCTATATGCCCTAAAGTAACAAGATCATCTCCATGTGCCTCCACATAGTCGTGCGCCCTAGGTAAGCAAGTTCCTCCATCATCTTTGTGGCTCCTTGGTTCTCTGGTATTCTTCTCCATGCTCTTGGCTATCATCTAATTATCTAATTCTTCCTAGAATCTAAATTAAATAAATAAATAAAACCTCACATGTTGAGAAGATGATCAGCTCGCAGGCCGTAAAACTTAATTAACTATTACATTAATTTTATCAGCTCGCAGGCCGTATATCAAACCACAAAGTAAACAACCACAACCTAGTCCATATCCATCCACCATGCAACAAAGCACATCGCACAGTTAAAACCCATTTTTAATGCGCTTGTTTAATTTTAGTTTGAAAATTGCGCAACTAGGGTCAAAAAAATCTAAGGGGTTCACCATTACCATGGCCGAACCACCTGAAGGACCAATGCACGACCTTGGGCCGGTTGGCCAAGCCCCACGCACGGCCAAGCCGCACGCTGGGCCGACCCAGGTCATTGGTCGTGCCTTAGCTTGGGCGGCAAGGCAAGGGGGGCGGTCCCCAGGGGGTCCGAACCCTTCTATGGAGTTGTTTCCAAAACAACTCATTGCCTTATTTCCCAAGTTTAGTTGTTTCCAAGTTTGAAAAGAACCTTTTCCAAACTTGTTCCCAAACCCTAGTTCCTAGATCCAAAATTCTTCACATCCTATGTGATCCAAACTCACTAATTCCTACATCTCACGTAAAATTAGGTCTTGCTTGGTTGAATCATATTCAATTTGCATCTAATATGCTAATTAATTTCAGTTTTCGCGTAAAATAACATATACGGTGTAAAACTGAAAACAGTAACACATAATATCATGTGATGCGCTATGACCTGTGGCTATGATACCACTGTAGGAGCTTACGCAACGTCATAATAAAAATTTATCCTGCTCAGACCCCTCCAAGAATCACAAGCAAACTATCATAATATGATTATGGTAGAAACATGTGTACCTTAATTTGTGTGATCACTACGAAGAATCATATCTTCGTCTCTACGAGTATCCACACCTTGGATCTTTGACTGGAATCCTTCTCCACGTGTAGTGCTAGCAACTGAAGAAGGATGGAAGAGATCACGCAAAATGGAGGACCAAGCCGTGTCTAGGGAGGTTGACGGCAATGAGGGCAGACGGGTTGGGGCCGAGCCTCTTCCTTGTCTCTCTCTCTCTCTCTCTTGCTTTGTTATGTTCTCTCAATAATGAATTTTCTTGAGAAAATAACAAGCTAGAGTTCCTTTATATAGTTAATAACTCTTTATTTACTACATAATTTCCCCAATACTAATCATGTCCTTACATGGATTAGTCCACTTACAAATTAGTCCTACTAGCTTTGCTTATGGTTGCGTTATGATCCTCTTATTAATTACTCCAACTAATTTATACCCATATCCAATTTAATCTATATGGTGTGTGACCCTATAGGTTTCTATTTAGTTGGTAGTAACTATTAAAAACATAGACAAGTGTCTAGCAATACATCTATGCCACCCAACTAATAGAAATAGTAAGTGATCACGAAAAACCTTGTGCCAAATGTTTCCGTCTCGTGTTATCCATTTGTCTCCATATTCGGATTGGACACGAGACATAATCGTAACACTCGTATATCCAATCCATAGCATCTCGATCCTGGGAATAAGCTTATCCTTCAGATAACATCAATATCTCCATATTGATTTATCTGAGTCTGGCGAGACATTCCATAAGCTCTACCCCTCAAGTGGCAGTGGATATTTGCTCCTATTATATAGGAGGAACAAATCCTATCTACACCACAACCACCTCTAAGCTTGCTTCCTACCATGCCCGATAGCTATCTTTATAGCTACCCAGTTATGGTGTAACGTTTGATAATATCAAAGCATGATATTTCACAACTAGAGTATTCAGTGACTTCAAGTCTAAGGACTACAAGACCATTAGCAATACGAGAAGCGCTTGTGACGTTGACATAATCTAATGTAGCCTTATCGTAGTGGGTCTATCCAGTATGGTGTTACTCCTAATGCATACCCATGTGTTAGACTTGATATCTCCATATCAATCTACCGACATACTAGTCTATAGTTGATCGTCCTGTTAATCAATATAATGGACTAGGAATATTTAAGATAAACAACACAATTGTAATCTAAGGACTTAGTTACATTAAATATCTCCGTAAATAATGCAATGTTTTATTCTAGCAATTAAGGTTCATACTAAACAGATTGCCTATAGGGCATCCAAAACCAACAAGAAGCTGTTAATACTGCCAACTATATCTTAAACAGGTGCTTGATTATACCTATTTGGAAGAAGAACCCATATGAATTGTTTAAAGGAAGAAATCCAAATATTTATTATTTTAAACCTTTTGGCTGCATTTTTTTTGTTCATAACAACGGAAAAGACAATCTTGGCAAATTTGATGCTAGAAGTGATAAAGGCATTTTGGTTACTCTTTGATAAGCAAAGCCTATAGAGTTCTTAAAGAAAAAACCAAAGTTGTTGAGGAAAGTATTCATGTTATTTTTTATGAAAGCAATGATGGTTCCATGAGTGAAGGTTTTGCAGATTTGAATTTGAACAAGCATGAGTGAGATGATGAAGCTAATACAGAGAATGGTAGTAAGACTGGCTTGCAGGAATACATAAAGGATTTTCAAAGCCTTGAAAATGGTTCTCAAAGCCTTGAAACAGGATCTCAAAGAACACAGAGTGGATCAGCCACTGCATCAACTTCTCAAGGCCTTGAAAAACTTCATGGAGAACCAGAACCATGGAATCAAAGGAAAAAGTTCAGATATTCATCATCCCATCCAGTGGAAAACATTATTTCTAATCCATCTTAAGGAATCTGTGTGCTTTTAATTCCCTTGTTTCTCTTGTAGAAACCTAAAAATGTGAAAGAGGCATTACAAGAAGCAGATTGGATCATTGCTATGCAAAGTGAATTAAATGAGTTTGAAAGGAACAATGTGTGGAATCTGGTTCCTGCTCCCAAGAACCAGCCAGTGATTCGAACCATGTGGGTATTCAGAAACAAGTTGGATGAAAATGGCAAGGTAATAAGAAACAAAGCCAGACTTGTGGCTCAGGGCTACAATGAAGAATAAGGTATTGACTATGAGGAGATATTTGCTCCTATACCCAGGTTAGAATCTATTAGAATGTTACTTGCATTTGCTTCATACAAGAACATTATTTTTTTCAAATGGATGTTAAATGTGTTTTTCTAAATTGATCCTTGCAAGAAGAAGTTTATGTTGCTCAACCTCCTGGTTTTGAAAGTGATGATTTCCCTAATCATGTTTATAAACTTGATAAAGCTCTTTATGGCCTTAAACAAGCTTGAAGGGCTTGGTATGAAAGACAGTCTAAATATTTCCTTGAAAATGGTTTCAAAAGAGGTTAGGTTGATAAACCACTGTTTATCATAACACATAAGAAAGATATCTTAGTAGTATAAGTTTATTTTGATGATATATTATTTGGTGCTACTAATGATACCCTATCCAAGAAGTTCTCAAGTATTATGTGCAGGGAGTTTGAAATGAGCTTAATGGGAGAATTGAATTTATTTTTTGGACGTCATGCTCATCAAATGAAGAAAGGAATCTTCCTAAATCAGAATAAGTACACCAAGGATTTACTGAACAAGTATAATATTTCTCAATCCAAGGTTGCTAAAACTCCTATGAGTTCTACTCTATCTTTAGACACATATCATAATGGTTAGAGTGTGAACCAAAAAGAATTCAGAGGTATGATTGGTTCACTAATTTATCTCACTGCTAGTAGGCCAGACATCATGTTCAGTGTATGTATGTGTGCTAGATTTCAAGATGATCCAAAGGAGTCTCACTTAGTGGCTGTCAAAAGACTTTTCAGATATCTCAATGGTACTAAAGACTTAGGTCTTTGGTATCCTAAGAAATATAATCTCTATCTTTGTGGCTATTTAGATGCTGATTTTGCAGGATACAAAGTGGATAGAAAAAGCACTTCAGGATGTTGTGAATTCTTAGAATCATCCTTGATAAGCTGACATTGAAAGAAGCAAAACTTAGTAGCACTATCAACAGCAAAAGCTGAATATATTGCAGCAGGAGCATGTAGCTCGCAATTTCTATGGATAGCTCAACAAATGAGGGATCTTCAATTTGATTTCGGAGATATTCCAATCAAGTGTGACAACACTAGTGCAATCTCCATTAAAAAAAAAATCCAGTACATCATTCAATGACCAAACACATTGATGTTAGATATCACTTTATTAGAGATCATGTGGATAAAGGTGATGTGTCTATATCTTTTGTGCCTACTAACTTGCAAATTGTTGATATTTTCACTAAACCATTTCCCGAGAATAGATTTGCATCTTAAAGATTGACACTTGGTATGTTGAACAATGATGAATTGATGTAGGGGGAGTAACATGTATATTAAATATTTTCAAGGCCTTGAAACCTTTTTTCAAAGCTTTGAAAATTATCCTGAAGTATAACAGTCTTTCGAGGCCTTGACAATATTTTCAAAGCTTTGATTATAAATCTACATACTATATGAAAGTAATGATGGATCATTTAGTGTTGAGTGTTATCTCTGTAGATAATTACCTAGCATTACTTTTTACTATTAAAAATAATATTTTTAAATATTAAAATAACTTTTAATCCTTCGAGCCGTTAGATAAAACTTTTTGAATTTCAAATAAAAGAATCTCTTTCAAGAGATTGACATCCTCAGTTTCCTTCATTCACTCGAACTCCCAAGCAAATTTGTTCTCTCTCATGCCTCTGTCTATTTAAACCCTAACCCCTAATGGATTCACGAAGATCTCAGAGAATTTGTCTCAACAAGTGGGTAGAGAACATGATGAAGAAGGGCCAAGGGAAGAAGAGAAAAGCTAACCCTGAAGAAGAGATTCATGTTGTTAGCTCCAGTTCTGAGACAGTTAGCATGCCAAAGCCATCTTCTCCTTCTCCGAAGAAGAGTAAGAAGACTAATGATTTGGAGTAAGCTAGTTCCATAAGGGAAATTCAGATCAGAAAGAGAAATATAGTAAAGGAAAGTGTGATCAGAAGGGTAGACCAAGAAAGGTGAATAAAGATCAGAAAGATGATAAAGAAAAGGGTGTTTAGAAATCAGACAAGACCAAAGGGGAGATGAAATCTAATTCTAGTAAGACTTCTCTATCAATGCATTGGTTTATCAATTTTAAATCACAAGGTGTTTGGGTAGATGGCTATGCATCAACCCCTATAGCATACTGTAGTATTTTGCACGAAGATGATTGAAAAGATAGATTTATAGGGCATAAGAAGGTTGAAAGAGACTTCTATTTGGAAAATCTTGAATCCTACTGAGAAGGCATACCCTAGGTTGACTATACTATTTTATCTTAACCTTTAACAAGTGCCTGGTAAAGATTTGATTTTGTCTTCTAAGGTTGCTGGTATAGATATTCAGTTGTATCATGGTGTATTTACTAAGGCTTTAGGTTGTCCCGAAGTATACGATTTTGATGGTCTTCCTAGTAAGAAGGAGACAATTAGGTTGGCTAAAGTGGATTTCTTTTTACCTATTACACCCTCAACCTCAAAACAGTTAACACATTTAGTTTTAACTATTAAAGTCAAAATTCTTTTCACTATCTTGATCAGGTGTGCGGTGCCTAAGGAGAATTCAAAGGAATTTCTCACAGATAGGGTACTATACTTGATGTATTTGGTTATGTATGGTTTTGAGATTGATTTGGCTAGCATTGTGATGGAGCACATGCTATGTTGCAGTACCAAAATCAGAAACCATGCCTTTCCCTATGCCAATCTCCTACCTCTATTCTTTACACATTTTGACATTCCCGTTGATAAAGAAGTGAAGGTTTCTGCCTGGTTTTGGATAAATCAATGAATCCTCTTTTCAAAGGATTGGAATTGTGCAGAACTCTAAGGGAGAAAGGAAATTCTATTCAGACCTTTCTGAAAGTGAGATTAATCCCAAGAAATTATTTAAGCGAAAAGCCTTAACCAGTCCTTTAGCCTTACCCTCTGCCTCTCCAAACAAGTCTCAGGTGCTTGAGAAGTTTGATGTTATTAAGAATGAGTTGGATGAATTTGAGTTGATTAATGACTTCAGTGCAGTACCTGATTTCCTCCTTAATGACAAGGTTTCTAAAGTTTTCAAAAGTTTGAACTTGGTGGATGTTCAAGACAGACTGCACAAGTTCAAAAAGGGTAAAAGAATTCAGATTCTACTACCTCTTTGATGAGTATTCTACTAAAGAAGTTGTTGGAGTTGAGGAAAGAGGAAAAGAAGCCACCATTGACTCATGATTGCCAATTGGGGATGTACTGAAGCAAATAAAGCTAAGAAAGAAACAAATTCCATAAACTGTTACTTCAGATGAGCTATTTGAGGATGCTGATGAAGGTACTGAGGTGGTGGCTAAAGAACAAGAGAAAGTTGAGAAATAAAAAGAGGAAGTGCAAGAAGAGGAAGTGGAAAACAGAGAAACAGATGAAAAAGAGGAAGGTGATCAAGAGAATGTTGAATGATTTGAGAAAGAAGAAGATGAACAGAATTCAAACGCTTTAACTCCTGCCTTTCTTTCTACATTTTCAATGCCTTGAAAATTTTGTGTCCTATTTTAAAAAATCTGCATTCTCTTTAAGTTTTTTTTTTAAATTATAATAAAATCTAACATTTCCTTCACTCTTTTTATGAAAGTCAAAAAGGGGGAGAAAATTAGACTGATAATCTTTGCTTATGTGGATTATGTGGATATGTTTCGCTCATGTGGATTATGTGGATGTTTGTTTTGATTATGTGGATGTTTTGTTTTGATATTAGAATTAGTATTACTGCGTGGTTACTGTTTGGTGTTTGATTGTGATTTCATATGACTAGTTCTGCAATGTTCCTAATGACTATGATTTTCAGCACATATATACAGTCTAAACATAATTTTTGTTTTGTCATCATTCATCAAGGGGGAGACTGTGAATTCAATCTTGTTTCAAATCTTTGAAAATCTTCATAGGAAAAGTATGAACTGAGGGGGAGTTTGTCTCCTAGTTTCAAACTATGCCTTATTGTGTGATGAAAGACAAATATATTATGTTACGTGCTTAAGTTTTACTTTGCAGGAAAATTTACTTCACTGTCTGAATTGTTAGATAGATTTTTTTCTAACATTGTTTTTCAGGAAACAACCATAGTTCAAAGCTTTTCAAAGCTCTTAAAAGCTTTGAAAATGTTTAGAGTTCTTAGCCTATGTTCCTGAATCCTGGAATGCCAAAGAGGTCACTACATCTTAACCAATTTTATGGGATTTGATCAGGACTTGTCTCAAACTTGCGGGTGTAGATTGTGCTCAAATTCAATGGAGAAAATCAATATCCTATCTGTTGGAATAGAGCTGTTGAGAACCAAGAACCAGTTGAGGGTTTTTAGGGATTTGTGTTTCCACAAGCTTTGTGAATGTTGCAGCAAGAATTTAGATTCAAAGAGAAATGAAGCATGAGTGACACAGATACAGAGACACAGTGACACAGAGGGAGTCAGAGAAATGCATTCGGATTGAGAGATCATCAAGGAAGGAGATCAATTCAGCATTCAATCCACTCCAATCTCATAAGAACACTTCCAAGCTTTCATAGCTTCACTGTCTTCTCAGTGTTCTTCTAATTGTGCTTAACTGTTTATTCATTAGGATTTATAACTCTTTTTTATTTCTGTTCTAGTTGAGTAGTTCAAGTGGAACAACAGAGAGTCTGATTGTATCAAGTAGTTGAAGCTGTACTAGATAGGTTAGCAGACAACCACATGCTGGTATAAGAGTAAGAAAATTATCTTAGGTCTGATACTAGGTCTTAACTAGTGGTAAATAAGAAGTTATTGTAATCCTAGAGGGATTAGATCCCTCAGGCGGAGATTAGGCCTTTTGGAGGCTGAACTTTATAATAAATACTCGTGTATTGTTCATTTCATTTCAGTACTTTACTTGTTTACAAAACTGTTTCAACATAGGACAAGTTCAAAGCTTTGAAAAGCCATTCAAAGCCCTGAAAACTTTTAGAGGCTTTTAAAACAGTCAATTTTAGTTCAAAGCATTGAAACTGGTTTCAAAGCTTTTAAAATCTTCAAAATCTCTGTGTTTATTTTAAAAAACCACTATTTTAGCAAAAATTTCCATACTCTATTCAACCCCCCTTCTAGATTATATTTGATCCTATATCATTACCTACTTACACTCTTCAAATAGCATGGACGAGACTCGGAGAGGAGAAAGAACCAAGGCTGGAGAAAAAGGAAATGAAGGAAGGGCTTTGGGTGCATTCAAATGCACATTTATGAATTAAAACGCCCATAGATGAAAGCAACAGCAGAAGAAAGAAGTAGATGTGTGTTCAAAGTCACAACCCTGTGTTCCAATGCATGTGCGTTCAAACACTTGTAGGAAATAGGTCGCTGAAATTTAGCTAAGGCATGTGAGTTCAAACGCACAAACATACGTTCAAACACTATAGTGGCTAATTTAGGTTACCCTTATGCGTCTGGTTTAATGGTCAAAGTAGGAAAAGGTAAGGGATACAAGATATTTGCAAGATCCAGCTTACTGTAAGGAGAAAGGTCATTGGAAAATGAGTGTCCCAAGAAGAACCAATCGAATTGGTTCAAGGTGGAAGGACCTCCACCGAGGAAAGACTAGTTCTCTATGCCCCTTGGGGGATTTCCGGGTTCCTGGAATTGAGCGTTCAGGAGCTTGGGTTCTATTTTTGCGCGCTAATCTGGTTATGGCGCGATTAGTTTCTGGCGCATCTGAGGCATACAGGGTGCATATGGCATGGCATTGAGGAAAGTTCCTACTCGTGGTCTTCGATGGTTTTTTTAATGCACCTATTTATACAGGCTTATATTGGGAGTATGCAAAGGAACTAGATCAAGCATTTAAGGGAAATTTCATGGGTATTGATGAACATAGTGCAATAGTATTGGTTGATAATCATGCAACAAGGATGAATACTAGAGTTGAGGAAATATATCAGAACCTATTCAATTCATGACCGTGAAAGTTCAAGAGTTTTTACATGAATGAGAAGTATCCCCACAACTATCTCCAACACCAACCCAACAACAGTTTCAGCAACAACAAAAACAATCAATTAACCATGAGCTGATTAAGTTGCTGGCAAAGATGAGTGACAAGCTTAATTGATTAGAGGGTGAAATTGTCTTTATATAGGAAGCTGTGGAGAATCAAAAGATTCAGATTGGTGAGATTGCAATGCCGGCCAGCCACAGTTTGCACGAAATTCTATCAAGAGCAGTAGTAAGTAACCCCGATGAGCAGGTGAATGCAATTACTATTAGTAGTGGCGTCTCTAATACAGATCCACCACATCCCACACATTCCATAGCTGATTCTAATGAGGCCACATAAAATAAATTAAGTGAATAGGTTCCCAAAACCTCCGGGATTCCCCAATCAAAAGACACGGTGGAAAAGAATATAGAACTAGAGAAAACTATAAATTTGGTTGATTGTGAGCCAAGAGTTCCATATCCAATGGTGATGAAGAAAGATGGTGATGAGCACTTGTATGGGCACTTTATGGATATTTTTAGGCAGTTGCACATTAATATCCCCTTTGTGGAGGCTCTTGCCCAAATGCTTAAGTAAAAGAAATGTTTAAAACACATCCTATGGGCAAAGAAGAGCATAGGTCCTTGTGCCACAGTGAAGCTGAAATAGACATGTAGTAATGTTATACAGAGGGACTTCCCCAAGATGAGAGATCCATGCAATGTTCTCTTAGCATGCAGTCTTGGGGGTTGAATTCATACACATGGGCCCTGTGACTTAGGATCCATCATTAATCTCATGCCATTGTCACTATCAGAGATTGAAAATTGGTACGCCAACTCCGGTCAAAATGGGTATGCAACTGACAGATAATTCTATTGTGATGAAAAAGGGGTGAATGAGAACTTGGTTGTGAAAGTGGGTGAACTTTTTTTCCCGAATAAGCAGGATCGCGATATGCCACTCATATTTGGAAGACCACTCTCGAAAACAATGCGCGCGAATGTGGACTTCGAGACTGAGGAGCTGACTATTAAGGCTCTGGATCAATTTTTCCTTCAAGGTATTTCACCCCGGAAAGGGGAATAACAAGTTGGAAATGATCAAATTCAGAGAAGATCGAGTGGATCGTACTCTTTTGTTGCTTGCAGTTTCACCGCCCAATCCACCAAAATCAGAGGAGAAGCTACACTATGTTCGAGCACATGATGTAGTGCTAAAAATTAGAAGTAAAAAACAGAAGGAGGAATCAGGTCGTGCTATACCTCCTTAAATATATGAGGTAACTAGGTCGGTTTTTCGTCCTTAAATTACACGACGCTTGTTAAGAGGCAACCCAACAAATTTATGCTTTAACTGAGGGAGTGCGTTTTCAATACAGTTGTGTTGAGTTTTATTTTTTTTATTTTGAGATATGAGAGAGTGAGAGGGACTAAATTTTTTATCTACTGATATACATGAGAATACTATGGGAGAGTCTACCCCAGTGTGCCATGGTACACACGACCTTCATAGGGCCTCGTGTCTGCGAGTTGGGGATTCTTTAGGCACAATCTTTCAGCAGGAGGAGAGCAGTCGACCTTGGTGTCCGAGAACACACTGAATATATGGGAAAACATTGCGAGGCGCAATGTAGCTTGGGGATTGCTCAGAGAAGAGTTCGTCCTGGACCTTGTGGCGGCTGTGATTATTCATTTCCTTATGTTGGGTTATGTGTTTATTTCAGTATGTCAGCTCCATCTGCTCTACTGTGCCCCGCATATTTGAATGCAGAGTCTTCTTGCATTCTCTCTAAATTCATTGAGGAAACAAAGCATTCAAGTGTGGGCTATTTTAGCTATTTTCTAGCCAATTTTTCTTGCATAACTAGTTAGATGTACTATGTGTCGTATCGTGTGTCAGTTTCGTGGTTTGTGTGATGCTTTTATGTAAATTGTCACATTGTTTATTGTAGTTCATATTTCGTTTTCACATTTAAATAATTGAGTCTACCCACCACAAAGAAAATATAGGAGAAAAAGAAATGGTAAAAAAAGAGAAAGAATGAAAAAAAAGAGAAACAAAGAAAAGGTAAACAACCAAATGTGCCTCCATTTGCATGGAGAATTGGATTCAATGCAATATAGAGCCATGGAGGAAAATAAAAGACAAGCCTTACTTCACATAAGTTGTATCTACCTTAACATGGATATGGTCGAGTGTGGATGCCTTAGTTAACCTTTGAACATAATTATTTTAATTCTAATTCTTGCTACGTGTGTTGGAATTTTTAGAAGGACAAGTGAGAGCCTCAGGATTTTAAGGATAGTGAGGTTGACCGATCTCAAAAAAAAAAAACAATAAAAATATGTTTGTGTGTTTAAATACTTGTTAGGTTACGATAAAGTTGTAGAAATTGCATTTATCATCTTACTGCATTGTCGTGTCGTGAGTCGTGTAGAGTCGTTTGTGTCTTTAGTCGGATAGTAAACAGGTAAATGTAGTAGAAGCGAGTTTGCTCGGGACGCGCAAATGGTAAGTGTGGGGGTATTTGATAACCACGTAAACAAAATTATATTCTTTATTGATTATCTACCATTTTGAGTGATTCGTGGTATATTTTAATGAGTTTTTGGCCGGATAATTGAAATATTTGTGAACACGAGCTCTATGCTCGTAATTGTAGAGTCCGGGCATCTTTGAGATTATCACAAGCATTTTATGTAGGGTTTTGATGCAGGTAATGTAGCGGAATAACAAAATTAATCCTGCTCAAATCCCTCCAAGGATCACAGGCCAGCAATCATAACATGATAAGGGTAGAATAGGTGTGTACTTTAGTTTGAGAGATCTCACGAAGAATAGTGTCTTCGACTCTACGAGTATCCACACCTTGGATCTTTAATTGAATTCCTTCTCACCATGATGTGCTTGCAACGGAAGAAGGATGAATAGATCTTGCAAACCGAGGCAAGGAGGGGCGGTCCTTCTTTGGTGGCCGACGGGGTGAGGGACGACAATAGGGGCTTCGGCCTCAATTGTTTCTCTCTCTCTCTCTCTCTCTCTTACTTTGTTATGTTCTCTCAATAATGACTTGTCATGAGCAAATAACAAGCTAGAGTTCCTTTATATAGTAATAAATCTTTATTAACTACATAAAAGCCCCAATACTAATCATGTCCCTACATGGATTAGTCCACTTGAAAATTAGTCCCACTAACTTTGCTTGTGGTTGCGTTATGATCCTTTTATTAATTAGTCAAACTAATTAATACCAATATCCAATTTAATCCATCCGGTTTGTGACCCCATAGGTTTCTACTTAGTTGGTAGTAACTCTTTACTAACATGGAGCGAAGTCTAGCAACACATCCATGCCACCCAACTAATAGAAATATCCAATGATCCCGACAAACCTTGTGCCCAATGTTCCTGTATTGTGTTATCCCTTTGTCTCCATATCCGGATTGGACACGAGACATATTAGTCACACTCGTATATCCAATCCATAGTTCATCGATCCTGGGAATATGCTTATCCGTGCAGGTAACATCAATATCTCCATATTGATTTATCTGAGTCAGGCAAGACATTCTATAAGCACCATCCCTCGAGTGGCCCATGGATATTTATTCCCATTATGTGGGAGGGACAAATTCTGTCTACGTCACTACGATCTCTAAGCTTGCTTCCTTTCATGCTCGATAAATACCTTTATAGTTACCCGATTAAGGCGCAACGTTTGATGATATCAAAGCACGATATTTCACAACTAGAGTATCTAGTGACTTCAATTCTAAGGAGTACAATACCATTAGCACTACGAGAAGCGCTTGTGACTTTAACATAATCTAATGTAGCCTTCTCGTCGCGGGTCAATCCAGTATGAAATTACTCTTAATGCATACCCATGTGTTAGACTTCATATCTCCATATCAGTCTACCCACATACTAGTCTATATTTGATCGTCTTGTTGACCAATATAATGGACTAGGTTTATTTAAGATAAACAACACATTGTGTCTAAGAACTTCGTTATATTAAATATCTCAATAAATAATAAATGAATATTCTAGCCAAACAATGTTCGTACTAAATATAGATTGCCACTAGGGCACCTATTCCAACAGTCTCCCACTTGCACTAGAGCCAATCTGGTGCATCTATTATGCCTATAGATCTAGTGTGTCCTTTATGTTTTCGTTGAACAAGCGACTTCGTTAGTGGATCTGAAAGATTGTCATCCGTTGGTATCTTGCATATCTTCACATCTCCTCTATCGATCATTTTACTAATGATATGGAATCTCCTAAGTACATGCCTTGATTTCTGGTGTGATCTAGGCTCCTTGGTTTGTGCGATCGCCCCAGAGTTGTCACAGTACAACGCTATGGGATCCACAATACTAGGAACCACACCAAGCTCAATGATAAACTTCTCTATCCAAACAGCCTCCTTTGCTGCGCCTGCAACATCATTGTACTCAGCTTCAGTTGTAGAATCAGTAACTGTCTCTTGCTTGGAACTCTTCCAGCTCACAGCTCCTCCATTCAGGCAAAACACATACCCCGATTGCGATGTGTAGTCATGTTTGTCGGTTTGGAAGCTTGCTTCAGTGTAACCAGTTACACTTAACTCTTCCTCTCCTCCAAATATCAAGAACACATCCTTATTTCTTCTCAAGTACTTGAGGATGTTCTTGACAACAATCCAGTGACTCTCACCTAGATTATAATGATATCTGCTTCCCATACTCAATGCGTATGACACGTCTGGTCTAGTACATTACATGGCGTACATGATAGATCCTATGTCCGATTCATAGGGAATTCTACTCATGCGGTCCTTCTCAATCTCATTGGAGGGACAGTCAGCCTTCGAGAGGGTGACTCCATGCGACATGGGCAAGTATCCCTTCTTGGAATCTTGCATGTTGAACCGTTTCAACACCTTGTCTATATATGTACTTTGGCTTAGGCCGAGAAGCCTCCTAGATCTGTCTCTATAGATCTTGATACCAAGTATATAGGCTGCGTCCCCTAATTCCTTCATTCCGAAACACTTCCCTAACAAATCCTTGACAGATTGCAAGGTAGGAATGTTGTTTCCAATGAGTAGTATGTCATCCACATACAAGACCAGAAACAAAACAGAGCTCCCACTAACCTTCTTGTAAACACATGGCTCATCTTCATTTTTGATGAATCCAAACTCTTTGACATCGTCATCAAAACACCGATTCCAACTCTTAGAAGCTTGCTTTAATCCATAGATGGATCGTTTTTAGCTTACATACTTTATTGGCATTCTCTGGATCCTCAAAACCCTCCGGTTGTGTCATGTACACATCCTCTAGGAGATTTCCATACAGAAACGCTGTTTTGACATCCATCGCCAAATCTCAGAGTCATAGTAAGCTGCAAAAGCAAGTAGGATTTGAATGGATATAGTCATGGCGACTGGTGAAAAGGTCTCATCATAGTTAATACCACGAATCTATCTATAACCTTTAGCCACCAATCGCCCCTTGTAGGCAACTACTTTTCCATCCATGTCGGTATTCTTCTTGAAGACCCAATTGCACCCTATAGGCCGAACCCCATCGGGTGGTTCCACCAAAGTCCATACTTGGTTGGTATACATGGATTCCATTTCGGATCTCATGTCTTTAGCCACTTATTTGAGTCTGACCCTTTCACGGCCTCCTCGTAGGTTGTAGGCTCATCAACCATGAGTGGCACGTCATTGGGCTCTGTGACGAGAAGTCCGTACCTCTCTGGCTCATGACGCACCCTATCCGACCTAGGGAGTTCCTGTGCTACCTGAAAAGGCTCCTCCAAAACCGTTTGTGGTTCCTGCTCATGTTCCATCATCTGATTAGTGTTTTGTGGTTCGTGAATTTCTTGAAGTTCTACAGTCCCCCCACTTCCTTATTTAGAGACAAACTCTCTTTCTAAAAACACGTCGGTCCTAGCTACAAACACTTTGTTCTCGGTTGGATTATAGAAATAATATCCTTTCGTTTCCATAGGATATCCCATAAATTTACACTTATCTGCATTGAGTCCGAGTTCGTCTGTTTGTAAACGCTTTACATAGACATCTCAACCCCAAATCCTCATAAACGACACCATGGGACGATTCCCAGTCCATATATCATATGTTGTCTTTATGACAACATATATCATATGTTGTCCCCAAAACGATATCGGGAGATCCGTTTGACACATCATAGATCGAACCATATCCAATAGTGTTCGATTCTTCCTCTCGGACATTCCATTCCATTGCGGCGTTCCGGGTGGAGTGAGTTGGGATACTATCCCACACTCTCTAAGATACTCGTTTAACTCTTGGCTCAAGTATTCCACTCAACGATCCGATCGTAGAGCCTTAATAATTTTGCTAAGCTGCCTCTCTACTTCATCCTTGAATTCCTTGAATAATTCAATGGACTCGGATTTGGCCTTCATAAGGTACACAAATCCATATCTACTGAAGTCATCAGTAAACGAAATGAATTAGGTGTAACCGCCCCTGGATGGCGTGAGAAATGGTCCACATACATCAATATGTATGAGTGCCAATAACTCACTAGTCCTCTCACCTTTCTTATTGCAAGGGGAATTTGTCATTTTTCCGAATAAATAGGACTCACATGTCACATATGATTCCAAATCAAATGAGTCTAGGAATCCATCCTTATGGAGTCTAGATATTCGTTTCTCATTTATATGGCCTAAACGACAGTGCCATAGATAAGTAGGATTAAATTATAAGATTTAATCCTCTTGGTATTTATGTTATAGACGCCTTTATTTAGATCAAAGATATACAATCCATCAGAAAAATGCGCACTACAATTGTGCATATTATCAAAATAAATGGAGCAACACTTGTCCTTTATTGAAATAGAAAAACCTTTCTCGTCCAAACAAGAAATAGAAATAATGTTTCTACTCATAGAAGACACATAATAGCAATTGTCTAATTCTAAAATAAGCCCTGAAGGCAGAGATAACTCATACACGCCTCTAGCTAATGCAGCAACACTTGCTCCATTCCTGACGCGCAAGTCTATCTCTCCTTTAGCCAATCTTCTACTTCTTTGAAATCTTGCACATTTCGACAAATGTGAGATCCACATTCAGTATCCCATACCCAAGATGAAGAAATAGAAAGATTTATGTATACGACAAAAATACCTCGTGGCGGTTGAATCACTATTCCAAGCTTTTTATCCTCCAGATATATAGGGAATTCCGCCTCCAGTGACCAGCCTGGCTACAGTAGTGACACTCACCCTTAGCCACGCCCCCAGTAGGTTTTAAGGCATCATTGGATTTTGCAACTTTCTTGCGCTTTCCTTTGGAAGTAGAGGCAACTCCCTTGCCACTCTTCTTATTGACCATCAATATGGTCTTGCCTTTACCTTTATTGATGCTTTGTTTAGCTATCCTAAGCATGTTCAGTAAGTCTGACAGAGCTTTGTTGATCTCATTCATGTTATAGTTCATGATGAACTAATTATAACTATCAGGCAACAATTGAAAGATTAGATCTGCTGCCAACTCTTGGCCGAATGGGAAGCCTAACCTTTATAGGTTCTCTATGTATCCGATCATACGGAGTACATGAGGCCCGAATGGGTTCCCTTCTGCGAGATTGCTCTTGAACAGTGCTTTGGACACCTCACACCGCTCATGCCTTGCCCGTTCTTGAAACAACTATGTCAAGTGTTCGATCATATCATAGGCTTCCATGTCCTCATGTTGCTTCTGGAGCCCAGAGGTCATGGTGCAAAGCATGAGACAAGTCACATCATTAGAATCTTCCACATGTTTCTGATGTGCTCTCACGGCAGCTAGGACGCGGTCATCCTGGGGTGGTTCTGGTACAGGATTGTCTAAGACGTATAGTTTATTTTCTTGCTTAAGGACGATCATTAAGTTTTAGTACCAGTCAAGGAAATTTGTTCCAGATAACTTGTCCTTCTCAAGGAAAGATCGCAGGGAGGAAGTCGATGCATGATTGTTTTTCCATTGGAATTCCACAAAACGAGAAGTATGCAATTTTATTAATTTGAACAATTTAACTATATTCAGCAATGGCTAGATAATTGAATATAGCTCCCACTATTTTTATCGGATTAATAGCCCTCACCATTAATGTGGAAAATATCACATATATCTTCTAGTGAGTCCAAGATCCCTTTTTCACTTGTTCTTGAGCTTGCTTTGGCAAGTCACCTAAGAATAGGCTATTTGGGTAGGAATACTTCCAATTGCTTCCCATGCAACTCTTGGTCCAATTAGATGAATAACCCTTTATTCATTATCTATTCCACATATAACACCTAATCGTCATGCCTCAAGGCACATAAATCCAATTGATCTTGCCCAGTTGCATTCAACCTCTTACATCAACAATCACACATTACTTGCTTGTGCCGCCGCAACACACCATGGTGAATTAAAATCGCCTTGCTTTGGCGATCCCGTATTTTAATGGACCTTGATCATGAAGGGTGTTTAGGTAAGAGAAGGCAAAACGCAATATCTTCATTGAGGGATTTACTTGTCATTATCTTATTGTTTCGTTGATCCCATCAACTTGATCTACTTATTTGGACTGGGCAATCCACAATGAAAGATCACTTTTGTTTATTATTATCTTGTTAACGTTTTGCTTGTATCATCCATACACACAAAAATAAATAACAAGACATAAAATAAACATCCAAAAAAAGAAAAATTAACGTGGCATGGATATGGCCTCTAGAATAAGATATTACCAAGCCGATGATAATATCTATATGCCCTAAAGTGACAAGCTCATCTCCATGTGCTCCACCATAGTCGTGCGCCTAGGATGGGAGTCCTCATCGTCTTTGTGGCTTCTTGGTCCTCCGGTCTTCTTCTCCATGCTCTTGGCTATTATCTAATTAATCTAATTCTAGCCTAGCATCTAGAATAAATAAATAAAACCTCACAAGTTGAGAAGATGATCAGCTCGCAGGCCGTAAAATTAACTAAACATTAATTTGATAAGCTCGTAGGCCGTAAACCAAACCACAAAAATAAACATCCACAACCTAGGCCATATCCATCCACCATGCAATAAAGCACATAATACAGTTAAAACCAATTTTTAACGCGCTTGTTCAATTTTAGTTGAAATTGGGTGATTAGGGTCACAACGGTCCAAGAGGTCCAACCTAGACCTAGGTCGAACCCCATGGACCGCGGCACGCCTATGGGCCGGGCCGGCCTTAGGCTGGCTGCCCCTAGAGTCGCCGCAACCTTGCTTGGTGTAGATAGTGCTTTCTAGACAGATATATCACATCCACGTGGCGATCATCCAGCACACCTAGCTGTGTTCCACATACACTGGATCACCACATCCGCTGATCCACGTGGGGGCTGCGAAACAGGGCCCTCGCACACCACAACACGGGACTTGTAGGGACTTAATGGTTAGGAGGCTAGAGTAAGTTCAGTCGCGCGCGAGCGGCAACCAAGCCCGCGCATGACCTTTAGTAACTGCTTTAAGATTTATGGCACGAGCTCCATAAACCCGGTCAACCTCATAACGGTTCCGGTATACGTGGACAAAGTGCGTAACGGTCCCTATATATGCGGAAGAACGTGCCGTTGTGGTTAAGGTAATTAAGCCGCCATTAATGGGTGGATTAACCCACTACAACGGTCATATTCTCCACTATATATAGGATCGTTAACCCTTCCTTACACAACACTAATCACCTGAACTACGCGGAAGCTCTGCCAAAACTCTGTCTCTCTCTCATACAGTTGCTACTGTCTTACTCTCTCCATACTCACTACCCTACCTCTCCTGTGTTTCTCATTCTCTACTCTTGGTGTTCGTTGAATCTTCGTTAAAGGATTCCTCTGTACACATTTGGTGAACCCTACGTGAGTCTTACCCTTGCAAGCAACCATGTCTCATGATGAAGATGTCAGCAACAGATCTCCCTCAACCGAGACGACCTCAGGGGAGGAAACCCGCTACAATTCTACGGCAGCTGGCAGTACTCCAACCTTGGAGGCATTTAATGCCACTCTCCAGAGCCAGGCGAAAGCTCTCCAGGCTCAATCTGCATAGATGGCTCAGATAATGTCCTTTCTGGGATCTCTTGCCCAGAATCCTGCACTGGGGGCCGCTGTCTCTCAAGGAACTGGAACCCCTGTCGCCCAGGGAACAGAGGTAACGCCTACACCCCCTAACCCTAGTTTGCCAAGCCCACCGGCAACGGTCCAACCACCTACCACTCAGGGACAAACGGTCCAACCACCGTCCATTTTCACACATGTTTCTCAAATCCCAGCTATTCCTTTCAATATCCAACCACAATACCCACTGCTTTCTCCACCAAAAATTGTAAGCAATGTGGCTTACACCCCCAATCCAACTGCTGTGTACGTGTCTCCACTGTCTGCAACCCTTCCTCCTGCTGTGGGAGGGAGTGCACCAGAAAGCATGACGGCCTTGGAGCAGCGCATAGAGAATTTCCTAGCCAACCAGCCTTTTACATACACCATCATCCCGAAGTTTGACAATGTACCTCCTATCCCGCGTGAGATCTACTTGATGCCCAACCTGCAGGGTACAAGGCCCCTAAGTGGGATAAGTTTGACGATGTCAATGGGAATGCTCAAGAGCACGTTATGCGTTTCATTGATGTGATGGGGTCGTATGGGGTTAAGCCACACCTGTTGATGCAGGAGTTCCCTAAGTATTTAGAGAACGTTGCATACAAATGGTATAGGACGCTGGAGGCTGGCTCCATAAAGACCTGGGATGAAATGGTCAAGAAGTTCTATACCAAGTTCTTCCAGGTGGAGGAGAAGGTTACAATGATACATCTTTCGCGTATGTATCAGAAGCTTGACGAGGATGGTGTCACCTTCATCAAAAAGTTCAGAGCAAATTCATTGGAATGTAGAGATGAGGTGTTCGAAAACCGGCTTGTCGAGATATGTCTCCAAGGGATGCGAGACGAATACAAGGGTATGTTAATTAACTTGCAAACGCCTACTTTTTCTAAGTTAATTGAATGTACCAAGAATATAGAGCCTATAGTTGAAAGGCAGAAGAAGAAGCATGCTCCTGAGCGATCCCCAGGGGGAACCGACTTTAAAGATTGGGAGGTTTAGCTACAAGAGGGGACACGCAACTGAAGTCAACACAGTTTCTCCACACAAGCAACCCAGGGTTTCAACCTCAGACGCCCCGCCTATGCCATGTTCTTTGGAGGAGGTGATCGATCTATGAAAACAGTGGCGTAAAGATGGGGTCCTACCCCCACTTGAAAGAACACCCTCTAGGGAGATGGTAAGGGACCCGAAGTGGTGTGAGTGCCACGGAAAAGTTATGCACCCCACAGCTGATTGCAAGAGGCTCACGCACCTTGTGAACCGAAAGATGAAGGAAGGAGAGCTGATTGTCAGCCACCAGAGGCAAGACGTGCGCAATAATCCACTCCCTGCTCATGCAGAATAAGAGCCGAAAGACAAGGAGGTAGCCATGATCGCAATCATGGACCTCGAAGAGATCGCCGAAGATCCTGCCTGTCATAGTTGAAGTCCATCAGGAGGAGGATTACAACATGGACACTGAGGACTCGCGTGCCGATAGGATGAAAGGGTCGCACGACTTTAAAAGGTTTTTTGAGGATATGAACTTTTCGAAAAAGTGCCGGAAAGAAATGACAAAGTCAATCCTCAGGGTAGCAGAGGACTTCGTGGAGGATATTGTCATCTCCAACTGAATAGTTGTCAGGGCCTCTCGCTCGACAGAAAAGATAATGACCTTTTCTGAAAGCGACAAGAAGCCGGACTCGAGCCACCAGAAGCCCTTGTATGTAACGGCAGTAATCAATGACGTTGAGTTCAAGAGGGCATTCGTCGATGGAGGAGCAGCTTTCAATGTGGTCTCACTCAACACCATGAAGTTGGCAGGGATTCCTGAGAAGAAGATCGTTAGGCGCCCATCCTCGCTGATGGGATTCAGACGCGACTCCAGGATGACAATGGGCTGGATCCGTCTAGGTATCCAGATAGGGAAGATCAAGTGTTCCGCCAAGTTCTCCGTCATTGATGAAAACACTACGTATCACATGATCATAGGCATGGCGTGGATCCATCGCTTTGACGCGGTTCCTTCAACAGCTCATCAAGTGATGAAGGCCATTTGGAACGGTAGGGTAGTCGAGATACCAGCCTCGACGAACCCATTCAATCTGAACGAAGAACACCTCACTGAGGCAATGTGGCTCACCGAGATGGCGGATGAATAGGCATCGGGGCCGTTCAACCCAACCCCTCTGCCTCGATGGGAAGACATCAAGGATCAGTCACCGGCAGGAGTGATGGTGACAAGAGAGGATGCCAAAGAAAAGGTGCCCACACGCGAAGAGGGGCCGCAGGTTTCCTACCAGAAGAAGAACGTGTATACCCTAAAGAGGGTGGTGAAGCACGACAACAAATGCAAGGAGATAGAAAGCTTCTACTCCAATGGGAAGAAATGCTACCGCATATGAAGGTGCGCGGGGGTACCCCCATCCAAACATGGGGATATCCCTGGGAAAATCAATCAACTTGAGCAGGGCCCAGAGAAGGACAAGCTGAGGTTAGATGTACTGGAGGACAAGTAGAAAGAAGCGCCCGAGTGTATGGAGGACCAGCCAAAGCCGCAGAAACAGGAACTGAAAGAAGTGTTCCTAAGTCCAAATGAAGAAAAGAAAAGGTCTGTTTTTTTGAGCGCAGACCTCACAAGCGAAGAGGAAGCGAAATTGCTGCAGCTGCTGACGGAATACAAGGATGTGTTTGCTTGGGAGTATGATGAGATGCCCGGCCTTGACACGGGTGTAATAATGCACAAATTGGATGTTGTCCCGGGATCCAAACCAGTGAAGCAAAGTGCGAGAATCTTCAGACCAGAAATCAACGTGAAGATCAAGCAAGAAATAGTCAAGCTGTTGAATGCCAAGTTCATCGAACCAAATCACCATCCTACCTGGCTTGCCAAAATTGTGCCGGTAGTCAAGAAGAATGGGAAACTTCGCATCTATGTAGATTTCAGGGATCTCAATCGCTTCTGCCCAAAAGACGACTTCCCATTGCCAAATATTGACTTGCTCATCGACTCTACCGCATGACATCGGATGTTCAGCTTTATGGATGGTTTCAGTGGGTATAACCAATTCAAGATGGACCCTGAAAATGCGAGAAAAAATTCGTTCATCACACCAGTTGGGGTATTCAACTACACATTTATGCCCTTTGGACTGAAGAATGCGGGCTCTTCCATGACATGATGCACCAGGAAGTGGAATTCTATGTTGATGATTTGGTTATCAAATCAAGAGAACAAGTAGACGACCTGGGAGACCTGCGGAAGGTATTCGAAGATGCAAAATTTTCCAACTGAAGATGAACCCGATGAAATGCGCGTTTGGAGTGATTTCTGGGAAGTTCTTGGGGGTGTGTAATCCATCTCCATGGGATTGAACCTGAACCTGCAAAGATCTCGGCTATCACCAGCATGGCAGCACCCCACAATCAGAGTACTTTGAAGACATTCTTGGGAAAGCTGTCTTATCTGCGGAGGTTTGTGCAAGCAATTGCAGAGCTGACTTTCTGCTTCGGTGATTTTCTCAAAAAGAATGCTGTGTACAACTGGACGAAGGAACATTAAGCCGCATTTGGGAATTTGAAAGACTTATTGACATCGCCAAGGGTAATGATTGCACCGCAGTTGGGGTCACCACTCTTGTTGTACCTGACGTCGACCAGGAAATCCATAGGAGCACTGTTAGCCCAAGAACATGAGGGGCAGGAAAGGCCGATCTACTATATCTCTCGTGTGGTACAGCCGGCCGAGTCCAGGTACACTGATATTGAGCGTCACTGCCTTGCTTTATTTTTCGTAATAGAAAAGTGAAAGCATTATTTCGCTTCACATAAAGTCGTGGTAATCACAAAAAGCGACCCCATACGGTATCTCTTAAGTCACTCCTCTCCCTGCGGAAGATTAGCAAAGTGGTACATGACCATCTCGCAGACCAAAAGCAATTAAGTCGCAAGCAGTGGCAGACCTTTTAGCACAGTTTCCAGACAACAACTATGAGCCAATGATAGAGGAGGAACTAGAAGGTCCCGAGATCTATGCAATCGAGTCACCGTACTCAAAGATGCATTTCGATGGGTCATCGACAAGGACAGGAGGTGGAATTGGCATTGTACTGACTAAGCCAGATGGGGAGGTCATCCAAATGTCCACCAAGCTAGATTTCCCAGTAACGAACAATGAAGCAGAATAAGAAGCTCTGACGCAGAGCTCCGCGCGGCTAAGGCGTTGAAAGTTAACAATTTGACGGTCATGGGGGAATCCAAGCTCATTTACTAGCAAGCTTCAGGCGAGTATGGATTGAAGGAGGTCAATTTGTTGCCTTATAGGACTGCAACTCGGGCGGGCTGGACGGGTTGGCACCTCTGTCCAAGCCCCGAGCCCAAGTTCTGTCGTGGCTGCTCGAGCCCAGCCCGACCCGGATTAAGATAATTGTCAACCCGTCCGAGCCCAAATTCGTATAAATCAATTCGGGTTCGGGTTGAATTCAGGCTAGTATATTAAACTTAATATCTTTTAGAAAACATAAAAAATAATAAATTATTGGTGAAAAACAAATCAACCAGTTCAAGAACAAAATATTAATTAAAAACATCGCTAATAACCAAAAGAAAAGTAGCATATTCATGTTAGATATGCTACAAAATTATTTTAAAATATAATATTTATATGTAGTGGTCATGCAAATCGGGCAATTCGGGCTAGCCCGTCATTCGATATTTGTGCCCAAGCCCGGCCCTAATTGCAATTCGGGTTGAGAATTTGTGTCCAAGCCCGTCCGAATTACCAAAAATATGTGTCGGGCCCTATTTAAATTCGGGCTGGGCTCGGGTTGGTCGGGTTCAACCCGCCCAAGTTGCACCCCTATTGCCTTATAGGACTATGGTGCAGAAGCTGGTGTAGCAATTTCATGATGTCAAGTACGAGCACACGCCTAGAGCTGATAACTGGCATGCGAACGCTTTAGCCACTCTGGGGTCATATATTAGTGCGGACAAGTGCCCAACAAGAATCTTGATTGAGGTTAGAACAACTCCAGCCTTAACGCAAGAAGTATGCGAAGAGGAGCCCAAAAAAGATGAGGATTGGAGGAAGACAATACTGCGCGCGATTGCTGAGGGAACGAGCAAAGATAATTGGGCATCCACGAAGGAATATTGCGTGCACGATAATTCCCTTTACTTAAAGGGACCAGGAGGATACTCATGCGGTGTGTCTCGCAGCAGGAAGGGCAGGCACTATTGGAAAAGATCCACCAACACTCTTGTGGGGAAAACGAGGTATCTGTTTACAGAAAAGCCCAAAGATATTGGATCCATTGGCCGGATATGTCGAGGTACGCCGCGATTATTCAAGGGAAGTGCGAGAGCTGTACATTGGTCAAAGAATCTTTGGAAATTGCTGCAATCGATGATGACACAGATTGGAGGAAGCCACTCTTTGACTACTTGACAGAAGGAATTGAGCCAACGCAGAGAAAAGAAGCTGAGAAGCTTAAAAGAAAGGCAACCCGATATGTTGTAAGGGAAAACATACTTTGGCGTAGAGGCCACGAGGGGAATTTGCTCAGATGTCTGCATAGCTCAGAAGCACAAGAAGTGATGGAATTGTCCCGTAAAGTCGAGCACCAAGGAGGCGCGAAGCTATGCAGACAGCTACTCACTGTTGGTTACTTCTGGCCTACAATGGAAGCAGACCGCCGCACCAAGGTTAAAAGGTGTCAAGAATGTCAATTTAAAGGCAACCTTGTGCAAGCTCCCGCTGTAGACTTGCACGCATTGGGAACGCCTTGGCCATTCCACACATGGGCCTTGGATTTTATTGGCCCCATCAGACCAGCTTCTCATGGGAATCAGTTTATCTTGACCGCGACGGAGCAATTCACTAAGTGGGTAGAAGCATTGCCGCTCAAGACAGCAAATGCGCTGACAGTTGTTAACTTTATGCAGGAGAACATCATACACAGATTCGAGATCCCCAATACCCTCCTCTCGGATAACGGCACTCCTTTTGTGAATCGCCAGGTGGCCGCGAAGTTAGCAGAGTACAACGTAAGGCAGGTCTGCTCCACGCCCTATTATCCGAAGGGGAACGGACAAGCAGAAGCAATGAACAAGACAATGCTGAGGATTCTGAGTAAAATGGTCGCGGACGATCACAAGAAGTGGACAAACTCTTTAGGTTTGGCTTTATGGACATATCGCACTTCGCCAAGGACTCCTGCATGGGTTTCCCCGTTTCTTCTATGTTACGGGGCCGAAGGTGTTGTACCGGCAGAAATTAAAGTTAACTCTGCCAGGATAGCTTTTCATGCCTTGTAAGAAAATCAACGCGATCATGATCTCATTCTGCTGGAGGAAAGGCGTGAAGAAGCTAAGAGAGCTAACAAAATATACAAGGAAAGGATCGCTCGCGCATACAATAAAACAGTTCAGCACCGAGACTTTGCAGTTGGGGACTTGGTTCTACGGGCTTCAGATCATTGTATGTGAGAGGCGGCCCATCCTAAGTTCGCGGCTAACTGGGAAGGACCATTTGAAGTCAAAGAAGTCTTCGACATTGGTTATTGCACAACCAGAGACTTCATGGGACTGCAACAACTCCAAGCCCAATCAATATGCGATGGATCAAAAAGTATTATCCTTAGCCCATCTCTTTATTATTGATGCCAAAGTTTGTTGCTTTCATTACTTACGATTCAAATATTCTGTTGCCTTTATGTATCCGACATTACTTCCTCCCATATGAGGAATTTGTTCTCGTGCTCCTCCCATATGAGGATGCTTTAAAAATAATGACTCTCCCATATGAGAGGACTTTATTACATTGCTGTTTTACTGCTTTATTTACTTGTGTGTTCATATCACTTATATTTGCCAACTCAAAGCCTATCTGCCTAGATAGCAGCCATAACAAAAATGATCCCATGCGATCTAATGCATATCTGCCTAGATAGGAGCTGTAACAAAAATGATCCTATGAGATCCAAAGCCTATCTTCCTAGATAACAGCCATAACAAAAATGATCCCATGCGATCTAAAGCCTATCTGTCTAGACAGCAGCTGTAACAAAAATGATCCTACGCGATCCGAAGCCTATCTGCCTAGATAGCAGCCATAACAAAGTATGATCCTAAATGATCTGAAGCCTATCTGCCTAGATAGCAGCAATAATAAAAACTCTCCCATGCGATTCAAAGCCTATCTGTTTAGATAGCAACTTATTCAAACATTATTTGGATACAACTGCAGCAGAAATACAAAGCTTGTTTCATCATATAGCAAGTTCATACGCGAAGTTACAATCTATTGTACCAGACAAAATAGCAAATGAAAAAGCGTACTTTCATAATAGTCAAATATGGCTTACAATTTATCTGTCTAGATAGCAGCTTACAAGCGAAAGCTTACACTAAGGGAAAACTCCTAATCTAAAGCCTGAATCTACGAATGCTAAAGCTACGAGACGTGACGCCATCGTCAACGTCCTCGATAAAAACAGAGCTCTTGTTCGTACCCCAGCCATGGTGAGGTGCCAAATGAACTTCACGCCATGAAGGTTGCAGACGTGAAGAACAAATGGGAGAACAACTCATGGGGCAGGAAGCTGATTGTGTACAAGAGATAAACACAATCGCTCGTTACACCTGGTCTAAAACAATGGTGGAAAATAGTTCTCTGCCGGAAGATCGAAGAGATGCACACCGTTCATTACTTATTGGTAGTAGAGTCGGTACAGGGCTGTGCTTCGCTGGAAAGTCACCGGAGACAATCGCTGCAAACATAATGAAGAAGAAAGAATCTTTGTTCAAACAGAAAAACCTGCGCAATTGATCATAAGAAAGATCGGTTAAATCAAAGGTCTTTCCGGAGAATTTCTTGGGAGCCATTTCTATAGCACAACGCACAAACTCAGGTTTGGAAGCCTGGACCTGGAATGAACCAACAAAGGTCAGGGGCCGATACCAACAGTCGTGAGGACTCATGAGAAACAACATTTGATGAATCACAAAATTGCAAGAAGGGAGGCTTATATAGAACTCAGAAAGGACTCTTCAGTTTCTTTGCTGAGTCAGCAACGCCTCGGAAACATGCAAGAATCAATTACCCTATTAAAGGCTACGAAAATACAGTAGCACGCCTTATTTAATGGCGCCGGGTCATGATAAGGGTGGGGCCGCTACATGGTAAGCACGCCTTATCTAATAAGTTAATGACACAATAATCTAGGTAATTACGTCATAAAATGACGTCACAATCGTTATAGCATTAAAATGCGAGCAGAAGATCTTTCAGAAAAGCAAAAGCGAACATAGAGTACTCAAGTGTTTAAAAAAAAAGAGAAGCATTACAATATGCGCAGCTAGCAAAATAAATCCTTGTCTAGAGGTCTTCTGTCGATAACAGGAGCGAAGCCTCCTCCGCTTTGTTGGCGTCGTGCTTCAGCTTGTCATAGCGAGCCTTCATCGCATGGAGGAGATTGGCAGCCTCTTCAGCTTTCTTCCTTTGCTCTTCCACTTTCCTCCATTCAAGTGCAAGGTTGCGATGGCCGTACTTCAACATCAGGGAGTTGAGAATTTGGGTGCCCATATCAAAAAGGAAACCAAAGTCCAACCTGCCCTGAGCATTATTCTGAAGCCTTTGGCATGTATTGAAGAGCGTCCGCACATTTTCAGGCAAATGGTAGCTGGAGTCGTCGCAGATAGTTGCTCTAAAATCCAGATAGCTTCAGCCAAGAAAAATATCCTATCAAAGGGACCCAGCTCTAGAGCTCTCGCAAATGACCACGGGTATGACACGCGCATCTTTATAAGCCAGTCCACATCAGGTTTCCTCATTCCTAAAGAAATGACAAGTTTAGGAATGCGAATGATTAACAAAGACATAAAGTATTACATGTGTCAATACTATGGTATACCTGTCCCTTCGATGATTTCATGCAAAGTAGGAATGCGCATAGCCGGGAAAGCTGAAACATCTCCTTGCTGCATTGCCTGTCTGTCAGCTTGAACCTCGCGTTCATCATAGTTTGCAGGAATAACACAAGTAGCGGCAGGTGCGATGGAAACCCTTGCCTGCGAACCCCAAAAACTCCATGCGGTGGGAACTTGGGATAAATCCATATCAGTAGAAGAGACGGCAGGAATTTGCTGAGGCCCTGGAACATTAACGAAACCAGCAGGACTTGAAGAAATGGGTGGAGTATTAACACCACTAACTTCAACAACAGGTATGACAGTGGGAGGACCGCCACTGTCGCCGCCAACTGCGATCTCTACTGGGGCGTCCACATTCGCGTGCGATGGATGCAAGATGCCTTGGCCGATCTCTGCTTGCCCAAGGACTTCTTCATTCACAAGAGGTTCTTGTCGCTCAGGAGCGTCCATTGGAGCATCAACATTTTCATGCGATGCTATGTCTTCCATGACCTGTTCATTTTCATGAACTTCAGCTCCAGCACCCTCTGCTTCCATCTCTTCAATTTTGCCAGTTTCTCCTACATGATCATCCTCAGCATTTCTCTCTCTCATTTCAGTGTCAAGACCGCCATCATGAGACACCTCAATAACATCTTCTAGGGGCTCCCCTGCATCTTCAGGAACCATAGCAGGTTTCTCTGTGTGCGAACTTCGCACTGGAGCATGGGACATGGGAGAATGACTTCTTTGCTTAAGAAACATGACATCGTCAGAACTGTTTTGAGCGATGGTCTCCGTAGCAGGAACGATGGAACTTCTTAAAAACCCAGGCCTGTTGGCATAACTTCTGGGAGGAGAGGTGAGTTGAACCTCGCGATAAAGGGTCGCAGGGATCAACAGCAGAGCCACCAACACTTGCCTCATCCGGGGCCAATCTCGCAGCTGGAGCATTATAATTAGTGCCCTGTACAATGACAGCCTCACTTGTGGTAGCGGCATGCTCATTTGAGGCAGTACCACCTGCAGAACAAATTTAGACAAGGTATAAGGTAACTCGCATTATGAATTATTTCCTATTTTTCATTCTATGTTAGATTAAAGGTGACCACCTCCACACTTATGCGGGATCGCAGCTCCAACATCATATGATATAGATGTGACACCATGTCCTACGGAGGTGTCCTCATTTATCACATCGTTAAGGTGTGCATGACCTAATGTTGCGTAAAAACTCGTTATGATAGGGAATGCCTTATTAAGTGATGCTCATAAACATTGTTCAAATGTTTACGTGAGGGTTCGCCACATTTGCTCACTAACCATCGGCGAATATCATCCTTAGATAGACCGTGCTTTAATGCACCAAAAATTACGTCTTGGTAAGACACAACAAGGTTAAAAATTGTACCTTCTTCATCGCCTGTGATCTCCTCAAAATCTTGTTGAGTCCGTTCGAAGGCAGCCACACTCATGCTACCAGCATGTTTCTCTTCCAGGCTTCTTCTCTTCATGGTCTCAATATCATCCTCCTCGCTCTTTCTCCTTCTCTCTTCTGCCTCAGCATCCATTCTCTTAGACTCAGCTATTATGGCTTCGTCTATGGTCTCACTAGACGCATCTGAGCGAGATCCCTTTGTCTTTCTCTTTTCCTTGGCCAAAAGGCCACTGATAGTCTCAGTATCATCATATGCGAAGGAAGTTTCAGTGTTAACACTACTGCAAAAGTCATGATTCAAAGAAGATTAAGTTCATTCGGGTTACCTTCTGAGCTTTCTTCTCCTATCTCCTCTTCTCTTTCTTCTTCTTCTTCTTCTTCTTCTCTTTCCTCTTCTTCTCGTTATGAAAGTCTCAACTGCGAGATCTTTCTGCGGCTTGCTCTGCACGCGACTTTTGCCTTTGCCCTTTTGAGCAGGAGACTTCGCGGGCGACGAAGCTGGAGCTTTCCTGGGCGGCGAGGAGAGCACAATTGCCTTATGTTTTTGCTCTTTAGCCTTCAAGGAAACCTCCGCGTCCACTTCAGCACCTTCTTCTATTAGGCAGCGAGTGAAAACGTCCATCTCCTCGCGAATAAGAGCATCCACTTTGGGATCCATTTCCATGACCAGGGGGATGACTTGCTTTTGCCTCTTCGCTTTAACAATAGAATTGACCAGTGACGGACAACGGTCTCCAGATGCGAACCTCCTCAAACAGCACTGAAAAAGGGAAAATTTATGTAAGTCACATAATTTAAAAGAGAGAAGTGATTCATGGACGAAGGAGAGTTATTCACCTTGGAAAACAATTCGCTGTACTCGATCACGCATACAACTCCGCCTCTGACAGCGGTAATCTTCTCCTTAAGGATCACGTCCGGAAACAAGTGATTGTCAGTGTCAAGCAGGGAATAGAACCCATAATTTGAATCGTCCAAACTTCAGTTCTGACAAAACGGGAAAGTATTCCTTTTGATCGCAGGAGCCTTACTGAGGCGTGGAGGCGCAGATGAATCAAACCTTATTTGTTGCGCGTTCCACTAAGCAATCCAATTTTGGTAGGGCGAACTACACGTTTCCCTAAGGGCTGGGTGAAAGGCAAGTTGCTAAGAAGGATGGATTTACATCTCTTCATCAGCAGTCGCTTGTAGCAGTCTCTGTTCACTGACCTAGGCCAAATAGAAGGCGCCACTGCGTCGAAGCCAAACTGGGGAGAGACGGGAGTAGGGTCAACATCGACTGTGATCCGCTCATACTTGGAAGATATCTTAGCGACATTTTTCAACAAGAGCGGGCAGCAAACCTCTCAAACACCAGCAAAGGAATTATCTATAGCAATCATCTTCACTGACGATAGTGTCCTCAGAGAAGGAGCCATCTTTGTTTGGGTACAGCTTCGGGTAGAATCGCACATTCTCAATGCGAGTAGTATAAGGCCTGGCTGTAAACTTTGCTCGATCGTCGCAGACCAAGCTCCATGAACACTTAGGTGAATTGGTCTTATACCACCGGGCAGCTCTCCCACTTCGAAGTGCATTCTTCGCACCCGGAACGTTCCAACAGCTGGGTCTTGATGGGATGGGAGCATATGAAGGCCACCTTTCGAATGCCCACATGGTAAGAAATGAAAGTTTGACAAAAGTCAACACATCAAGACGCCCGCAAGATTCCTCAATGGCAACCACAAGTTGGTCTAGCCGATGATATAGGGTTCGCAACACCAGAGGTCCAAGTGCGACATTTTGGCCGAGAGCCAGTTTGACAGCAAGGGGCAAGACATGATAAAAGACCCCGTCATGAGGATGCCCATCGATCAAATATCACGATATCCAAGCGCAAAGGAATCCGCACAAGGTGAATTGATATCCTTTCCCTTCGATGTAGTTCTTCGCTTTGGTATCTTTCTCCAGTATTTCCTTGGTGATTTTACTATTTGCATAGTCGCAAAAAAAGTATTGCACCCATTTCCCCCAAGTATTCTTTGCAGAGGTCTCAACCAATTGCCATGTTGGGAGAACTTCCGCAGATGTCCAACGAGTGGAAATTTTCTTCACCTCAGTCAAGCACTCCTCCATCTGCGCATAAAGAGCGAGTTCTGCATCAGACTCCAGAGGAGCCAAGGGATCAACTTTGCCCATGGGAGAAAGATCATTTAGCATGTGCACATCCTCCAAAGTGGGGGCTGCCTCAAACTCGGCAAAATGGAAGGTGTGAGTCGCAGGCGAGTATCGAGAAAAGAGATTCAGAAGGATAGTCTGATCCAGTTTCATGGCGGCACCCTTCGTAGCCCTGACCGCGTAATAAATCTCAGCCTGATCTAGTAAAACAGCATGATGAGTCAGCACATTGTCAATCCACTCATCCATTATCTCCATCTTCTGCACGAAGGCCTGGGTATAAATATCACTATGGGGGAAGAACCCATTCTGAAGTCCCAAAATCTCACCACATCTTTGGCATCAATTAGTTCCAACTCGGCTCGACTAGTGAAAGGATTCAGCAATAGCAGATCTTCAGAAACGGGGTATGGTAGATTTCCCACTTGAGTTCTAGCATGATAGAAGTCTTCTCCACCCAGATATGGAGCTTTCTTCCACAGGGTCTTGGGAAGGTCGGGGATTTCTTCGGCTTCCTTCACGGATTTGGTTGCTTTTGTCTTGCCATTTCTACAGTAAAGAAAAAAGGGGGGGGGGAATATATCCACTTTCAGTATCAAATCCAAGAGCAGATCTTACAAGTTTTTGGGTTTCGAGACTGTTAATTTGGGAAGATGAACAATTCTGGGTCAATTCTGGGTTCAGAATTTCAGAATCTCAGAAGATTATCGTTTTAAATCGTTTTGATCTTTTAGGGCTTTAAAAGGAACCTCTTTCACAGTTTCAAACAATGGCGTATGCCAAATGTTTCCGAGTTTCATACTCAAAGCAGTTCAAGAGAAAGGTATGAAGAGCATTAATTTAAATTGAGCAAGCCAACCTTGTGAGGATGAAGCGATTTGAAGAAGATGATTTGAAAGGAAGAACTGGTGTTTGATTATCTGTATTTGCTCTCGGAGGATTTCAGAAAACATTCACTCTAGAGAGAAGAAATACTTTGCAACAATGGAGGATGAGGAGTATTTATTCAAAAACACTGAAGAGTCGCGTCCTTTCAGTGGTCGTATCGCAACCTCACCACCGAATCGCGCAATCACAGGCCAACGCTGATGTCACGCCTAAAACCCTAGAAGAGCAGAAGGCACGACTCTAGGGATCCTAGGTCATAATGATACGCACGGGGGTTGATTTCTCGTGTATTTAAATTGGTGCGTAGCAGCAACGCGTGCGCTGGTTTTTGCGCATTGAAGTCTATCCGATTAGCGTCTTCACGCGCAAAAAGGGGGCTAATGTAGATAGTGCTTTCCAGACAGACAGATCACAGCCACGTGGCAATCATCCAGCACAACTAGCTGTGTTCCACATACACTGGATCACCACCCGCGCTGATCCACGTGGGGGATGCGAGACAGGGTTCTCGCACACCACAACACGGGACTTGTAGGGACTTAGTGGTTTGGAGGCTAGAGTATGTTCCGTCGCGCGCGAGCGACAACCAAGCCCGCGCGCGACCTTTAGTAACAGCTTTGAGATATTTATGGCACGAGCTCCATAAACGCAGTCAACCTCATAAGGGTTCCTGTATACACGGACGAAGTGCGTAATGGTCCCTATATATGCGGACGAACGTGCCGTTGTGGTTAAGGTAATTAAGCCTCCATTAATGGGTGCATTAACCCACTACAACGGTCATATTCTCCACTATATATAGGATCGTTAACCCTTCCTTACACAACACAAATCACCTGAACTACGCGGAAGCTCTGCCAAAACTCTGTCTCTCTCTCTCTCTCATACAGTTGCTACGGTCTTACTCTCTCCCTACTCACTACACTACCTCTCCTGTGTTTCTTCCTCTAGTCTTGGTGTACGTTGAATCTTCCTCAAAGTATTCCTCTGTACACACTTGGCGCGCAAGGAAGATGAGGGGCAGGGGATAGGGTTTCGGCCCTAGCTTCCTTCCCCTTCCTTCCTTGTTTCCCAAGTTTCGTTGTTTCCATAAAGTTGTTTCCATAATTTGAAAACCCCCTTTTTCCAATTATGTGACCAAGAAACCTAGTTTTCAAGAACCCAATTAAACACATCATATGCGATCCAAACTCACTAATTCCTACATACCAAGTAAAATTAGATCTTGTTTTGTTTGAATCATATTCTATATGCATCTAATATGGTAATTAATTTTTTATTTCGCGTAAAACAACATATACGGTGTAACACAGAAAAACAGTAACACATAAGATCATCTTATGCGCTACAACCTGGCTCAGATACGACTCTAGGGTTTTGATGCAAATAACGCAGCGGAATAAAAAAATTAATCCTGCTCAAATCCCTCCAAGGATCACAGGCAAACAATCATAACATGATAAGGGTAGAATAGGTGCGTAACTTATTTTGAGAGATCACACAAAGAATAGTGTCTTCGACTCTACGAGTATACACACCTCGAATCTTTGATTGGATTCCTTCTCACCGCGATGTGCTAGAAACAGAAGAAGGAGGAATAGATCATGCAAAACGAGGCAAGGAGGGGCGGTCCTCCTTTGGGGCCGACGGGGTGAGGGACGACAATAGGGGCTTCAGCCTCTATTGTTGCTCTCTCTCTCTCTCTCTCTCTCTCTCTCTCTCTCTTGCTTTGTTATGTTCTCTCAATAATGACTCGTCTTGAGAGAATGTAAGCTAGAGTTCCTTTATATAGTGATAAATCTTTATTAACTATATAAAAGCCCCAATACTATTCGTGCCCCTACATGGATTAGTCCACTTGAAAATTAGTCCCAGTAACTTTGCTTGTGGTTGCGTTATGAACCTTTTATTAATTAGTCCAACTGATTAATACCAATATCCAATTTAATCCATCTGGTGTGTGACCCCATAGGTTTCTACTTAGTTGGTAGTAACTCTTTACTAACATGGAGCGGTATCTAGCAACACATCCATGCCACCCAACTAATTGAAATAGTCATTGATCCCGAAAAATCGTGTGCCAAATGTTCATGTATTGTGTTATCCATTTCTCTCCATATCCGGATTGGACACAAGACATATTAGTCACACTCGTACATCCAATCCATAGTTCCTCGATCCTGGGAATATTCTTATCCATGCAGATAGCATCAATATCTCCATATTGATTTATCTGAGTCTGGCCAGACATTCTATAAGAACCATTTCTCGAGTGGCCCACAGATATTTACTCCCATTATGTGGGAGGGACAAATCCTGTCTACGTCACTACGATCTCTAAGCTTGCTTCCTATCATTCCGGATAACTACCTTTATAGTTACCCGATTAAGGCGCAACGTTTGATAACATCAAAGCTTGATATTTCACAACTAGAGTATCTAGTGACTTCAAGTCTAAGAGTTACAATACCATTAGCACTACGAGAAGCACTTCTGACTTTAACATAATCTAATGTAGCCTTCTCGTCGTGGGTCAATCCAGTATGACATTACTCTTAATGCATACCCATGTGTTAGACTTGATATCTCCATATCAATCTACCCACATACTAGTCTATAGTTGATCGTCATGTTAACAAATATAATGGACTAGGGATATTTATGATAAAGAACACATTGTATCTAAGCACTTCATTATATTAAATATCTCAATAAATAATAAATTAATATTCTAGCCGAACAATGTTCTTACTAAATATAGATTGCCTTTAGGGCACCTATTCCAACATTTTATACGCCAAATATGATCCCGGTATGTTCTATGGTTGTGTATCTCAGGTACTATATGCTCGAAGAGTTATTGGGAGTGACAACAAACTTCAGAAGATGAGAAAATCTCGTGAATGACCAAGGAGAATGAGAAGAAGCAAAGCTGGAAGAGCAAAAGTGATCAGCCTTTACTATTTTGATGATATTTTTAGCTCTACAACGAATTTAGTAGTGATAACACTGGAAAATGAAATTAGGCTCAAATAGATTTCAAACTGTAGGTCATGGAGCTCTATCGAAGGACGGACGAGGAAGATATGGTCCGTCGAAGAAGACGAACAAAACGAAGAAGAGTTGGACAAGTTGCGATGGACTAGTATGTATCTTAGGGATATATGTGGATCAACAAAAGGAAATTTGTGTGCCACTGAAAACTAGACATCGAGGGTTTTCAAATTATATATGGTATACCTAAATACGAATTCGGATGAGGGAGATACGACCAGCGCAAGATCAGCAAAGTGCTGGAGCTAAAGTAGGTCGCACGACCTAGCATGCTGGAGGCGGCCATCACCATCCTTTTGGGGTAACTAGTGAAATAAAGCATAGTTAAGGTCGGGAATGAGTTTCTGTAACTACATGACGACCTAGGACACTTTCTAAGACAAGATTTTGGAGAAAAGCGGAGGAGACGTGGAGGAAACAATTTGGATGCTTTGGAGAACAATAGAGCTAGGGTTCATCGTTTAATCTTTCGAAACTCTCTATCTCTCTCTATCCCTCTCTTATAATGTTTACTATGATTCTTATCATTGTTTATAGTATGATGAGTAGACAGAGTCATTCAATTAGGACCCGAGTTGGGATTATGGTTTGTGAGCAGATTTGATTATTATAACTTCGTTATTTACATTTGGATAAGTTATTTGATGTTGGTTACATGCTATGGTTGTTTTATGTTCTTCATATAAACTATTTTATGGATGAAAATTCATGACACTAAGATTTAAATAGAAACTCTTCGGTGACTCATCAGTTTCTAGTCGGTAAATTAAACCAACCACCTAATTAAAACACATACTTGGTGACTCAGTAGTGTGATTTAGGGGCACTGAGTATAATCAAGTTCTTCAGGCATGTTTAGAATTGGCTAAGCATTTGGTGACTCAGTCTTAGCTAATGACAAGCATAGTAATAGGTATTTGGTGACTCAATACTTCCTTATTGCTCGTCTAGCTTTCATAGTAATCACATCAGTGTTCAATGATTATAATCAACCTTCGTTAATAAACACCAGCAAACTCACAACGAGGTGTCTCGATCACTTCTCCCGTATTTGAATTTTCCTACAATTCAATCACTTGCATTCAGAATTACTTTCTTCAATTTACTTTAGATTGTAGATGTTGGTGTAGATGTCCTAGAGGCAATCTATTTTAGCGTGAACGTTATTTTGGATATGCATTTCATTTTATTAGATAATCAACATACGATATTGATGTTATCTGTTTAGATAAGTCTATTTCCAGGATCGAGAAATTATGGATTGGATATACGAGTGTGACATATATGTCCCGTGTCCAATCCGGATATTGAGACAAAGGGACGATACAACACGATAACATTGGCCACAGAGGTTTGTTAGATCAATAACTATTCCTATTGCCTGCGAAACATTGATATGTTGCTAGACACCACCCAATTCTTGTAATGTTTACTGCCAACGTAACAGGAACCTGCAGGGTCACCCACCAAAGAATTAGACTGCATATAGATGTTAATTAGTTGGACTAATTAACAATTAAAAGAATCAGGGATCAAAGTGCAACAACATGCATATTAAGTTAGACTAAATAGTAAATTGGGCCAAAACGAAAATCCAAGTTTAAATCGGATTAGTAGTGTGGCAGTTTTGTAATTAATTAAGAGTTATTAATTACAAAGGAAAATTACATCCTAATTATTCATTAGTTTAACTATTAGAGCAGTGGATAAAAGAGAGAGAGAGAGAAGGCCGCCCTCCCCATACCCGACGGCACAGAGAGGGCCGAACACCTCTTCTCCTCCATTGTTGCTTTGCGTGTTTGGATCATGAATCCCGATTGATCCTTACCTACACTGCTAGAACAAACAGCTGCGGAATGTCCAGTTGCTGATCCTACTGTGTGGATACCAGCAGAGGCGTGGACATTATTTATGCACAGTGATTAGTCAGATTAACAAGGTAACCCTTCTCCTTCATCATGTTATGATGCTTCACCTATGATCCGTGAAAATTTTTCAGTAGAAAATATTATATTTCCGAAGCGTAACCTGCATCAAAACCCTATGGTGAGGTCGATAGAGCATAATGTGATTTATGTGGTTATTCATTTTATCAGTTTTGATCGTATCTGTAAGTTTGACCGTAAAAAGTAATAAAACTGATATGCGAATTATGATACGCCATGAATGTGATTCATGTGGAGATTCCTTAATTCCTTAAAGTTTGATATTTCCACCCCAAGGGGTTGGGCCTTGCTTACCGCCCCTTCCCTTGGTGCGTCGGCCCACGGTCTGACCGGTACTGACCGGTTAGGCCACGTTCTGATTGGGTCTGATCGGTTCGGCCTGTCTGATCTATTTGACGGTTTTCAATAGTTTCACCGTTGACCCAGTTATCACAATTTAACTAAAATTCACCCATGCGCGATAAAATTGAATTTTAACTGTTTTATGTGTTAATCCCATGGTGGGTGGATGTGGCCTTAGTTGTGTTGGTGTTTATTTTATGTGGTTTGGTTTTGATGTAATTAATGTAAATAATTTTACGGTCTGCGAGTCGTCTTCTTCCTATCCTGTGAGGTTCCTCTATTTAGTTTATACTTATTAGATAGAATTATATAGATATGAAATAGCTAGCAGCATGTAGAGAAGATCAAAGACCAAAGAGACAACAAGACGATGACGACACACTAGCTAGGACGAATGGACTAAAGACGGAAGCACAAGGAGATGAGCTTGCTGTTTTTGGACTTACCGATATTCTCATTAGACTGGGAATATCTTAACTTTAGGGGAGACATCCACATCACGTTTTATTTATTGCTATGTTGTTTTATTTTGATGTATGGTTGATGCATGCAAAACATAAACAAGAAATAATAATAATGTTTAGATCTTTCATTTGGACTTGCCCAATCCATATGAGTAGATCAGTTGATATAATCAAGAAATTAAAATGACAAGAAAACCCTCAACAATAATATTTCATTTTTCCTTTTCTTGCTTAGCGTTCGTCATGATCAAGATGTATTGAGTTTGGGCTTGCTAAAGCAGGCCGACTTGATTCATCATTATGTGGCGCAACGACACAAGAAAGTAATGTGCGACTGCTGAAGTAAGAGGTCAACAAAACTAAGCTATTTCAATAGGATTGAAAGCTTAGAGGCAAGGCAATTGAGAGTTATTCGCCCAATTAAACCAAGAGTTGCATTGGATGCAATTGGAATATGTTTCTACCTAAATAACTGAATTTGGGGTAACCTGCCAAAGAAGGC
Organism: Linanthus parryae; assembly: GCA_023055425.1. Lineage (NCBI taxonomy): Eukaryota > Viridiplantae > Streptophyta > Magnoliopsida > Ericales > Polemoniaceae > Linanthus > Linanthus parryae. The sequence continues at coordinate 139,510,895 of JALGPY010000002.1, read as the reverse complement.
TCAAGAGAAGGTAAAATATAGATCTCGGCCCACTAGAAAATATATGATATTTTTCGTATTAATAAAGAGGCTATTAATATGAGAAAAATAGTGGGAGATATATTTGATAATCTAGCGATTGTTAAGTATAGTATAATTGTTCACAATACTAAACTTGTATATTTCTCATCTATGTACATTTCCAATGACAAATAATCAACAAACATCGACACTATCATTGGGTTCGGTCCTTGATAAGGACAAATTTTCTAGAATGAATTCTCTATACTGGTATAGAAACTTGAATATTGTTCTCAAGGAAGAAAAGTAGCTGTACATTCTAGAGCAGCGAATTCTAGAAGCACCACCTGCTGATGCTACTGCTGCCGTTAGGAAGGCATATCAGAAGATCGTTGATGATTCTAATGATGTGACTTTCCTAATGCTTTACACCATGAACTCTAAGTTTTAGAAGAAAATGAGAACATGGAGGCGTATGATATGATCATACATTTGAAACAGCTCTTCCAAGAGAAAGCATGGCATGAGCGGTAAGAAGTATGAAAAGCAACTTTCAAGTGTAGTCTGCGAGAGGGAAACCCAGTGGGACCTTATGTACTCCATATGATCGGATACCTTGAGAATTTCGACAGGTAGGGGTTTCTATTTAGCCAAGATTTTGCTACTGATCTCATCCTGCATTCGTTTAAGGACAGTTATAGTCAGTTCATCATGAACTACAATAAGAATGTGATCAACAAATTTCTTCAAGACGTGCTTAATATGTTGTGGACCGCTGAACAGAGTATTATGAAAAGTAAATGCAACCCCATAATGATTGTCAATAAGGGGAAATGCAAGAACGATTCCAGGAACCCTAAAGGAAAGAGAAAGGTAGTTGCAAAGCCCAAGGAAGTTGCCTTGAAGCCTACTGATGGAGTTGCTAAGGGCCCATACCACTATTGTAGTCAGCAAGGCCACTGGAAGAAGAACTGCCTAAAGTATCTGGAAGATAAGAATCTTGGAATAGCGATTTAAAATCCAGGTATTTTTTGTATAGATGTCAATTTGTCTATTTCTTTTTATTGGGTATTGGATACCAGTTGTGGATCTCACATTTGTCAAAATGTGCAGGATCTAAAGAGAAAGCGGATGATTGGCTAAAGGGAGATCGACCTACGCGTTGGGAATGGAGCAAGAGTTGCTGGATTAGCCATAGGATCTTATGAGTTATCTTTACCTACATGAATTATTTTAGAATTAGATTGTTCTTATGTACCTGCCATGAGTAAGAACAATATTTATATTTCTTATTTAGACTAGAAAGGTTTTTCTATCATTATAAAGGACAAGTTTTGCTCCGTGTATTTTGATAGTATGCATTATTGTAATGCACTTTTGTCTAATGGGTTGTATATCCTTGATCTAGATAATTCCGTCTATAACATAAATACTAAGAGGATTAAATTCAACGATTTAAATCCCACATACCTTTGGCATTATTTTTTAGGCCATATAAACGAGAAGCGCATTTCTAGGTTCCATAAGGATGGATTTATAGACTCATTTGATTATTAATTATATGACATATGTGAAGCTAGTTTATCAGGAAAAATCACTAAGTCCCCTTTCACGAAGAAAGGTGAGAGTGTTGGAAATATGCCCTAGAGGCAATCTATTTCTTGTGACATTTATGGATTTACGATTCATTATGTTATCAATATGGAGATATGTTAACATGAATGATGTCCTTAGATTATAAGTGTTATATTCTTAAATATCCCTAGTCGATTATATTGATTAATAGAAAAATCAACTATAGACTAATATGGGGTTGGATAGATATGGAGATATCACGATCCAACACATGGGTATGCATTAGTAATGTCATACTAGATTGAACCACAATGAGAAGGCTACAACAGGTTACGTATAGTCACATATGCTTCTCGTAGTGGCAACGATATTGTCATCCTTAGACTTGAAATCACTAGATCCTCTAGTTGTGGAATATTGTGTTTTGATATCGTCAAACGCTATACTGTAACTGGGTAGTATTAAAGGCGCATTTCAACACAATAGGAAGAAAGCTTATAGATTGTAGTGATGTAGATAGAATTTTTCCCTCCCACACAACGGGAGAAAATATCCATGGGCCACCCGAGGGATGGTGCTTATAAAATGTCTAGCCAGACTCGGATAAATCAATAGAGGATATTGTTGTTATCTGCTTGGATAAGACCAGGATCGAGGAACTATGGATAGGATATACGAGTTTGACTTGTATGTCTCATGTCCAATCCAGATATAGAGACAGAGGGATGAGACGATACTTGCACAAGGTTTGTCAAAGTGATGACTATTCCTATTAGCTGGGTGGCATGGATGTGTTGCTAGATACCACTCAATGTTAGTTAATAGTTACTACCAACTAAGTAGGAACCTATGGGGCTTACCCCCCAAAAAAAGTAGGAACCCATGGGATCACACTCCATATGGATAAAAAGTAGTAGGACTTATTTTCAAGGTGGACTAATCCATGTATATACATGATTATGATTTGCCAAGGTGGACTAATTCATGGATAGACATAATTAGAACTAGTTTGCAAAGAGAATTAATCCATGTATAGACATGGATTATGAATAGTTTGCAAAGGGAACTAATCCATTTAAGGACATGATTAGGAGAGGGACTAATATGTAGTTAACAAGGAGTTGTTGGACTATATATATGAGCACTCATAGCTTATTCTCCATATGAGTGTCATAATTGTTATATCACTAGGAGAGAAAAATCAAGGAGAGATTAAGACAAGGTCTAGGCCGAAACCTAGACCCCATCCGCCCTTCTACCCGTCGGCCAAAGAGGAATAGGCCGAACCTCTTCTTTGGTCTCCGTTGTGTGATTCGTCTACTTCCTTCTTCCACCTGTTGCTAGCACACGATGTGGAGGAATCTAGAGCTTGATCCTAGGAGTGGACTAGTCATAGAGATGTGAATAGTTATTCACGAGTGAAGTCATTGTTGGAATAGAAGCCCTAGATGCAATCTAGTTTAGTATGAATTTATTTTTGGCTAGAACATTCATTGTATTATTCATTGGATATTTAATATAATGAAGTCCTTAGATTTACAATTGTGTTGTTTATCTTAAATATCCCTAGTCCGGTATAATGATTAATGTGACAATCATCTATAGACTAGTATGGGGTTGGATTGATATGGAGATATCATGATCCAACACATGGGTGTGCATTAAGGGTAATGGCGCACCGGATTGACCCATCTCCGAGAAGGCTACATACATTTTATGTTAAGTCACAAGTGCTTCTCGTGGTGCAATGGTATTGTCATCCTTAGACTTGAAGTCACTAGATATTCTTGTTGTGGATTATTGTGATTTTGGTAGCGTTAAAAGCTACACCGTAACTGGGTAGTTATAAAGGCGTGTACCGGATACAATGAGAAGCAACCTTAGAGATTGTAGTGGACGTAGATAGAATTTGTCCCTCCCACATAACGGGAGCAAATATCCTAGGCCACTCGAGGGATAGTGCTTACAGAATGTCTGGCCAGACTCAAATAAATCAATATGGGATATTGATGTTATTTGCACGAATAAGGCTATTCCCATGGATTGAGAAACTATGGATTGGATAAACGAGTGTGACTTGTTGTCTCGTTTCCAACCCGGATATAGAGACAAAAGGATGAGCAATTACTTGTACAAGGTCTGTCGGATGACTATTCTATTAGTTGGCTAGAATGGATGTTTTGCTAGAAACCGCTCCATATTAGCAAATTGTTGCTACCAACTAGATAGAACCTATGGGGTCACACACTATATAGAGTTGAACTAGTTTTGGGAATTAATTAATAGGATTAATTAATTAGAAGGATCACTTTGCAACACCTTGCAAACTTAGTAGGAATAAATTGCAAGGAAGGGACTAAACCGAATTCTAGTAGGACTAGAATGGGTCCATTAGGTAGTTGGCAAGGATTTGTTGGACTATATAAAGGATGCTCCTTCCTTCCTTCCCACACTTATGAGACTTTAGTTCATTACTTGAGTGGGAGAGAATAAAAAGGAGAGAGAGCAAGCAAGCAAGAGAGGCGCACGCCCCCCTTGCCGCCGCCCCATCCCGTCGGCCCAAACAAGGAGGCCGATCCTCCTTGTTTCCTCGCGTTGTGTGATTTCTTCTTCCTCTTCCTCCATTCCGGGCTAGCACAAAGGATAAGGAAGATCTAGAATTCAACTCTAGGAGTGGATCAACTATAGAGAACGTGACACAATTCACGTTACAAGTCATCACAGGAGAAACCCTAAGGTGTGTAACTTGATTTCTTCCCTTACCATCATTATGTCTCTTGTCCTGTGATCCTTGGAGGGTATTGCATGGATTATATTTGTTTCTCCGCTGCGTATCCATGATCAAAACCCTACAGTGGTATCAAAGCCTGGTTGTCGTAGAGCATAAACGTGGTTTATGTGTTTTGATATTTTTACACTTTAAATTTATTGTTTATCGCGTAAAACAAGACAAATCAAGCATATGATGCAATTTGTCAATAATCAATCATAACAAGACCTAGTTTTTGCATTGGATGCATCAATTAGTGAGTTTGAGAAATTTTAGGATCTTAGATCTAGGGTTTGGACATCCTATGGAAAGAAGGAGTTCTTCCCATACAAGGAAACAACCAAACTTGGCAACCAAGCAAGGGAGTTGTTTTGGAAACAACTCCCAAAGGAGGTTCGCCCCCCTAGGGGACTGCCCCTCCTTGCTTGCCACCCAAGAAAGGCACGACCTAGGGGCTGGGGCAGCCATAGCCCGCGGCCTAGCCACGTAGGCTAGGGGCCAGCCGGCCCAAGGCCTTTGCGGTCCTCTTTTTGGGTCCGGGCAATTTGATTGTTGGGCCCCATGGACCGTTTTAACCCTAGAAAATCCTAAAATCAATTAAAATTGACAAAGCGCGTTAAAATTGGATTTTAACTGTTTATGTGAAAATCGCATGGTGATTGAATATGGCCTTAGGATGTGGTTTGATGTGAATGTTTAATTTTTATGTTTTCGTTCACGGCCTGCGAGCTGATCAATTAATTGTAATAATTAATTAGGGTTTTATGGCCTGCGAGCCATTTTTTTCCACAACTTGTGAGATTTATTTTATTTAGTATAGTTGTTAGCTAGTGGTAGATAGAGTAGATTGTTAGCCAAGATTGAAGAAAAGAAGCCCAAAGCCAAAGTGAGCCACAAAAGATGGAGCATGGAGCATTCCACATGACTATGAAGGATGAACCAAAAGATGAAGACGCATGGAGATGTGTTTGATTTTAGGGTTCATAGATAATTCCATTGGCTTGGAATTATCTTAGTCTAGAAAAGGCCATATTCACATCACGTTTTATTTTGTTTTTGTGGTTGTTCATTTTATTGTCTTATTATTTTGTGGTTGGTGTATGGATGATGCATGCAATTAGGATAATAAGATAATTAGACAACCCGGATCTATTATTTGGAGTTGTGCCCAAACTCAAATAGATAGATTAGTTGATATAGATCAACAAAAACAATTAACATTGAATTAAAAATCCCTCAAAATTCAAATATTGTGTTCTTGCCTTCTCGTTATTTAAACACTCATTATTTATCAAGTTCGCGCGCCAAAGCATGGCGACTTGGTTCATAATGATGGAATGCGATGGCACAAGCAAGTAATGTGCAATTGTTTAAATAAAAGGTTGAACACAACTAGGCTACTAATATGATTAAAACCTAGAGGCAATCAATTGGGATTATCCATGCCGATGGATAAATAAGGAGTTATTTTCCCAATTGAACCAGAGTTGCATAAGGGATGCAATTGGAATTGTTTCTACCTAAAGTAGTCAAATTATGGGTGACTTGCCAAAGCAAGCTCATAAGGAGATGAAACATGGATCTTGGCCCACTAGAAAATATAAGGATATTTTTCGCATTAATATCTTGAGGGTTATTAATCCGTAGAAAAATAGTGGGAGTTATATTTGATAAACTAGCCATTATTGAATATAGTAAAAAATTCACAAATACTAAAACTTGCGTATTTTCCTTTTTGTAGAATTCCAAATGGCAAACAACTCATAGAGTTCACAACATTCCCTACGATCTGTCCTTGAGAAGGAAAAGCTCTCTGGAACCAACTTCCTTGATTGGTACAGAAACTTGAGAATCGTTCTCAAGCAAGAGAAGAAACTGTACGCAATAGAAGAGCAAGTTCCAGAAGGTCCAGAGAACAATAACCCTGCAGCCCTAAAGGCGTATCAAAAGCGTGTTGATGACGCTAATGATGCGGCTTGCCTTATGCTATGCACCATGACTTCTGAGCTTCAGAAGCAACAAGAAAACATGAATGTTGTCGATATGAACGAGCATCTGAAGGAGCTCTTCCAAGAGCAGGCAAGGGTTGAGAGGTATGAGGTCTCTAAGGCATTGATCAAGTGTCATCTGGCAGAAGGGAACCCGGTGGGACCCCATGTACTCCGTATGATCGGGTACTTGGAGAATCTTGCCCGAATAGGGTTCCCGGTCGGCCAAGAGTTGGCAACCGATCTCGTGTTGCAATCGTTGCCCGAGAGTTATGGACAGTATCATGAACTATAAGATGAACGAGATTGTGAAACCACTGCCAGATTTGCTCAATATGTTGAGAACAGCTGAACAAAGCATCAACAAGGGTAAGGGCAAGGCCATTATGATGGTGCAGAAAGGAAAGGGCAAAAGGTTTGCCTCATCCTCCAAGGGCAAAGGCAAGTCAGTTGCCAAGTCCAAGGAACCTGCCGTTTAGCCTGTTGGTGGGATTGCCAAAGGTGTGAATAAAGGTGAGTGTCACTACTGCAGTCAGCCTGGACACTGGAGGAGGAACTGCCCAAAAATATCTGGAGGACAAGAGGCTTGGAATAGTGATTCCACCACCACCAGGTATTTTTGTTGTAGATGTCAATTTAACTGTCTCTACATCATGAGTATTAGATACTGAATGTGGATCTCACATTTGTCGAAATGTACAGGATCTAAAGAGAAGTAAAAGATTGGATAAAGGGGAGATAGATCTGCGCGTTGGGAATGGAGCAAAAGTTGCTGCGTTGGCCGTGGGCGTGTGTGAGCTATCTCTGCCTTCAAGATTAGTTTTAGAATTAAATAATTGCTATTTTGTGCCTGCTATGAGCAAAAAAATTATTTCTATTTCTTGTTTGGACAAGGAAGGTTTTATTATTTCAATAAAGAACAATTGTTGTTCCTTTTATTTGAATAATATTCACTACTTTAGTGCGAATTTTTTTAACGGACTGTACGTCCTTGATCTAAGCAATCCTGTCTACAACATTAATACCAAGTGGATTAAAATAAATGATTTAAATCCTGCTTACTTATGGCACTGTCGTTTAGGCCATCTAAACGAGAAACATGTATCTAGACTCCATAAGGATGGACTACTAGACTCATTTGATTTTGAATCATATGAGACATGTGAGGCTTGTTTATTGGGAAAAATGACAAAGTCCCCTCTCAATAAGAAATGTGAGAGGTCTAGTGAGCAATTGGCGCTCATACATACTGATGTGTGTGGGCTATTTGCCACGCCTGCCAGGGGTGGTTACGTCTACTTCATTACATTTACTGATGATTACAGTAGATATGGATTTGTGTACCTCATGAGGGCAAAATCCGAATCCTTTGAAGTGTTCAAAGAATTCAAGAATGAAGTAGAGAAGCAACTTGGAAAAAGTATCCAGGCTCTACGATCGGATCGTGGAGGAGAATACTTGAGCCAAGAGTTTGACGACTATCTTAGAGAGTGTGGGATCGTGTCCCAACTCACTCCACCCTGAACGCCACAATGTAATGGTGTGTCTGAGAGGAGGTATCGAACCCTATTGGATATGGTTTGATCTATGTTTTGTCAACCCGATCTTCCATTATTGTTTTGGGGCCATGCTCTATTAAGTGTAGCTTTCACCATTAACCGTGTTCCATCCAAATCAGTCATGAAAACACCACATGAGATTTGGAGTGGGGTGGCGTCCCACACTGTCGTTCATGAGGGTTTGGGGCTGCGATGTCTACGTAAAACGTTTACAATCAGACAAGCTAGGGCCAAAGTCGGATAAGTGTAAATTTGTGGGGTACCCTAAGGTAACTAAGGGTTACTACTTCTACAATCCAACCGAGAACAAAGTGGTTGTTGTTCAAACCGGCGTGTTTCTAGAACCACAAATCACGGAACCGATTATGGAACATGAACAGGAACCACAAGCAGTTGTGGAAAAGCCTGTGCAGGTAACACAAGAGCTTCGTAGATCTAGTAGAGTGCGCCAGGAACCCGAGAGGTATGGACTTCTCGTGACCGATTCCGGTGACACAATGCTCAAAGATGATGAGCCTACTACCTATGAAGAGGCCATGAAAGGGCCAGAATCTCAGAAGTGGCTAGAAGCCATGAGATCCGAGATGGAATCCATGTATACCAACAAAGTATGGACTTTGGTGGAACCACCCGAAGGGGCGCGGCCTATAGGGTGCAAGTGGGTCTTCAAGAAGAAGATCGACATGGATGGTAATGTGATTACCTATTACGTCTGATTGGTGGCTAAAGGATTCAGACACATTCATGGTATTGTTTATGATGAAACCTTTTCACCAGTCGATATGACCAAATCCATCCGAATCCTAATTGAAATTGTAGCATACTACGACTATGAGATTTGGCAGATGGATGTCAAAACAGCATTCCTTTATGGGAATCTCCTCGAGGACGTGTATATGATACAGCCGGAGGTTTTTGAAGATCCAAATCAAGCCAACAAATTCTGTAAGCTGCAACGATCCATTTTTGGATTGAAGCAAGCTTTTAGGAGGTTGAATCGACGTTTTGATGAAGTAGTCAAAGAGTTTGGCTTCTTCAGAAACGAAGATGATTCTTGTGTCTACAAGAAGGTTAGTGGGAGCTCTGTAGCTTTTCTGGTCTTGTATGTGGATGACATACTACTCATTGGAAACGACGTTCCCATGCTGCAATCTGTTAAAGATTGGTTAGGGAAGTGTTTCTCAATGAAGGACTTAGGGGAAGCAGCCTATATACTCGGTATAAAGATCTATAGAGATAGATCTAAGAGACTGCTAGGCCTAAGTCAAAGTACATATATTGACAAGGTGTTGAAGAGGTTCAACATGCAATATTCCAAGAAGGGATTCTTGCCCATGTCATATGGAATCACTCTTACGAAGAGTGGTTGTCCTTCCAATGAGATTGAGAAGGAACACATGAGTAGAATTCCCTATGCCTCAGCCATAGGATCTATCATGTATGCCATGTTATGTACTAGACCAGATGTGTCATATGCCTTGAGTATGACAAGCAGATACCAATCCAATCCAGGTGAGAGTCACTGGATTGCAGTCAAGAACATCCTAAAGTACTTGAGAAGAACTAAGGACGCTTTCTTGATATTTGGCGGCAAGGAAGAGTTGCGTGTAAGGGGTTACACTGATGCAAGCTTCCAAACCGACAAAGATGACTTTAGATCGCAGTCGGGATATGTGTTTTTCCTAAATGGAGCAGCGGTGAGCTGGAAGAGTTCCAAGCAAGAGACGGTGGCTGATTTTACAACAGAGGTTGACTACATTGCTGCAAATGGCGCAGCAAAGGAAGCTGTTTGTATCAAAAAGTTTATTTCTGAACTTGGTGTGGTTCCTAGCATTGCGAATCCATTTGCGTTGTACTGTGACAACGCTGGGGCGATCGCGCAATCAAAGGAACCCAAGTCGCACCAGAAATCCAAGCACGTGCTCAGGAAGTTCCATCTGATTCGAGATATTATCAATAGAGGAGACGTTCGGTTATGCAAGACTCCTACAGATGAGAATCTGTCAGATCCACTTACAAAGCCGCTTGTGCAGTGGAAGCATGAAGGGCACACTAGGAGCATGGGCATACGATATGCGTCCGATTGGCTCTAGTGCAAGTGGGAGACTGTTGGAATAGACGCCCTAGAGGAAATATAGTTTAGTAAGAATTTATTTTGGCTAGAACATTCATTGTTTTATTTATTGGATATTTAATATAATGAAGTCCCTCGATTTACAATTGTGTTATTTATCTTAAATATCCCTAGTCCAGTATAATGATTAATGGGACAATCATCTATAGACTAGTATGGGGTTGGATTGATATGCAGATATCATGATCCAACACATGCGTGTGCATTAAGGGTAATGGCGCACTGGATTGACCCATCTCCGAGAAGGCTACATACATGTTATGTTAATTCACAAGTGCTTCTCGTGGTGCAATGGTATTGTCATCCTTAGACTTGAAGTCACTAGATATTCTAGTTGTGGATTATTGTGATTTTGGTAGCGTTAAACGCTACACCTTAACTGGTAGTTATAAAGGCGTGTACCGGATACAATGAGAAGCAAGCTTAGAGATCGTAGTGGACGTAGATAGAATTTGTCCCTCCCACATAACGGGAGCAAATATCCTAGGCCACTTGAGGGATAGTGCTTATAGAATGTCTGGCCAGACTCAAATAAATCAATATGGGATATTGATGTTATTTGCACGAATAAGGCTGTTCCCATGGATCGAGAAACTATGGATTGGATATACGAGTGTGACTTGTATGTCTCGTGTCCAATCCGGATATTGAGACAAAGGGATGAGACAATTACTTGTACAAGGTTTGCGGATGATTATTCTATTAGTTGGCTAGAATGGATGTTTTGCTAGAAACCGCTCCATATTAGTAAAATGTTGCTACCAACTAGATAGAACCTTTGGGGTCACACGCTATATAGAGTTGAACTAGTTTTGGGAATTAATTAATAGGATTAATTAATTAGAAGGATCACTTTGCAACACCTTGCAAACTTAGTAGGACTAAATTGCAAGGAAGGGACTGAACCGAATTCTAGTAGGACTAGAATGGGTCCTTTAGGTAGTTGGCAAGGATTTTTTGGACTATATAAAGGATGATCCTTCCTTCCTTCCCACACTTATGAGCCTTTAGTTCAGAACTTAAGAGGGAGAGAACAAAAAGGAGAGAGAGTAAGCAAGCAAGAGAGGCGCACGCCCCCCTTGCCGCCGCCCCATCCCGTCAGCCCAAACAAGGAGGCCAATCCTCCTTGTTTCCTCGTGTTGTGTGATTTCTTCTTCCTTTTCCTCCATTCTGGGCTAGCACAAAGGATAAGGAAGATCTAGAATTCAAGTCTAGGCGTGGATCAACTATAGAGAACAGGACACAATTCATGTTACAAGTCATCACAGGAGAAACCCTAAGGTGTGTAACTTGATTTCTTCCCTTACCATCGTTATGTCTCTTGTCCTGTGATACTTGGAGGGTATTGCATGGATATATTTGTTTTTCCGCTGCGTATCCATAATCAAAACCCTACAGTCATCACAGGAGAAAAACAAGGTAAATCACTACTTGAACATTCACTATCATTATGATGTCTCTTCCTGTGATCCTTGGTGGGTCTTGTGAGGATCTTACTTGTTTAATTCCGCTGCATAATCCGTTACAAAACCCAACATAGAGGACGAGTGAGTTGTTGGCATTCATACATTCAGATGTACCATTGGCCACAAACGCCAGAGGTGGATATCCTTACTTCATTACGTTTACCGATGACTTCTGTAGATATGGATTTGTGTATATTATGAAGAAAAAATCCGATTCCTTCAAAAAGTTCAAAGAATTCAAGAATGAGGTGGAGAACCAGCTTGGCAAGAGTTTTAAGGCTCCACAATCAGATCGTGGAGGATAATACTTAAGCCAATAGTTTGATGACTGTCTTAGAGAGTGTGGGATCTTGTCCCAACTCACTCCATCTGTAACACCACAATGGAATGGTGTGTCTAAGAGGAGGAATCGAACCCTATTGGACATGGTCCGATCTATGATGAGTCATACAAATATTCAAAATTTCATTTTGGGGCCATGCTCTATTAACAGCTATCTGTACCTTAATCGTGTTCCATCCAAATCATTCATGAAGACGCCATATGAGACATGAACTGATAGGCTTCCTAATGTGTCGTTCATGAGAATTTGAGGTTTCGAGGTTTAAGTAAAGCGTTTACAGTTATATAAACTCGGAACCAAGTTGGAAAAGTGTAGATTTGTGGGATATCTTAAGAAAATGAAAGGATATTATTTCTACAATCCAACCAAGAACAAAGTGTTTATTGCTCGAACCAGCATGTTTCTAGAAAGAGACTTTGTCTCTAAAGAATCTAGTGGGAGGACTGTAGAACTTGAATAAGTTCAAGAACGACAAATCATTGATCCTATGATGGAACGTGAGCAGGAACCACAAGATGTTGTGGCGAAATCTGCACAAGTAACACAAGAGCTTCGTAGGTCTGGTAGGGTACGTCAGGGGCTACACGTGACTGAACCCCGTGATGTATTGCTCATGGATGATTATGAGCCTACAACCTATGAGGAGGCCGTGAAGGGGTCGGACTCTCATAAATGGCTTGAGGCCATGAGATCCGAAATGGATTCCATGTATACCAATAAAGTATGGAATTCAGTGGAACCACCTGATGGGGCAAGGCCCAATGGGTGTAAGTGGGTTTTAAAGAAGAAAATCCGACATGGATGGCAATGTGATTTCCCTCAAGGGGCGATTGGTGGAAAAAGGATTTAGAAAGATTAATGGTATTGACTATGAATAAACCTATCCCCAGTTGTGATGCTTAAATCCATTCGCATCTTGCTTGTTATAATAGCTTATCACGATTATGAGATTTGATAGATGGATGTCAAAACAAAATTTTGAATGGAAACCTCCTTGAGGATGTGTACATGACACAAACAGAGGGTTTTGAGGATCCAGAGCATGCTCGTACGGTGTGTAAGTTGCAGTTGTCCATTTTTTGCTTAACACAAGCTTCTAGGAGTTAGAATCTTAGATTTGATGATGCAGTCAAATATTTTGGCTTTATATATCAAAAGTGAAAATTAACCTTGTGTTTAGAAGAAGGTTAGTTGGAGCTCTGTAGTATTCTTGTCTCTTATGTGGATGACATACTACTCATTGGAAATGATGTCCCTACATTGAAATATGTTAAAGATTGGCCAAGGAATTGCTTCTCAATGAAAGACTTAGGGGATGCAACTCATATACTCGGTATAAATATATATAGGGATAGATCAGGAAGTTGCTCGGCCTAAGTCAAAGTACATATATTGATAAGGTGTTGAAGCGGTTCAACATGTAAGAGTCAAATAAAGGATTCTTGCCCATGTCACATGGAGTTAGCCTTACGAAGGCTGACTGTCTTTCCAATCAGATTGATAAGGACCGTATGAGTAAGATCCCATATGCGTCGGCTATTGGATCTATCATGTACATCATGTTATGTACTAGACCAGATGTGTCATATGATTTGAGTATAACAAGCAGATACCAGTCCAATCTTGGTGAGAATCACTGGATTGTTGTCTAGAATATCCTTAAGTGGTTGAGAAGGACTAATGATGCATTCTTGATATATGGAGGGGAGGACGAACTCATTATAAAGGGTTATACTGATGCGAGATTCTAAACCGACAAGGATGATTTTAGACCGCAGTCGGGTTATGTGTTTTTCCTGAATGGAGGAGATGTGAGATGGAAGAGTTCTAAGCCAGAGACAGTTGCAGATTCTAGAACACGGGCTGAGTACATTGCTGCATCGAGTGCATCAAAGGAAGCTGTTTGGATTAAGAAGTTCATCACTGAACTAGGAATGGTTCCTAGCATATTGGATCCCATTGTGTTGTATTGTGACAACACTGGAGCAATCGCACAAGCCATGGAACCCAGGTCACACCAAAAGTCCAAACATATACTCAGGTTATTACATCTCATTCGAGAGATCGTCGATAGAAGAGATGTGAAGATATGAAAGATACCAACATATGATAATCTTTAGATCCACTTACTAAACCCTTGATCATCGTAAGCATGAGGGCCACACTAGATCGATAGGCATATGAGAACCACCAGATTGGCTCTAGTGCTAGTGGGAGGATGTTGGTGTAGATGCCCTAGTGGCAATCTATTTTAGTGTGAATGTTGTTCTGGCTAGACTATTCATTTTATTAGATATGGATATATTATATGATGAAGTCCTTAGATTGTGTTTGTTGTTATCTTAAATATCCCTAGTCAAGTATAATAGTTATTAGGACAATCACTATGCATAGTGACTAGTATGTGGGTAGACAGATATGGAGATATCAAGCCTAACATATGGGTATGCATTAGGAGTAATGGCATACTAGATTGACCCACCACAAGAAGACTACATGGAAGTTATGCGAATGTCACAAGTGCTTTTCGTAGTGACAGTTGTGTTGTAGTACTTTGACTTTAAGTCAATAGATACTCTAGTTGGGAATTATCATGTATTGACATCATCAAACGTTGCATCGTAACTGGGCAATTATAAAGGCGATAATTGAACATGATATGAAACAAGGTGAGAGATGGTAGTGATGTAGAGTGGATTTGTCCCTCCCACATAATCTGAGTATGTATCCATGGACACTCGATGAGTAGTTCTTAACAAATCCCTGGCCATGCTAAGGTAAATCAATATAAAATATTGATGTTATCTGTTCATATAAGTTTATTCCCAGGATCGAGAAACTATGGATTGGATATACGAGTGTGCATCTGTGTTTCGTGTTCAATCCGGATATTGAGACAAAGGGACGATGCAACGCGGTAACATTGGTCACAGAGGTTTTTCAGATCACTGACTATTCCTATTGCTTGGGTAGCATTGATGTGTTGCTAGATGATAACTACTTAATAAGAGTCATCTTATATACACTTTATATTGTTATTTGTGTGTGTTTCGGTGCAAACAGCCGAGATTTGAGCCAAAATAAGAAGAAAATGCACATTTGGATGTTTTTGAGCTTTAAAGTACAATCCAGGCGTTTCTTAATGGTTTTGAGTATGATTTTGATAATTTATCACATTTGATATTCGCGGTAGTGTTCGTGTTGTTGTTTGACAGGAATTACGCATGCGGGAATCAAGTGGAGAGAAGAAATGAGCTTCGGAATAGAAGAAAAAGGCGGATTTGGTGCATTTTGGATGTTTTCGCCAAATTTGGGCAATAATTGAGAAAAACAAGAAAATGGTTCGGAAACGGAGATTTCTCTACATGGGCGAATTCTACATCGCAAAAGGAATCTAAAGGTGCAAAAATCTCATTCATCGGAGTTCGGGTTCAAAATCCGGGTCCTTATTTGATTTTCAAAAAGCTTAGTTGCTTTTCGAGGATGTTTTAGAGAAAATTAAGGACGTTATGAGGATTTTTTTGCATTTTACAATGAAGATGGATGTGAGACCGGTGGAAATTGAAAGTAGACTCGAAGAGCTTTCTAACGGCGGGTCACGGAGCTAAAACGGAAGTCGGACGAGAAAGTTTTGGAACGGAGAAAGTCGGAGAAGAAAAGTTGAAAATTTTGGCTAAGGAAACAAGTCACAGGACTTTTTGGACAAGAGCAGGTTGCTGGAAGTCTGCCAACAAGTCGCACGACTTGTTAGCAGAGGTTGCAGGACTTGTTGAAGGTCGGGCAGATTGCTGAATTTTTCACAACAAGTCACACGACTTGTTGACAGTAAGTCACACGACTTGTTGGATGCTGCAGAATTTTCTAAGTGTTGGGAACAAGTCGCACGACTTGTTGAAACAATTCACACGACTTGTTCGTAGGCAGCAACTTTTTGGAAAAACTTTGGGGTTATTTTGTAATTACTTGTAACTTGTTCTAAACTCTTTGGGAACGTATTAGAGAGAGTTAGGGCTGGTTTTATGGGTATTCTAAGGTAGGGGAACATGCTTGGAGCTAGGAGAACTTGCTTGGAGATTTTGGATCATTCGTTTGGCTTCTCAAACTCTATTTCTACTCTAGTTTTGCTATTTTGATCATGAAACTTTGTATTGTGATCATGTTTTGGAGTAGCTACACACTTTTATCGGGATATCTCGTAGGAAACTAGGGTTTTATCACTACGTTTGGTGATTTATGGATTTGCTCTCATGCAACTATTCTTAATTGATGAATTTTTGTCTAGTTATGTGTATTTTATGATTTTCATCTATCTTTTCTATTGGTAGACGTATTAATAGAACTGTGCTAGGTTATAAACGATAGAGGAATCTACGTTTTTTTCCCGGAAAATTGAAATATACACTAGCCGTATCTAGGGTTGAGGAATCTTGCTAGTTAGCTAAGAACAATGAGTAGATTAAACATCGTAATGCATGCTTAAACTTGAGTAGACTAGAGGAATCATCTGTGAGAGTTTAAGTATAGTTATTGGTTGAGACATCTTCAATATAATTATGCTCGTTTGACTAGAACAAAGAATCATCGTGTTAGTAGAACATAAATCCACCGTAGTGTGAAATACCTAGTGATCCGTAGAGATATCCTGACCATGATCAACTTTGAGAAACAACTAAATCAACTCGTGCTTATTAATATTGAATTAATTCATTGAATTATTTGAGATACTTGTTCTTTTAAATATTAGTGGAATTAAAAACACCAATCAACGCGCTTTACCCTCATAAAGTGAAAAATCTATAACTAATTAAATAAGAAGTCTCTTGGGTTCGACAACCCGGATTACCGGATATTACTACACGCGGCAGCCGTACACTTGCGGTTGGATCGTGTCACTAGACACCGCTCAATGTTTGTAATTGTTACTGCCAACGTAATAGGTACCTGCAGGGTCACACACCGAAGGATTAGACTGGATATAGATGTTAATTAGTTGGACTAATAAACAGTTAAAAGAATAAGGGATCAAAGTGCAACAATGTGAATATTTAGTTGGACTAAATAGCAAATTGGACTAAAAAGAAGGTTAATCCAAGTTTAGATCGGATTAGTAGTGGGTTAGTTTTGTATTTAATAAAGATTTATTAATTATAAAAGAAAAGTGCAGCCCTAATCACTCATTAGATAAATTATTAGAGCATGAGAGAAAAGAGAGAGAGAAGGCTGGCCTCCCAATACCCAACGACACAGAGAGGGCCAAACCCCTCTTCTTCTCCATTGTTGCTTTGATTGATTGGATCAAGCTTCGTGATTACTTCTTCCCTACATTTCTAGCAAAAATAGTGGAGGACGATACAGTTTTCCTATGGTGTGGATACCAGCAGAGGCGTGGACATTATTTCTGCGCTGTGAGCAGTCAGATTAACAAGGTAACTTTCTCCTTCATCATGTTATGATGCTTCACCTGTGATCCGTGGAGAGTTTTGAGTAGAAAATATTATATTACCGTTTCTTAACCTGCAACAAAACCCTACAGTAGATTAGGTACACAAACTCCAATTATTGACTTACTATAAGGATATTAAATCTTAATTAACTGCAAAGTCTCTTGAATACGATAAACCTGATTTTTTTTAGTATTACTGCACTGACAGCCTTCACTTGCGGTTCGAATGTGTCATTTGATGCAATTACTGAATAGAGAGATTGAGAGAGAGACGTCGTGGTGGAGAGAGAGGAGAAACGGAAATGGGATAGCGTCAACACCTATATATGGAGATCTCATCTGATGGCCATAATGAGCCCATCATTACCCAAATGAACGGTAAACTGTTGGAATAGATGCCCTAGAGGCAATCTAGTTTAGTATGAATTTATTTGTGGCTAGAAATTAATTTATTATTTATTGGATATTTAATATAATGAAGTCCTTAGATTTACAATTGTGTTGTTTATCTTAAATATCCCTAGTCCAGTATAATGATTAATGGGACAATCATCTATAGACTAGTATGGGGTTGGATTGGTATGGAGATATCATGATCCAACACATTGCTGTGCATTAGGGGTAATGAAGCACTGGATTGACCCATCTCCGAGAAGGCTACATACACTTTATGTTGAGTCACAAGCGCTTCTCGCGGTGCAATGGTATTGTCATCTTTAGACTTGAAGTCACTAGATATTCTAGTTGTGGATTATTGTGATTTTGGTAGCGTTAAACGCTACACCGTAACTGGGTAGTTATAAAGGCGTGTACTGGAAGCAAGCTTAGAGATCGTAGTGGACATAGATAGAATTTGTCCCTCCCACATAACGGGAGAAAATATCCTAGGCCACTCGAGGGATAGTGCTTATAGAATGTCTGGCCAGACTCAAATAAATCAATATTGGATATTGATGTTATTTGCACGAATAAGGCTATTTCCATGGATCAAGAAACTGTGGATTGGATATACGAGTGTGACTTGTATGTCTCGTGTCCAATCCGGATATAGAGACAAAGTGATGAGACAATTACTTGTACAAAGGTTGTCAAGATGACTATTCTATTATTTGGCTAGAATGGATGTTTTGCTAGAAACCGCTCCATATTAGCAAATAGTTGCTACCAACTAGATAGAACCTATGATGTCACACGCTATATAGAGTTGAACTTGATTTGGGAATTATTAATTGGATTAATTAATAGAAGGATCACTTTGCAAAACCTTTCAAACTTAGTAGGGACTAATTTGCAAGGAAGGGACTAAATTGAATTCTAGTAGGACTAGAATAAGTCCTTTAGGTAGTTGGCAAGGAGTTGTTGGACTATATAAAGGACCTTCCTTCCTTCCTCCCCACAACTTATGCTCATATTGATAATAACTTGAGTGGGAGAGAAAAAAAGGTGAGATCAAGCAAGCAAGAGAGAGCCGCCGCCCCCTTGCTCGCCGCCCTGTCCCCGTCGGCCCCAAAGGAGGCCGAAACCTCCTTTGGTTCGTATATTTTTGCGTGATTCTTCTTCCTCTTCCTCTTTCCGGGCTAGCACCAAGGAGTGGGAGATCTAGAAATCAACTCTAGGCGTGGATCGACTATAGAGAACGTGACACAATTCGCGTTTGAAGTCATCGAAGGAGAACCCTAAGGTGTGTTAATTGATTTCTTCCTTTACCATCGTTATGTCTCTTGACTTGTGATCCCTGGAGGGTTTTTCATGGTTAATTATTGTTTCCGTTGCGCATCCATGAATCAAAACCCTACAGTGGTATCAGAGCCACATGTCGTAGAGCATAAACGTGGTTTATGTGTTACGTTTTAGTTGGTTTACACCTTAAATTGATTGTTTATCGCGTAAAACAAGACAAATCAAGCATGGGATGCAATTTTTCAAGAATCTATCATAACAAGACCTAATTTTTTCATTGGATGCATGAATTGGTGAGTTTGAGAAATTTTAGGATCTTAGATCTAGGGTTTGGGCATCCTTGGGGAAGAAGGAGTTCTTCCAAAACAATGAAACAACCAAACTTGGGCACCAAGCAAGGGAGTTGTTTTGGAAACAACTCCCTATAGAGGTTCCGCCCCCTAGGGAGACCGCCCCTCTTGCTTGCCGCCCAAGTTTTGGCCGCCCTAGGGGCCGGGCGGCCCTAGCCCGCGGCCTAGCCGCGTGGGCTAGGGGCCGGGGCGGCCCTAGGGCCTTGTGGTTCACCTTTTTGGGCCCGGGCAATTTGATTGTTGGGCCCGTGGACCGTTTTAACCCTAGAAATCCTAAAATCAATTAAAATTGACCAAGCGCGTTAAAATTGGATTTTAACTGTTTATGTGCAAATCTCATGGTGTTTGGATATGGCCTTAGGATGTGGTTTGATGTGGATGTTTATTTTTGTGTTTTGGTTTACGGCATGCGAGCTGATCAATTAATTGAATAATTAATTAGGGTTTTATGGCCTGCGTGCCATTTTTTCCTCAACTTGTGAGATTTATTTTATTTAGTATAGAAGTTAGCTAGTGCTAGATAAAGTAGATTGTTAGCCAAGATTTAAGAAAAGAAGCCCAAAGCCAAAAGGAGCCACAAAAGATGAAGCATGGAGCATGGAGCATTCCACATGACTATGAAGGATGGACCAAAAGATCAAGACGCATGGAGATGTGTTTGCTTTTAGGGTTCATAGATAATTCCATTGGCTTGGAATTATCTTAGTCTAGAAAAGGCCATATCCACATCACGTTTAATTTTTTTTTGTGGTTGTTTACTTTATTGTCTTATTATTTTGTGGTTGGTGTATGGATGATGCATGCAATTAGGATAATAAGATAATTAGACAACCCGGATCTATTATTTGGAGTTGTGCCCAAACTCAAATAGATAGATTAGTTGATATTGATCAACAAAACACTTAAAAATTAAAATCAAAATCCCTCAAAATTCAAATATTGTGTTCTTGCCTTCTCGTTATTTAAACACTCATGATCATCTTTATTTATCAAGTTCGTGCGTGCCAAAGCATGGCGACTTGGTTCATAATGATGGAATGCGATGGCACAAGCTTGTAATGTGCAATTGTTTAGATAAGAGGTTGAACACAACTGGCTATTAATATGATTAAGAAACCTAGAGGCAATCAATTGGTATTATCGATATGGATGGATAAATAAGGAGTTTTATTTACCCAATTGAACCAAGAGTTGCATATGGGATGCAATTGGAATTGTTACTACCTAAAGTAGTCAAATTATGGGTGACTTGCCAAAGCAAGATCATAAGGAGATGAAACATGGATCTTGGCCCACTAGAAAATATAAGGATATTTTCCGCATTAATATCTTGAGGTTTATTAATCCGTAAAAAAACTATCCATTATTGAATATAGTCAAAATTCACAAATACTAAAACTTGCGTATTTTCCTTTTGTAAGAATTCCAAATGGCAAACAACTCATCGAGTTCACAACATTCCCTACGATCTCTCCTTGAGAAGGACAAGCTCTCTGGAACCAACTTTCTTGATTGGTACAGAAACTTGAGAGTTGTTCTCAAGCAAGAGAAGAAACTGTACGCAATAGAGGAGCATGTTCCAGAAGGTCCAGAGAACCAAACACCTGCTGCCCTAAAGGCGTATCAAAAGCGCGTTGATGACGCTAATGATGCGGCCTGCCTTATGCTATGCACCATGACTTTTGAGCTTCAGAAGCAACACGAAAACATGAATGTTGTCGATATGATCGAGCATCTGAAGCAACTTTTCCAAGAGCAGGCAAGGGTAGAGAGGTATGAGGTCTCTAAGGCACTGTTCAAGTGTCATCTAGCAGAAGGGAACCCGGTGGGACCCCATGTACTCCGTATGATCGGGTACATGGAGAATCTCGCCTGACTTGGGTTCCCGGTCGGCCAAGAGTTGGAAACCGATCTTGTGTTGCATTCATTGCCCGAGAGTTATGGACAGTTCATCATGAACTATAACATGAAAGAGATCGTAAAACCACTGCCATATTTACTCAATATGTTGAGGACAGCTGAACAGAGCATCAACAAGGGTAAGGGCAAGGCCATTATGATGGTGCAGAAAGGAAAGGGCAAAAGGTTTGCCTCATCCTCCAAGGGCAAATGCAAGTTAGTTGCCAAGTCCAAGGAACCTGCCCTTAAGCCTGTTGGTGGCATTGCCAAAGGTGTAACTAAAGGTGAGTGTCACTACTACCGTCAGCCTGGACACTGGAGGAGGAACTGCCAAAAATATCTGGAGGACAAGAGGCTTGGAATAGTGATTCCACCACCACCAGGTCTTTTTGTTGTAGATGTCAATTTAACTGTCTCTACATCATCGGTATTAGATACTGGATGTGGATCTCACATTTTTCGAAATGTGCAGGATCTAAAGAGAAGTAAAAGATTGGCTAAAGGGGAGGTAGATCTGCGCGTTGGGAATGGAGAAAAAGTTGCTGCGTTAGCCATAGGCGTGTGCGAGCTATCTCTGCCTTCAGGATTAATTTTAGAATTAAATAATTGCTATTTTGTGCCTGCTATGAGCAGAAACATTATTTCTATTTCTTGTTTGGACAAGGATGGTTTTATTATTTCAATAAAGAACAATTGTTGTTCCTTTTATTTGAATAATATTCACTATTTTAGTGCGCAATTATTTAATGGACTGTATGTCCTTGATCTAAGCAATCCTGTCTACAACATTAATACCAAGCGGATTAAAATAAATGATTTAAATCCTGCTTATTTATGGCACTGTCTTTAGGCCACATAAACGAGAAACGTGTGTCTAGACTCCATAAGGATGGACTACTAGACTCATTTGATTTTGAATCATATGAGACATGTGAGGCTTGTTTATTGGGAAAAATGACAAAGTCCCCTTTCAATAAGAAAGGTGAGAGGACTAGTGAGCGATTGGCGCTCATACATACTGATGTGTGTGGGCCATTTGCCATGCCTGCCAGGGGTGGTTACGTCTACTTCATTACATTTACTGATGACTACAGTAGATATGGATTTGAGTACCTTATGAGGGCAAAATCCGAATCCTTTAAAGTCATCAAAGAATTCAACAATGAAGTAGAAATGCAACTTGGCAAAATTATCGAGGCTCTACGATCGGATCGTGGAGGAGAATACTTGAGCCAAGAGTTTGACGACTATCTTAGAGAGTGTGGGATCGTGTCCCAACTCACTCCACCCGGAACGCCACAATGGAATGGCGTGTCTGAGAGGAGGAATCAAACCCTATTGGATATGGTTCGATCTATGATGTGTCAAACCGATCTTCCATTATCATTTTGGGGACATGCTCTATTAAGTGCAGCTTTCACCATTAACAGTGTTCCATCTAAATCAGTCATGAAGACACCATATGAGATATGGAGTGGGAGGCGTCCCACATTGTCGTTCATGAGGATTTGGGGCTGCGATGTCTATGTAAAACGTTTACAATCAGACAAGCTAGGGCCAAAGTCGGATAAGTGTAAATTTGTGGGGTACCCTAAGGAAACTAAGGGTTACTACGTCTACAATCCAACCGAGAACAAAGTGTTTGTTGCTCAGACCGGCGTGTTTCTAGAAAGAGAGTTTGTCTCTAAAGAAGCAAGTGGGAGGACTGTAGAACTTGAAGAAGTTCAATAACCACAAATCACTGAACCGATTATGGAACATGAACAGGAACCACAAGCTGTTGTGGAGCAACCTGTTCAGGTAACACAAGAGCTTCGTAGATCTAGTAGAGTGCGCCAGGAACCCGAGAGGTATGGACTTCTCGTGACCGATTACGGTGACACGATGCTCATAGATGATGAGCCTACTACCTATGAAGAGGACATGAAGGGCCCACACTCTCAGAAGTGGCTAGAAGCCATGAGATCTGAGATAGAATCCATGTATACCAACAAAGTATGGACTTTGGTGGAACCACCCGAAGGGGCGCGGCCCATAGGGTGAAAGTGGGTCTTCAAGAAGAAGATCGACATGGATGGTAATGTGATTACCTATAAGGGCCGATTGGTGGCTAAAGGATTCAGACATATTCATGGTATTGACTATGATGAAACCTTTTCACCAGTCGCTATGACCAAATCCATCCGAATCCTACTTGCGATTCCAGCATACCATGACTATGAGATTTGGAAGATGGATGTCAAAACAACATTCCTTTATGGGAATCTCCTTGAAGACGTGTATATGACACAGCCGGAGGGTTTTGAGCATCCAAAGCAAGCCAAAAAAATCTGTCAACTGCAACGATCCATTTATGGATTAAAGCAAGCTTCTAGGAGTTGGAATCGACGTTTTGATGAGGTAGTCAAAGAGTTTGGCTTCATCAGGAACGAAGATGAGTCTTGTGTCTACAAGAAGGTTAGTGGGAGCTCTGTAGCTTTTCTGGTCTTGTATGTGGATGACATACTACTCATTGGAAACGACGTTCCCATGCTGCAATCTATTAAAGATTGGCTAGGGAAGTGTTTTTCAATGAAGGACTTAGGGGAAGCAGCCTATATACTCTGTATAAAGATCTATAGAGATAGATCTAAGAGACTGCTAGGCCTAAGTCAAAGTACATATATTGACAAGGTGTTCAAACAGTTCAACATGCAAGATTCCAAGAAGGGATTCTTGCCCATGTCACATGGGATCACTCTTTCAAAGAGTGGTTGTCCTTCTAATGAGATTGAGAAGGAACGCATGAGTAGAATTCCCTATGCCTCGGCCATAGGATCTATCATGTACGCCATGTTGTGTACTAGGCCAGATGTGTCATATGCCTTGAGTATGACAAGCAGATACCAATCCAATCCAGGTGAGAGTCACTGGATTGCAGTCAAGAACATCCTAAAGTACTTAAAGAAGAACTAAGGATGCTTTCTTGATATTTGGCGATGAGGAAGAGTTGCGTGTAAGAGGTTACACTGATGCAAGCTTCCAAACTGACAGAGATGACTTTAGATCACAGTCGGGATATGTGTTTTTCCAGAATGGAGAAGCGGTGAGCTGGAAGAGTTCCAAGCAAGAGGCGGTGGCTGATTCTACAACAGAGGCTGAGTACATTGCTGCTAATGGCGCAGCAAAGGAAGCTGGTTGGATCAGAAAGTTTGTTTGTGAACTTGGTGTGGTTCCTAGCATTGCGGATCCAGTTGAGTTGTACTGTGACAACACTGGGGCGATCGCGCAATCAAAGGAACCCATGTCGCACCAGAACTCCAAGCACGTGCTCAGGAAGTTTCATCTGATTCGAGATATTATCGATAGAGGAGACGTTCGGATATGCAAGATTCCTACAGATGAGAATCTGTCAGACCCGCTTACAAAGCCTCTCACGCAGTGGAAGCATGAAGGGCACACTAGGAGTATGGGCATACGAGATGCGCCAGATTGGCTCTAGTGCAAGTGGGAGACTGTTGGAATAGATTCCCTAGAGGCAATCTAGTTTAGTATGAATTTATTTGTGGCTAGAAATTCATTTATTATTTATTGGATATTAAATATAATGAAGTCCTTAGATTTACAATTGTATTGTTTATCTTAAATATCCCTAGTCCAGTATAATGATTAATAGGACAATCATCTATAGACTAGTATGGGGTTGGATTGGTATGGAGATATCATGATCCAACACATAGGTGTGCATTAGGGGTAATGACGCACTGGATTGACCCATCTCCGAGAAGGCTACATACACGTTATGTTGAGTCACAAGCGCTTCTCGCAGTGCAATGGTATTGTCATCCTTAGACTTGAAGTCACTAGATATTCTAGTTGTGGATTATTGTGATTTTGGTAGCGTTAAACGCTACACCGTAACTGGGTAGTTATAAAGGCGTGTACTGGATATAATAAGAAGCAAGCTTAGAGATCGTAGTGGACGTAGATAGAATTTGTCCCTCCCACATAACGGGAGCAAATATCCTAGGCCACTCAAGGGATAGTGCTTATAGAATGTCTGGCCACACTCAAATAAATCAATATTGGATATTGATGTTATTTGCACGAATAAGGCTATTCCCATGGATCGAGAAACTGTGGATTGGATATACGAGTGTGACTTGTATGTCTCGTGTCCAATCAGGATATAGAGACAAAGGGATGAGACAATTACTTGTACAAAGGTTGTCAGGATGACTATTCTATTAGTTGGCTAGAATGGATGTTTTGCTAGAAACCGCTCCATATTAGCAAATAGTTGCTACCAACTAGATAGAACCTATGGGGTCACACGCTATATAGAGTTGAACTAGATTTGGGAATTAATTACTTGGATTAATTAATTAGAAGGATCACTTTGCAAAACCTTGCAAACTTAGTAGGGACTAATTTGCAAGGAAGGGACTAAATTGAATTCTAGTAGGACTAGAATAAGTCCTTTAGGTAGTTGGCAAGGAGTTGTTGGACTATATATAGGACCTTCCTTCCTTCCT
The DNA here is from genome assembly GCA_023055425.1 of Linanthus parryae. Taxonomy (NCBI): domain Eukaryota; kingdom Viridiplantae; phylum Streptophyta; class Magnoliopsida; order Ericales; family Polemoniaceae; genus Linanthus; species Linanthus parryae. Next base: position 139,485,174 of record JALGPY010000002.1, on the reverse strand, counting down.
TCCCACAAATTATGCTCATATTGATCATAACTTGAGTTGGAGAGAACAAAAGGAGAGAGCAAGCAAGCAAGAGAGAGCCGCCGCCCCCTTGCTCGCCACCCCGTCCCCGTCGGCCCCAAAGGAGGCCGAAACCTCCTTTGGTTCGTCTCGTTTTGCGTGATTCTTCTTCCTCTTCCTCTTTCCGGGCTAGCACCAAGGAGTGGTAGATCTAGAAATCAACTCTAGGCGTGGATCAACTATAGAGAACGTGACACAATTCGCGTATGAAGTCATCAAAGGAGAACCCTAAGGTGTGTTAATTGATTTCTTCCTTTACCATCGTTATGTCTCTTGACTTGTGATCCTTGGAGGGTTTTGCATGGTTAATTATTGTTTCCGTTGCGCATCCATGAATCAAAACCCTACAAGAACACCGTTATGTATTAGTACGTAGATATGGATAAAACAAATTGATGTACAAAAGTAAAGAATGTAAGAGTGAATGGGAAAGTTGTTCTCTACAACTCATTTTAACCAAAATATAGAAAAATCAATGAAATGTTATTGAAATAGACATAATTGCAGAGTTAGATATTATAGATCACTTTACTATGGATTACAGTATCAAAGTAGAGCATAAAGAGAGATTAAGGGAAGAGAAGGAAGTCTGATGAAGAGATAGAAAGAGATGAAGTGTCGAGAAAACAAGAACGGTCAGGAGAGAGAATGGGTGGAGAGAGAAAAATAGTGGTGTTGTAATTATCAATTTAAAAATATGATGTGGCAAAATATGGCTTCTACCCGGGAGATTGGTTCGACACTTGTAGCGTTCCTCAACAAGTTTGGGTTAACCACTCTAGATTGTCAAAATTATCAGTAAATTGCCTTTGAAAACCAATTCGTTTATGAAACCGCACTCTATATTTTCAGGTGCACTTTTAGAGCAAATTTTGTTGGGTTTTGGTCTTGATTCTGCGGATTTGGTAATATTGGGTATTTATCAAATTTGGAAACTAGTAGAATCCGGAATCTACTAGTATTCCTTATTGATTTATTCCCTAATATTGGTACAATTAGGATTACTTGGAGAGCAAGCTACGTGGTATATTTATAGGCGGCTCTACAAGATTTCTGACTGAGGAGAGCGAGTGAGCCGAGTATAGTAGAGAATTGGTGAGATATCTTTGAGCGGTTGTGTGAGGCTAGGATTTCATGGTTGTAGGCCATGAGGATGAGAGTAACGTGTCGACGTGGCCCGCGGATTGAGCTGTCTCTCCCCTACGATGTATTCCTCATTGATACAGTGAAATTCTCCTCCTCCCGTGGATGTAGGCGGTTTTGTCGAACCACATTAAATTCTTGTGTTGTCGTTTTTCTTCTCCTAGATTGCGTGTGTTGAGTGTGTGATGGTGTGGCATATTTTTGCTTCCGTTGCGGCGGGAATTTGGGTCTACGAATAATTTCTTAACAAGTGGTATCCAAGCCAGGTTCACGATCCGGGTGGAGCACGCAGATGAAAGCATGATGAAGGAAAAAAATGTTGTAAAAGAATTGTAAAAAATTCGAAACATGAACAAAGAAGAAAAAGTGTGCATTTTTCTTTGTTTTTGTGGCTGATGGGCATGTGGCTGACGTGCGTTAATGGTGGGAAAGAAGGCAGCAGGTAAGGTAGTACCAGAGAAGTATTCTAGTGTGTTGCACCCTCAGTTGCCAGTGCTCTAAGACGGGAATCGAGTGGTCCAAATTGTTTTGGGTGTTTTGAGATGCCTGTAAGTCCGATTGGGCTCGAATATGAGGTGAACCCCAGATTTCTGGACGTTCTCGACGCGATGGTGGGGTCAGATTCTGCAAATTGTGGATGTGTTTTTTTATATTGCTGAATGGGCAGCGTATCAACGTGAATCGACCGTTCAAACTTGTTCGAGTGGTTATGACATGCCTGTAGATCGGATTGGGATGAGTTTGGAGTCAAAACCTATGTTTTTGGATGTGAGGATTCATCGGTACGTACTAAATTCTGAGATTATGAGTGGATTGAGAAGACCGGCATCAATCAATATCGGTGAGGAGATCGAAGACGACGGGATGAGATCAATGTCAATCAAGTTCAAGTCCAATCAGGTGGGGTCAATTAGAGGCGTTTTCCCAATTGAAGGTGCGATTGACATCCTATGCAGGCTTGGGAGTGTGTTAAGAGGTGGATCCGCTGTTCAACGTAGGTAAGAAGCATATGCTTTATGTGATTATGAGAACGAGACACAACAGTTGTAGAAGAGTCTGGTCAGAGACGTGGGCAACTATTGCAAGGAAATTCATAAGAAGCTCCAGGACAGATATCTCTGTGTGGTCAGTTGACGAGACACAACAGTTGTAGAAGAGTCTGGTCAGTTGACGTGGCCATGGAAAAGATGACGTCCTGATATCTCTGTGTGTGGTTCGTGACGATAACTCTTGAGCAACTCGAGGCAAGAAGAGAGGTAAGTCGCGATGGGTCTGCAAAGCGATTGCTTTGCAAGATGTCTTGGTGAAGGCGTATGATCGAACAGGAGAAGCAACAGCGTAAGGAGAAGCACTGAGGGCTGGTGTGGAGAAACACGTGGTTGACGTGTGAGGACGCTGACGCATGGAGATAGTACAGGTTGTGCACCACTTGCAGGTTGTTCGAGAACAAGCTCAAGTGACGAGAACGATGATGAAGAAAACTACTACAGTAGTAGGGAGGAAGCGAGTCTCGTTTGCACTTGACGTGGTTGGTGGTGAAATCTCCAGCGATGAGCTAGCTGGTGGAGAGATGGAGCCACACTACTCCCCAAAGTGGCATGCTTTGGGACGCACCCGTGTCGGGGGTGTGAGGCGGCTCCCTAGGAGGGGGTGCAGAGCATCAATGTGGTGATGCGATAGCATTCCATGCAGGTGGAGCATGGCGGATGCAACTGAATCTACATCAATGCGGAGAGCTCTGGGATGGCTTGGGAATTTGCCGGGTGGTTGCAGAATTCAAGCCAAGGTGGAGTTTGTTGGGGTTTTGTCTTGATTCTGCGGATTCGGTAATATTGGGTATTTATCAAATTTGGAAACTAGTAGAACCCGGAATCTACTAGTATTCCTTATTGATTATTTCCTAATATTGGTACAATTAGGATTACTTGGAGAGCAAGCTATGTGGCCTATTTATAGGCGGCTCTACAAGAGTTCTAATTGAGGAGAGCCAGTGAGCCGAGTAGAGTAGAGAATTGGGGAGATATCTTTGAGCGGATGTGTGAGGTTAGGGTTTCATGATTGTAGGCCAGAGGATGAGAGTGTAGGGTTTTGATCATGGATACGCAGCGGAAACACAATAAATTTATCCGATCAAGACCCTCCAAGGATCACAGGAAGAGAAATCATGGCGGTGGTAAAGGATTTGTGTTAAGTACCTTGTGGGTCTACTTGATGACTTCTAACGCGAAAAGTATCACGTTTCTACGGTTGATCCACGCCTAGAGGTGAGATCTAGATATTCCAAACGCCTTGTGATAGCTAGGAGGAATGGAAGAGGATGAAGAAATCACGCAACCGAGCACCACGAGATAGGGGCGGCCCTCTCTTGTGGCCTAAGGACAGGGCGGACGCAAGGAGGGGCTTCGCCCTTCATTGTTGTCTTGCTCTCTCCTTCCTTCTCTCCTACTCAATGTATGTTATGAGCATAAGTTGTAGGGAAGGAAGCTAGGATCATCCTTTATATAGTCCAACAACTCCTTGTTACTACATAAATGCCCTCTCCTGATCCTACTCAAGTTCGGATTAGTCCAACTTGCATATTAGTCCTACTAAGTTAGCAAGTTGTCGCGATTTGATCCTTCTAATTAATTAATCATATTAATTAATTAATTAATTTCCAAGTCGAGTTCAACCCTATATGGCGTGTGACCCCTTATGTTCTATTTAGTTGGTAGTAACTATTTACTAATATGGAGCGGCCTCTAGCAAGACATCCATTCTAGCCAACAAATAGAAATAGTCATTATGACAAACCTTGTGCAAGTATTGTCTCATCCCATTGTCTCAATATCCGGATTGGACACGAGACATACAAGTCACACTCGTATATCCAATCCATAGTTCCTCGATCCTGGAAATAACCTTATACGTGCAAATAACATCAATATCCTATACTGATTTATTCGAGTCCGGCCAGACATTCTATAAGCACTATCCCTCGAGTGGCCTGGGATATTTGCTCCTGTTATGTGGGAGGTAAAAATTCTATCTACATCACTACGATATCTAATTTTGCTTCCTATTGTGTCCAATACGCGCCTTTATGACTACCCAATCGCGGTGTAGCGTTTGACCCTACCAAAAAAAAAATCCACAACTAGAACAACTAGTGACTTCAAGTCTAAGGATGACAATACTGTTGTTACCGCGAGAAGCACTTGTGACTTTACATAACTTGTATGTAGTCTTCTCGGAGTTGGGTCAATCCAGTATGCCATTACTCCTAATGCATACCCATGTGTTGGATCATGATATCTCCATATCAATCCAACCCCATACTAGTCTATAGATGATTTTCCCATTAATCATTATAATGGACCAGGGACATTTAAGATAAACAACACAATTTTAAATTGAAGGACTTCATTACATTAAATATCCAATAAATAATACAATGAATGTTCTAGCCAATTTATTGTTCATACTAAACTAGATTTCCTGTAGGGCACCTATTCCAACAGTCTCCAACTTACACTAGAGCCAATCCGATGCATCTCGCATGACAATTCTCCTAGTGTGCCCTTCATGCTTGCGCTGAACAAGCGGCTTTGTAAGTGGATCTGACAGATTCTCATCTGTGGGAATATTGCATATCTGAACTTCTCCTCTTTCGACAATATCTCGAATAAGATGGAACTTCCTGAGTACATGCTTTGATTTCTGGTGTGCCCTGGTTCGATTGCGCGATTGCCCCAGTGTGGTCACAATACAACTCTATTGGATCTGCAATGTTCGGAACCACACCAAGGTCAGTAACGAACTTCTTAATCCAGACAGCCTCCTTTGCTGCGCTATTCGCAACAATATACTAAGCCTCTGCTGTAGAATCAGCCACCGCCTCTTGCTTGGAACTCTTCCAGCTCACCGCTGCTCCATTCAGGCAAAATACAAGCCCCTACGGTGATCTGAAATCATCTTTTTTGGTATGGAAGCTTGCATCCGTGTAACCCCTTACAGGCAACTCTTCTTCACCTCCAAATATCAAGAATGCATCCTTAGTTCTTCTAAAGTACTTTAGGATGTTCTTGACCGCAATCCAGTGACTCTCACCTGGATTGGGCTGATATTTGCTTGTCATACACAATGCGGCCGAGGCTTAGGGAACCCTACTCATGTGCTCCTTCTCAATCTCATTGGAAGGACAACCACTCTTCGAAAGAGTGATTCCATGCGACATGGGCAAGAATCCTTTCTTGGAATCTTGCATGGTGAACCGTGTTAACACCTTGTCTATATATGTACTTTGACTTAGGCTGAGCAACCTCTTAGGTCTATCTCTATAGATCTTTGTACTGACTATGCAGGTCCAATACCATAATAATATGGTGAGAAGACTCTTTCATCGAGAAACACTTTCCTAGCCAATCTTTAACACATTGCAACATAGGAATGTCGTTTCCAATGAGTAGTATGTCATCCACATACAAGACCAGAAAAGCAATAGAGCTCCCACTAACCTTCTTGTAGACACGATACTCATCTTCTTTTCTGATGAAGCCAAACTCTTTGACTACTTCATCAAAACGTCGATTCCAACTCCTAGAAGCTTGCTTTAACCCATAAATGGATCGTTGCAGTTTACAGACTTTTTTGGCTTGATTTGGTCTTCAAAACCCTTAGGTTGTGTCATGTACACATCCACGATAAGATTGGCATACAGGAATGCAGTTTTGACGTCCATATGCCAAATCTCATAGTCGTAGTATGCTGCAATAGCAAGTAAGATTCGGATGAATTTGGTCACTGCGAATGGTGAAAAGGTTTCATCATAGTCAATACCATGAATCTGTCTGAATCTGTCTAAATCCTTTACTAATATGGAGTGTGACCCTTCAGGTGGTTCCACCAATGTCCATACTTTGTTGGTATACATGGATTCCATCTCGAATCTCATGGCCTCAAGCCACTTCTGAGAGTCCGACCCTTCTATGGCCTCTTCATAGGTAGTAGGTTCATAGGTAATAGGCCTCTTTCCCTTCTTGGCTAGCCAATATATTTCTCACCACTCCCTTAAACCACCCCTCTATTGTGCCCTTTTGGAATCTATCTTCAAATAATTCCTTTACTGTCAAATCTCTTTATAACTTGATCTATTCTCCACTTCCTCACCCAAACTTTAACCAAACATCAGATTACATTAATCTTTCTTTGCTGAAAATTAGGTGGAAGCATATTTGGAAAATCAAACTACACTACAAAATAATTTTTTTTGCATGGAAGTTAGCACATCAAGCCATACCTACAAAAGAGTTTTTATCTTCATGAAATATTAACGGTGACAATATATGTGTTTTATGCCACTCATGCACTGAAACCATTACTCATCTTTTCATCAATTGTCAATTTTCAAACAATCTTTTTAGGAAAATTAATCTAAATGTTTTTTTACCACCATTCTAACTTTGGAGACTCCATCAATGACTGGATCATTAGAGCTTTTAAGTTCCCTTCCTTGGGTCAAAAAAGGATCATCACTTGTTGGACCATTTGGAAAACCAGAAATGCAGCTGTCTTCAGCAACACTACGCCTCATCTTGATAGAAGTTACCATGCTTTACTGGGATCTATTACTCACATTCACAATGCTTTTAACTACCCTAACTATAACCATCAGATGCAGCTTTAGCCCAATTTGCAGAGCTGAAAAAACTCAAGACCAAATCATCTACCTCAGGGGTTCCAGATTCACAGAGGTTTGCTCAACCCTCTAATGCTCCAAAAAAGTCGAGAAAGCCTAGAGCCTCCAGTGATTACAAAGGAAAGTCTCCAGTGGTGTCTTCTAAATCTGTTAAAAAAAAGTGCAGCTCATTCGAATCAGCTTTGGATCGTTTCCTAGAAGGAAAACCTGAGAATGAATAGAATATGAAGAAGCTTTACAAGGAAGAGAAGAGGAAGATGGAAGCTGCTAAATTGGCTGCGTGTTCGACAAAAATCGCAAGTATAGGATATCGTCTCAAGTAATAAAATCTGGTAAGTCCGAAGTCGAATCCACAATGAGAGGTGGGTTAGATAATGACTTACTATAACTAGAGTAAACGACTAACTAAGCGATAAAAGAAATCTCTCAATGGCTTTAGAGCTTTCCAACATATCAAATCCACCACAAGTGATGGAGGAAGTTGTGTTTGAAACTAAGAAATAAAATAAAAGACTACTAATACTACTAACACTACGATTCAAAGGAGCGGATTTTGGTCAATTGACTTTGCTAGAAAACTTGCAAGTGAAGTTCAACACCCAAAACTTGTATGAGACGACGAAACATGGATTCTAAAGCAAGTGGAATCGTCTAGCTCACGATTTCAAGAGCGAAACCCAAAATAGAGTTATGTCAAGCATCAAGGATATGTACTCATCTAAGTGAGTCCACATACAAGATCAAGCCACAATTCGGATTTTTCTTTCGACACACAAATTCAATGAACTTGGCATCAAAACTTGTAAATACTTGAAGAACTATTGAACTTATCACAAACAAGTCATCTATCTTCATCAATCAACCCAACATTTAAACTAGCTAGAAATTAAAATGAAATCAAGAGAGGTTAATAGAAATGATATTTTCATTAGCAACACTTTGATTCATACACTAGATATCACCAATCCAACCTCTAAGCTTGATTCAAACTAGAAACATGAAGAACAAACCATCCACTTGAATCAAACTACACAAAGCTAGAGCAAAAAAGCCCCAAATTCACTACTAAACGAGCTCAGAAGCTGAAGAATACACCCAGATTGGGAGAAATTGGAGAGAGAGAGAGATGAATGTAGAGAACCGAGTATTGTATGGTGCCGAAGGAGTCAGAGAGAGCCTCTGAAATTGCTTCCATATTTTGTTATATAGACTTTGCAGAATGGTTTCATAGCCTCCAAGGGCCCATCTCCACCCTTCAATCGAACCGTTTCATCCTCTATCGTTGATTTTGCCTTCTCACTCAAGAACCCTATAAATTTGGGTCTTTCTTTTTGTGGGCTTAAATCAGGTTGGGTTTGTGCACAGGAGATAGAGATAGACGAGGGGAAGAGATTGGGATTGGTTTGAGGTGAAATGGGTGCGAGAAGAGGCCGAATTGGGAGTTGGTTGGAGCTCGGACGGCCTCCAATGGAGGTTTTGGGTTTCTTTTGCGTTTCTTCGTCAGAGAGAGAGAATATATGAGTTGTTGCTGATTTGTTTCGGTGAAATTGCACTCCTGCCCCCTCTAGTTTGCTGGGTGATTTAAAAGCCCCCCAATTGCTTCTCAAAACGTTTGGAAAATTGCACATACACCCCAATCCATTAAAATAATATTTAATAGCCCATTTATAACTTTGTAAAGCTTCACATAGACCCCCTCTCCGTTAAAATGACTTCAAATAAGCCCTTCGATGTAACTTTGGCTTTACGAATTGGTCCCTTGTCTTCTTAAACTTCACTTTTTGGCCTCTATCGTCAAATATTCTTCCAATTAAGTCCTCCAAGCCCTTTCTTCATGTCTCTTGGCCCATCCAAAGCATCTCAATTCAGCATTCAAGCTCTCCCCTAGCTAGCTTCTTGTGTAAAGCATGTCTTTGCCTACAAACGAGAGAAAAACAACCAAAACTACAAAGACAAGCATAAAGTCTAGAAATAGGGTTATAATACACACTTTACACATAAAAGTAAGTTATCAAGAGTTCAATAACATACTAAAATGTTCAATTTACTATCCTTAACACTGCGGAAATGAAGGACCTGTCAGGTTTTATTTGGATTGATGGCAAGAAGATTGATCCAAATGAAAAAGCTCTTTTCTAGTTCCTTGAGGAGAAATCAGTCCCAAGGAAAATCAACACAGCTTAAGTTTTTGTTCAATTTTTCTAACTTAGTTGTCGTGTTTTCCCTAAACTCTGCTATGAACTTAGTATTTCCTTTGTTTTGTTTGTTTGATCTAGCTCCTGTTAGATGTCAAGTTTGTGGTTGTATCCTTGGTAGGATGTTTGTATACTTTCTCGTTTGGTTAATATGATGTTCTCTGCTGCTACTAAAAAAAGAATTGAAAAAAAATTGAAACAAGAACAATGAAGAAAAAAGTGTGCGTTTTCTTTGTTTTTGTGGCTGATGGGCATGTGGCTGACGTGTGTTCATGGTGAGAAAGAAGGCAGCAGGTAGGGTACTGCCAGAGAAGTATTCCAATGTGTTGCACCCGCAGTTGCCTAATGCTCCAAGACGGGAATCGAGTGGTCCAAATTGTTTTGGGTGTTTTGAGCTGCTTGTAAGTCCGATTGGGCTCGAACAAGAGGTGAACCCTAGGTTTTTGGACGCTCCCGACGCGATTGTGGGGTCAGATTCTGCAAATTGTCGCTGGATTTTTTCAAATTGCTGACTGGGCATGCATCGACGTGAATCAACGGTCCAAACGTGTTCGAGTGGTTACGACGTGCCTGTAGATTGGATTGGGATGATATTGGTTCGACACTTGTAACGTTCCTCAACAAGTTTGGTTAACCATTCTAGATTGTCGAAAATATCAGTAGATTGCCTTTGACAACCAATTCGTTTATGAAACCGCACTCTATATTTTGAGGTGCACTTTTATAGAAAATTTTGGCCTCCAAAGCACTGGAGCGTGGGATCGGGAGTGACATGCCTTGGAGAGGTTTTCCTAAATAAGTAATGTACCCCCTTTACCACGATGTTATAAATTTACCAACTTGTTATTCGTTTAACTTGTTTGTTAAAAATTTTCAATCTGCTTTCATATCTAATTACAACTTTCCAATGTTGGCCTTTGAAATTCATTTAATTTACAAATTCTAGGTAAACGTGTTTATTGAATATGACTTGAATTCAAAGGCGGCTAAGAGATTTAGGAAACAAATTGGGGCGGCAAACTTTGGAAATTTATGGGTTGTTTCTTATTTGTTCTATAGTCGTTTTGGGATGTCTTGGGCACTAAGTCGGTCCTATATGTCTACATAAGAGACCTAGATGTGTCTATACATTGTGGGTTGTATTCGTACCGTTTCTCTCTAATAAACAAGGGTTTTCGGGTCGTGGAGCTAGCTAGCTCATCGCTAGTGAACCACGTTATATCGGGTGTGTTCTTGTGTTCTTGTTTTTATCAATTCATCATTCTCTAAGATCTTCCTGGATCATAACAAACTGGTATCAGAGCCTGGGTCAGGGGAATCGCCAGTTTTAACAAACTGGTATAAGAGCTTAGGTTGCGGTGTTTCAAGATCAAGGTGGAGCTATAGTGCTAAGGTTTCACAATCCGTCAAATTCATAGCAACGGTTTTGCGATCAAGGTGGAGCACGAGCTTGGGGGTTACGGATCTGGAAAAGGAACTGCAGAGAAGATGACCGGAGGGGTGACCAAGACCGACATGTTTATAGGGAGAGACAACCGCAGGTGGGGAATCAGGATGCATGCTTTGTTGAAGCAGCAAGATCTGTGGTTGCCATGGGCCTCTAAAAAATGGGGTGCGGATACAACCACCGTTGAGTTCGAGGCTCAGCAAGAGGGGACACGGCATATGGCTGCGTATGGGGGTTTAGACAGTCAGGGCTCCGGCGCATTGATGGCGGCCAAGGGAAGCTACGATGATGTCTGTTCAAACGGTAGAGAATAGAGACACCGGTGGACGAATGATGAACTCAGTATCTGCAGGTTTGGTTGCAGGTGGAAGGTACTTCGAAGGATGGTCTAGTTCTCTAAGCCCCGTTGGGAGGTCAAGGGGGAATCCGTGCTCTTGACGAGGAGGCGGAGGATGGAATAGGGAATTCTCTGACAAGAGACATGGAATGTGAAGGGGACACGTGCTGGGTTTTTTTTGTAGGGACTTGGTGGGAGTCGGAACAACAAACGAATTTGTTGTAGGATTTCGGTGGGAGTTGAAACAACAAGCAAGGGATTCGATTGCAGGAACTCGGCCGTAGTTGGAGCATCGATAGGGTTCGATTGAAGGAACTAGACGGGAGTTGAGCATCGCTGGAGGCACTCGTTGCAGGAACTTGGCGAAGTTGGAGCCACTTGTGATGTGAGGGTTTCGCGTACAATTGCGAAACGTTTGGGGTTGATTATTGGAGAGAAGCATCGGTTCAGGTTCGGGTTGCTGAGATGATTCAAGTCAAGGTGGAGATTTGTTGAATATGACTTGAAGTCAAAGGCGTCAAAAGTCAAAGACGGTTAAGAGATTCAGGAAACAAATTGGGGCGGCAAACTTTGACAATTTATGGGTTGTTTCCTTGTTTGTTCTATAGTCGTTTTGGGATGTCTTGGGCACTAAGTCGGTCCTATACGTCTATATAAGGGACATAAATTGTGTCTAAACATTGTGGATTGTATTCGTATCGTTTCTCTCTAATAAACAAGGGTTTTCGGGTCGTGGAGGTAGCTAGCTCATTGCTAGTGAACCACGTTATATCAGGTGTGTTCTTGTGTTCTTGTTTCTTATAGCTCTGCCCGAATTATAACAATGTTCGTTTTTACTTTGAAGAATGAAAAATGGATATGAAATATAGCCGACTCATCTTATAGCCTTAAGCAAACAAGATCATGGAATGAAGAGCTTAGTCGACTAAGTTTTACTACAAAGCACAAGTTCAACCAGAAGCCCGCCCATTATATATCCCTAACATCTATGTGTAGAAGCATTTAAATATTGGTTTGTCCTTTCGAGAAAAAAAATATATTAAGTTTGGCTGTGGGTCGGCTTCGACAAATTGATTAATTTGTTTGAGTGCGATTATGATTCGCTGACCCAGAGAGAGGTGCGAACTATTGCTTTAACCATCTGCATGCAAGCTCATCGTTTCTAATTCGAAACAAGTCTTCCAGAGTAGATATTTGTCTATAGCTCTTTTCTTGACACTGGCATGGAGTTGGGGATGGCAATTACCCGAGGATATTGGAGCAAAGGTACTTAATGCATACGTTTAATTTGTCGAAACTATCATATTGCAACCCATCTAAAACCAGTTGATTGCATTTTCATTTGCACAATATTCGTCAATATTCAACTGGTGAAAGAACGTCATCACGAGATTAATATACTTGGAGGGCATTCTTTCACATAGTGTGATACTTTTGTATCACAGATGATGTGTAAATTATTAAAATACGTTCGTCGCTTTTGAATTTGGCGATTAAATTTGCTTCCCAATATGACATTGACTTGTATATTGCAAATGGAGAAGCAATCATCGAGTTTTAGAACTGAATATTGTAATGTGATAATTTCGACAGAGAGGTCTCCATGAAGTAATGGCCATAAAACAAAATGGTTTCGTTATGAAGATTTGTGTGCATTCGTCTGACGGAATGCCACATCTTAAAAAAAAATACAAAGTTTTATACTTAAATTTTACGTTTTAGCATTGCAATTGGCTAGCTAGAGGTCCATGGCTCAAGCCCATGAACATACTAATTGAAGTTTGTTTTTGTGACTGTGAGATGTGGACTTTCTCAACTCACTGAATTTATTGATACGAGTGACGTGCATGCTGGAATTAGAAATCGTTGCATATTTTTGGCTCTCCCTTTTTTCGCACTACACATGGCATAACAAGGATTGTTCGGTAACTATATCTTGAATTTGAGTAACAGGAGGTTGAGTTAGCTATTCAGCCTATTCTTCTCGTAGAGTGCATGGCAGCAGACAGGCACAAGACACCAGTTGCTTTCTCCCCACGTCAAATTTATTTAATAATTAGAAACACACATTTTAACTAACTTTTTGATTAAATACTGGTATACTCGTACTATGCCATTTTTATAGTATTTTTTCCCAGCTACCCAGAGTATGTTAGAGAAACCAATGCATCAAATGATTCAAATTCTTTGGCAACCTGAAAAAAATATTTCGAGATCCTCATATTTATGTGATACACTCCATAAAATGGTTGGCCATTTTTTAGTGAACTGTGAAACGAAACCGTACTATATTTAGAAACACTCGCAATATTTCATTTTACATATATTTTTCCGTTTTTCACTCTTTGGATCTTGTGAATTTTTGGATGTTGAACCCTACCTAGCTTTGACCCAGTTCAATGTTTATGCAGTATAAATTCTACACCGATCTTTCGGTCAATTCTCTTTACATGTTTCAACAACAGACATACCCTAATCTTTTCAAGAATTAAGTCAGAGATGGTCGCTCTCAGGTCATTGTTAGGGTTCATATTACTCTTCTTTGTGTTTTCTGAAGTGTGCTCCTGCGTTTCAAGTCCTGATGTTCAAGGTATGTCCCCATACACTCTCCTCCTTGTTTCAACACAGTTCATTGGTCGTTCCATGTTAGTTTATACCTTAAATTGTTAATTTGCTTTGTAGGTCAAACTGTTAATGGAAGAAAGAAGATAGTTTCACGCAGTGAGGTAGCAAAAAAAGCACTTGACTTATTTTTTCTGAATCGTTCATTGTTTAAACTGGTGACTCTTTCACTTATCTTCTTAATTGTCGGGTAATTTGCTAGGTTCATGGTGACAACAGGGTTGATGCCAATGCTGCCATGGAGAAGAGGTTTCGAGTGAGGAAAATTATGGTCAACAGCGTCACAAGAAGCCAAAACCCTAACTCAAAGGCCGCAAAGAAGCCACTAGTTTGTGGCCTTGTAGACAAGCTGGAGTGCCTGAAGCTTGAAGATCAAGACAGTGATAGGGTTCTTGGTGGTGAGGAAGTGGCTTACAGCGCTGATTACCGCTCACCAAGGCACCATCCTCCGAAGAACAACTAAATGCATGAAGTATGCAACCAATAAATAAACCTCTTCCTAGAAAAAAACTAGTTTGTTTTCTTTTCTGTTCTTCTCTTCTCCGTTTGTTTGATCTGAACACGTTCTATGAAAAAATGTGTTCTTTTTAGGTAACACTACAGTGAGTTTTATGTGGTAGTGTAAGTTGTAACCAAGGTATGAAATAATTTGAAATTACACTTTCCAAATCGCTTAATTACTTAATCCATACCTCCAGTATACCGAAACTAACACATTGCAACCCCCACTTCTAGAATAGGCTTGTTACATCTTCCATTTGCAATAAAACCTACTTATTGAAACTGGTAACATAATTCATTCAAACACCGTTAATATAGTGAGGGTATAATTGTCAAATGCATTACAGATAAATTCATATTAAATTTTTAAAAGGTAAAATAAAGAAAAATGAAAAAAAAATGCAAAATGAAGAAGATGAGTGTGAAAGAGATTAGAAGTTGAATAGTTATCTCTCGCATCTCTCTGCCTCTTGTCTATCATATCCCACTCCTCTCTGAGATCGATTCATGTAGTGGGCGTCGGAAATTAGGTCTGGAAACCACATCTCACGCTGATGAAGACAACAACAATGGCGAATAAGTTGATTCCTACCACTGCAAGTGGCCTTCGATCTGGATCGACGGAGAGGGATCTAGATACACATGTCTGAAGATATGGAGGTTTAGTGGTGGAAGCGGTGATGGTTGGTGGTTGTGGATCGACGGAGAGAAGCCGAGGTGATTGGGTTCTTGATTCGATTGGGGTGGGAATTCTGGGTTCGATTGCAGTTCTGGGTTCTAGGTTCGATTGAGTAAGGGAGACTCTCGGCTAGAGTAACTGTCTCTCTCCCTCGATCTCTCTTTTCTCCCTCTCTCTCGATTATGTTTTTACTATTTTTCTGGGATCTATTCTAGGTTGGGTTGTGTTCAATCTATTCATGGTGATGAATAGAAGCCTGTGGATGGTGGCCTCGATGATTCAGTGATGAAGTCTTGCTGGAATCAATGGCCACTTCAGGTCATTCATGGCCGAAATCTATATTTTATCTTGACGAATTCTGGATTTGTGCGGCGGTGATGGTGGTGATTCGGTGGTTAGTTTGATGATGTTCCTGATTTTCATACATAAAAATAGATTGACAATGTTACCCTTAAACAAAAGGACGTATTAGTCAACTAACGGTTCATTCCGTTAAATGTGTGACGGAGTTTGCTTACCAGTTTCAATAAGTATGATTTCTTGCAAATGGGGGATGCACAACAAGCTTATTCTAGGAGTGGGGGTTGGAATGTGTTAGTTTCACTATGCTGGGGGTATGCATTAAGTAATTAAGCCTTTCCAAATTTCAGAATCTTATAGAGTTGTTGTAAGAAACTAAGCACAATGATGTATCTTGTAAGTACTTTTTTTTTTTTTTTTTTTTTTTTTAAGAGGAACCATTGACACTTAACTACCACGCAATTTGACAAAACTGAAACTCGGTACATGCAGTTTCAAAATTGACACTTTGGTACACACACTGTGTATAAAACCGACATCCCGCACCAAAATAGTTAAGGGCGTCGGTGTTGTTCGATTTCATTAATGACGTGGCATTTTATAGGGGCCTTTATGTCATTTCATTCAATTAAATAAGGGTAATTTCATTGTTTCACCAATTAAAAAAAAAAGGCAACTTTCACTTACAAACCCTCACATCTGACCATTAGACAAAATGATCTAATAGCTTTATGAAATAGGCACTTACACCCCCTAAAAAGTTGTACATTTTCAACTTTGATTTTTAACTTTTTTTTCTGCACATATTTTTTATTACTGAAACTAAACAATCAATTTATCATACTTCTAAAAAAGAACAATCAATTTATCATATCGTATACTTCTTTTTCACGAAACAAACACTTCAAATATTTTTCTCGACTATTTTGGCAAAACTGTTTTGGCTAGCTATTTGTTGCCTACAAGAGGAAAAGATCCACTAAACTTTCCCACATGACGTGGGGTACCAATGACATCCCCAATTTAAAACAGACTCGCTCTAGAGTATGAGAAGAACAACGGACTCACCATATTTGAGGGCTTAAATGCTTATGCCATGCTTGTGGATGATGCAAATGGTTCATTCGACAACAATTTTAACACTAGTTTTTGTCAAACTTTGAATTTAGCAATTGTCATTGGTTGGTTGGTTTATAAGTTTATCAAAATAATTAATTAAATTCAGTGTTACATTAAGTGATGATAGGAGTTATATAATTTACTTAAAGCAGGGAAATTGTATCTTTGGAGTATTCATTGAAACTAAAAATTAAGTTTGAGGTAGTGTAATCGCCTATTTTATAAAGCTATTGGATCATTTCGTAATTGTCAAAAGTGAGGGAGTGTAAGTGAAATTTATCCTTTTTTATTGGTAAAATTATGAAATTAATCTGCATTAGTTGGATGAAATGACATAAGTGCCCTTGTAAAAATACAACGTCGCTAACAGGATCGGACAAAACTAATGCGGTCAACCATTTTGGAGAATGTCGGTTTTTAATATAGAGCATGCACCAAAGTGTCAATTTCAAAACTGCATATACCGGAGTGTCAATTTTATCAAACTGCATAGTAGTTAAGTGTTAATTGTTCTAAAAAGAGATATATTAATTGCCAGAACTAGGAATTAGAAAATATCATGGGGTAGCCGGTTAGCAGCCCTATTAAAATCATCAAGCAAAAGATCTCCAAAGTCAGAATGTAACGAAAGCCACAAACTGGAGATGACGAATATTCAAAAGGAAAAGAAAAAAACGATATAAATGTTAGAGCTGGCATTTGACTCCATATTTTGGCGTGCTTTCTCGGCAAGAATGTGAACCATTCTATTGGATTCTTTGTAGCCATGGTGGATCCTAAAGAATGCAATAGTAGAAGCCCACAACCTGCTATCACGAAGAATTTGCTCTAATGGATGAGTGCACGAGGGAGATTGAAACTGTTTGATAAGTGTTAGAAAATTATAAGTTGCACCCATATGGGGTGCCCATGTAATTATCACAATTTTATAGAGTTGAATGAAATAAGGTACAAATCCTAATGGGTTAGTTGTAAATGCACAAATCCTAAGGGGTTATGTTGTAATCTAATGAGAAGTTTTGCCTATATAACACCACAAAAAATTCGGTTTATTACGACGAGTAAATCGTCGTTAAATCAAGAAATCCCGTCGTTAGAAAGAAAAGACGACGAAAAATCATCGTCGAAAGTGCGTCGGAATAGCTCCGTCGTTAGTTCGACGGGGCGACAACATATCGCAGTGGTCGGTATAAGCTTTTTACCAACCACCGTTTCCGACGAAATTGTTTCGTCGTTGATAATAGCCGACGACTTCACGACCAAAAAAATCGTGGTCAAAACTTTTGCCGACAATTATTTTGACAAGCTTTGGTTGTTGTTAAATTTATGCCGACAATTATTCTCGTAGTCTTTTGTCACTGCACGACTGTTTTTTTCGTCGTTATTTATTATCTATTTTTGTAACTTTTGTGCTATTTGCCAATTTTTTTTTTCGTGAAAAGACGACCATAGTACTTGTCTTTATTTCATAAAACGACAATTTTACTCGTCGTATATAGTCATTTTGCTCACTAATTGTTCGTCGGGAAGTGGTCGTCTATAAAAATAATATTTTTAATAAAAAATACTAAAGTCATAAACAACTTGAAAAAAATGAAATTTCTATTAATATCAACCGAACCCAGTGTACCAAAAATTTGTACATTTACATCAACTACAACATAAAATCCTAACAAACTATATATCATCCAAACCAAAACTACAAACTTAGCATAATCTACACTAGCAAGGTACGTAGTTGTGAGTAGGGAAGCTCCGATGTGAACGTGTATCGTGCATAGGAGGTGGAGGCGACTTTGAGTTCTTGCAAGCTACACGGTCATGCAATCGTCGTGTTGGGAGTCTGATTCACAAAACCTGAAGACAATCACAAACATCATATAAATTTTCAGACAAGTATGAACAAGAATTATGTTATGCAGTACAAGGTGTATGCTAAACTAAACTCAGCTAGCTAGCTGTTCACGTGATATACAAAATTCATATTCTTAAATCTGATTCACACAGATAACAATGGACAACTGCCGGAAGAAGGCGCAACAGTGACATTGTCAAATGCAATTTTCAGCTCTCAGGGAGCCCTCATCTCAATTCAACTATACCAATAAACTTCCATAACTTCTGAGCGCATACAATGTACATATAATATTGTGCGTGCAGTGTGTGAATTGTATGAATGGTCTCCACCAGGCAGGAGTCTCCACCCACACCATGTAGGGATCTCGAGCGAGCAATATGCAGCATACATCAGTGGAAGTGTCAAAGATATATAGTGAGTGTTTTAGTGCGTGTTCCATTCATAGCTTCCACCTGGCAGGAGCCTCCACCCACACTACGCAGGGTCTCGTTTAAGATTTTCAAATGCGAGGAACAGCCTGATGATGTAAAGTATTGCATGGTAATTTACCTCTATTGGCGATGAAACTCGTCCTTGAACGAAAATACTCTGCAAATATTTTGGAGATTTACGGCCTAGTATTTTTTGGATATCACATAAGGCGCTAATATATACTACTAGTATCAATGTTTTATAACATTCAAATTGTAGCTGCAACAGGTGTGTGGAAAAAAAGTTTGTATAATTTTGTAATGTTGCCACCCCTAACCAATGAGGTGGTTCATGAGCCTATGCCTACTGCACTAATCTCTAAACCAGCAATGATCTCTCTACAACCACATCTTTAAACCCAGCAATGATTACTCGGAAACCAAAATTTTAAACCATCATTTATTAATCAATTTGTTACTCTAAAGCTATGTTACTCTAAAAACCCATGTATTATTATACTTTGGTCTGCTTCACCAGAAAGTTCAAAGTTAGCGATATCACTTACTATGTATGTATGTTGTTTGCAGCATAACAATACACATATGGGAGGGCAGTTGATTGAAAGAGTTCAGAAATCACCGGCTCCAAAGAAAACAACTGCAGAGAGGGTCAACCACCCTCCAAAAACCATCCCCATCTCCCTGCAGATTGAGCCTCATTCTTGAGTCATTATTGTAAACAAGAATTGCATCATTTTGCTATAAGAGAAGAAACATAGTGGTACTAAGAGACTGTTTGATATCAGCTTAAAGAAACAAAATTATGACTAAGCCAACCGATAGTAGATTGCAAAGACCAATTCGCCAGCCGGTTAAAGACCCAATTTTAAACTCCACAGACATCACAAAGCCAAACGTTTATATCGAAAAAAAACAATGTTAAAACTATTTTCAGAACATTGCCACCCCTAATCAATGAGGTTCATCATTAACCTATACATACTAACCTGCACTACTCTTTAAATCAGCAGTAATTTTGATATGAAACCACATCTTCAAACTAGCATTTATTAAACTCAATTAATCCAACCAACCCCCACCTGTCAATCTTTAAACACTCAATCTTCTCCTAAGCCCCCAGCTTTCCAACTGTGTATAAAACCAGAGCCTACAGCCTTGTACATTTCACTAAACCTTTCATCTTCCTATATAGAGTTTTGCTTGTCTGAGAGCATGTCGATGTCAATGATCTCCACAAGGTTGATTTCGTTTTGTTCTGGTTGTCTTGATGCAGCATTGTGATGCATGGAATGATCACAAAGATGTTGCTTCAGGTAGTCAGAACATAACGATGCCAACCTCTGTTTATCATAGCCCAACAACTCATCGACGGCAAGTCCGTTCGGCAGCATTGTGAAGCTGGAACACTCATAAAGAAGCATCCGGAGGTGGCAACTAGCTTTTTTATAATTGTTTCTAGCATCACAATGAGATATTCAGAATCTCGTCTACCACCACCCGGGCACGCAGAATCATCACAGATAAAGCTTCCATGGCGGTCTAAAATCTATTGGGTTGCTGCGTTGCCCTAACCCAATATGTTGCTGTATTCGATGGTCGATCAACCATACTATGCAGTAACCCCATAGGTTTTGGACTTTCAACCTAGCTTTCTTGTGATGCATTGAATAACCACCGAGAAGCTGCTGGATTTTAGTGTTATTACTTCACATGTTTTTCTTTCTAATCGCTCTTAATTTTCTCACATGTCACAACTAATGCATCCAGACAGTAGTTACTCTAAAAGCTATGTTAGGCGATCATAAACCAAGGTTTCCCTCCAAAAGGGAATTACAACATCAAGAATAGACTGGAGAATCATCAACATCAAGAAGAGAGTGGACTTAAGACAAGGTTGCGCGATCATAAGACAAGGTAGTTACTCTAAAAGCTATGTTACTCTAAAAGATATGTTGCCGATCATAAGACAAGGTTTCCCGCAAATATAAACGTCAAGAAGAGAGTGGACTTAAAGGAAATGAAAGGGGGCACCAAAATATGTTTACCTCTGGCGAAAGTCCAAACAGTGCTCACTTATCCATACTATCGATTAATGTTCTGTAAACTGGAAATGTTACCTGCAACATGTGATAGGAAATACAGTTTAGTTTTGTTAATTCATTTTACGTTGATGTGAAAATTATGGATCAACAAGATAAGAGAAACAAAGTTTACCTTTGCTGAAATTCCATGCAGTGCACAAACATTATCGAAAATGAACGTGAGAGTGAAAATGAAGTAATTTGGACCATGGCATTGGTAAGGCACGAGAATTCAATGGTAAATTCATGGATCGTTGCTAGTGATGACAAATTGGGGATCACTAGAGCGCAAACAGTTAGCATTCAGTAGATTATAATAATCATGAAGAGGCCCAGTTCAGTACTACATGGAAACAAACAGCGAGCATGAAGGACATCATAATAAACTTATAAGCCACTAATCATCATGACCATTCACAAAAATTTGTGCAGTAACTGTTCGAATTCCCTAAACTACCTCATTGAACAACCTTAATGTACATGGCAATCAATTAGTCAATTACTTGTATGTTTAATGAGGAGGAAAAAAAGAGAAACTGACAGTTGATTAACTCTATTTAATCTCATACATCCATTCCAAATAGTCACAGCAAATTAAATCACTTTTCCAGGACTCCATCAAAGTTTAGTCCCCAAAATCCCATTACCATGAAACCAATTCGCAAACTCCTGCGTTAAGGGGAGGAGGTCACCAGTCGTTTCACAGGGCTGGCAGGGTCCAATAAGAATGCTCCAATTTTCATCTGTGATTCATAGGATGAAGATTCAAGGAGCGAGGACTCCCCTTTAGTGAGGTTGTATAAGAAGAGGCAAACTGCAATGGAGGAAAGCCGGCGGAAAATACAAGTGTAGATATAGCTTTCCAGACAAGCAGATCACGACCACGTGGCAGCAATCCAGCACACCTAGCTGTGCTCCATACACACCAGATCACTACCTATGCTGATCCACGTGGGGGCTGCGAGACAGGGCCCTGGCGTACGAACACGGGACTTGTAGGGACTTAGTGGTTTGGAGGCTAGGGTAAGGCCCGTCGCGCGTGGGCGACAACCAAGCTCGCGAGCGACCTCTGGTAGCTGACTGAGAGGTTCTAGGCTTACGCGTCCCATAAATGCAACTGATCTCATAACGGTCTCCGATACTTGTAGGCAGATACGTAACAGTTCCTATATACACGGTCGAACGTGCCGTTGGGGGTCTATCATTAAGTCGCCATTTATGGTGCATTAACCCCCTCAACGGTCACTTCCCCACTATATATAGGATCGTTAATTTTCCATTACGGGGTTGGGTACACACAGAGCACACTGAATATCACTCAGTTCTTGGGACGCTAAGAAACTATTCTCTCTCCCAGCCTATTGTCTCTCTCTCTCGAGCAGTTACCAATGCTTATCCTCTGCCTACACACACCCTACATCTCTCTGTGTTTCTATTTCCTATTCTCTACTTGAGGTGCACACTTGGATCTCTCCAAGGGATTCCTGTGTTCACAATTTGGTGAACCCGACGTGAAACATCCACCTTCAATCTTTTCCAACCCTTCCATAATGTCTTCTGATGCACACGTCCGTGATGGTGACCGGTCCCCCTCCCATGAGGAGACCTCAGGGGAAGAGGGACTTCTCAATACCACTGAGAATCCCAGCGTCCGCACGCAAGTAGCTGCTGGAGGAGGGCCTTCTTCAGAGGCACTCCAAGCCACGATTCAGAGTCAAGCTCAGATGATCCAGGCCCAGTCCGCTCAGATTTCTCAAATCATGACAATCTTGGGAAGGATTGCTCAGAACACCACCACAGAGGCTTCAGTCCCATCATTTACAGCCTCGTTGCCTCTACTAGTGGCGGCGGCCACATCTATTGCACAATCTTCCGGCTGCATACGTCTGTTGCACAATCTTCTTTTTCCAGTGGCCTTGGGCCTCAGGCACCGGGCATCTCGAAAAATTCCTCTATGATGACAATGGGGAACCCTACATAATACTCGGCGGCGCCTTACCACGCAAATGGAGCTTTAGGCAACCATGCACTCCCACCGCCACCTCCCTCTGATCCAACGATGCCCTACATTCCGGGCTTCGCGGCCTTGGAACAGCGTATAGACAGCATCATGGCGCACCATATTTTCGCAGAGCCCGTCATCCCAAAGGTGGACAGCGCGCCTCCCATTCCACGGGACATCTACCTGATGCCCAACCCTGCTGGATACAAACCACCAAAGTGGGTGAAGTTTGATGACGTCGGCGGGAACGCGCACGAGCATGTGATGTGATTCTTTGACATGATGGGCCGACACGGGGTAGACACCAGGTTATTGATGCGAGAGTTTCCCAAGTCTCTTGGGCCTGTCGTGTACAAATGGTATAGGACCTTGGAGGTAGGATCCGTCAAAACGTGGGAGGACATGGTGAAGAAGTTCTACACCAAATTCTTTCAGGTCGAAGAAAAGGTCACCACTATCCACATATCACGCATATACCAGAAGAGTGACGAGGAGGGGGTCGTCTTCATCAAAAGATTCAGGGACAAGTCCTTGGAATGTGTGGATGATGTCTCGAAAAGTCGACTGGTGGAGATATGCCTTCAGAGCATGCGCGACGAATACAAAGGTATGCTCATTAACATAAACATGCATACCTTTTCTAGATTGGTGGAAAGTACAGGGAACGTGGAGCCCCTGGTGGAAAGGATGAGGAAGCGGTACGCTAACGAGCGTACACAGGCGAGTCCCAACTTCAAAATGGGAAAGTCCAACTACAAACGGACTCGAGACATTAGTGTCCATGCAATATCATCCCCCAATAAACAGCAGCGCCCCGCGCCCCAGGAGGCACCACCTTTGCCTGTTCAATCGAGGATGCAATAGACCTATGCAGAAGATGGCGCAAAGATGGGATCCTGCCACCCTTAGAGCACAAACCCACGAAAGACCAGCTGCAGGATCCAAGGTGGTGCGAGTGCCACGAGCAGTTGCTACACCAGACCAGAGAATGCAAAAAGCTCCGGTGGCTGGTGGACAGGAAGATCAAGGAGGGTCAGTTGGTGGTCGATGAGCCAACCAAGGATGTGCGCAACAACCCACTGCCGTCTCATGAAAGGCAGGAGCCCAAGGGAAAGGAGGTAGCAATGATATCGATTACATACCTCGAGGACTATGGTGTCGACACCGAGGATTCGCGTGCCGAGCGGATAAAGGACTCTGCCAAGTTAGTTAAATTCTTCGATGAGATGAATTTTTCAAACAGCTGCATGCATGATATGATAAAGGCAATCTTAAGGGTAGCTGAGGACCACGGTAAAGAATTGGTCATTTCCAACGGAAGGGTCGTGATGGCCGCGCGACCAGGAGGTCTAAGCATAACGTTTGACGAATCGGACAAGAAAAATGATGTCAATCATCAGAGGCCGCTGTACGTAACTGCCACTATTAACCATGTGGAGTTCAAGAGGGCCTTTGTTGATGGAGGTGCTGTGGTGAATGTCATTCCTCTCAATACCCTGGAACTCGCAGGAATTCCCCAAGAAAAGATTGTCAAGAGGCCGTCACCACTAATGGGTTTTGGAAGTGACTCCAAAATGACAGTTGGCTGGATTCGATTGGGGATTCAGATTGGGCAGATCAAGTGTTCCGCCAAATTTCATGTCATTAAGGCGAACACCACTTATCACATGATTATCGGTCGGGCATGGATCCATCGCTTCGACGCTGTACCCTCCACGGATCACCAGGTTATGAAGGCCATTTGGAAGAACAGAGTGGTTGCGATACCTACCTCGGTGAACCCCTTCAATTAAGAAGAAGCACATTTGTTCGAGGCTGTATGGTTCACAGAATTGGCGGATGAACCAACTCTAGCCCCATTCAGGTCAACTCCCTTACTCAAGTGGGAAAAGGTTAAAGGTCAGTCATCAGCCGGAGTCATGGTGATGCACGAAGAATCTTAGAAGGAACCCACGCGAGATGAGATTCCCAAAGTTGCTTACAAAAAAAGTGTCTACACCCTGAAAAGGGTCATCGAACACGACAGTGAAGGCTTGCAGGTAAATAGTTTCTACTCCAACGGTAGGAAGTGCTATCGCATCTAAGGGCTGTCGCGGGACTAATGTCACTCCAACACCACTCAAGAACGCAATGGTATTGTCCTTAGCCTTCTCTTTACTGGATTTTGTGACTAACGACTGTACATCCCCATACGAATGTCTCAGAAGCAATAATAACTCTCCCCTGGGGAATTCCTATCCTGATTAAACTATCTGACCCACCTTGCCACTCTACACGAGGTATAAGCGTATCTGTTTAGATAGCAACAAAATACAAAGCCTATCTGTTTAGATAGCAGCAAAATACAAAGCCTATCTGTCTAGATAGCACCAAAATAAAAAGCCTATCTGTTTAGATAGCAGCCAAGCGCGATCAAAGCCAATGTGTTTAGATAGAAGCAAAATACAAAGCCTATCTGTCTAGATAGTAGCAAAATGAAAAGCCTATCTGTTTAGATAGCAGCCAAGCGTGATCAAAGCCTATCTGTTTAGATAGCAGCCAAATGAAAAGCCTATCTGTTTAGATAGCAGCCAAGCGCGATCAAAGCCTATCTGTCTAGATAGCAGCAAAATGAAAAGCCTATATGTTTAGATAGTAGCCACGCGCGAAAAGTAAAGAACACAAAGTAATTTACAGAGTTCAGTCCCAATGGACCTAATCTCTGCCTGAGGGATCTAATCCCACCCGGATTGGGCAAACACTTCTTATTACTCACACAGAAACAACCCTAGATCTTCAAGCCTAAGTGATTTCCCTTTCACCTATACAGCTTGTGGTTCCAAACCTATCTAGTTCCAGCTACTAACTGTTGAGCTAACAAGAAGATCTTGTTGTTCACCTGAACAACCAACCACTAGGTTAAGTGAGGTTTGAGATAATCTAGAGATACACAGATAGAAGTACAAGTGAAGAACACAGTATGAAGATAAGCTGTTGAAGCCTGGAAGTGTTCTTCTGGAAAAGTGGATTGATTTGATCTTACGAAGTCTGGAATGAAGATTAAATGATTGTGTGTTTGAATGAATGATCTCCCACGATTTTGTCACACCTCTCAGAGTATTCTGCAACCCTCTCTCTTCTTCAAAATTCAAACCAGCCTCTTTCATCCATAGCTGCAACTGATCGAGAGATTTTAGTATCTCAGTTCCTACAAATCCTCCTTTTGTTTTCAACTTAAATTCAAACAGCCTCAAGTGGATATCCGTTGGAGTTTGTTGAGATTGCTCCTGCACGTTTAACAACCCTGCAACAGAATTGAAACACAGCAACAACAAAATCCAGAAAGCTAACAGTACTATGACTGTTTGGTTATACAGTTTCTGATAAAACTGTTTAATAAAATTAGAACAATAACCTGCATATCTTCTAAAACATATGAATCATGAAAAAAAGTTTACGACACTTAGAAGTGAGTAAACAATCACAATACTAAGAATCATAACCTGCAAGAAAGAATCAATTAAGTTCTGTAAAAACTGTCAGCAGCTCAAGGCATATCTCAAGGCCTTGGAGCTCTGAACCTACTTCACAGAATTTCAAAGTTAAACCCAGATAACTTTGATTCTTCATGTTCTGATCATTTGCAATTGTTTTAGATATATAAATAGTATAATTCAAAAGTATATGCAGTAAACCACTAATTTTCATAATCAGATATCCAATTCTGCAACACAGAAATGTTAGAACATATAGGAGAATAAGATAACTCAAGGCTTTGAAGTTCAGTCTATCTCAAGGTCTTGAGATAACTGAAATGTCTTTGCTGCTTATGTCTTATCCTTTTGTCTTTCATCACTCAAAACAATTACCAACCAAAGCGCATGCAGGGATATAACTGTCCTCTTGTCTGTGTTCCAGTTGCTGGATCTGATATAATGTTGTCAGCTGGATGGTCTGCAAGGTACATAAACTTCTTTCTTGGTACCCAGGAGTATTCTCCATGAAGGCTTTGAGTCCTTGAAACAGTAGAGGGAGCATCATAGAAAGTTTCAGCTTCTGTCTCAAGGCTTTGAGATTTTGGTTCAGCAGGAGGTTCAAGGCCTTGAGATTCTGCTGATTGATTCTGCACATTAGTTTCGCCTTTGTCTTCTTTCACAGCATCATCATCTGATTCATGCTTGTTCAAATCTAGATCTTTTGGGGCCTGAACTTTAATAGGACCACACAAGTCCATATGCAGCAATTCTAAGGGTCTAGAAGTACTTACAAAGTTCTTTGGCTTGAAAGAGCTTCTTGTCTGTTTACCTTGTACACATGCCTTGCAAACCTCATCATCTGAAAATTTCTGTGATGGTAAACCTCTTACCAAGTCCTTTGAGATGAGTTTATTCAAGGTATGTATACTAATATGCCTAAGCTTTCTGTGCCAAAGCTTTGAATCTTCCTTCAAGGCCTTGAGGCATTTTAGCTTGTCACCTGCAACACTGTTAGTATTCTTAGCATATAGATTATATGGTCTAGGAGCAGTGAGTATGCAATCACCTGATTTCTCATCATGCACCACACATTTCTCCTTGTCAAATACAGCTTTATAACCTTTATCACATAACTGAGAGATACTAAGAAAATTATACTTAAGTCCATCTACCAGATAAACATCAGATATAGAATTTGTAGAACCATTACCAATACTACCTATACGAATGATATTGAATTTTGCTTTGTCACCAAGTGTGATTGTTCCTCCAGATTTTTCTTTAAGTTCAGTAAAGAGAGACCTCTTTCCACTCATATGTCTGGAACATCCACTGTCTAAAATCCATTTCTGATCTTTCAAGGCCTTGGTGACATCCTGCAAAAACAAATCATTGCCTCAACAGGCTGTTAGACCAAGTGCAGAACTTTGAGTCATACTCAGAATCAGCCATATTAGGTGGCCTAATCCCTTTTGGAACCCAAATATGCCTAACCTGTCCCTAAAGCTGATAAGGATAAGTATTCCTCATAATGCGAGGTTCTGATCTTCTGAAGGGACAAGTTAATCTGACATGACCAAGTTTTCCACATTAATGACATTTTGGAGAATGTCTGCTACCAGATTTGAAAAAAGTAGTTTGGCCTTTCTTTGAATTTTTTTGGATTATAGGCAATTCCACTTTTATGCATTGATTTCTGACTTCCTCCAAGAATGAGATCAGATTATTTTCTGAGCCTATAAACTTAGCTAGGACCTTCTTTGACTCTTGAAGTTTCTCAGTCAAAGAGCAGATTTGTTGTTCTAAATTCTCAGAATGAGTCCTTAGATCAGCATATCTTTCAGTTAAAAGAGTGTTTTGATCAACAACCTCTTTTATCTGTGCCTTCAAGACTTTGAACCTGCTGTCCAAGGCCTTGAAGTCTTTTTCCAGCTTTGTCTTAGAAACTTCAATAGTTTTGTTTGAAAATACTAGGTCCGGGTTTTCTTTTACCTGCTCATGAATCTTAATCTTTAAAGCAGAAATCTCATTTCTATAACTTTCCTCATTCAAAAACATACTTTTGAGAATTTCAGGAAGTACATCAGAAGGACTAGCAAGTAAATTTTTTAACATGTCTTCAATGTGTCTGTCTGATGAACTTTCCTCATTATGCTTTGCCATGAAGCATAAGTTTGCTTGCTCTTCTTCTGTGTCTGAGTCACTTGATGAATCAAAATCACTCCAAGAAGCCATCATGGCTTTCTTCCTTCTGTTGTCACCATCCTTCTTCTGAAAGTTCTTCTTCTTTTGTGGACAGTCCCTTACTAAATGATCTGTATCACCACACTCAAAACAATTCATTACTTTAGTTTTATGTAACTGTGATGAAGATTTACCTTTGTAATCCTTGCTGCCTGAGGGTCTTGATCTCTCTCTATTGTAATCCCTGTTACCACAGTTTCTTTTCTTTTTGAGAATCCTGGCCAAGGCCTTGGAGATCAATGCTAAAGCCTCTTCATCATCAAGTTCCTCCTCAGTCTCAAGGCTTTGAGATTTTTCACTGTCTTTTGCCTTAAGTGCTAGGCTCCTGATATTTTCACTAAAAACACCTTCCACATCCTTCATGGAAATTTCATGAGTGAGCAGGTTTCCTTGTAGATCATCTAGTTGAAGAAGACTTAAGTCCTGAGCTTCCTCAATGGCTGTTGTCTTTGGCTCCCACTTGGCTTTTGGCAAACTTCTCAGAATCTTTCTGACCTTCTCTTCATTTTAGAACTTCTTTCCAAATGACTCCAGGTTGTTCACCACATCAGTGAATCTTTTAAACATTTCCTTGATGGTATCATCTGAATTCATCTTGAACAACTCATATTGCCTCAGAAGAATGTTGATTTTTGTCTGCTTAACCTGGTTGGTTCCTTCATATGTCACCACCAGTTTATCCCACACTTCTTTGCCACTCTTGCAGTTTGACACTCTGTTGAACTCATCTGCATTTAAAGCACAGTATAACAAATTCATAGCATTGTAATTTTTTGATACCTTTTCCAGTTCAGTGACTGAAAGATCTTCCTCAGACTTGATATTTCTGACTCCATCAATTGTAGTGTAGTACTCATGAGGACCATTCAGAACTATTGACCATAGTTCCATGTCTTGAAATATAATGAACATCTTCATCAATGCCTTCCAGTGCATGAAGTTGTCACCACAGAACAATGGAGGTCTGTTGGCTGCCCTTCCTTGTGAGAATCCACCATCTCCTACATTACTCATAGTCACCAGATTGTTAGATCTAAAAGCAGTGACACAACCTCTGATACCAATTGAAAGTGTGTAATGTAGACTAAATACAAGATCTAAATACTCTAGAAGGGAGGGGGGGGGGGGTGAATAGAGTATAAAAACTTTTTGCAGAACTTAATTTTAACAGGAAAGACTTTGTGTGAAACTCAAATCTCAAGGCCTTGAGATTTTGGGAAACTGTCTGAAACTTACAAAGGCAAAATAGTAAGCTTCAAGGCCTTGAGTTGTGAACAATCCTAAACAGCTTTTAAGACCTAGTTTGATTTGAGTTGTGTGCAGCAGATAATAATCAAGCAGAAAAGTAAAGAACACAAAGTAATTTACAGATTTCAGTCCCAATGGTCCTAATCTCTGCCTGAGGGATCTAATCCCACTAGGATTGGGCAAACACTTCTTATTACTCACACAGAAACAGCCCAAGATCTTCAAGCCTTAGTGATTTCCCTTTCACCTATACAGCTTGTGGTTCAAAACCTATCTAATTCCAGCTACTAACTGTTGTGCTAACATGAACCTCTTGTTTTTTACTTGAACAACCAACCACTAGGTTAAGTGAGGTTTAAGGTAATATAGAGATACACAGATAGAAGTACAAGTGAAGAACACAGTATGAAGATAAGCTGTTGAAGCCTGGAAATGTTCGTCTGGAAAACTGGGTTGATTTGATCTACAGAAGTCTGGAATGAAGCTTGAATGATTGTGTATTTGAATGAATGATCTCCCACGATTTTTTCACACCTCTCAGAGTATTCTGCAAGCGTCTCTCTCCTTCAAAATTCAAATTAGTCTCTTTTATCCACAGCTGCAACTGATTGAGAGATTTTAGGATCTCAGTTCCTACAAATCCTCATTCTGTTTTCAACTTAAATTCAAACAGCCTCAAGTGGATATCCGTTGGATTTTGTTGAGATTGCTTTTGCACGTTTAACAACCCTGCAGCAGCATTGAAAGACAACAACAACAAAATCCAGAAAGCTAACAGTACTATGACTGTTTGGTTATACAGTTTCTGATAAAACTGTTTAATAAACTTAGAAGAATAACCTGCATATCTTCTAAAACATATGAATCATGAAAAACAAGTTTAAGACACTTAGAAGTGAGTAAACAATCACAATAATAAGAATCATAATATGCAAGAAAGAATCAATTAAGTTCTGTAAAAACTGTCAGCAGCTCAAGGCATATCTCAAGGCCTTGGAGCTCTGAACCTGCTTCACAAAATTTCAAAGTTAAACCCAGATAACTTTGATTCTTCCTGTTCTGATCATCTGCAATTGTGTTAGATATATAAATAGTATAATTCAAAAGTATATGCAGTAAACCACTAATTTGCATAATCAGATATCTAATTCTGCAACACAGAAATGTTAGAACATATAGCAGAATGAGATAACTCAAGGCTTTGAAGTTCAGTCAATCTCAAGGCCTTGAGATAACTGAAATGCCTTTGCTGATTATGTCTTAGCCTTTTGTCTTTCATCACTCAAAACAATTACCAACCAAAGCACATTCAGGGATCTTGACTCAACTGTTCTTATATATAAAAATAAGTTTATTATTCTAGTTTCCTATCATTGAATAATTATTCTAGTAATTATTCTAATTATTCTATTAATTATTCTAAGATACGTAGAAAAGATACAGACCCGAACATTGAATGAACAGAGGGATATACGGAGAGAGGCTCAGGTCTGTACTCATGAAAACCAGATAAGAAATCGATGATCACAACCTGAAAAAGGATTTTGCCTTGCCATGCATATCACACGCTATCAGCTACAAAGAGTGAATTCGAAATATCCATATCATCACGACCTCTTATAGTCAGCAAGCAGTGAGCATGAAGAACATCATAATATCATGAAGAGGCCCAAATCAGTACTCATGAAAACCAATATCTTGAATTAACATCCACTAATATCTTGAAAGCACCAGTTATTTCTGAGACAATGCACCTCATTCAAATAAGAATCATGAAAGATAGAGCACCTCCAAATTCAGCTCAACATTGATCCGTTTAAGATATCTATTATAATTCATATTTTCATTCATGTGAGCATCCATAGCTTCCCAAGCGGTCGAAGCATTAAGCCATAACACAGACTTGAAGTGAACCAAAATACCATTTGTTGCTAATTCTAACATTTCATCCTCTATAGTCTACGAGTACTTGTGAAGGACATTTCGACCCGATTTGGAGGCACACAAATTAATGATTGCATCATTTTGCCAACATTAATTATCAGCTGGTCGAAATGCCCTTCACAAGTACACCCAGCAACAAGGTCAAGACTTTTATTTACTTTTATTTTGTGTAATTTATCTCATATTGAAAGCTCAAGTTGTACAAGACTTGAAATAGCTTGACTATTTCAAGGCCTTGAATCAGCTTTCAAAGCCTTGAATCAGCTTCAGAGGCTTGAAAATAGCTTAAAGGCCTTGAAACTGGATTCAAAGCCTTGAAACTGCTTAATCTGAAAGCATTTTCTCAGGGGGAGTTTTAGTGCTAACTCTCGGATTTGATTTACTCTCATTCCTTTATATGTTTTATTATCTATTATTAGATGATGAAAGTCAAATTGTTGAACATGTTTTGAATCGCAATATATCATCTGTTTGACCACGATAATACAGGATATTTTGTTTCTATGTTTTGCAATATTATTTCCTAAACTGAATTGCTGCAAATTTGGAAACACTTGAATACTTTGATCCTGTGATCAATCAAACGTGTATGACAGCTTCTCATGATGTTTAAATGAAAGATTACAACAATATCTCTGAAGATTGTGATCATTCAACCGTTGGAGAATATTTCAAAGTAGTCAAACTCTGTTACCTACAAAATAGGATGGTTGTTGCTGAAATTCTGGGGAGATTTGCAGAGCTTTTTGAAGTATTTATAGAGATCAAATTCGAAGCAACAAGACACGATACTTAATTGACAAGCATCAAAGAAGTTCTTCATCTCTTCCAATCCATTCACAGAAGTTCACTGCATTTCACTGCAGTTTTCTACTCTTAAGTGTTCTTCTGTATATAGCTATATTGGTAGATCATTTCTGTATTACTTCTACATTACACTCTCAAGGATTGTTCAAAGTTAACAGTAGAGAATTGTTAGTTAATCAATTAGCTAGAGCAGGTACTAGACCAGTTAGGGAAAACCACAAGCTGTAACAGAGTAAAGGAACTCTCTGTGCTTGAGTTCTAGGGCTTAGCTTTTGAATAATAAGAATTGAGTTGAAAATCCTGCAGGGATCTAATACCTGAGGTAGAGACGTAGGTCCAAGTGGACTGAACTCTATCAATCACTTGTCTTGTGCATTTTCAGTTCATTTACTTTCAGAGCATTTGCACCATACAAAAACAATTTATCTTTCATGGGTTTGAACTTATTTTCAAGGCCTTGAAAAAGGCATACTTTCTCTATACTCTCTCCATCTACTTAAAAGGTTGAACTTGTTTTCAAGGACTTGAATTTCATTGTAATACCCCGGTAATTTGGTGTGGGGATATATAGTTATTACGTAAAGTTCTGTGGGTCGATTCCTAAATATAAAAGTTAAATCGTTTATTTTAGTTATGTATTATATATATGTATTTAAATTTGTTTTTGAAATATGTATTTAATTTAATATACAAGTACAGTCTTAGTCTTATAATAATAGTATAGTTATTTATACTTGTAATTGTTACGTATATGTGTTATGTTAGTTTATTTAATACGTGTCAAAAACAAAATCTTTTACGTAGTAACCACCGCGGTAGCCCGTACGTGCGCCATGCCCTAACACTCCTCCTCCCATATTCATCTTCAACCTCACGAACAGGAGAAGAATTCCTTCTCCAACACCAACGCCGACTCCAACTACAACACTACCACCACGACCTTCTCTTCACCACCAACCCGTCCCAATTCACTCCCTATTCGATAGAGCTCGAAAATTTCTCACCAAGCAATCAATCGCCTGAATTGCATCTCGATTCAAATTTGGAAAAATCGCCAGTGGGTCTCCCACTTCTCGTCGGATTCTTCAATCCAGGCCTATATAAACCCCCTGTAAAATAGGAGAATCAAGCACACCACTCTCTCGCCCTCAATCTCTCCCGACGCTTCCTCCTCTCGTTGCCCTGATTTGTCGGTAAACACCCAGCCGAAGCCCAGCTTCGACCCAGGTCCGGCGACCCATGTCACGCAGTGCGCCTCCATCTGACGCCATCCGGCCAGCGTCTCCCCACCCCGCGACGACCTAGAAGGCAGCAGAAACCAGCTGTAACAGCAGCAATGTTGTTTTCGACGAACCCTGGTCCCGACCCGATTTCTGACCCGGAGCCAAACCCAGGTCTGTCGACCTTCTTCCCCCTGTTTCGCGAGCTCCGCCGTCTTCTCCGGCGTCATCCTTGCGTCCGATGAGAGGGTGCAGCAGCAGAAACTCCATCCCCGCCGCTTCTCGTCTTCGCCATTCTTCATTTGGTAAAACACCCAACTATTGTTTTGAAGTTTAAGTTTGTTTTCAATTCAACATGTTTATTTTATTACAAATAAAGTGTGGTAGAGGGTGTAGTGTTGGGTGTGTCTTGAAACTATGAAATTGAAGGTTGTCAGGGGATGAGTTGTGTGATGTGTGGGTATGTATGTATATGTATGTAAGGGGGTGCAAAAGTGTCTTTTATCAAAACTGTTGGGTAC
Organism: Linanthus parryae; assembly: GCA_023055425.1. NCBI lineage: Eukaryota > Viridiplantae > Streptophyta > Magnoliopsida > Ericales > Polemoniaceae > Linanthus > Linanthus parryae. Next base: position 139,451,286 of record JALGPY010000002.1, on the reverse strand, counting down.
TCGTTATCTTTGATCAAAACTATGGAGGTAACAGTTGTATTTTATGAGAAACTAGTTATTTGCTAAATTATAATTTAACCCTATGCATAAGGGTATTTTGTTTATACTTTTAGGTTATATATTTTCATAAAGTATTGAGTGTAATTAGTTTCTTTATTCTAAAAAGAATAGTAATAAATTATATTACCTCATAAATTATATTTATATAACTATAGTTATATTATGTTTTTATAATAAACGTTAGTCCATATAAGTTGTATTTTGCTTTAAATAAAAGTCGTACCTTTACCTTAGCCAGTTTTGGTTAAAGTAAATAAGGGGTTATGTGCACTACATATAGGAATTGTTATGTGTGTTAGCAATATATTGATTAGGAATAATTGTTGTTGTAGACGCCGAGTTTGTAGACGGCGAATTTGTGGAGGATCCGTATTACTAGGACTTCGTTTTCTTTCGTTTCACGACCTCTCTTCAAATCCAGGTAAGTTCAGGCGTGCAACACCTTTAACTGTTAAAATGTGGTTTTCGCGTGCGTTATTTCTTAAATTGTCAACTTCTATATCTTTCAATACTCAAAATATTTTACTGCTAGTTTAAATATGAATCGTGATTTGAAGAATGTGTTTTAATCAGCCTTTTGAATCAAATATTACTGTTGTGAAATTGTGAAAGAATAATGAACGATAAATGATATGGGGCGATGTACAGAGGATGTGCGTGGAGGCTACGGCCGGGGACACATGAGTTGATTCCCCTCGGGTGCTAATCCAAACGAGATTACATACCCGGCCCCCGTGATTGACATATACTGCTATGATACGGTCACAGGGTTTTATAAAGGCGTGAAAGCTATTGAGTACTACTTATGCCTGTGTAGGTCACTACTGTATAGGGGTGTCGACACTTAAGGTCTCATAGTTGTATAGGAGAACTGGGATTTGTGATATCCCAAAAGGTACCCTATTTATTATTATTGCATCGTGACATATCTGTGGGCATTCGTTACCCGCTGGGCTATAATATGCCTCAGCTAAACAAATGATTAATGTGTTGAATCGGCCACTGGTTATAATTCATCTTGGTTATTCAAACATCTCTTGCTTATACATCTTGTTTATATTTCCTGTTAGCCAAAACTCTTGCGTTACATGTTGTGGTTTGAGCTTACTCAGTTTTTACTGATAAACGTTTTCTGCGGTCGGCTGTTGCTATTTCAAAACCCGCAGGTTACCAATAAGGTGGTGAACGCGCACACATGAGCTGAAGGCTAGGATTTGCTGCTAGTAGAATTTCACATTTAGTTTGTCATTCATTTTGAAAAGGAACAATAGTCATTTGATTTCTTTCAAAACTATTTTTGGAGTATTTCTCCGTTTTTTATTAAATAAATGCGCCTTTGGATTATCGTTTGGTTGTTCTAGCAAGGAACCGGAGTTCCGGGCTGTTTCAGTTGGTATCAGAGCTGATGGTTCCAACGCTAGTGCGACCTTTCAATTTCCGTTGATTAAAGATAAACATAAATTGAATCCTTTTGAAATTTAAATTGGACATAGGCTATCTAAAATTGGAAATAAAACTAAACAAGCCGGGGTTATGATGATAGTGTAGTCTTTATTCCTTATTGCTTCTCTAACTGTCCTTTCATGTTTATTTGTTTCGCGGTCGAATGACTTGCTTTGTGCTTGCTATTCTCTTATTGGATGTTTTGTGAGTATTGTGTTGCTATATGTGTTATAAAGATTGCTAGTTACTGTCAAGTGACGTGTCTGCACATGAAACTTTCTCTGAGACTTTTATTTCTCTCTATCTCTTCCTCTCTCTCTCTTGCCTGCCATATGGCCTACCCTTCTAACCCCTCCCACCAGACGTGGAGTCCCGCTACTTATGAAGTACCAAGAAGGTGGAAGCATCCATATGACTATTGTGAGCTAGGAAAGTCGTTGAGAGTTTTGGTGCTAGAGAATTTGTTTTAAGCTTCAGAGACGAAGCTTTGTTTTAAGGGGGATGTGATGTAATACCCCGGTAATTTGGTGTGGGGATATATAGTAATTACGTAAAATTCTGTGGGTCGATTCCTAAATATAAAAGTTAAATCGTTTCTTTTAGTTATGTATTATATATATGTATTTAAATTTGTTTTTGAAATATGTATTTAATTTAATATACAAGTATAGTCTTAGTCTTATAATAATAGTATAGTTATTTATACTTGTAAATGTTACGTATATGTGTTATGTTAGTTTATTTAATACGTTTCAAAAACAAAAGCTTTTACGTAGTAACCACCGCGGTAGCCCGTACGTGCGCCACGCCCAAACACTCCTCCTGCCATTTTCATCTTCAACCTCACGAACAGGAGAAGAACTCCTTCTCCGACACCAACTCCGACTCCAACTACAACACCACCACCACGGCCTTCTCTTCATCAAACCATCCCAATTCACTCCCTATTCGATAGAGCTCGAAAATTTCTCACCAAGCAATCAATTTCGCCTGAATTGCATCTCGATTTGGATTCGGAAAAATCGCCGGTGGGTCTCCCACTTCTCGCCGGATTCTTCAATCCAGGCCTATATAAACCCCCAGTGAAATTAGAGAATCACCCACACCACTCTCTCGCCCTCAATCTCTCCCGACGCTTCCTCCTCTCGCTGCCATGTTTCGCCGGTAAAAACCCAGCCGGATCCCAGCTTCGACCCAGGTCCGGCGACCCATGTCACGCCGTGCGACTCCCTCCGACGGGGTCCGGCCAGCGTCTCCCCTCTCCGCGACGACCTTGAAGGCCGCAGAAACCAGCTGCAACAGCAACAACGTTGTTTTCGATGAACCCTAGTCCCGACCTGATTTCTGACCCGGAGCCAAACCCAGGTCTGTCCACCTTCTTCCCCCTGTTTCGCGAGCTCCGCCGTCCTCTCTGGCGTCGTCCTAGTCTCCGATGAGATGGTGCAGCAGCAGAAACTCCATCCCCGCCGCTCCTCGTCTTTGCCATTCTTCATTCGGTAAAACACCCAGCTATTGTTTTGAAGTCTAAGTTTGTTTTCAATTCAACATGTTTTTTTTATTACAAATAAAGTGTGGTAGAGGGTGTAGTGTTTGGTGTGTCTTGAAACTATGAAATTGAAGGTTGGAAGGGGATGAGTTGTGTGATGTGTGGGTATGTATGTATATGTATGTAAGGGGGTGCAAAAGTGTCTTTTATCAAAACTGTTTGGTACTCGTTATCTTTGATCAAAACTATGGAGGTAACAGTTGTATTTTATGAGAAACTAGTTATTTGCTAAATTATAATTATACCCTATGTATAAGGGTATTTTGTTTATACTTTTAAGTTACATATTTTCATAAAATATTGAGTTTAATTAGTTTATTTATTCTAAAAAGAATAGTATAAATTATATTACCTCATAAGTTATATTTATATAGCTATAGTTATATAATGTTTTTATAATAAACGTTAGTCCATATAAGTTGTATTTTTTTTTTTAAAATAAAAGTTGTACCTTTACCTTAGCCAGTTTTGGGTAAAGTAAATAAGGGGTTATGTGCACTACATATAGGAATTGGTATGTGTGTTAGTAATATATTGATTAGGAGTAATTGTTGTTGTAGACGCCGAGTTCCTAGACGGCGAATTTGTGGAGGATCCGTATTACTAGGACTTCGTTTGCTTTCGTTTCACGAGCTCTCTTCAAATCCAGTTAAGTTCAGGCGTGCAACACCTTTAACTGTTAAAAAGTGGTTTTCGCGTGCGTTATTTCTTAAATTGTCAACTTCTATATCTTTCAATACTCAAAATATTTTACTGCTAGTTTAAATATGAATCGTGATTTGGAAAATGTGTTTTAATCTGCCTTTTGAATCAAATATTACTCTTGTTAAATTGTGAAAGAATAATGAACGGTAAATGATATGGGGCGATGTACAGAGGATGTGCGTGGAGGCTACGGCGGGGGACACGTGAGTTGATTCCCCTCGGGTGCTAATTCAAACGAGATTACATACCCGGCCCCCGTGATTGACATATACTTCTATGATACGGTCACGGGGTTTTATAAAGACGTGAAAGCTATTGAGTACTACTTATGCCTGTGTAGGTCACTACGGTATAGGGGTGTCGACACTTAAGGTCTCATAGTTGTATAGGGAGAACTGGGATTTGTGATATCCCAAAAGGTACCCTATTTATTATTATTGCATCGTGACATCTCTGTGGGCATTCGTTACCCGCTGGGCTATAATATGCCTCAGCTAAACAAATGATTAATGTGTTGAATCGGCCACTGGTTATAATTCATCTTGGTTATTCAAACATCTCTTGCTTATACATCTTGTTTATATTTCCTGTTAGCCAAAACTCTTGCTTTACATGTTGTGGTTTGAGCTTACTCAATTTTTACAGATAAACATTTTATGCGGTCGGCTGTTGCTATTTCAAAACCCGCAGGTTACCAATAAGGTGGGGAACGCGCACACATGAGCTGAAGGCTAGGATTTGCTGCTAGTAGAATCTCACATTTAATTTTTCATTCATTTTGAAAAGGAACAATAGTCATTTGATTACTTTCAAAACTATTTTTGGAGTATTTCTCCGATTTTTATTAAATAAATGCGCTTTTGTATTATCGTTTTGTTGTGCTGGCAAGGAACCGGGGTTCTGGGGTGTTTCATTCATTGTTTGCACAAGTTTTCATCTTCCTAGCAAGTTTTGTAAAAAATTGACATACTCTATTCACCCCCCCCCTTCTAGAGTATCTTAGCTGCTTATACATCTGCATACTCACACTTTCAATTGGTATCAGAGATTGTATCACTGTATATGATTTAACCATCTGGTGATCATGAGTACTGCAGGTGATGGTGGTTTCTCACAAGGAAGAGCTGCTAACAGACCTCCTCTATTCTGTGGAGAAAATTTTGCTCACTGGAAAGCTCTCATGAAAATGTTTATAATTGATCAAGATCTAGAGCTTTGGACCATTATCCAAAATGGACCTCATACTTTCTACACAGAGAAAGATGGGATCAGAACTCCCAAAACAGAAGACTCACTCTCCTCTTCTGAATTAGAGCAATTTTATAAGAATTACAAGGCTATTAACATTATTTATTGTGCTTTGAGTACAGATGAATTCAACAGGACCTTCGGATGCACAATTGGTAAAGAGTTGTGGGATAAACTTGTGGTTACCTTTGAAGGAACAATTCAAGTCAAGCAAACCAAGATCAACATTTATCTCAGACAATGTGAGCTGTTCAAGATGAATGCAGATGAGTCCATCAGAGATATGTTCAAGAGATACACTGATATTGTTAACAACCTTGACTCACTGGAAAAACACTTTTCCAATGAAGAAAAGGTGAGGAAGATTCTCAGAAGTCTTCCAAAGGAAAAATGGGAACCAAAAACCACAACTATTGAAGAAGCTCAGAATCTCTCAACTTTACAACTTGATGACCTGCAAGGGAAGCTCCTGACACATGAGATATCTATGAATGAAGTTGATGGAGAACTTCCAGATGGTGTCAAAAATTTTGCCCTCAAAGCTAAAGAGAATGATAGAATTCAAAGTCTTGAAACTGAGGATGGTGATGATGAAGATCCAATTGCCTTAATTTCCAAAGCCTTGATAAGGATCCTCAAAATGAAGAGAAACTTTGGAAACAAAGATTTAAACAGAGAAAGGCATAGATCATCCAGCAACAAGGATTACAAAGGTAAGTCATCTTCACAGAACAAATCAAAAGTTATGAACTTCTTTGAGTGTGGTGATGCAGGACACTTGATAAGAGACTCTCCACACAAAAAGAGCAAGAAATTTTAGAAGAAAGATCATGACAGAAGGAAGAAAGCCATGATAGCTTCATGGAGTGATTCAGATAGGTCTAGTGAATCTAAATCTAAAGAAGAACATGCCAATCTATGCTTCATGGCCAAGCATGCTAAAAGTTATGAAACAAACATTGAGGTAATGGTAAACTGCTTGATTTCAAAACCAAAAGAAGCTCTTTCAGAATATCTCAGAAAAATGCTCTTAAATGACGAAGATTATCTGAAAGAGATCAGGCTTTTGAAAGAAAAAGTTCATGAGCAAGCAAAAGAAAACTTACAACTTGTTTGCCTAAATCAGAATCTTGAAATCTCTCAGAAGAAAACGGACAGTGATTTCAAGGCCTTCAAAACCAGTTTCAAAGCATTGAAAACACAAGTCAAGGAAGTAGTCACTAAAAACTCCTCAGTGAGTGACAACCTTGTTAATCTAAGACATCAGGTTGATGATTTAGAGAAACAAAAGATTACTCTTACTGAGAAACTTCAAGAATTTGAATTGGTCAAAGTCAAGCTTACTGGATCAGAACACAAGTTGAAGTTGATTCTTGGAGGAAGTTCAATGTCTGTTCACAAAGCTGGTACTGGATTCAATCCAAACATTCCAAGAAGATACAATACCAGATTTGTGAAAGAAGGAAACATAACCTCTCCTACTTGTCATTAGTGCTGTAAAACTGGTCATGTTAAAATGACTTGTCCTTTTAGAAGAAGAGACCCTCACATAATGAGGAACACTTTTCCTTTTCAACTCAAAGGACATGTTAAGCAGATTTGGGTTCCTAAAGGGGTTAGACCACCTAACATGGTTGATCCTGAATATGAATCCAAATTCCACACTTGGTCTAACAGCTGGGTAAGGCAGTGATTGGTGCTTGTAGGTTGTCACCAAAGAAGTGGTTCATGGACAGTGATTGCTCAAGACACATGAGTGGAAAGAGATCTCTATTCTCAGAATTAAAGGAGCAATTCGAAGGTTCAATAACACTTGGTGACAAAGGAAAATGCAATATTCTTCGTATTGTAAAAGTTGGTACATATTCTGAAAACTCTATTTCTTATGTTTATCTAGTTGAAGGTTTGAAGTTTAACTTACTTAGTGTATCTCAGCTTTGTGATAATGGCAACAAAGTTATCTTTGATAAAGAGAAGTGTGTGGTGCAAAATGAGAAATCAGGAGATTGCATTCTCACAGCCTCTAGATCAAACAATGTTTATACTTTTCAGACTAACAAAGTTTCAGGTGAATGTTTGAAGTGTCTCAAGGCCTTGAAAGAGGATTCAAAGCTTTGGCATAGGAAACTTGTTCATATCAATTTGCATACTTTGAACAAACTGATTTCCAAAGACTTGGTAAGAGGATTAACATCCACCAAGTTTAAAGAAGATGAGTTGTGAAAAGCCTTTGCACAAGCAAAGCAGACCAGAAGCTCCTTCAAGCCAAAGAAGTTTGTAAGTACAACTAGACCTATTGAATTACTTCATATGGATCTTTGAGGTCCTATGAGGGCTCCTACTCCAAAAGGTAAAAGGTATATGCTAGTTGTTGTAGATGATTTTTCTAGATACACTTGGGTTATGTTTCTCAAAGAAAAATATGAAGCACTCTCTGAATTTTCAAAGCTTTGAAGAGAACTTCAAAACTTGAAAAACCTACCTGTTGCTTCAATCAGAAGTGATCATGGTAGAGAATTTGATCAGTTAGAATTTTATTTATTCTGTCATAAGCATGGTATTTCTCACAACTTTTCTGCTCCAAGAACTCCTCAACAGAATGGTGTTCATGAAAGAAAAAACATGACTCTTGAAGATATGTCAAGGACAATGCTTCTTGAGAACAAGTTTCCAAAACATTACTGGGCAGAAGCAATGAATATAGCAAATTATATTTTGAGCAGGTGCTTGATCAGACCTACTCTAAAGAAGACCCCCTATGAACTATTCAAAGGGAGGAAGCCAAACATCACTTACTCTAGACCCTTTGGATGTACTTGTTTTATCCATAACAATGGAAAGACAATCTTGGTAAGTTTGATGCAAGAAGTGATGAAGGTATATTTCTTGGTTACTCTCTGAATAGCAAAGCTTATAGAGTTTACAATAAAAGAACCAAACTGGTTGAAGAGAGCATTCATGTTATTTTTGATGAAAGCTATGATGGTTCTTTGGGTGAAAGTTTTGCAGATTTGAATTTGAACAAGCATGAATCAGAGGAGGAGACTGAGAATCCACTTGGATTCAAGAAAGGCTCAGAGGAAAATAGAAGACATCTTCAAGACCTTGAAAATAGTTCTCAAGGCCTTGAAAATACAGCTCAAAGCCTTGAAAAAGATGATCAGAAGGATTCAAGTGACAAAGCTACTACTTCAAGACCATAAAAGATCTATGGAGAACCTGAACCATGGTCTCCAAGGAAGAGATTCAAATATCTCTCATCCCATCCAGCTGATAATATCATATCAGATCCAACCACTGGTACACAAACCAGGTCACAGTTGAAGAACTTATGTGCTTTTAATGCTTTTATTTCTCTTGTAGAACCAAAACCTGTGAATGAAGCTTTACAAGAAGCAGACTGTATCATTGCTATTCATAGTGAACCCAATGAGTTTGAATGGAATAAGGTTTGGAACCTGGTTCCTGCATCTACTAACCAGTCTGTCATTGGTACCAGATGGGTATTCAGAAACAAGTTGGATGAAAGTGGCAATGTAATCAGAAACAAAACAATGTTCGTTGCTGAAGGTTACAATCAAGAAGAAGGTATTGATTATGAGGAAACTTTTGCTCCAGTTGCCAGGTCAGAAGCAATTAGAATTTTTCTTGCATTTGCATCTTACAAGAACATGAAACTATTTCAAATGGATGTGAAGTGTGCTTTCTTGAATGGCTACTTACAAGAAGAAGTTTATGTTGCACAACCACCTGGTTTTGAAAATGACAATTTTCCAGATCATGTTTACAAACTTGACAAAGCTCCTTATGGTTTGAAACAAACTCCAAGGGCTTGGTGAAAGACTGTCAAAGTTTTTACTTGCAAATAATTTCAAAAGAGGTTTAGTAGACAAAACTCTTTTCATTAAGACTCATGAGAAATATTTACTTGTAGTTCAGATATATGTTGATGATATTGTGTTTGGACTACTAATGTTCAATTATACAGAGAATTCTCAAGTCTTATGAGCAGGGAATTTGAGATGAACATGATGGGAGAATTGAACTTCTTCCTAGGACTTCAAATACATCAATTGAAGAAGGGAATCTTTCTGAATCAAAGCAAGCACACAAGAGACTTACTAAATAAATATAGTGATAACCCCGTTTAAGGTGTTATATTTATACTTGAAATCCTACCGTTTTGCGTGATTCCGTATAAAATACATTAGAAATATGCTATGATCTTGAGGAATTTGTTAGTTAGAGCTTAATGTGCCTTATTGTCAAGTCCAGGCGTTTCCTAGTGTATTTGAGCTATAATTGTCACATTTTACACCCGGTGTGTTAGTGTTTTGATTCTCAGGTACCGTAGGCTCATGAGCGTGGAATGGGAACAGAAGACAAACTTCGGAAGTCGAGAAGAAGCTTGAAAGATTGGCCAAGGAAGGACAAAGGGGAGGTATTCGCAGTTTTGAGAAGTTGTGGAAAATACGCTTGGTTCCCCCATACCTCATCTCCATCCATCACCACTGCCTATTCCCCCAATTACTGCTTGTACTTCCCCAAGACCAACACCACTACCTACTCCAAAGCCAATTACTAAATCATCACAGCCACCTTAATTTACACCAACTCCGCAGACAATGTCACCATTCTCATCACCAATGCTACCTTCACCAACTTCACAACCTCACACCCATTTGATTACAAAACCATAGCCACAACCCATTGCATACTCCACTGCTAATTACCACTGATGCAACCATTTCACCACCTATTTCATTCCTAAATAACCCACCTGAACTTCTGTCATTACCAAACCTATCACCAGTACAAACAATTCCAACAACCTGCTCCTAACCTCCACAACAATACCCAGTTCACCTACAGACTCTACTATGCCTTCACCTTCACAAAATACCCACGAGACCACCATTAAACTAGCCTAAACCTACTAATCACCACCACCTGCAACTCCGTTTTCTATAACCCACAACCTGACTTCATCACCAAACACCATAGCAACTCACTAACAAACCACAACCAATTCAACTTACAACACCATTAACCAATTACCAGACAATTAAACCACCATTAACACCCCAATAAAAACGTCCTCTGCCTAATCTACCTTAACCCACGAAATTATACACCAGAAACAAACCATTCACCACCAAATCACTATTAAACACCACTGCCTACGCAGCTGAAACCCAGTAGCAAATCACCACCAATCACAACCATTGGCCTTCAACCAAACCCCAACTGAAGAGAAATTCAGCCATGGCCGTAGCAGAATCAAGGAAAGAAGAAGGAGCAAGAAGGCAATCCCAGCAGCGCACAAGAGAGAAGAAGCGCAGGTGAAGAGAAGAAGAGCAGAGCATCGGTCAAAAACCCAAAACCCACCTGAAACAGAGCAAGAGAGGAGAAGAAATAGAAGTGCAGCATGGAATATGAGAAGCCCCAGGTGATCGCACGATCATCTTCTCTTGATCGTGCGATCAGAACAAATAACTTATCAAAATTTCGGATGAAAAAGAGTGAAACCTACTGTTTTACACGATCAGCTCTCTTGATCGTGCGATCAGCAGCCAATAAAGCCAGAGATCACACGATCTGTGAGGCTGATCGCAAGACCTCCTGAAGCCAACGCACAGAGAAGAGAAAAAATAATTAAGAGTCACGGGCTTATTCTCAGCAGCCTAGGGTTAAGGCTAATAATGATTTCTCCAACATTCTTGGAGGGGTGAAAGTGTAAAAAAGGAGAAGTTTTATTTTAATTGATGTACGGGTTCAATATACAAGAGGAGGGACTGTTCTATTATCAAGGGGGGAGACCATTGACGACAAACAAAGAGAAAAAGGAGACACACGGGAGGAGAGAGCCATCAACGAGAGAAGAAGGAGGAGAAGACGAGGAAGAAGACAAGCTTCACCATTGAAGCTCTAGTGTTTGCTTTTTCTTCTTCCTACCTTTCTTAATCAATTTTTATGGAGAAACTCTTTGTTTTTGCTTATTCAACTATGAGTAGCTAAAAACTCCATAGCTAGGCATCTCGATTTGAGAACTTAGGGTTCATGTAAACGATGAATATTTTCCGGATTTAATCTTTGCTTCATGATTTCTTGATTTCTTCTATTGAATCAATTCTAGTTTCTTGTTTATGTTAGTAATCCTAACTGAGTGACACGATTAGGAGATAAAACTAGGGTTCAAGAACTAGGGTTTCACTCAATAGTTGAATTCATGCTTAAAGTTAGCTTATTTTTATTCAATTGTTCTTGTTCTATGCTTAATCTTTAGTATGAATGGAGTAGCTACCCGGACATGCTAGCTAATTAGATGAGTGCACGACAGTGACTCAACCTAATTGTGTAGAGAACTTGAACATCAATCCCGTATCACTGAGACTGAGAAGAGACGTGTTAGGACTGGCCAAATGTGGGTAGATTCGGTAGGTGAGATTCGACGGTTTCGTGCAACGGTGGACCGACAGGACCCGTTGTCGTGCATGTCGTTAGCCTACTAGAACGGACCGGTAGACACATGAGACCGATAAGAGATTGTATTCTACCGTGAAGTAGAATGACTTGAGACAGATAGGAGATAGTCAGCGCTGTTACCCGGCTTAATTAGAATATAGTTAACGTGTTGCTCAGATAATCCGGAAATCGTTTACAACCCTAGGTGATCAGCGAGATTGCCTAGTCCTCTCCATTAATTGATTAAGAATTCTTCTTAATTACAGTTTATTATTTATTTTTGACTTTATTACAGCCACTTGTTTGGGGGTGGCAACGCCACAAATTATCACTTTTTACTTCGGTTACCTAGTGAACTACTCTAAATTGTTAAATATAAACCTGTTGCGAGATTGTCCTCGAGGGTTCGACAACCCGGAGTCCTAAAAATACTCCACTCTTACTACTTGATCGTGCGCTTGCGTAATACGCGTTAGTAATTCGCGTCAAGTTTTTGGCGCCGTTGCCGGGGACAACGGTCAACACGTTTTTAGTTAATAATTAGTTTAGTTTACTTTTATTTTTCTGTTATATTTGCTATTTTGATTTCTCATTTGTTTTCTGATTTTCTGCTATTTCAGGTACTTAGTGCATGCACAAGATCCCAAGAGAGCTTGTGCCCCCACTAGAAGACCCAGAGCAGTTGTTCAGGGACCAAAGAAGAAGACAAAAACAGAGCACCATGGGCGAGCAATTGACCAACGCGCAACGCAATCAGCGGATGGAAGAGTTGTCTAAAATGATCAATGATCGCAACGCCCAGACACCATACAACAAGTCTGGACAGGCTATTGTGGAGAAGTTTCAGTCGTCCACCTATGGACACAATCCGGCAATTGTAGTGCCAGAGATACAGGCCGAGCACTTTGATCTTAAGCCTGCGAAAATTCAGACGGTGACCAATCAGTTCCAATTCTATGGGAACAGGGATGAAGACCCCAATGAATTGATTGGGAGGTTCAACGCGTACATAAAGACTACCAAGTACAAGGATGTGACAGCAGAAGCGTTGAAGCTAATTCTTTTCCCTTACTGTCTGAAGGGTGCAGCTGAGAAGTGGCTTCAGTCAAGAGCTCCAGATTCGATCACTACATGGGCTCAGTGTGTGGATGAGTTCATGGCCAAGTTTTATCCAGTTCAACGGGTGATTGAGCTACAGGGTGATATTCTAGGCTTTCGGCAACATGCTGATGAAACCGTGGTGGATGCATGGGACCGTTTTATGCATTTGATCAGGAAGTGCCCAAAACATGATTTCGGGGATTACAAAATTTTGCAGGTCTTCTACTATGGACTAGAACGTCACAATCAGGAGCTGATTAACAGAGAAGCTGGAGGTAATTTTCCGTACTCTGTTGACAAGGAAGGAGCTTATGCACTCATGAAGCAGCTCGCTAAGCAGGACTCACAACTCTATGATTCCAGAAGATTACCGGCATTGCCTGAACCTAAAGATGATGAATGGAAGACTGGGATCAGCAAGATGGTGTCAGATTTAGCCAAGCATGTGTATCGGGACAAGAAGCAAGTTGCAAGAGTAGAGGAGCAGGAATTTGATTCAGCCTTGGCCCAGATTGCAAGTGAAGATGTGAACTTTGTGGGGGAACAAGGACCGCGGCAGAATTGGAACCAAGGGAACTACAGACCAGACACAAGAGATCATCCAGGTTTCAGGTATGGGGATCAGTCTGGAGCTATATACGCACCTGGGTTTCAGCACATGCCACAAGCACCAGTGTCGCAGGCTCCACCACCGGCTGTTGTAGCGCCGAACCCAGAGATTTCTGTACTCACTAAGGCGTTGACACAGCTGAGTAACAACATGAACGATATGACCACGACGGTCAATGCTATGTCTTCTGATTTGCAGGCTACGAAGACTTCTCTTCGTGCACTAGAGGTCCAAGTTGGGCAAATTGCAACGCAATTATCTGCTAGAGCACCCCGTTCTCTACCATCTGACACAGAGAATGTGCGCCAGGTAAATGCTATTACCACTCGCAGCGGGGTTTCGTTGACTGATCCACCATACCCGACCCATGCTAGAGCCGAAGCGTCAAAAGCTAAGGAGCATGAGGTCTTCGATTCTGAGAAGACACCTGTCATGGTCCCCCAATCAAAGGGCATGACTCCACGTGATGAGGGAAATTCCAATGAGGTATTACCACCACCCTCTTCTTCTAAAGATGTACCTTTTCAATTGAAAACTAGGAAGAAGAAGGATGACTCTGAGGAGTACAGGAGATTTCTCAATATTTTCTCCAAACTGCACATCAATATTCCTTTGATTGAGGCACTGCAGAAAATGCCTAAGTATGTGCGGTTTATCAAGGATGCAATCTATGGGAGAAAAGCTATGGATAACTTTCAGACAGTAAAACTGAATGAGCAGGTGAGTTCATGTGTCTTGCATGGGCTACCCAAGAAGAAGAAAGATCCAGGTAGTTTTGTTATTGAGGCTACACTTGGCGGGGCATATACAGGCAAGGCTCTATGTGATTTGGGGGCAAGTGTCAACTTGATGCCACTCTCAATATTTAAAAAGCTAGGTGTGGGGGAGCCTAGTAAAACCTGGATCAATCTGCGATTCGCAGATAAGTCATCCAAGAAGGCCATTGGGGTGGTAGAAGACTTACTTGTGAGGGTTGGTAGTTTGATCATGCCAGCAGATTTTGTGATCCTTGACATGCCAGTTGGTGACGTTCCGATCATTCTTTGTAGGCCCTTTCTGGCTACCGGTCGGACTTTAATTGATGTGGAGAATGGAGAGTTGATCATGAGGGTCAACGATACTGTGGAGACCTTTCAGGTTTTCAAACCGACTCCTCAGTACACTTATGAGGTGAAGCCAGACTTGCCATTTCCTGTGAAAGTTGTGCGTGGGATTTCAGAGCTGACACAGGAAGATCAGCCAGATCCTAAAGGTAAAGAATCGAGTGTGCAGGCGCACGAGGTAGTCATGAGTATCCGGCGCCAGAAGTTGGATGCGACACGACCTGCCAAACCACCTTTCTGAGGCTCATGAGGTAACATGGTCGGGCCGTCGACCTTAAATTACAAAGCGCTGCTTGGGAGGCAACCCATGTAGAGTAGGATGGTTTATGTTTTTATTTATTTATTTATGAGTTCTCTATATTTGACTATGAGGGGTGAGAGAGAGTGGACTTATTTTTTCAATCAGTGTGCAAGGACACAGGTACAGAAGACGCACCAGATTCCCCTTCTTGATGTGCATGCTAGAGATTGCACAAAATTGGGGAAAGAAAAAGTCCCACAGGATTATGCATAAAAGAATAGAGAATTGCTCCAGGTCGAGGAGCGATTCCAATATGTTGGTTGCCACACGCATGAGAGGGCTACAATTTATATCTTAGCCGCACATCGGAATCCGGGCGCGTAGAGACTTCTCTGGAAATTGTCAACGGTCCACAAGACCCCTTCTTGTTGCAATTTCGCGGCAACGGTGCCCATGTAGGTCCGGGCACCCAAGTACCTCTAACACTCTCTTTCCAGTTACGTTTTTGAGCGATGAATGTAGCAATCCACCGCCTACACATTTAAGCGATGAGTCCTCCTTCATTATCTCTAAATTCGTTGAGGACAACGAAATGCTTAAGTGTGGGGGGGTTTTGTATCTATGTTCACTAGCCATGTCTTTGTTTGCATCGCCTTGTTACATATAGTTATGTGTTCATATTGTGTTGGTTTGTGGTAGGAGTGTGTATTTTATGAATTTTGTTAGCACTTTTACATTATTGAGTCCCCTACCCAAAACTTGTGTTTAATCGAGTTGGCCAAAAGCATATAGAGTTAGGAAATATTAAAAAAAAAAAAATCATAAAATTTTAAATTTTTGAGAAAGGGCAATCGAAAAGAGTGAATGTGGAGAGGGCTTAATGATAGAATTCCTTAGGAGTATGAAAATCTGAGGTGAGGTAGACGCGAGAATCTGGAGTAGGAAGACTTATAGGGCTAATGCACATTAGAACTGCGAGTAGCTGCCTCTCAGACTAGTTATCCTACTAGCGCTACACCACCGTCACTTAGGTAGTCGTCAACCCTCCTCGTAGTGGCAACGGAACAGCTCTGCGAGTGATGTTTATGGGGGCCTCACGTCCCGTCTCCATCTCCTAGGTCCACTAGTTACCCCTATTGATCCGTTTACCCCTTTTATTCACAGCCTCTAGCCTAGGAAGCCTTTCATTGTGACTTTCATCACTTGTTAGAATGGTCCTTTCCTATGCGTCATGATAGAGGGAGTTGAGTTAGGGAGGTTTGATGAGGGTGAGCTGATTTGATACATCTTATGTGGATTCTCTTACATGTCGTCTTTTGAGAGGATGTGAGGGTGAGTTAGAGACGGTAGCACACTTCGGTGTGGCGGTGAGTCGTGTCCTTACACCACGATCACAGGTGGAGTACCGTAGTGCGTGATATTTCTTCCGCACGTCATGGGGTGGGGGTTGGTTGATCTTATAGGAGGCCGTGCTTATGCTTTATTTATATTCTCTATATCTTAGGTGATGAGGAGGATCGGTTGGAAAAGCACATTTACACATTGACTACTGGGTTCGTGATTTGCTTTGCATCAAGTGTGGGGGTGTCGACATCTATGTTACATCACTAATTTGACACATTCCACCCCCATGTTATCTAATTTTGACATTTGATCTCCTCGGATATTACTATCGTATTGTCGGCTCCATGTGCTTAATGTTATTGTGTGGAAATGAAAAAAAAAAGTAAAATAGAAAGTGAAAGTGAAATTGAAAGGGAATAAAGGAGCAAGCTTGAAATTGAAGACCGGGGAGATTAGCTATTGTTCGAGATCACTTATTCACATTTGTGGCCGCGAGAACGGTGTTGCACCAAGATTGAGGGAATGAGGGCCGGAGTAGTGAGATTCGGTGTGGTTCCTTGGATTTTGGTGAGGGAGTGTGAGAATCGGGTTTTGTGAGTTAGATCATGACGTCTAGGACTACGCTTCTAAATATCCTATCCTACCCGTCCTAAACCGTCAACAATTTAACCCGTGGATAAATAGCTCGGAAGGTAAGTGCTAGGGATACATTTGATGAGTGTGCGGAAGCAACATATTTTGTGTTCGTGCCCGTTCTGTCTAACGAAACTGGCCGCAAGTTCTACCGATCACCAAAGTTATAGAACTTCCGAGGGAATATGAGAGCCTTATGACTTGCCGGTTTACTTTTTGAGATTGCCCAATCTCTAACTAAAAAGAAAAAAAATTGGTGTTGTTTCAATATTTGCATTGTGAAATAATCGAGTTGCATTATATAGAGCATGTAGATTGCATAGTCGTGTGTGTGAGTTGTTTGTGTCACTTGGCTAGTAATTCGTATGCAAAACGGTGGATTGGAAATGCATCGTGTGAAGGAGTTTGAATGAAATTTTGCTCGGGACGCGCAAAAAGGTAGTGTGGGGGTATTTGATAACCCCGTTTACGGTGTTATATTTATACTTGAAATCCTACCGTTTTGCGTGATTCCGTATAAAATACATTAGAAATATGCTATGGTCTTGAGGAATTTGTTAGTTAGAGCTTAATGTGCCTTATTGTCAAGTCCAGGCGTTTCCTAGTGTATTTGAGCTATAATTGTCACATTTTACACCCGGTGTGTTAGTGTTTTGATTCTCAGGTACCGGAGGCTCATGAGCGTGGAATGGGAACGGAAGACAAACTTCGGAAGTCGAGAAGAAGCTTGAAATATTGGCCAAGGAAGGACAGAGTGGAGGTATTTGCAGTTTTGAGAAGTTGTGGAAAATACGCTTGGTTCCCCCATACCTCATCTCCATCCATCACCACTGCCTATTCCCCCAATTACTGCTTGTACTTCCCCAAGACCAACACCATTACCTACTCCAAAGCCAATTACTAAATCATCACAGCCACCTTAATCTACACCAACTCCGCAGACAATGTCACCATTCTCATCACCAATGCTACCTTCACAAACTTCACAACCTGACACCCATTTGATTACAAAACCATAGCCAAAACCCATTGCATACTCCACTGCCAATTACCACTGATGCAACCATTTCACCACCAATTTCATTCCTAAATAACCCACCTGAACTTCTGTCATTACCAAACCTATCACCAGTACAAACAATTCCAACAACCTGCTCCTAACCTCCACAACAATACCCAGTTCACCTACAGACTCTACTATGCCTTCACCTTCACAAAATACCCACGAGACCACCATTAAACTAGCCTAAACCTACTAATCACCACCACCTGCAACTCCATTTTCTATAACCCACAACCTGACTTGATCACCAAACACCATAGCAACTCACTAACAAACCACAACCAATTCAACTTACGACACCATTAACCAATTACCAGACAATTAAACCACCATTAACACCCCAATAAAAACGTCATCTGCCTAATATACCTTAACCCACAAAATTATCCACCAGCAACAAACCATTCACCACCAAATCACTATTAAACACCACTGCCTACGCACCTGAAACCCAGTAGCAAATCACCACCAATCACAACCATTGGCCTTCAACCAAACCCCAACTGAAGAGAAATTCAGCCATGGCCGTAGCAGAATCAAGGAAAGAAGAAGGAGCAAGAAGGCAATCACAGCAGAGCACAAGAGAGAAGAAGCGCAGGTGAAGAGAAGAAGAGCAGAGCATCGGTCAAAAACCCAAAACCCACCTGAAACAGAGCAAGAGAGGAGAAGAAATAGAAGTGCAGCGTGGAATATGAGAAGCCCCAGGTGATCGCACGATCATCTTCTCTTGATCGTGCGATCAGAACAAATAACTTATCAAAATTTCGGATGACAAAGAGTGAAACCTACTTTTTACACAATCAGCTCTCTTGATCGTGCGATCAGCAGCCAATAAAGCCAGAGATCACACGATCTGTGAGGCTGATCGCAAGACCTCCTGAAGCCAACGCACGGAGAAGAGAAAAAAATAATTAAGAGTCACGGGCTTATTCTCAACAGCCTAGGGTTAAGGCTAATAATGATTTCTCCAACATTCTTGGAGGGGTGAAAGTGTAAAAAAGGAGAAGTTTTATTTTAATTGATGTACGGGTTTGATATACAAGAGGAGGGGCTGTTCTATTATCAAGGGGGGAGACCATTGACGACAAACAAAGAGAAAAAGGAGACACACGGGAGGAGAGAGCCATCAACGAGAGAAGAAGGAGGAGAAGACGAGGAAGAAGACAAGCTTCACCATTGAAGCTCTAGTGTTTGCTTTTTCTTCTTCCTACCTTTCTTAATCAATTTTTATGGAGAAACTCTTTGTTTTTGCTTATTCAACTATGAGTAGCTAAAAACTCCATATCTAGGCATCTCGATTTGAGAACCTAGGGTTCATGTAAACGATGAATATTTTCCGGATTTAATCTTTGCTTCATGATTTCTTGATTTCTTCTATTGAATCAATTCTAGTTTCTTGTTTATGTTAGTAATCCTAATTGAGTGACACGATTAGGAGATAAAACTAGGGTTCAAGAACTAGGGTTTCACTCAATAGTTGAATTCATGCTTAAAGTTAGCTTATTTTTATTCAATTGTTCTTGTTCTATGCTTAATCTTTAGTATGAATGGAGTAGCTACCCGGACATGCTAGCTAATTAGATGAGTGCACGACAGTGACTCAACCTAATTGTGTAGAGAACTTTAACATCAATCCCGTATCACTGAGACTGAGAAGAGACGTGTTAGGATTGGCCAAATGTGGGTAGATTCGGTAGGTGAGATTCGACGGTTTCGTGAAACGGTGGACCGACAGGACCCGTTGTCGTACATGTCGTTAGCCTACTAGAACGGAACGGTAGACACATGAGACCGATAGGAGATTGTATTCTACGGTGAAGTAGAATGACTTGAGACAGATAGGAGATAGTCAGCGCTGTTACCCGGCTTAATTAGAATATAGTTAACGTGTTGCTCAGATAATCCGGAAATCGTTTACAACCCTAGGTGATCAGCGAGATTGCCTAGTCCTCTCCATTAATTGATTAAGAATTCTTCTTAATTACAGTTTATTATTTATTTTTGACTTTATTACAGCCACTTGTTTGGGGGTGGCAACACCACAAATTATCACTTTTTACTTCGGTTACCTAGTGAACTACTCTAAATTGTTAAATATAAACCTGTTGCGAGATTGTCCTCGAGGGTTCGACAACCCGGAGTCCTAAAAATACTCCACTCTTACTACTTGACCGTGCGCTTGCGTAATACGCGTTAGTAATTCGCGTCATATAGCATGGCTCAATGTAAGGAAGCCAAGACTCCAATGAGATCTACACTATCCTTAGACAAGGATGAATCTGGTAAGAGTGTCAATGTAAAAGAGTATAGAGGCATGATTGGATCATTACTCTATCTAACATCAAGCAGACCATATATTATGTTTATTGTATGCATGTGTGCTAGATTTCAAGCTGATCTTAAAGAATAACACTTAACTGTTGTGAAGAGAATATTCAGATATCTCAATGGTACCAAAGACTTAGGGATTTAGTATCCAAGACATTCTAACTTCTCCTTGAGTGGTTTCTCAGATGATGACTTTGCAGGTTACAAGGTTGATAGGAAAAGTACTTCAGGAACCTGCCAATTCATTGGATCATCCTTGATTAGTTGGCATTCCAAGAAACAGAATTTAGTTAATCTATCAACAGTTGAAGCGGAATATATAGCTGCAAGAGGATGTTGCTCACAAGTACTATGGATTTCTCAACAGCTAAGATACCTTGGATTTGACTTCAGAGGCATACCTATTAAGTGAGACAACACTAGTGAAATTTCAATTACAAAGAATCCAGTGCAACACTCAAGAACCAAACACATTGATGTCAGACACCACTTCAACAGAGATCATGCTGAGTAAGGTGATATTGTTCTTGATTTTTTTGCTACTAACATGCAAATTGCATATATCTTCACCAAACCATTAGCAGATGAAAGGTTCTCAGCTCTAAGATTGGAATTGGGAATGCTAAATAAGACTGCACTGGTTTTGGTGGGGCATAAGGTAAGAAAGGTAAGATGTATGTGTTTACAAAGAATTGAACTGAGTTTCAAAGCCTTGAAAATTAGTTCAAAGCCTTGGTTTTTACTTGTTGCAGTGTTACAGTATTTCAAGACCTTGAAATCCTTTTCAAAGCCTTGAAAATGAATCTGTTACACTAATAGTCAATAAAATTGGATCATTCTATACTGGGTGATATCTCTGTAGATATTTGACTGATATAGCCCCTACCCTTTTCTAAAATTTGATTTAGCCAAAAATAGTATTAGTATATTCTATTTTCCAACGGCATAATAGTTTGAAATTTATCTGATATGTGCAAATCTTTTTGAGAATCAGAAGAAATACTAGTTTCCTTTTGAAACTCAAACTCTTTCAGTATTTATCCTCTTCTCCTTCACCCCGTATCATTCCACCTCTATCTTTTCTTCTCCCTAACCCTAATGAGAACGAGAAGGTCCTCAGACGGAATCAAGATGGCTGGAGGTTCGAAACCTGTCTCAGAGAAGAAGAGAAAAGAAGCAGTGGAAGAGGTTCAAGAAGTCAGTGGAGACTCTAGCTCCTGAAATCCCAGTGCAGAGGCAGTCCAAGATCCTCCTCCACCAAAGAAGATGGTCACGAAGGATACAACCTCCTCTTCAGAAAAGAAAAAGAAGCTGAAGGCTGTTACATAGAAGAAACTAGAAACAGAGCCTACGAGTTCAAAGAAGGTGAAGAAGCAAGCAACTCAGGCAGAAAAAGATCTATTGGTTTCTGCAGTTTGGTTAATAAGTATGTGTTGGAACACATGAAACTCAAGTGCATCTCTATTTTAAAGAAGAGTTCTTTATGGTGTTTGCTGAATCCTAGAGAAATAGCCTACCCAGACTCACCAGAATCTTCAACCTAAACCTAACCCAAGTTAAGATATCTGCACACTTGGTGATCAAATCTAAAGTTGCTGGGATAGTAATTGAACTAGATCACTATGAGTTTTTCAATGTGTTAGGTTGTCCAAGGAGGTATGACACTAGCAACCATCCACCAAAGTCAGAAACTTTGAAGCTAGCCAAAGAAGAATTCTTTCTTCCAAACATCTCAACCTCAGCCAAACAGTTAACACATTTTGTGTTGAATGTTGAAGCCAAAGTCCTTCACACTATATTGGTGAGATGTGTCTTTCCTAGAGAGCACTCAAGAGAATTGGTGACTGAGAGAATGCTGCACATCATGTATCTGGTTATGCATGGCTATGAGATTGATCTTCCAAAACTAGTTATTGAACACATGCTCTTTAGCCTAACCAGTAAGAGGATTCACCGTCTACCATATGCAAACCTGCTCACCATGTTCTTTGAGCATTTTGAGATCCCTTTTACTGGAGAGGAATTAATCACATCTGGTTTTGGGGAACTCAATGAGAAAACCTTTGAGAAAATTGGAGTTGTGAAAACAAAAGAGAAAGTTTGGAAACTTTACTCAGACTTGATTGAAGCAGAACTAGGTGCAAAGAAATTTTCTAAGCCCAAGACCTTGACTCCTACTTCAAGTCATACTTCTCAGCCTACAGACAATCAAAGACTTGATGGTTTGGAACTTGATATGGAGGATTTCAAAGCTACTGTTTTTGGACTAGAAAGTGATATGAGACAAGTCAAGTATATGGTGGAAAGTATCTTTTTAGAAGCATGACCTTGCTTGATGTTCCTTAGGATCCTGAAGAAACAAAGAAAGGATATTCAGACAAGGATTTGCCTAGTGAGCATTGAGACCAGGAAGAAGCTACTCCAGTTTTAGACAAGGGAAAGCAAACAGCAAAACAGACAGAATATGAAGCCAATAGTCCAGATTCAAATGAGGTGCTGATCACTTTGAAGAAGAAGAAGAAGAAGAAGAAGAAGAAGAAGAAATCTCCAAAGGCTGCTGAAAAGGATAAGAATGAAGAAGCAAATGTTGCAGGAGGGACTGCAGAGGAACAGGAAGAGCAGGACAAGACTGATGAAGAAGACAATGAGAAATAGGAAGAAGATCAGGATGAAGATGAAGATCAAACCCCTTCATCTTGCCCATTCTTTCTTCCACATTCTCTCTGCTTTAAATATTTTTTAAGTTTTCAAAATTTTCTAGACACTTGACCCAACATCTTCTCTCTTTTTGATGAAAGTCAAAAAGGGGGAGAAAATTCTAGAGTTTTGTTTCTAGTTTTAGGATTATTTGGTTTTATCTGCTTAACTATTTATGTGTTCTTATTGGTATTTGAATAAGTTGGATCTTTTTGGAAATACTGTGTTTTTAAAGTGTGGCCTAATCTGTTTATTTTTCAGAGACTAAGGATCAAACATAATTTGGTTTTGTCTTTCATCAAGGGGGAGATTGAAAGCTCCGGTTGTACAAGACTTGAAATAGCTTAACTATTTCAAGGCCTTGAATCAGCTTTCAAAGCCTTGAATCAGCTTCAGAGGCTTGAAAATAGCTTGGCTATTTTAAAGGACTTGAAACTGGATTCAAAGCCTTGAAACTGCTTAACCTGAAAGCATATTCTCAGGGGGAGTTTTTATGCTAACTCTCAGATTTGATTTACTCTCTTTCCTTTATATGTTTGATTATCTGTTATTCGTGATGAAAGACAAATTGTTGATCATAATTTGAATCGCAATATATCATATGGTTAACAATGATAATACAGGATATTTTGTTTCTCTGTTTTGCAGGATTATTTCCTAAATTGAATTGCTGCAGATTTGGAAACACTTGAATACTTTGATCCTGTGATCAATCAGAGGTGTATGACAACTTGTCATGATGGATAAATGAAAGATTACAACAATATCTCTGAATATTGTGATCATTCAACCGTTGGAGAAGATTTCAAAGTAGTCAAACTCTGTTGCCTACAAGATAGGAAGGTTGTTGCTGAAAATCTGGGGAGATTTGCAGAGCTGTTTGAAGTATTTATAGAGCTCAAATTCGAAGCAACAAGACACAATACACAACGGTCAAATACAGAGAAAGTATTATGGATTGACAAGCATCAAAGAAGTTCTTCATCTCTTCCAATCCATTCACAGAAGTTCACTGCATTTCACTGCAGTTTTCTACTCTTAAGTGTTCTTCTGTATAGAGCTATATTGGTAGATCATTTCTGTATTACTTATAAATTTCATTCTCAAGGATTTTTCAAAGTGAACAATAGAGAATTCTTATTTAATCAGTTAGCTAGAGCTTGTACTAGACAGGTTAGGGAAAACTACAAGCTGTAACAGAGTAAGGGAACTCTCTCTGCTTGAGTTCTAGGGCATAGCTTTTGATTAATAAGAATTGAGTTGAAACTCCTGCATGGATCTAATCCCTGAGGTAGAGACGTAGGTCCAAGTGAACTGAACTCTATAAATCACTTGTCTTGTGCATTTTTAGTTCATTTACATTCAAAGCTTTTGAAGCATACAAAAACTGTTTATTTTTCAAGGGTTTCAACTTGTTTTCAAGGACTTGAAAAAGGCATACTTTCTCTATACTCTCTGCATCTACTTCAAAGGCTTGAAATTGTTTTCAAAGCCTTGAATTTCATTGTTTGCACAAGTTTTCATCTTCCTAGCAAGTTTTGTAAAAAGTTGACATACTCTATTCAACCCCCCCCCCCTTTTAGAGTATCTTACCTGCTTATACATTTGCATACTCACACTTTCACATATCTTTATCTTATTTTTATTAATTGATAATTTCTTTTTGCAATAAACTGACATATTAATGAACTAGCATTCATTAATTGGAAATTCATCCGCTACCGAATGCTTACACTTGCGAAGGCCACTTTGACCCGGGTTTCATGCACAAATGTTTGCAATAAATTGCCAACGTTATCAGCGGGTCAAAATGACCTTCGCAAGCCCCTGAAGAATAGAGAGGTTGAATGGAGTAAGTTCATGCACAGATGTTTGCATTAAATTTCCAACATTATCAGCGGGTCAAAATGACCTTCGCAAGACCCGAAAGAAGAGAGAGGTTGAACGGAGTAAATAGACAATAACAAATAACAAACATGGAATGAACGGAGGGAAATATGGAAATGGGCTCAGATCTGTTTTTGTGAAAACCATATAGCACATCCATGATCACAGGCTGCAAAAGGATTTTGCCTCGCCATGCATATCATGACACTGTATCGGCTAAAGAGTTAATTCGAACGATCCATATCATAACGGCCTCTTCAGTGAGCATGAATAGGATCGGATCAGTACTCATTAACAAATAAGAGATGACAACAGCAGGCTGCAAAAATAAATTTTCCTTGCATGGCATATTACACTCTAACAGCTTCAATGAGTGAATTCGGTAGATCCATATCATCATGGCCTCTTATACAACTAAATGTTTGGACACATCAGATTATGAACTTGTAGCAATGACATAGGGTACTTAAAAACTTCATACCGTACACATTAATTGGGAGACATGCACATTTTCAGCTACCTCAGTTTCATCCACATCGCATTCAACTAGACAAATTATATATACATTAAAACACACATTCCTATCCGTATGTTGCCGCATAGATATAACATTCAGCCCATGAATACACACTTTTCCAATCAGTTAACAGCAACAACTTGGTTATTTTAGAAACAACATATATATATACCACATTCTACACTCAGCTGGCAGATCCGAACACATGATTTACCCATAGTTAAAATGTTTACAGATATCACAGTAAAATTGCTCCTTTTAAGTCATAGAAATGAAAAGAGCTTGTTAGATCTGAGCTCAAGCCACCATTCAGACCCAAATTGAAAAACGCATTTATAATCAATAGAAAATGAGAATCCAAATTGAGATATGTTAGACAGAGAGAGACGGACCAGTGCTAAGGATAGATGTTTGTGAAGGGTGCGACATGGAATTTCTCTTCCTGCGCCAAAACTCTATTCTCATACTTGAACCAGCTGGTGCCCGATTGAGTCAATCGGAATGAAGAACGATCGATTTGGGAAAGGATAAAGATGGTGGTGGCGAGAGGACCGTGGTTGTGCGGAGATAGAGAGAGTGCTAGAGAGAGAGAGAGAGCCGACGGTGGTGTCGAGTGGAAGATGATGAGTTATCTAGGGTTCTTGATAGGTGAATTCGATGTGGAGGCCGAAAGTGGGAGTAATGGCTGGGAGTTGTTAGTTGGCCAGCAGATAGGGTGAATTAATTTTTTGGTATGATTTGATTTTGCCTCCAACACGTAGGGATATTTCATTTCCCTCCCCAAAATTTAGTGAAAATTTCATTTTCCACCCAAAATTTTGGTCAAATTTCTGTGTAGATCAATTCCCGACAAAACTGCAAGTCGTTGATAATTTTTATTTCGGGTGACTAGTCATTTCCCCACTAGAGAAACATAGCTGGTCTTTAAAAATATAAAGACGAAAAGGCAGACGAATAACTGACAAAAAAGACTGTTTGTACTGCTTGTAAAGACCATAATCCTGGTAGTCGGAAGGAAACTGGTCGCTGAAAGCAGAATATGTTGTAGTGTAAGGAGGCAGCCTCCTTCTGAATAAGTCAGTAGTAGTAATGCGTTAAATAACTGTGTAGAGATCATGTGCTGATCAAAGACAGTTCTAGGAACCCTACCCTCTCTCTCTAACTAGCCTCCATTGGCGGAACGTGGTGCGAACAAGAGCTTTGCTCCTAGTGATTCAAGCCAGACTGTTGGGAGCAAGACGGTGGTACGTGAAAGCAATAAATTGACGATCATCCCTTGCGCTAGGAGCTTAGGCGAAGAGGTAACACATGAATATTCCGCTTTAATTCATGTTGTAGATCTATATATGTTAGGATCATGTTTTTCCTTCAATAAGCTTAGTTATGTCAACTTCTACGCACGCGGGACACAATTCATATCACAAGCAAGTTACAAGCCTAATCTTAGAGTTGCAACTTCATGTGCTACAGGAGTGAAGCAATTAGAATGTTCAGAGAAGCCTCCTATCCACCTCCAAGTATCACTACCAAGATTTTCACCAGTTCCTGCTCTACTAGACTTCCAAGGAGCATTTGTATTGTGTTTGTTATATCCTGGTGGGGTTTTCGCCCACTTTACTGTGACAGTGCAGCTCCTTTGGCTGCCGAGGTAGCATTCTTTTGTGTAGAAAATCAAAATTTTTATTTCATCGTTTGTTGGTCGGCCATGGCTGCAACGCTAAGATGTCAGTACTAAATAATAATTTAGCAGTTATTTAGATGTTTTAACTATCCTACCCATAGGGGTTCTATTTATCACGTGTTCCTTATGAATTTATCAAAACAATAGAAATTCACTCAAATATCTCCGCTCAACATGGTATCAGAGAGGGTTCCACTACTGGACCGCTAACCCTAGCCCTAGTAAAGCCAACCAATCGGCAATCCTCCTGCGGTGTCAACCTTCCAGCAAAGTTTGAACTGAGTTTCTACCCTGGTTCAGTTGTGGTTCTCTTCCATAACATCCCAAATCTAATTCACAGGCTATTTGTTCGCTGCCGCCTCTTGTCGGATTCTTGGTAAATACCAGCAATTAATCGCAGGGTCTTCTTCTTCTTGTGTTCATCATATCTACTTTCACACCCACTAACATCTACAAACTACAAGGAAGCTCCAAATATAGTATGCGCTCTGTGGGCATGGCCACATGGGCCACGTTGATGGCTCACACCCACCACCTCTGTGTGAGAAGCTAATCACCATTATTGTGCCTTCCTTGACAATGTCTACTGCTCCCGAACAAGCAACCGCATCCAAAAAACCCACCGTTGTTGCTGAGGAACCCGCACAGCTATCTTTGAAAACTTCTGATTTCTCCTATGATATTCCAAGATTATTACTACTCAGGTAAACCCTGATTACATGTCATGGTACCTACAAGATCAACTTATTTCTCTTTACTCATCAGTACTCTTACCTTGCTTCCGTCTCTCATCCATATAGAGGGCTGAAATTTTTGCTCAAGTATGGACCACGCTAAGCCCTCTCGCAACCATATCTCTTAGATGAAAGGAAAATCTAAAACATCCGCTTCAAGGAAATTGGGGAATTTGTGACTTCAAGCACTTTGTCAAGCAGAAAGCTGGCGAACTTGCGCTTCTTGGAAAACCAATGGATGAGATAGATCAGCTTGGTTGTATTCATGATAGGCTGAACAATTTTATACTACTACAGTTGAAAAAAATCAAATCTCGAGATACATACATTGTCTTCGAGGTGTTGTTTGAAAAGCTCACACACAAGGAATTATCCTTAAACTACACAACTCTACATCTAGTCTTTCTAGTTGGCGTTTGCCGATGTCTGGTTCGGCATCACCCAACGCATGCTCTCTCTCTCTATCTTGGGTGCCCCACCAACATAGTTAGCCCCCTCCTTCAGGCCGTGCTTTTTGCGTCATCGTAATCGCGCTTGTCCTCAAATAGGGTGGATGTTACAGTCATATGGGAAAGATCCTCCTCGCCTATCTATGCCATGCACGCCATCTTGAGCAGCCAAATATTAGTGTTCCTCTCAAAGGCCTCCCGGAGAAAATGTTGCGATAGAACCTACTGGCCGTTCCTGTCTCCACCGGTATCTCTTCTTGACATAGGGGCTACGATCCTCATTACTCCAAATATGGACAATTTATCTCTCCATAAACCCTATCAACACTCGGATGACATTATGTTCGGTGATGGAATGACTCCGCTTGTAACCCACATTGGTTTGATGTCCCTTTCCTCCCATTCACTTTAATTTCTATTACATGACGTTCTTTGTGTTCTATCTATAATTTCAATCTTATTTGTGTTTCCAATTTATGTTCATCTAATAATCTGACTGTTGCATCATATGTTTTTTTCTTGAAGGAATTATTATGGGGGCGGTTCTTCTGCCACGTCTCTTAAAGTTGGTGTATATGAGTGGCCAGTATCCTCAATTGTCTCCTTGCTAGCTCTCGTCTTTGATTCTCGTCCGCCACTGACGGGCACCATCATCTTGTTCATCTGGATCATGCTATAGTAAACATATCATCTTGCAGTTTTCATAGTTAAATGTAGCTCTAGTTTCTCAGTTATGTAATGCACACGAGTGCACGAAAATTCATAAATTAGTGTTATGTTATTGTCTTAGTTTCGCAAAGATAGATTATTGAATGAGTGGTTGCCATGAAGTGTTTTTGTCTCTCTCTCTCTCTCTTCATCTCAATCACACATTCAATAATCTATCTTGTAATTTATCTTTGTCAAACTAGGCCACTATGATCTTCGATCCTCTCGACCATTGGAACTTGTATTCTCTTATGCCCGGACCTCTCATGTTTTCTCTCACGATGGAAGGAAATATTACATATATAATATTATAGCTTCACCAAATAATTCGGCATTTATTTAATGAAATGGAAATATCAAGTTCATGAAATCTTTCTTCACTTTAAAGCTGTAGTGAAAAATAATTTCTTGCTTCCTCTAAAAACTTTTTACTCGGATAACGGGGCGAATATTACGCCCTTCTTCCTTTTCACTCTACTCATGGTATCACTCTACTCCTCCACATAAGCCAGAAAAAAATGATTATTTTGAGCGCATCCATCCTACGTCTAGTCCTCTCACATATTCGCCTTAGGTTTTCTCCTCTTATATCTATCTTATCAACCGTCTTCCAAGTTGTTCTCTACTATAAGTCGATTTCCATACCTTCTGTGGCCCCCTCTACCCACCCTCTGTCTACTCGGTCTAAATTTGTGGTGCTCAAGTCAATCCCTAAGTACACTATCTTCGCCATTGTTTCTTCTTCTTCTTCTAACATCAAACCACACAGGGTTACTCATGCTCTTAAATATCCTTAGTGGGGCTCTTCCATGAATGATGTGTTTTAGGCACCTCTTAACAATCATACTTGGGATCTTGTACCTCTCTTACTACTCATAATCTTGTTGGTTGTGAGTGGGTGTTTTGCACTAAGAAACATCCTAAAGGCTCCGTTGATTGTCGCAGGTCCAAGTTAGTGGCCAAGGGATTTCACAAGTGTCAACGTGTTGATTATTCTTACACATTTAGTCGTTTTGATAAAAGTATGATAATGTCCGTCTCATTTTGTCCTTTTCTATAAGTTGCAAGTGGGTCATCAAACAAATTGACATTAATAAGGATTTTCTTAATGTGACTCTTAAATGTGGATGTTTTTATGGCTCAACCACCAATATTGATCTGGATCGTCGTAGCCAATTTCGTAGGCTTCGAAAGCCTTATGTGGTAAATGGGCTCCTCGTGCATGCTAGTCAGCGCTTGGTACCTTAATTCTATAGCAAGGCTTCTCTAACTCCAGAGCATATGCATCACTATTTTCATCACTGGTTTTCGTGTCACGTTATATCTGCTTGTTTATTTAGACAACATCATTGTAACAAGCTCAAAAGCTGCTCACATCATATATTTTATTGATATGGTATTTGCTTGTTTTTCTCTCAAGGATCTTGGAACTATTTCTTATTTCCTTGGAGGTTAGGTGCTTCCACATATACAGTCTATGTAGCTCTGGCAGCGGCAGTATACTATATATTTGTTGCATCGGACTAGGTTGACTGTTGCCAATCCTATTTTGAATACTCTTGATCCGTATGTGCCTTTGACTTTGACATCTTGTTATGCACTCCCTAATGCGCGTGAATATCGCATGGTGGTTGGGAGCTTGCAGTATATGTCTTTTGCTCGACCCAGTGTTGCTTTTGCAGTTATTAAGTTGTCTAAATCCATGCATCGGCCGACCACCACTCACTAGAATAAAGTCAAATGTGTTTTTTGATATTTCAAAGGTACTTTGGATTTGGGTATTTTGCTTCCCCGTGGTCCGTCGTCACTCTATTTTTTTTTATGATGTCCGGGCTTGCAATAAGAATGAATTTTCATCTACTTCTTGGTACACTTCCTATTTAGAGGGTTCTCTTGTGTCTTGGTGTTCTAAGAAATAGCACACAACCTCATGTACATCCACTGAAGCTGAATACCGTGCTATTGCAGTTAACTCGGCAAAACTTCGATGGGTTTCCTCACTTCTCTCTGAGCTCGGGTGTCCATATCCTCTATATCTAAGATTTGTTTGATAATATCTGAGCCACTTATATCTGCTCTAATCACGGGTTCCACTCTCGTATGAACTACATTACGCTTGAGTTTCTCTTTCTTCAAGAGCAAGTTCAGGATGTTCATCCTTGTGTTTCTCACATGTCCTCTACTGATCAATTGGCTGACTGTCTCACCAAGGCACTTACTCGCACTATGGTTGGAGGTTCATGTTCCAAGATTGGAGTTGCCTCTCGAGATTCCATCTTGCGGGAGCGTAAAGGGACTAAATAATAATTTATAAGTTATTTTGATGTTATCACTTTCCTAACCTTACGGGTTCCATTTATACGCTTGTACCTCTTTATGAGATTATAAATACAATAGTAATTCTCTCCAATATCTCTCTATTATACAATTATTTCTTTCTAGAACTTTCAACACATAAATAAAATAATATTGGTCAGTGGATCTTTGACAATTATACGCATGACGAGAAACTTTCAAACTACAATGGCAAGAAGATATTCTTAGAGTTAAGGCACAAGTTGGACGGGTAAGCATGGTCACCTCAGAAGTTGAGAAGGAGTTGGCGATCTTTGAACAAATGGAAAAGAGCTTAAACTTCTAAAGACACATATGAGATAGGAGGTTGTGGTTAGGGATAATAGAGGCAAGGGCTTCATTTGAATGAAATTTTGTAGATGTTTCCAATGATAGTCCAAGACAACAACCACCTGGACCAATCATCAACTCGCAGTTGGCTAATTTACAGTGCGCCATGCGCACCAGATTATGCCATGACAACACACAGGGACGTCGAAGCAGAGTCCCTTGTAGATTTCACCTCGCACGAGATTAGGGGATCAAGTGGTTTTGAGGATGGAATAAGGCTCGTTGCAAGTGGTTCTTGTCCCACTTACGACCCTTGTGTCTCATAAGGGAAATTTGGACAAACCTCTCTCTATATATACGAATCCTGTAACGATTTCCCAGCGAGATCCGCCGTGATATTCGGAACGACTAACTTAATGGCCTTAATGGGGGCGTGATTAATGATGTAACTCCCCCGTGACCGCTGCAACCGGGTGTGTATATATAGGAGGGGCATTCTCTTCATATATGTTCGAATAATTAATTTTTTATAAGCCACCACAAGACGTCTCTTTATTTTATCACACATACCTTATTTCGATCCCCATCTCTGAAAAAGAATGTGATAGCATAATTGCAAACAATAAACCACGCAAGTACGAGTGTGTCTGCTCCTATACGCCCTAAATTAGCAACACTATGTGATACAACAGAAGACTATAACCGTAGAGCCAATTTGGAACAGTTCTTGTATGACATTTCCATAGATCGAGTGATAGACAAGACTACAAGACAAGATCTATTCTAGTTACAATAACATTGTAAAGATACAGTAGACAGTAGTATAACTGAAACATAGAACTTATCTAACAATTGTATAAAAAGTAAAAGACATGGAACTCAATATTTTACTGTGGGGAAACCCTTCACTGTGTTTTCCTCAAAAGATTGTTGAACACAAACCCCACCTTCTAGCACCAACTAGTGCTAGACTACTCTATTATCCAAAACGCCGGATAAAAGATATATCACGATCTATCACAACAGATCAACTACTAACACTATATCTCCAACCCCTAGTTCAAGTAATACCCTGTGTAGCACCCCATGCCTTAGCAATCCAAGCCTCTCTTGAGTCTAGTCCGCTGCAACACACTAACTCCTCGAGCTATTGACCTAAATACATGGTGCACCTCGTACAGTCGTGCACCTAGGACATTTCCTTGGTAGTTCATGAAGTGAACAACTCTATCTCCGTTTAGTTCATGAGTGAGCAACTCGGTAAGAAAGATATAATCCGCACCTGTATGATAGGAGGCTCTAGACAACGCTAACGAATCCTAGACCTAACAGATACACAAAGAGACAAGCACTAAGTTTGACTCCACACGTCCCGAAGAGGGAAAACAACCTCAGATCTGACGGTAATACAATTTAAAATTTTAGGATAACATATCTGGAAACAAACTAGACTCTAGGATAGTTTTGAGATATAAATCCTAGTGTTCAAATTTTGTGAGACGTCTATAAAGAAGAGATAGTCTAAAACAAATATCTGAGAAAAACTAAACTAAGAAATAAATTGAAGAACTTTGTTTTAGTATAAACAAACAATCACTCGATTCTAGACACGGGTAAACTGATAGAAGATTGTTATAGATCAATAAAAGAAGATTAATCCAGAGACTCAATTAAAATAAGATCATAAATACCCGGACTGATCCTAGAAGATTATTCAACAAATTCTGATAAAGAATTGAAGCTGAGAGAAGCTAAAGCGGCACTACGGGGAGGAGGGAAGTCCAACCGTCGACCAGGGAAGCTGAATCGTTGAGCTGAAGCTTCTGAGCTGATGAAGGTCGAACCTGAAGAGAGCACTCTCACACATGTGTATGTTACTATCCTATGGTTCTATGCTTTGAGCTTAACAACTTAATTTTCTCTAGCCTCTAGCTCTATATTTATAGAAGATATTAATTAATTTTGACGTAAAAGGGTTCTAGAGAAAATAAATTATGAATCTAGACTTATAGAAATTAATTTAAGGTCCAACATATATTTATAGAACTAGTTTGGTGCACGTGCGTTGCACGTGACGTTTAACAAGGGGTAACACAATAAATAATCAAACCAAAACTAATCATTTTCAATTCAGGGGTTCGGAGTAGTTAGTTGTGCTACGACACAACTCATTATTTCTCTCGTGAGGAGTGTGTGCAAGCTAGATGCAATAAATTACTAAGATGAACTGAAAAGGGAATTAAGCAAAATAGAGTTATTCAACCTAGTAAACAATGGAGTTGTAATTATAAGATCGAAGAAATGAGCTACTGACCAGCTACTTGGTAACAAGAGAGTTAGTGCGAGGAGTAAAATAGATGAAGTCTGTTATGGAATATTATAATGAATATTCCCTAGTAGATTATGATTGACTCCTAGTAGATAATAATTGACACTTAGAGGGTTATCATTGGCTCCCACACTCTATATAAAGAGTGCTTTGGTAGAGAATAAAACTGCTTTTGAGATTCCTCCATACTTTATCTCCACCTTTTCTCTCTCAGTTTATAACACGTTATCAGCACGATTGCTCTACCGCAAGAGAAGATCAAAAGACAAAGGTACAACTTAATTACTTATTTTATATTGTCAAGAAGAAGATGATCAAACGAAAAACTCAATTTTCGATTTTGATTGTCACATGTCTTGCTTGTTTCAAAGTTGATTCAAATCAACAATACATCTTTAAATTGTTTACGATTTATTATTTATACCAAAAGAAAAAAAAAAAATTGGTCTGTGTTTTAAAAAAAAAAGGCTGCTCAAACCATAGACCTCGATCTACAATTAGATCTAGAGAGTGACCAAATACCATGTTTGCAAAAAAAAAAAAAAAAAAAAGGCTGCTGCCCAGCAGACTCGAACACAGGAACAAGGGTTGACAAAGGCCTTATCTTATGCAGCTGTGTGTGACCATCTGGTCCACCACCTCTTTTGAGAATATTTATGTTTTTTTTTTACTCTTTTTACTTTAATAATCAGTCAAAAAAAAATAAAAAAAAAAATAACTGCTCGCCAGCGGGTTTGAACCCAAGATCTGGGCGTCATAAGCAACAGCGAGTTACCACTGGGGCGCTGCCTACTTATTGTCTTTCGATGTCTTTTATTTTTATTATACTTACGTTTTTGGCATAAAAAAAATAAAATAAAATAAAATAAACGCTGCTCTTGAGATTCGAACTCGCAGCCGCTCAAAACATCAGCATGTGCTTTAGCCATCTGATCTGGCTAAGTTTTACGTTACAATATGCGTTTTTTTTATTTCTTATATGATACAGTTGGTAAAAATATATATATATATATATATATATATATATATATTAATATAACCTATATTTGGCGGTTTAATTACGTTTTATTGTCTATTTATTTCGTAAATCACTTATCATTGTACCTGTTCTTGCTCATAATTTAACTTTCGTCCTATTTCTTTTTCTTAGATTCACAATGTCTAACATCGCGAAGCTCGAGTTCACTGGACTTCATATAACTGGAAAAAATTACTTGTCGTGGACTCTTGATGCTGGATTGCACCTAGACTCAAAAGGCCTTGGGCATACTATAAAAGCAGACAATACCGCGTCCGAAAAGGAACGCGCCGATGCGTTGATATTTCTGCGCCGCCATATAGATGAGGATTTAAAAAATGAGTACCTTACTATTAAGGAACCCCTCGTCTTATGGAATAATTTAAAAGAGCGCTACGAGCACTTGAAGTCTGTCTTACTCCCCCAGGCTCGTTATGATTGGATACACCTGAGGTTTCAGGATTACAATACGGTAAACAGTTATAACTCCGCACTCTTCAAAATTACATCCCTGCTAAAACTTTGTGGCGAGAACGTCACTGATGAGAAATTATTGGAAAAGACATTATCTACTAGGAGTCAATCATAATCTACTAGGGAATATTCATTATAATATTCCATAACACTCCCCCTTGAATATTAACTACTAGTCTGCCTCGTTAAAACCTGGTCGCGTAAAACCCAATGGGAAAAACCGCAACTAAGGGATTCAAAAAATATTCTGAATTGATTTCTTGTTTATTGGTTGCGGAAAGAAACAATGTCATATTGAAGAAAAATCATGAACAACGTCCGACTGGCTCGACCCCTCTCCCTGCAGTGAGTAATAATGCATTCCCTGAAGCGAATGCAACTATTTTACGTGGTCAAAATAACCCATGTGGTCGTGGACGTGGTCGTAGACATGGTCGCCGTCGTGGACGCAGTCATGGTAAGAGCAATGTTTGGTACCGTGAGCCTCCACAACATATGCCCTCAAATATCAACAAAAGAGGAGCACCACCACAAAACAGGAGGAGAAATAATGGTGGGAGACATCAGAATTCACAAGCAGTTGCTGAAAAAGCACCTCCCAAACAGGGACAAAAATGTAGCAGATGTGGAACTGATGGCCATTGGGAACATGTTTGCCGTACACCACGACACTTGGTTGATCTCTATCAAGCATCCAGAAATGGGAGTGCTACATTTAATGAATCAAACCATGTTGAGTATGAGCAGCCAATGGATCTCAATGGTTTTGATGTTGATGACTTCTTTGCTCCTGATCCGCAAGTCGATGGCCCCCTTGGAGAGCCTGATTTTCTTTAGACAATTCATTTAGATTTTTTTTAAGTCATTTAATTTCTGATTTCTTTTTAATTCCAGCTTAGGATGAATAATGTTCTTTGATAAGAACTTCAGACATTGTTATTTCTTTTTAGTAGGATTGAAATTTTAATATGAGAAGTTTCTTTTACTTATCAAATATTTCTCTTTTAATTATAGATAAATGATGACTTGTGAAGACACATGCTTGGTGGACAGTGGAACAACTCACACAATTTTGCGTCATAAGAAATATTTTTCGCAAATTTTCCCTATTCAAGCATATGTGCACACAATTTCTGGTACATCCAGTTTAATTGAAGGCTCTGGAAGAGCCTCTATCATATTGCCCGGTGGAACAACATTCCATGTCAAAGAGGCATTATATTCTAGCAAATCTAATAGAAATCTGCTGAGTTTTAAAGATATTCGTCAAAATGGATACCACATTGAAACTCTTAATGAAAATAATGTAGAGTACATGTGTATTACATCCATTGTTTCATGCAAAAAGCATGTATTGGAAAAACTTCCTGCTTTATCATCTGGATTGTATCATACAATTATTCAAGCAGTTGAAGTCAATGTCGCCCTAAAACAAGAAGATCCCACAACTTTTATGCTTTGGCATAATAGGCTTGGGCACCCTGGCGCAGTTATGATTCGAAGAATCATTGAGAACTCAAGCGGGCATCCACTAAAAGATAAAAAGATTCTTTTGCCAAAAGAATACCCATGCACCGCTTGTTCTCAAGGAAAATACATTGCTAGACCATCACCCATGAAAGTTAGTATTGAATCTCCTAAGTTCTTGGAACGCATTCAAGGAGATACTTGTGGACCAATCAATCCCCCCACTGGTCCATTTTACTATTTCATGGTACTACTCGATGCCTCTACAAGATGGTCGCATGTATGCCTATTATCATCTCGAAATATGGCATTTGCTCGCCTTTTAGGAATGATTATAAGGCTTAGAGCACATTTCCCTGATCATCCCATAAAATCTATTCGTCTTGATAATGTTGGTGAATTTACATCGCAATCATTTGACGACTATTGCATGTCAGTTGGGATACAGGTTGAGCACCCAATCGCGCATGTACACACTCAAAATGGTTTAGTAGAATCTTTTATTAAAAGAATTCAATTAATAGCTAAACCATTGTTGATGAAAACTAATTTACCCATTTCTGCTTGGGGACATGCTGTTTTACATGCCGCTTCACTAATACGTTTACGCCCCACTGCGTATCTTAAATATTCTCCCCAACAACTTGTTCTTGGACAACCTCCAAATATATCTCATTTACGTGTTTTTGGGTGCGCTATGCATGTTCCTATTGCACCCCCACAACGTAACAAGATGGGTCCCCAACGTAGACTTGGTATTTATGTTGGGTTTGATTCTCCATCTATTATTAGATATTTGGAACCCTTAACTGGGGATTTATTCCAAGCTCGCTTTGCAGATTGTCACTTTGACGAATCGATCTTCCCGAAATTAGGGGGAGACATGTCACTGCCTGAAGCTCGACAATTAATTTCTTGGAATTCTCCTTTGATAACACACTTGGATCCTCGAACTAGCCAGTGTGAATTCGAAGTGCAGAGAATCCTTAAATTGCAAAGCATAGCTAACGAAATGCCTGATGCATTCGTTGATACAAGCAAAGTTATAAAATCGCATATACCGGCTGCGAATTTTCCAGCACGGATTGATGTCCCTGTAGGACAAAATGCGAGTATACAAGCAAATGAATCTAGTGCACGCCAAAAGCGTGGCAGACTTGTTGGCTCAAAAGATTTGGTTCCTAGAAAAAGGAAGACAAATCAGGCAACTGTGTTGAATCCTAAAGATTCCACAAAGACAATTGATGATCCCATTAAAATTGGTGATCATATCCCTAAAATGATTGATCTAAATTCAGCCCCTGAAGAGGGCGATATGGTACCAGAAAATAAAGAGATCTCGATCAATTATATATATTCCGGAAAAATATGGGATCGAAATAATATTATCATTGATGACACATTTGTCTTTAACGTTGCCTTACATGTAAGTGATGACGATCACGAACCACTGTCAATTGAAGAATGTCAACGTCGTGATGATTGGCCAAAGTGGAAAGAGGCAATAAAGGC
Organism: Linanthus parryae; assembly: GCA_023055425.1. Lineage (NCBI taxonomy): Eukaryota > Viridiplantae > Streptophyta > Magnoliopsida > Ericales > Polemoniaceae > Linanthus > Linanthus parryae. The sequence goes on along the minus strand of JALGPY010000002.1, from coordinate 139,413,298 downwards.
TGAATTACATTCACTAGAAAAACGTAGAGTGTTTGGACCAATAGTTCAAACACCTAATGACGTAAAACCCATTGGATTTAAATGGATTTTTGTGCGGAAACGAAATGAGAAAAACGAGATTACAAGATACAAAGCCCGACTTGTAGCTCAAGGTTTCTCGCAAAGACCAGGCATTGATTATGAAGAAACATATTCGCCTGTGATGGATGCAACTACTTTCCGATTCATAATAAGTTTGGCAGCATCGGAAAATTTAGATATGCATTTGATGGATGTGGTTACAGCATATCTATATGGTTCACTTGATAGTGACATATATATGAAAGTTCCTGAAGGACTGAAACTGCCAAAAACAAACAAACCACGTACCGCTTATTCTATTAAGCTCCAAAGATCCTTATATGGACTAAAACAATCGGGGCGAATGTGGTACAATCGCTTGAGCGAATACCTATTAAAAGAAAGGTTTGTTAACAATCCAATTTGTCCTTGTATCTTCATAAAGAAGTCCACAAATGGATTTGTAATAGTGGCAGTATACGTGGATGACTTGAATATTGTGGGAACTCATGAAGAGATTACCCAAACTGCAACTTACTTGAAAAAGGAATTTGAGATGAAGGATTTGGGAAAGACGAGATTTTGCCTCGGTCTACAAATTGAACACTTTCCTGAAGGAATTTTACTTCATCAATCAAATTACACTGAAAAAGTCCTTAAAAGATTTTGTATGGACAAATCACATCCACTAACCACTCCTATGGTGGTTAGGTCGCTTGATGTTAATAAAGATCCTTTTCGTCCTCAAGAGAGTGACGAGGAACCTCTTGTCCCTGAAGTGCCATACCTTAGTGCAATTGGTGCCTTGATGTTTTTGGCAAATTGCACAAGGCCAGATATTGCATTTTCTGTCAATCTTTTGGCTAGGTACAGTTCTAACCCTACTCGCAGGCATTGGAACGGTGTTAAACACATCATGCGATATCTACGTGGCACTACAGACTTGGGTCTTTTCTATCCTCGTGGATCTAATACCTCCCTCATTGGATATGCTGATGCTGGATACTTGTCGGACCCACATAAAGCAAGATCTCAAACAGGGTATGTTTTCACTTATGGAGGAACTGCTATATCATGGAGATCGATGAAGCAAACTATGGTAGCAACATCATCAAACCACTCAGAGATTCTTGCGATCCATGAAGCTAGTCGAGAATGCGTGTGGCTAAAATCAGTGGTTAAACATGTCAAAGGGGCTTGTGGATTAAATTTCAAAAATGATGGCCCAACAGTATTATATGAAGATAATGCTGCCTGCATTGCCCAACTCAAGGAAGGATTTATCAAAGGTGATCGAACTAAACACATATCTCCAAAGTTCTTCTTTACTCATGAGCTTCAAAGGAAGGGGGTTGTTTCCATCCAGCAAGTACGCTCAAGTGAAAATCCAGCCGACTTGTTCACAAAAGCACTACCAGCATCAACATTGAAGATACATGTTCAAAAATGTGGGATGCGTCAATTAAAAGATCTTTTACGTTAATGTATCTTATTATGAGGGGGAGATGTAGTTTTAGCGTCTGTACTCTTTTTCCTTAGTTGCGGTTTTTCCCATTGGGTTTTACGCGACAAGGTTTTAACGAGGCAGACTAGTAGTGAATATTCAAGGGGGAGTGTTATGGAATATTATAATGAATATTCCCTAGTAGATTATGATTGACTCCTAGTAGATAATGATTGACTCTTAGAGGGTTATCATTGGCTCCCACACTCTATATAAAGAGTGCTTTGGTAGAGAATAAAACTGCTTTTGAGATTCCTCCATACTTTATCTCCACCTTTTCTCTCTCAGTTTATAACAAAGTCAATTTTATTTGAGTTGCATATAGTAATCTAAAAGTAAGAGCAAGAAGTAGATATGACGAAAGCGGCCGTTTTTTAATTGCATATGAGACAGCAATCTTCATCCCTTTCTGTAGCTAAATACGTCAGCAATCATATCTGTCATTTGTTAGGTCCTGAAACATCACTTCAACATTTTTCAATTTCGATCTTCTTAAGAAGCTTGTGTGTTGGTTTCATGTTGTCAATGTTCTTAAAGGTCTCGACTTGATCAACATTATCTTTCCTTCTTTGCGTCCCTTCTCATTCCCCTTTCCTATTCTTGTGTGAATAACATATGTTTCGCTCAAAGCTCTTGTCCAGATCTTTTCTGTCTTTTCTGTCTTATTTTTCTAAACAGACCATAAAATGTTCATTATGATTGTAACCTATCAAAGTGTAAATATGTATGTAATAACAATAATGTTCCTTATATAAACATACATCTATTTGAAGGTTTTGGAGTTCTCCCACAGGCATTCCAAAAGTAGCTTGTAGTTGGCACTCTCCATCACCTAGTGGTGTTCGCAACAAATATCCGTTGAGCAAATTATAAAATTATTTGAATGAATTGTGAAATTATTTGAGTCTCTGGTCTAGTTATTAGTAATATACTAAATGTGCATTGAGACCAGTAAGCCAACGTGACTTGGGTCATATTCCACATTTTTGTTGTTGGAGTTCAAACAACTGTCGTCGTCTTAACTTTTTTTCTTTTGCATTTGTTGCACACTATATAATATGGCCGGTCAATGTTACACGATGTGGACATTGGCGGACCTAAGGGGGGCTAGTGGGGGCTATGGCCCCTCCAAACTTTCGTAATTGCAAAGAGATCCTTTGAGTAATGTCAAGCTTTTCAATAAGTACTACTCCCTCCGTTCCCCCAGGTTCTTCAAAAACTTATTCGGATATTATTTGGGTATAGCGATTTGGTTAGCAAAAAAAATCAAGAATCTAGTAATTTTTTGTGGTATTGTAGAGCAAAGTTTACTCTACGACACCGTGAAAAGATTACTAAATTCTTGAATTGTTTTGCTAACCAAATCGCTATGCCCAAATAATACCCGAATAATTTTTTGAAAAACCTGGAGGAACGGAGGGAGTACAAGCTAACTCCCTCAAGATTTTTAAATAATTAATTTGATCCTACTAAATTTCAAATTATACTTTAATACTTATATTATATATTACCGCACGAACATATCGGTCCCTATAAAATCAAGTTATGATGTGAAATATCAATTTTTTGTAGTACTATTTCATTAGTAAGTTCTAAATTGTCTTCATTACATACTTTTTGTTAACAATTTGTACATCTCGATGAATTTTTTTTATTGAATAGCGTACATATTTATAAGCCGGCCCCCGCTCATCTACAATCCTGCGTCCGCCACTAGATGTGGAGGCTTTGTCACGAACAACTCTCTTTCTTTTTATACTTTTAAGGACTTGTATTCTATTTTTTTTGAGGTAAATTTTACATATTGATTCCTCTTAGAAGCACGGCTTGAGAATGGAGCAATTTGGTTATCTGCAAAATAATATCCAATAACATAATAACTTTTGGAGATAATAATGGACACAAAAATGCTCGTACCTTATGATAACAGGTATTCACAAAATTTCAACCAAAAAAGATGTTTGCGGTTAAAACGTCCACGTACCACTATTCTTTCGAGTAGAAATCTCTAAGGTGGAAGCTACGGCGTGGCTTCTTTCTATCACCTTCCTAATATGATTTTGGTCTTGTTCAGGTGCAAGTCTAGCGTACTTTTTTTTTTTTTTTTTTTTGAGAGCGTCTTTGGGTGATCATATTATTTACAAAAAGGAAAAATCCATACATAAACGAACTCCAATTTTGGATAGTCGCAAAAAAAAAAAAAAAAAAAAAAACAACTTACGACGACATTTTAGTTTGGATTTAAACATCACAATGAGGCTATTCTTAATATAAGTAATTACAAATCCATGTGGAAACTAAACGACGACACAAATTAACATAAATCCTACTACCTATATAAAAGAAGTTAAGGCCACATTACGTGGCAGGGGTGGCCCAATCATGTGCTGCCAATTCGGACAAAGTGCCAGCGAAATGCCTATGTAATAGTGACGTGTAGAAAAGGTCGATTATGCCCTTGCTGACATGGAACAGGTAAGCTGTGGTTGAAGGGCGTTGTGGTCATTTTGGATCTTCTTTGACTGGTTTGTGTGTCCTTCACTCACGCGGCTTCGAAGAGAAGCCATTCCACTGGTTTCTAGAGAGCTCTGATCTCTCTCTGTCTACCGACACAAAGAAGAGAGAGAAGGCGGTGGTGGTTGGCACTGTTGTTGTCATCGACCCACAGATATGCCGCCACTGTTGTGGTAGCGGAGACTTGTGGCCGTCGATTCGACCGAAGCCTCTCTCTCTCTCTTCTCTTCTCTCTCTTCTGTTGATGAGGCTCCTGCGGAGGTGTAGAGATTTGTTTGGAGGAGGCAGAATTCGGTGGTGGAGGCTTCGAGGAGAAGGTTTCTCAGAGCAGCTTCGTCCGTCTGTATACTTGGCGAATCTTCTACCTTCGATGCCGCCTCCGTCTGCTCCTTCCTCTTCCAATCTCAATTGAGCCTGGGGAATGAACCACGATGGCGAAATAGGCGGAAAATGACGGAGACTGAAGAGACACAAACGAACAGGGAGAGATTCAGAGGAGCATCTACAGGGCTCTGGCCTTGTGGATTCACTCTCGTCTACTAAATCGAAGATACGAACCTTCAATGTCTGTTTTTTTGTCGTGAATTTCGATTTACCTTCACATGCATGTTGATTTTTGTTTCATTCCGAGATTCATAAACCCTAATCTCATTCGCCTGCTGTGATTTTCTTCCAGGTTTATCAATTGGAGAAGATTTTGTTAACAGGTAATCTTCATATAGTATTCAATTTAGGTACAAAGGGGTTAGATTAGAGTTAGAGAGAGAATTGGTTGTGGGTAAACTCACAAAGATGATGATTGATTGCTGGTGATTTTGAAGATGTTCTTGCTTTGTCTTCTAGGCACCCGCTGTTTTCGTCTAATTGTTTGGAAATCGTTATTTAATTGCTTTTGCAGGACGGATGGGTACCAGCGGGCCGAAAAGCCAAAGTGAGAAATTACAAAGTCAAATCTGAAGGGCTATCTTCCTGGGCAAATGAACTGTCTTTGTTAAATCTCTATACAAATTGACGCGCAATAAAACCCCGAGAATGATTTCCAGTTAATGTATGGTTTCCTGCCTTTGTGTATGTTTTGGCTGATGCTTTATCCTGGTCGATTACAGATTTTGGGTCTCACTATTTGAAGTGTAACTAAAATTGTTTTACCCTCTTTCTGGAGCAAACCATAGAATGGATGACTGTTGGTACATCTGTGGAGCCTATTACGATTCTTTTGAATTCCTACTAGCATGTTCTTATTTTATCAATATAGTAATCTGGTCATAATTAAGAACTAATAATGCAGTTGGCTGTTCAAATTGTCCAAAATACGGCTACATCTTCAGGTCTCGACTTATATGTGACATGTGATGTATTGATATAAATGTGTACCTTAAATTTCTAACGGTTGGAGTGCTGCCTTCCAAACATCGCTACTGTATCGGAGATTGGCATGTCTTTTCTGCATTTTCGGTTCCAGATCTTAAATAATTTATCTAATTTTCTTATGTTATCAGAGTTCAGCGTAAGGACGGTACTGTTATGTGAAATTTTTACTTTGTTTTTGTTTTTTTTTTTTTTTAATACTAACATGAGTTATCTGCTTCCATTTGTCCCATTTTGTGTGTATTTGCACCATCCTTCTTCGGTTGTTTGCAGACGCCAACTATTTTCTTTTAATACTGTGTTTTGATGTGTTGTAGCAGCTGTGTTGTTGTGGCTTGTTCTTCTTACACTGCTCTGTTATCTCCAGTGGTCTGTGATTCCTCTGCAATTTGTCGTGACCATTGCATTTACACCTGATTCGAGAATTTGATGAATGCTTGCGATTTCCTTGGGAAATTCTTACAATTTGCCAATATCAAAGACAGCAAAGTTCTGAAGGTTGAGATGATTTTTCAGAAAATAACAGAATCAGAATTCCAACTCAGTGAAAACCTGGAAAAGGTACCGAAAATATGCGCTAAGATGTGAACCTTTGTTGGGACATCTACTTAACATGTTATTTTGCTGCTGTTAACTGTGGACTCTCTGCTGTAGGTTAGTCTGAATGACCCATTCCTTGGCAGGAGAGTACAAGAAGGCAACTTTTTAACTGTACCTTTGAGAGCTATTGCAGAATACACCAGCACATTGACAATGGTAAGTGACTTTGTTAATGCTCATATCATTTAGGGTTCTTGTGCTCTATATTCTCAATGCTTGCAGGAATAATGTGAACCTATTTGCAGTAATGTCCACAATGGCAATTGGTAACTTTCCACATTCCAGTAAAGTAGATTAGTAGTATTGCCTTTAAAAATTATCAATTTGAGACACTTTAATTCATCACCTCTCTTCCTGGTTGGATAGTAGTGATGTTAGGGGAAAGTATCGGGTCTGTCTAAAAAGTAAAAATCGCTTTGCTAAGAGCAGCAAGATTTGATTTAAAAAATTCAGTTACATTCTTTACAAACATGTCTCCAAGTGATCACCTCTGCATTCTAGGTTCAACCACAGGCATATTGAGTGTTTGATATCTTATATTTCCTTCCACAGACAAAGAAATATAACTAAATAAATTGTTTTCATGGCATATTGAGAAAGAAAACTCTCAAACTAGAGTTTTACATCAAAATCCTTCTGAATTCAGGAATTATTTTCTGAGAAATTTCTTTCATAGTTATGGGAATGTAGAAGCCAGTCTTCGTGATATGAATTTGTTGGTTTATTGTGCTTTGTGAGTTTAGGAAATTTTAAGTTTCTGTGCTAAATACAATTTATTACGTGTTTTCTAAATTAAATCGAAGCAAAAACAAACACGGAAGGCTTACACAATCGCCGTTTTCAGGTCATTAATGGCGTAACCTCTCTGCAGGATCAAGCCTCCAGCATTGCACGCGAGTGGTTTATTCCTAGGGTGTGAAGGTACTCTTCAGTATAAAAACCCTTGCTTTTGATCAATTCAATTCATTAGATTGGATTGGATGTCTGTCTGAAGTTGCTTCAGTAAAATAAGGATTTATATTGGGTACTCATAATTTTTCATGATTCATTTATTAGTTTTGTTGACATAGTTTGAAGCTTGAACATTCATAAACTTTTTGGGTTTGAGCTCTATCAACTGTTTTTTTGCAGGGAAATGGGAGGCTTGTTTCAGCAGGACACATTCTGAGTGGGATTCTCGGTTGGATTTCGGTGTTTCAGACAGTTCCGGTGTTAGGGATAACTTTTATGTGGATACGATAGACTAGGGTTTGGGTTGTGGAGAGAGATTGGAGACACGAACTCGAACATCGATCCCAAATGGAGGCCGCGACTGCTGCTCAGCCAATGCTGTCTTCTCAACCTTACCGCAAGGAGTGGCACGCCGTCGCCGAGGTCAGAAATGCCGGCACTGAGGTGGTGAGTGACATTGTCCATACCCAGATTTCAAATTAAGGTTTACACGCTTTCTTACTGACATGTCTCCTTTTGAATTAGAATGTTGATTTGTTCTCGCTTTTGTACCTGGTTTAGGTGGGTTTGGTATAATGACATAATATTATGATAACGTAAAGCGCACATAACTGTTTCTACTTTTTGTATTACATTTTTAAACCTTTGGATTACCCCTTTTTAAGATTTTACTTTTCTCTTAGCAATAAAAATGCCGCATAAAACAAGTGTCAGTTTAGTAAATCATTCAAGTCAGAAGCACCTCGCAAGCCACCGTGAAATGTTCAACTTCTTTACTGTTTGCAGAATTTGTCGAGTGAAGAATATGCATTTTTGCCTGAGAGTATGTTCAAGCGTGCTTTTGATCTTCCATCTTGCAAGAGGTATGCAGAGCACTAACATCGCGTTTGGGTTTTTGGAGGAATTGGTCCGACAGCAGCGAAATTCGATGGGTGAGTGATCTATTTGTGTACACGCTCAAATTTTTTCCTTTTCTTTGTTCAATGTAGCTTTGTTTTTGTTCAAATTGAGTAGGTCTCTATCTAAGATATGAATGCTTGGACTATACTAAAACTGTATAATTATCACTAGATATTTCTTTTCCAAAATTATTGTTTATTGACACTGATGTATATTCATTCAAGGTCTAAGCATTAATATTCAGTGTAATTAACGGATTAAAAAGTATCCTGAAGTGAGCCTGACAAAAATGGTATGGGTGAACCTGACTACTTGATGTTGTCGCAGAAGGTTGTGACGATACCTTACAGCTTGAACTCAATCCCATCTTGGCGTGGCAACCCGGAGGGAGCCTCACCTATCGCTGTTGCAGCCATGACGGCCTTGTTCCAGTCTAATTCTATTGCATTAACATATCCGAGCCTCTCAAAATAAGGAAATATTGCATTGCTTTCATGATCATGATACAAAGTGTAGTGATTCTTATTGTTGTCGCGCGAGACAATGATGATAGCTTAGTAGCGGCTGTGATTAAGGCTCAAATTGGACTCCCATAGGGAGTGTTTGACCCTCCCTCTCGCTGCTTTGGGGCCGGTGATTTATGAACTTTGATCAACAAGTCTCATCTCTGCATTCAGGTCATGATTATGATCTGAAGTGTAGTGATTCCTACACAAAGAATGACTTGATGTTGTCGCACAAGGCTGTGATGATAGCTTAAGGTTAGAACTGGAATCCCATATTGGCAAGGCAACCTGGAGGGAGCCTCATCTCTCCCTGTTGCAGCCATGATGGTGTTGTTGCAGTCTAATTGTATTGCATTAGCATATCTGAGCCTCCGAAAAAAAAAGAAATATTGCATTGCATACTCCTCGTCCTTTCTCTATACTTGAATCGAGAGGTCGGGCTCTCTTCTCTCTCTTTGGAACAACAACTTCTCTTGAAAGCCTGACGTCTCCCTCCTCTCCGTCTCTGTATTTCTGGCCTCTTTTACCATAATGCCATAAACAACAATTCGTTTAGGTATTAAATTTATGTGATACTTTGATGAGATGATTAGACGAGAGAAGTGTTCATGGTCAGGCTTCAAATTACTGGTTTCGTTGACTCTATGACGCTTACTTCAGTTCTAAGGTATCAAACACTGGAAGTAACAGAAAATTTAATTGACAATGCTATTGCAATAGCATTAACACATAACCTACAAATGAATGAAATCCCACCTATGGCTGTTCTTGATATGTCCAGGGCTGGTTGTTATTTGCTGCTGGAAAATGTCATTTTCTAAACTACTGAAAGTTATTAAGCTGATAATAAGACAGCCTCTTCCTCTTCAATGGCGGTTCGCGGAGTTGATTTCAGATGGTGGGTTTCAGTCTTGTAAATATTTTGGGTCTTTTTCTTTGTTTTTTTTTTCTTCTGCAATTCTTGATGTGAGTGATGGTTTTGTTGTAGACTGTTCGTTTGTACGATGCCAGTGCGGATGTGCTGAGAGAAGAAATCAGACATGCAGGTCCTAGCAATGCCAAACGCGAGACACACGATCTTTCCAGGTTCATTTCCATTATGAAATTTCGTCCTGTCTTGGCAAGTTAACTATCCTTACATCTTGGTGGAATGCTTTGAAGATGTTAACCCGCCTGAATTGGTACGTGGAATTAATGAGTGCGACAGAAATGTCACTTTTTATTGAAATTTACGTCGCTGTAATTTGAAGAAAGGGACCAAGGCATGTATTTCTAACCCATAGTTACATTACAGAATATAACTTCATCATGCTGAAGAAATCACATTATAATGTTGTACCTTCCATGTGTGATACTTATTGATTAGGTCATTTTTTGTTAACCATGTAAACTGAAGCATTTTCCATATTTAAATAATACTTTGTCTCGCTGGCTCTAGGGTTTTTGGTCTATTAGCCGTGTTTGGAGTTTCTGTTTGTTTTGATAAGATACAATTTCTTCACTCTTTGATCTGTTTTTGGTGCCTTCTCATTTCGATGAAGGCAAAAGGATATAAATGATGAAGATGATGAAAATGAACAATAACCACAATCACACCAAATTAGAACCAACTGAGCAATAACATCACCACTGACACCACCACCACAGCCACCCTATTCGATTCAAGTGAACCTTTGCCATCTGCATATCTGGGATGCAACCCAGATCTATTTATCCTGATAAAGCTTAGAAGTAATAAATAAATGGATTTCACTCAATGTAATATTCCTATCATTTGCAAAACTTCAGGCTTTCTGAGATATGTAGCTACTTTTTGCAGGAAATCCTACAAGAAGGTGCGCCACCTAATGCATTTTCTCCTCTGAATGAGCTTGTAATATTGGTTACTGGCGTGCTTGGTGCACTTTATGCATTGACTAGAAATGAAAAGATTGCTTCTGAAGCAAAAGTTAAATCTGTAAGCCCTGTTTTTAATTCTCTTAATTAACTTCCTCCCGTATATTCCTCAGAAATTCACACAAATTCTTGTTTTTCGGGTGAAAGATTTTACATTTTTCATGTCTAATACTCTAGGTTTCTGCTTGTGTTCTAGCCTTTGCTGAGACATGTTTGTTTTTTCAACAAGGGGTGCGCTTTCAAGAACTCTTCTCATAAGTAAAATAGTGGACTTTTACCAATTCCTGCAAATAATATATTAGTTTAGGGAACTTAAATATACTTTCTCTGCAAACAGAATTTAGTAAGTAGTTGGTGATGCAATATATTGTTGAAGCTCGAATAAAAAGGTACTGGAGACTGTTTAGGTGAAAATCCCTCGTCTTAAGGTGAAAACCCACCTTTCAGGAATTTTTCGTAAAATAGGCTGTGTTTAAAATTTTACAAATTTACTATTGGTTTCGGACTGATAATCCATTACAACTTATGAGTAGTGTTTGGTATCGATTGTTAGTTCACGCGCATTTCTGGTTCCATAGCAAACTACCAGTTTTTTTTTCCTTGGTTTGAGCTGTTTGTGGCTTATAGCCTCGTAACAATTTGTCACCTTTCTAAACTAGATACTGGGGCCAGCAAAACTCGCCCAAAACGATGGCCAACCTAGCCCTTGTCAATATGATGATTGTTAAAGGGTAGTTCTTAGCTACCATTTAACGCTACGATTCCTGTAGTGTTTTTTGTAGGCGTTGAAGAACACCATATATTCCAGTTGATTTAGACACTGAATTAGGTGAAAAATGGATGATACACCATTTAGGTGTGCCTTGGGTGTGACTGAAAGTAGCAAGAATTTGCCTTCCTTGACCCCTACTTAACCTACTAGGTGGACTGTGAAGTAATCATCTTTTTCTTTTTTGCAATTTTTTTCTTCTTTTGGTTAGTCATATTCTTCATTACTCCATGGCACCAAAAAAAACCTGTGTGACTTCAAAGATTCACAGGAAGGAAAAGTACAGTGTTCAGTAACCAGATAAGCATGAGTGGCTGAGGTGAAATTCACAATATTGAATAACAAATAACTTTAATATCGTTGCGATAGTAAAAGCGAAATGATCCGTTGTTTGTTTACGCTCATTTACTACCAGAGAGCTAATGATTGGATATGGGTACATGATATTTACTTAAATATTAAAAGCGGAGAGTTAGGTTATACGAAATTGAAGTGTGATCTCAGGTATGAGTGTGTACTTCCGTGGTGGTTTTCCGAGAAAATTTACCCCTAGTTCCCGGACAGGCTGGAAGCTAACATGCAAAGGATTTGATTTGCCAATTTCTATTATTGTTTCAGATGTATACCGTCTCATGCAAAGTGGTTTATGAATTTACCAGTGGGTGCAGCGTGCAGGACTTGTATAACCAGGGAGACCACGGTGATGTAGCCCAAAGAGGAGCAGCCACAGCAAGGTATATACTGTAACACCAAAAGTCGATGCTTGGTGATGTTCCTTACAGTAGAATATGACCGATTTGGGCTCTCGAGAATGTTTTTGATGGGATATTCGGTTCTGAATGGGTTGTGGTTATCTCAGTTTCTCCTTAAAGGTTGTGATGATAGCTTTCTGAAATTTGCAATTTAGATTGTGAGTTGACTTCTTATCTTGGCAGGGCGATTCGGAGGGATGATTATCTCTCTGTTCCGCAGCCATGTATGTGTCATCGCTGTCATTTCCATTGAAAGATCTGGGCCTCGTTTCGAATTCGTTTAGAAAGATGAACACACGAAGGTATCCACTATGCTTATGTTCTTGGTGTATGAGTTTTGCCTCGCCGATGTAATTAATCTTGAACGAAGATTAATTACTTCCACTGCTATGAGGCAGTAAAATGACGCTATTCAGCGATGTATGGTCTCAGTGTATGCCTTTTTCCATGTTTGCGATCCTTGATTCCATGTGGAGTGCTGCTAACTGATTCGGATGTTCTACAAACTGACTTTTAAACAATTGAATAGCCTTTCCAGCCACGTCGCATTTAATTTACCAGGAAGCCACCGATGAATGGTCCCGCGTGGCAACTAAGCTGAGGTGGATGGCAAAGCTTTTATTTTATATTAGGTGGTTAGATTCTTTGCTGATGAATGCAGTTTAGCATCACAAGGTGAGTGGACGCTTGCCTGTGGGAAGAGTTCTTAGATATGTCCCCTTTTTATATTATGTCCCTTTTGGTTTTCGGTAATACGAGGCTGTGATGATGAATTTATCGAGCAAATGATTCAGGCACGGAAATGAGTTCCGCGTGTTGGCGGGGCAACTCGGAGGTACTTTGGCCAATGTAGTTGCAGCCATGGTGGGCTCGTTCTCGGCCGAACACTCTAACAGATCCGAGCCTCATTAGTTGTTAAATTATGCAAATTATGATTTTTTATGAGAAATAATTTTCAAAATATCTAAAATCAAAATCATCTATAGATAAGTATAAGAAGAGGATATGTGATTTCTAGCTTTATCTTTGTTACATACATTTGATATTGAAGGTTCGGAGTTTCTTGCGTTATTACTTTGTTACTGATGTTGATGCACATTAGGGAGAAATTCATATTCAACCGTCGAATACTACATTATATATTTTTTCTCTTGGGAATATACTTCAATTTCTTTCACAGAATAGAGAATTGTACCAGTGTGCACATTTTAAAAATCAATTAGCAGATTTAATAAGACAAGTTTGGAGAAAACTTAAGTAAATATGAAGCAGAAATTAGGCGGTCGTCCGGGAGATTTTACTGCCTAGGCGAGCGCCTAATTGCTAAGGTCAAGGTGGACAGTGCCTGTGCAATCTGCCCAATGGGATGCGCCGAGGCATTTTGCCTACCGCGTTCGACAACTATGGTCAGTTCTACCAGAGTATGTATGTTTCATGTATGTATATTTGTATTGCTATACGCTCTAAAATGAACCTTGTTGTCTTTATTTTACTAAATGATCACATAATTGTAATATAAGAGGCATGATACTGATCTTTTGAGCTTTTCTGAGAGAAAACTTCTTAAATCTTTAGTTATTAAACTTCTACGAGCACCCGTTTCTTACAACGTGATCCATAGTTTTGGATATTCCACTTTGTTATTCCTTATCATTTGTTTGAATTTGTGGATCCAGGTTGGATTCTCCACACACCTCTGCCATCATTTTTGAAGTTTTAGGCCAGCAGTTGCAGATTTCTCAGGTACATTGCCATATATTTCTATGTTGATAGCGTGAGTTCCCACACACTGAATCCAAACTTGAGAATGCTAGAATGCTTATTTTCTTAAGAATGCATGGACTTCTCTAATGATAATTAATCTCATATTTTATGTCTTCATTTTCACAAGAAGATGGGAGTATAGGTTGTTGGGATAGTGTAGAACTTCTTCATTTGGACCTGCAGGGGTTGTGTATGCGATTAGTAATTAGCTAATGCTGTTGTACTTCTATCATAACCTTAATAGCACCCCAGTGTGCAAGTACCTTTCCAGTTAGTTGGTCAATTTTAATGTGTTTGTGATTTGTTCTCAATATACATGACTTAAAAATATTCAATGATACTAAATATCCAACCGAAGACTAATTTTGTCTGAAAATATAGGATAACACTTCTAGGAAAAATTCTTCTCGCCAATATGTGTATCTTGCTGGTGTGTGATAAATACCTTCTGACAGCACATTAAAAGTTCGATGGAAATAGGTCTGTTTCAGTTTGGTCACAACTTTGGAGCTATTGACATGCTACAAATTGAAATTATTACATGAAGCTGAGTGGTCGAAATATGTAAGGTATTAGACCTGTGGTCACCAAGACGGTATGCCTCGTTTTCTTAGGTCGAACCGGCCAAGAAACATTTAATTTATTGAATTCTAGCAGATAAGAACTAATGGATGATACAGACAGCAGTACAACCTGCTATAATTAACAAGAAAACATAACAAAATATTGATGTAGCTGAAATGAGAACGTTGCTTTAATTACGAAATGATTACTATATAAAATGTTGAAGTATCACTGTAGAAAATTGATACTGAAAAGAAAATGATCTTGTGCATCGTGATCGTGGCGTACCTGCGTAAAGAAATCATATTTGGTTGATGCCAATGGTTTTTAAAGAATTAGGAGTCCACCAGGAAGAGCAACATAAACATATATGAAGCCTTTTTTTTTAAACATGTTTGAGTAGGCGAAAGTTCAAGTTGAATTGGGTGTGGGTGTCATGATGTCAAGTTCATGTGTGAAGGAGATTTTAAGATTCCATAGGCAAAGGAAGATGGATATAATTAGGCATCTTATATTGCCAATATGCTTCAACAAAGGGTTTGGGTTTTTTGGTTATTTTGACCCTTACACATTTTTTGAAACAAATATCTAAATATTTGCGATTTCCTTTCCAGACTAATAATGAAACTCATATAATTTTGAATAAAGAGCTTTGTCATTTCCTCTTTCTCACTCTAATTAGGTGGTGACTATAACGTACTAGGTGAATAGAGTTGTATTGTAACTTAAACGAACTATTATGTATCTTTCAGGAGTCGCCTCAATGTTTGACTTACTGATGGCAACAGTGATCTTGAAATCACACTTTTTGGACATGATGTCAACATAGTGTTGGAGAAAACTTGTGTAATTCTATCTGCGATAACTGAAACTGTAAGTAATGCTGTGTTATATCGTTATAACCCAACATCCAAAATGTAATTGCATCTTGCATATCAAATACACTCAGTATTTAGTAGTATATGCATTTCATGTGTGTCGTGTGCAGGAACAAACTGATATGATATCCAAGGCAAATGAAAACAGCTTGAACAGAAAATACTACTTCCGGCCTGCTGTCTCCAAAGAGCAAGAATGAACGCTGGGCAAACAAGTGGACACTGCGTCAACTGGAACGTGCTTAGAAATGATTTGTGTGCTTACTGGTGTGGAGGCTGTCATTTTTTGTATGCTGGTAGATCCCTATATAGATATACCGTAATTAGTAATGATTTTTGATGCCCACAAATGTCTGTCAATGGTATATGCTGCTGCTTCAACTACCATCCACCTGCATTTCGTGGACTACCGAACTCGGGGAATTACAAGTATAGATTGAAAGTCAGAGTCCATAGTTAGCAAATCATTTTTGTAATATGGTATGTCCGTAGATATCGTTTAGTGCCACTGTGGGCGTTGCATTCTCATGCTAGCATCCGGTACCTAACTCCAGTAATGTAAATAGGATCTCAACTGCAGTAAGTTCTGTCCCATATGACTCTTTCTACTAGGAATATATGTATGCATCTTTTGTTCTTGTGTATATGGTGTGGTGTTTGCTGTTCAGCATATGAAATTTCTGGTAACAGTTTTAATTTGTAGTTTGTTGACCGTTTTAACAGTTTATTTAAATGCATTTAGCAGTTACAAATATCAAACATTCTGATATCTGCTGTATGCACCAATTGTAATCTGTACGCGTATTATTGCTGCTTCTTAAAGCTTGCGTTTGCAGAGACATGTGATCTACATATAAAGCGTATATGTTATAGAATCGGTACATATTATACGCTCAATATATGTTCTGGTTAAAACATCTTAACTGAAGTCACGCGGATTGTTATATTACGATATTATAATTGCCTGTCTCATTTGATTCGCTCATCGGAATTTGGAAAATAATTTAAATCATTGATACCATCCAAAGTAATACCCAAATACAACTAGGGAAAAAATGTCACACGCTATTGTTTCACAGCAATCATGTAATACATAAAGTACATGTCATATATTGGGCAATTGCGTTAATATATCAAGAACAACATGAATTACATTTCAGAGGTAAAAAATGTTTGTAGACATTCAAATTGGATATAAGAAGAAGAAACGAAAAATATATAAGCACACACACACATCAACAACTAGGGGTGAGCACGAACCCGGTTGGACCGGTTTCGCCAAGTTTTCGTACCCGATCCAATATGTCCGGGTTGGAGAATGTTCAACCCAAACCTACCGAATGACTTGTGATACCCAAACCGATCGTAACGTATCAACTCGGTCCGGCTCGGACCGGTTAATCAGGTTGATAAATCTTTAAATTTTACTTGGAAAAATACATTTATTTGGTTAATTATCTTTGTAATATTTTTTGTATAATATTTGAAGTTGGAAACATATAGTTATTTTCTATGAAAGAAAAATAACGTAAGAAATGTCAGGATTTAAAATGGGCTTAACTTGTAAGACTAAATTTCTTGACCATATATCTAAATAAAATCTACAATGTTGCATATAAAATTTTAATCGGACCGGTTTGGTCTTAAACAGGTATTCTACTTGCAAACCCATGATCGATCGAACTTTGTTTGGGTTGACGAATCTGTACCCATAATCAATCAATTAGCATTGATCGATACTAAATTCAAGCCAATTTGATCCGGGCCGATTCGGGGAGGCGGGTTGGGGCGGGTTTTGCTCACCCCTACCAACAACCATAATAGCAGGCAAAAACTCATAATTGGAAGGTCCAAACTGCAATTTCAATTAAACTTTTACTCCATAAAAAGCAAGCAAATAGTCATAATTGGAAGCTCCAAACTGCAATTTCAATTAAATTATTACTAAATTGTGCAGTAATAACTTCTTGTACTGCTCCTTCAACATATTTCACCTTCTTCATTCCAGCAGACAACAGCGGTTTGGATTCCTCCGGTTGGTTGTCGCCCTGTAGAGGTATGTCTTCATTTTTCCTCACCCCATTTAGCTGTTGTTATGATTTCGATTTACTATTCGATTTGGTGTGTAGAGCTGTTGAAAACCTTGCCACCGAAACAATTTTGGATTTGCTACTACCACCTGCAATATCATCTTCGATTGTATGTTCTTGCTGATGTTTGGCACTCCTCAGATCTGTCCATGCATGATTTCATAAATGAAACTACATCCCCTTTGAAGGATTCATATTGCTATGAATATTGTATGTGTGTTTGCATTTTCTCTACATCTGTATCACCATCTCTGTGTGGCCTCATCCTAACCAAAGTTTTTCTAACCATTACTATTATTATTATTTCTCATCCTTGGCAATATTCGTGTTATTATTTTTATTATTGTTGTTATGGGAATTATTTTCACATGCTCTTTTTTTCCCTTCCAAACCCCACCCCCACCCCCCACCCCTATCGGTATTATTGTTAGTACTATTATTATGAATTTAATTATTACAATTGTAAGTATTATGTTGTTCCAACATTAATGTTATCGTTGTTATTACCGCTCTCTGCTGAGCTTCACACATGTGTCTTATATTTGCATGCGTCATGTTCATTTCAATGGAAACACCACTTGCTAGCTTAATTGTGCTAACTTCTCCAATACATATTCTAGCACGTAAACATTATCTGTAAAGGTTTATATAATTACATGTTTACTTGGTGTCAATATAAAGTGCATTACCACAGCATTCAATTACGTTTTTTACTGTTAAATACCGTTGAATTCCTTATCGAATTTGTCTGGGGTACATAGTTAGTGCGTATGTTATAGCAACCATATCGATGTCGGTATTTCGGCAAAATAGTTCCAGCAACAGGAGATGAAGTTACCATGATATTTGGTTCCCATATTCCACATATGAACAGTTCATTTGATGTTTGTTGTATTCGGGGTCCAGGAAGATCTGCCACAAACATATTTGCCTCCACCGCAGCGGTCTCAATTGCTGCATGCTGACTTCCCATTATTAACTAACCAATCTATTTGTATGAAAGTTACAGGTCTGCTGTAACGAACACTGAATATGAAGTTCTTTCGAATCCTCATTGACATGAAGACCCAAACTGATACCTTGGTTTGCTTCTCTTACCCATACTTCCCCCAACTGATCATTCTCATTTATTGCCAAACAATACGTTCATAGTTGCTGTAATAAATATACCAACATAGTTTTGCATAAACTGCAGAGGCTCCCTGATGAATTTACCCGGCGACATCGCTTCGATTTGGGGCCCACTGCCCAACTCTATGATCGGAATGGCGACAAATGGGAAATGAAGATTAAATGCAAGGGTAGAGATGTTTTCCTATCAACAGGCTGGAGGGAATTCGTTAACCACCAGTCACTCTCCTATGGATATTTCCTCGTGTTTAAATACAAAGGCCAATCCAACTTGAAAGTTACAATATTCAATCTGTCTACTGCTGAGCTTGAATCTCTTCCCCAACAACTTCATGATGACGAGGCTGTTAATGGAACTCCTGATCCCACGGAAAAGGCTGACGCACATATGTCTACTGCTCAGGTTGAATCTGTTCACCAGCAACTTGATGATGATGAGGCTGTGAATGAAACTCCTGATCCGATGGAAAAGGCTGATGCATATATGCTGATCAGGGCTTGCCCTTGTTTTTCAGTTAAAATTTCTAAAACTCACATAACATCACGTGCTGGAGTGGTAAGAATTCATATTCCATAGTTATTTTAGACTACATATCTTCTCAGCATGTTTCTCACTTCTTAATGACTACTTATGCTGAGCGCAGAATATCCCTGTGAAGTTTACAAGAAGTTACCTCGGAGATGCAACAAGCCACGTCGAACTTGAGAATGAGATACGCGACACAACTTGGAAATTCCGGTGTGACTACCCCTCTGATGACGCCACCAAACGACGCATATGCTGGTATCGCTTTACTCAGTATGCAAGCCTTACTTTGGGGGATGCGTGTGTTTTTGAGCTGGTTGATGCGAGTATCCCCAAATTCCGAGTTGTCGTGTTGACATCGTAAAGAAATCATCAGATCATATCTCGCCAAACAACTAAGTCAGCGCACTTGCCTACTTCCTCTGGATGCTACTGAACTGTTGTTGTTTTCCTGCATCTATGCTTCTGTAACTTCATGTATAACTGTACTACTGTAGTGCTTCTACTCCCCTCCCTGTATTCGCTACTACTACTTTCATGACTGTTATCTGTTTGTTCGATGCTCTAACAACTATTTGGGTTGGGAAAATGCATCTTATTTGCATATATATGTTGTATATTCAGTTCTTATACGTGCATACTTATCGTGTTAATATCTAACCGAAAATAGCTTCAAAAGTGGCTCAGCATGCTTACATTTCCTGAAAGGGTCTATTGAATGCACCGATATGCATCATATATATTTGTTAAATCGCATTCAACTGGTTTTCCAAATAGCAATTCAGTGTCAATTCTTGATAATTTTCCGATCGTATTGCTTAGCAAAATGTATCATACCATGCTGTGAAGAGATTATCAGTAAATTATTTACACAGTTGAAGAAGTAGCTTCGCGACGTTCTTGAACTGTGTGCCACCATATGCAAATTTGTGGGCTTTTCACATTATCACCTACATCAGCTAATTTGAATGTTATAGCACATGTGACTGTCGACAATGTACTGACCCATTCAATCAAATTTGTATATATATATATACTTTTTTTTTTACTTAATAGCTTGTATTTTTTTAAATACCACAGTACTACTCCATCCTCAATACTTTACATTGTGTTGATTTATTTCGTCCGCAACTAAGCCATTCACACCACGTGGTTTCAGTAACAGAGAGATATAAATTTTTAAATGAGAATTTACTACTACATTCAAAATGAGCTATGCTGCGTCAATATCAAAAAATAAATAAAAAAAAATAAAATTTTAGAGTTTCACGATCTTCACGACCACATACTTATCCCATTTTCAGTTGTATGCACCATTTACACTTTTGTAACCATAACTGCACGCCTCAAACGAGCTAATTCAAATGGCAAATCACACGGTCCCCCCTTCCTTATAAAGTAAAAAATTCATTATATTTGGGGATAATAAGAGTTATTGAATGGCAATACAAAACAATTATCTAAAAAATCCCAACATTTTGTTATTCACATCTTCAGCTCAGAGTGACATTGCAAATGATGGTAAAAAATTAAACAAGAAAAAACATTCAGCACAGAACATTATATAATTATAATACACAGAGTTCATATGACCAACAACTCTAATAAATGTCACTATAAATACTATCATACAAATCAATTTTTCCCACACCACACAACAACGAGGCAACATTGCTTCCTCCCAGAAGCTTTGTTTGCACTTTAGAGCAACAATTCAACCAAAGCTCGAAATTTGGATTATGCTCAACCATATGAACAAGAAATGAAACCTTGTGCAATAGTCGATCTGCCAACATTGCCGGTAAGCATTTTCTTCACTAATGAACACTTATCACCCACTAAGTAATGCAGTTTTCCAATAGTTTCACGTTACGTTGTATGCTTCTTATGATCAACTGCAGCCTACAGTGCGCGAAATTTGGGTAAATGCCAGTGTTCATGCTTTACCAACAAATCAGGAAGCATGGTATTACGCATGCAAGTTCTGCAATCGTGTTGCAAATCGTTCTCCAAACAACACATTTCAATGCTCCACCTGCCAAAATAACGACTGCGATGCTATACCATGGTATATAATAACACTGACAACCAATATGCCGTAGACTGTATTGATATAATTTCGTACCACATGAATTTTACAAAGTTTTTAAGAGCAAACGAAATCTAGATACCAAATGTTAATTCTGTTCTTTTTCCCATGGAGCGTTTAACCGTGCAGCTTCATGACGGTAACGCTGAGCTCGAGGTACGCATCTTCGGACAGTCAGTAGACACTGTGTTAGGGAAAAATGAAAAAACCATGTCATCAATGTCAACTGAGGTATGAAACACAATTTCTCGATACGAAATGATACTCCACAACCAAATAGCTCATTATCTTTAGCATTGTAATAATTTCCAGGAACAACAGAGCGTGCTGGAGACCGTGAATATGAACAGTAGCATAAGAAGATTTTACTTCCTCCTTTCTCGGCGCAACAATGGGAACGGATTCCCAATAAACAATTGGACTGTACGCTACGTAGTTGAAGCTTGATGCATGTTTACAAGTCCGAATATATTCTCGTTGGACGAAATAAATAAAATAAGACGCCAAATTCGTCCTGTATGTTTTTCTAATCAAAGCTCTGTTGTCGGTGGATGTCTACAATATATTGTGATTTAGTCTACATAATACAATGTCCCAACTACAGTTTAAATAATTCAACGCTACCTCCGTTAATCAGATATTGTGACAACATATGTACTGCGGTAGACACACCCAACATATAAATAATGCCAGAATGCTTCCAGATGACTACCACATCAACCCAACTGCAAACACTAATTAACAACCTAACCATTCACACAACAATATTCATCACGCTCCACATATAATTCAGGGCTATCGTTCCCCAATTTACAAAAGTAACTGCACTCATCACATACAGGCAGTTACTAATTCATAACTACATATACTGCAAGAAAATACAATACTTGCAGTGTTAAATCGTCAGCTCCCGTCACCTTCTTCCTCCACCATTTGAATGGTTTCATTGTCACCTGCTAATCCCCAGATGCTCACCGATTTCTGCTCGTCATTGTACCAAAATGTCATATCAAATTCTGTGGGTTCGCCGTTATCCGGCATCAGATACAGCAGTTTTGCTAATATGGCTAAGAAAAACACGATTTCAAACCATATAAATATCGTCGACAAACCACTTACGCGCCATGTCAATCATCTATCATATGTACTTGCGATTTAATTTTCAACACTAACGGTGGTTAAACAACATACTTGGCAGCTTACCAATGTCCTAAAAATTGTGTGCCAACATATGCATTGTTCCAGCCTACTGAATCTGCTGCTTCCAGTCCTGATATTGACATTTCCTGCTCCTTCTTGACAGCTCAATATCACAAGTTGCAACTATGCAAAATTCTAATTTAACATGCAATATAAACACTTGGCATACAACAATCTTGTATCCAAACATTTGTCATCAACAACACAACACGTACTCATCACATGACTGATAATACAGCACTCATGCCTGCATTCACTGCAAATCTCAGTAATATTGTAGCATCCAAAATACCCCATTTGATCACAGTAAATATTCAGTAAACGTTGAAGTATGCGCCATTTTATGACTCACAATATAATTAACAAAGTACACGACACATAAGGCACTATATAAACAGTTCACCGATGAAACAAAAATTCCATCACTACACAGAAGAAATAAAGCAGCTTGCAATGCAGGTCAACAATATATCAGATGCAAGACGGATGGTGGTAAGACTGTTGCTCAATTCACTTATTCATTTACATTGTGATACTTACAAATGAAATACAATATACTCAATCTTGTAACAGCAGCTGTATGCTGAGACATGGTTACGAGTATCGATACGTGCAATATCGACAGCTCAACAGCCGTGGTTCAATGCCTGCCCACATTGAAAACGTGAACGTATCTGTCAAACCTGCCGTAACTGTGGCAATGCTGACTGCAACATAATACCGTGGTTAGATAAGACTAGGGAATTGCCCGGGGGCACTATCCCATCCAAAAACACTAAACAAATCTTAGAAAGTGGCTGAAATTATGAACCCATACAAATACTTGTCGAAATATGAACTCTTCTATAATGAGAAAAATGTCTCAACATCACTTAATCGGCCATCGCGTAAGAATTTTTACACAGCGATTTCTAATAGTGGGCTTCGAAAGTTGAAAGGATCTCATGCTCAGACATACTTAAAAAACATGTAAAAACTAAATCCCTCCATCAAATCTATGCATCCTTTACCCATACTCTGTGTCGTCTGCCAAGAGCATAAGCTGTGTGTCTTCAGTGTATTAAATCCCTCCATCAAATCTATGAATAGAGCAACCTATAGCACTGTTAGTGTCCAAGTTCCTGCAATTAGAAAGACATAATTAAATCAAAATGTAAAAATATAAATGGGACTAAAAAAAGGCATTGTCCTATAATATTATCATACATGTTCAGCGAGATAACATAATTGTGATTCTTATACATGGGAACAACCATCAAGAACAACAACTACGTTGCCAACAATTAAGAAGAAAACATGGCAATTCTACACGTATCCTTGCGCTACTGTGAAATATGCCAAGAAATCATGAGGTTGATTAAAGGAACAGTACAAAACATTTCAAAATTCACAGAGACGAAGAGTGAAGTATATCACTTGTCAACGAAATAACATGGGAGTAAATAACTTGCCCCTCACCATATGATTAAATAAGTTGTTTATGGGTCATCAAGATACAAAAGAAAGAAATCAAGTGAATTTGAAGAAAAACAAACTGTAGGCATTTAAAACGGGCTGGTTTAATACACTGAAGACATACAGCTTATGTGATCACTATGCATTCTGTCTTAAAGAAAGTCACTTTTTAGATGCCTATTACACCAATCTTTCATGTCTCATACTATTACCTAAGATCAATAGAAATCAGAATAATTTCGGCAAATTAAAAAAAAAAAAAAATATCAAAGTTAAAATATACATTTAGTTAAACCTCTTATCTTTTCGTTTTCGTAGCACATAACACCGCAAGTTCTTAATTCTTACCGGTCTACGTTCGATGTAGCAGCAATGATGTTTGAATTTTTATGCGAGAAATCAATCCACGCTACAAATCAACAGGTATAATACGCAGAGTTAACTTCAAATGAAATATTAAATCATGAATGGCAGGCAAGAAGAAAGCCTAGGTTATCTGTTTAAACTAAAAATCAGTTTAGCCATTCAATTACACTGTTGACTATAGATGATAGGCTGCCTTCGTATTCTAGTTGCAGTCGGGCAGGCATATATTTTCTGCTGAAACAAATCTAGGCAGTGGTTGATCAAGGTGATCGAATAAGCATAAGCTGCTGCAGGATTTAGTCTAATTAAAAGAGGTCATATTTATTGACCAGAACTGAGAGACAGAGCATAGAGGAAATAACAATCACACAATCCGTAGATCAAACAGGTACTGGTACAGCATAGGGTATCCAAGAGAAAACAACAGTCAGCGATCCCATGATCAAACAGATACTGAAATACATAGACGATATGTGGGATTCGCAGTAATCGAAAAGTTTTAGAAGAGTTAAGGGAGCATTTACCTGTTGACATTGAACAGTGAGGACCGGTCGGGGTTGAAACGGCTGCGAGGAAAATAAAGGAAACGGCTGCCAGATATCAACAAATGTAGCTAGATTGCCGGTATTGAGGGGGAATGGCCTTGCTCGATTCAATGCCGGTACTGAACTGTACATATAATCAGTAGAGATATAAACAAATGTAGCTTATATGCATTTCAACACAAATCAAGATTTAAATCAAAAATTTCAGTGTATGTAGAACACCATTCAGTTGTTTACTAAAATTGGGAACTTCCTCTATGTACCTTAGCAGTGAACTTTATATTTCCAAGCAAATGAGAGCAAATTTTTCGGAAGTCAACATGACCACCAAGTAACAAAAATGAAAATCACTGAAGAAAATTCGTTCGCCATTTTACTCCTCTCGGTTGCTTCCGATTCTCTGCGTAGGAACTGGTTCAGAGAGCAAAATAATGTCAAGTGCATGCGCAATGATTATTGTATGGTGAAGCTCATATAAAGGTGAACCAAAACCTTATCAACCAAAGATGAGAGTTAAAGGCAGTAAAGCAAATTGTTCAGCAGTTCAGCAAAGCAGAAATGAGTTATTTGGGACCACCAACAAATTCAGTTGCTAGCACCACCATCCACTACACCGACGACATCAGCATTTTGAAGTTGCAGTATGCAAGAGAACACCAAATGCAGGTTTATTACTTCCATTTATTCTCATTCCTACCACACTTAAACTGACTTCTCATTAAACTTTCATACAAAACCTCTATATAGGACAGTTAGCTACAGGTTAAATCATGAAAAGAGTCAAGACTAAAGCTCAGAGCATCTGTTTAAACTAATAATAATCAGTTCACAATAATACTGACATCACTACAAATACCCTAATTCTTAAAAGAGTTGATCTAATATCAGCAAGAAAAAAGTAGAAGAGAATATGCAAGTGTTCTTGCTGATTATTGTGCGCAGTCAAACTACTTTAAAATATTTGATAAATTGGGGGGGGGGAATCAATTATTTAGAAAATCGACGGTTATTAGGGAAAATCAGCTATATAGATTAGTAGCCGCGCTTTGTGTTACTGTACGAAGACAAACTGACCTACAAAAATGTCACCCAACAAATAGAACACACCGACATATTCAGAATTGAACATTGGAGAAATACCTGGATCATTGGTTTGTTGCGAGAGAAGAGGGGTTCGGTTTAGAGGTTGCAAGAGAAGAGGGGTTCGGTCCGGTCCAACAGCTTCTTCAGTTCCTTCTCGCGTTGCCATATTCGATACACTCTGTATTATTAATTACCGATGAGAGTAGGATATTAAATGTAAAATCTAAACACTATTCTACGGATAGCCTGTGTCCAAGGTTAAACATACTATCAAGGGTCGAACCAACCAAAAATAACACTTTGTATGAGTTTCAACATTACTCTGTGTGCAAAGAAGTACGAATGCAACAGATTGAAGAGAGTCAAGATGCTTAGTTGGATCAGAACAACCATAATAACTTGGATCAAAACCCTTGTCCAAAATTACTTGCGAGTGCACCAATTCAAACCTTTACAGATCCACACTATGTTATCTCTCTTCTTCAACCAATGTCGATGTTGACTGAAAACAGAAACACAAACCTCAAGCTAATTTCAAGGGTTGATGAAACAAAGAGAAGATGATACCTACCAACCAAATATAACAGTTTGCAATAGCCGCCTTTCGAACATCAACCAAACAAAACTGATGGTGCCGCAGATCTGAAAGAAAGGAAATAAGCAAACGGCAAAACCAAACATGAATGCAGGGAAATTGAATACAGACATAGATAAACCCTAAACCAAACATGAATGCGAGGAAGGTGAGTAAAGAAATTACCTGCTTGACAGGAAGCGTTCGGCTTCTACCCGCTGGATCTGCGCAGAAAGATTGAGAAGAAAACCCTTACTGGACTTGAATACTTGCACTACCTCAATACCCCTTCTGCAATGCACCATCAGCACAACAATAAAATTCAGCAACCACCAAAATAGACAACCAATTTAACCCGTGCATTCCGCATACCCAATTTAACCCTCGCCTTCCATCTAAACACCCATGTTGTACAAAAAATCCTCAATTCTAAACACCCCATGTTGAACAGGAAAAAAAAAAAACCCCAATTTTTGTTCACCCAGGCAGGAGAATGAAATACCTACCTGGGCAGACAGGAGCGATGCAGAAAGGAGAAGAAATGAATGAAAAACAATCAACCGAAGGAGAATGAAAAACCCACTGACACCCCCAATTGTGAAATCAACCGTTTTTGGGTATGAGCACAACAATCAACCGAAGGACAGGATAAGAAAACCCATGAAGACACCCATGATGAGCACAACAGTCAACCGAATAGAAGGCAAGAAATTCGTACCTCGATGGCGTGAGCGACGGCGAACGATGGCGTCAGCGACGGCGAACGACGGCCAGTTCGAAGACGACGATGTCGTGCCTGAAGGTAGTTCCGAGAGGGAGAAACTGAAAGCGAAGAGGCCGACGTGGGAGAGACGAAGTGAGAGAGAGAGAGGGGGGAAGCCATTGGGGGGTAGAAGGTGGAGGAGGGTTCGTGGGTTCTCCTAGGTCGTGTGTGAGGGTTCGTGGGTTTTTTTTTGGACTTGTAACTTACTGCAGGTTATTTTTTTTTGTCCTAAAGTAGGTGAGATCAAGGGTTGGGGATGATTTCATCCAACGGCTGAGAAGACATTTTAAAGTGAGACCATGCTGTTTTATAATATAGAAACCCCAACATCCATTATATACAACATTTTTGCTACTGCACATCATATCCACTACATATAGCTACATCAACATGTTCTATAATAGGAAAACACATACATACACGCTAATAGAAACTGGAAACTAACTGCAGTGGTCGCTTGTATGTGGAGCTCCGAGATGAAACTGGAATCATGGATGCTACAATATTTGGGCTCCCTGTGGAAACCTTTTTGGAGACCACACTTGCAGCAATGTCAACAATGACTGAACATGTACTATGATTCCCTAATATATACAATCCCTAAAACTGCAACACACAGTAAGTGTAGCTACATTGATTGATTTTCTTCCTTATCAGGAACATCAAAATCTCATAACGTCAGCAAATGCAAAGAGCCCAACAACAAAATTCTACGTCCGCGTGATCAGGTGCACACAAAACAGGAATCCCCGATTAACAAGGTGGGTGGTTAGCCGTATCCAGAACACCTAAGAAAAGGACATCAGCAGAGCAATGCAAATGCACCAGTTCTATTCCGCTGTGATGTTTCTACTACTGTCATCCTGTATTTCTGAATTTTGAATTTTCATTTCTACAATAACGTGTCTCCCCTTGTAATCCTTCACTAAACTCTTCTGCAAATATTTACCTACTGCATTACGCATCTTATTCTTCAGTGCGTAATCAATTCTGCAATAACGTGTCTCACATGGCTTTTGATAACAACTGGAATAACATACATATACAGACTTCATATTACGAAGCGAACTAGCTTTGACAAACATGCTTCCTTTGATTGTTTGACATTCCATAAGTAGTTCTGATCATATCTGCAACTCTAAGTAATTACAATGAATTATCTTTGCTGCCCACAATATTAACATTTTTATCATCGCAAAACACGCGTGATGAAACAAATGTTTAGCATTGTAACTCATGCAGTATTACCCCAGACTATAACTTAATAATATTTTATGTATAATATTTGAAGTTGGAAACATATAGTTATTTTCTATGAAAGAAAGTTAACGTAAGAAAAGTCAGGTATTAAAATGGGCTTAACTTGTAAAAGCAAATTTCTTGACCATATATCTAAATAAAATTTACAGTGTTTACATATAAAATTTTAATCGGACCGGTTCGGCCTTAAACGGGTATTCCACTTGCAAACCCATGATCGATCGAACTTTGTTCGAGTTGACGAATCTGTACCCATAATCAATCAATTAGCATTGATCGATACTAAATTCAAGCCAGTTTGATCCAGGCCGATTCGGGGAGGCGGGTTGGGGCGGGTTTTGCTCACCCCTATCAACAACCATAAGAAGCACGCAAAAACTCATAATTGGAAGGTCCAAACTGCAATTTTAATTAAATTTTTACTCCGTAAAAAGCAAGCAAATAGTCATAATTGGAAGCTCCAAACTGCAATTTCAATTAAATTATTAGTAAATCGTGCAGTAATAACTTCTTGTACTGCTCCTTCAACATATTTCACCTTCTTCATTCCAGCAGACAGCAGCGGTTCGGTTTCCTCCGGTTGGTTATCGCTCTATAGAGGTATGTCTTCATTTTCCCTCATCCCATTTAGCTGTTGTTATGCATATACGAGGATGCCTGCTCTGAATCCTGGAACAACAGTGTCTAGGAAACAGTTGTTTCTCTGGCTATGTTCTCCTATTCTGGTGGATAAGGGTGGAAAGGTAACTTCACCTAAACACGGATACTTTTTTTTGTAGGTCTACTATCCTGTTGTTCCAATCTCGTGTCTATGCAATGTACTATTTACCAGTTTTAGTGTCTTCATTTCATAAAAAGACTATAACCAGCTACGAATCCAATTACTACAAATATAATGCATTCACATATCTTGAGACTATTTACAGTATAATTCGATAAAATAACATCCAAACGCGGTACATAATAATCCTGCAGTGGCAAATGTATATCTCCGCCCATCGGACAAGCAAACATGCCAAGGCCACACCGCGCGCAACGCGCGCGGGGTGGAACCTAGTTGATATCATATGTGCTATGAGGCTTAGGAATTTTAATCAACATGTGATAATTATTCGAGGAATACGATCTTTGAGGGGGGGGGGGGGGGGGTTGTGCATTGGTAGTTGCCATCTTTCCTTCAATATAAAAATAATCCCTATAGATCAAACTTTTACAAAGGGGAAAACAATGCTAAGCAAAGAGAGAGTCACAATGTTGTCTTACATGAGGAGTATTCGAGGAAGATGAGTATACAACGAAGATGGTAGCAGTTGTTGTGGATAAACTTATAGAAACTGGGAATTTTCAGATCGATCAAGTCAAAATACTTATGAAAAACCAAATACAAAGCACTGAAAATAAATGACAGTTTGCTTAGATTTATTGATGCATTGACCACAATGACAATCACAGTAGGACGAACAACAATAAACAATTAGAATGGTACAACGCTGTAAATAACGAAAAATTGTGCCCAGTAACTAAGACAAATTAGATATCTGCATTTGAATGCCAAAGAAGACATTATGATATAACGCTTATCAAAGGTTAGGGTCATTCAAAAATAGAAGGAAAAAAAATCATCTAAAAAAATAGGAAAAAAAAAATGCAAAACCAGTTCCATGACATCGTTATATTTAAACCAGTTATGAGAAATTCTCGAAACGCATCCTAGCTCTAATTGTTTTGTGATTTAGGCTCCGTTTGGTTGGCGGTAAAATATTTTATTGTAAGACGTTTTTCCCTTATTCAGTGTTTGGTTCGCATTTGTCTCATAAATTGTTTTCCCTCGTAAAATATTTTTACTCAAATGATGTATAATGATTTACACGTTTAAAATCCGTAAGCCATTTTCCGAAAAGTGAAGGAGCATGACAATAACCCATACAAACACCTCCACCACCAAGAACCACCATTTCCGCCACCCACCTCCACCGCCATTGCCATCGTTGCACACTGCCACCAACACCAATTAATTAATTTATTGTTCTATGTAGTTTTTTTGGTTTTAATAATATCAAATGCACACAATCAAAATGTTTTGAGAGTGTCAACCAGACACGAGAAAATAATTGCAGAGAGAACTTTTTCGTGATTTCTTTTACCCGTAGCATGCCAGGAGACTCCTTCCTTGCTTGACTACTCTCTCCTTTGATGGATATCGCAATGGCTCTGTTTTCGGTATTTCTATCTATTATTTTGGAAATTTATAATTTATATTTTTCGTTGTAAAACAATTTAGTGCAACCCAAACCGAGCCTTACTGAAGAGTCACAGTCCTCGATGTTGTGTTATTTTAAAACATAGGATTTACATGTTTTCTAATGCATCCATTGAAAGAGAATTCAGGGGATGACAAGCTTGAAATAGTTGATTAGTTTTATATTTATTTATGAGATGTAGTAACAATGAAAATAAATGACCCATGGGAGGCTAGAACAATTGATTCCAGTAATTAAATTTTATTTAAGTTGTTAAAATTATTACAAGGCGAGTTATTCAAATGAAAATTCATTGTGTTTATGATATTGCAATTACATGTGCAAGAATGATTATGCTTTTGCAAGAACTTCTCCTTAAACATGCTGCAACAGCAATGAAAATTTCAAGCCTTTTCAGCCAGAAGCCTTTTTTCCTTTCTAGCTCCCCCTGGTTTTCTGGAAAGCTAAGAAAGAGTTCCATGCTGAGGTATAATTAAAGATTTAGGTTTATTTTGCATTATTTGGTTCAATTGAAAGAGTTCAGTGCATTGACCATGGTGACTTGTTTAATGTCGGTTTAAAGTGTGAAGCACTAATGAAAGAAAGCAGCAAAACCAACGAATACCCTTTGGTGAAGAAGACAAAAGGAAAAAATGACGAATACACAAAACTTAATTTGGTTCTAATTCGTCTGATCAAGGTATATAAATGCATATTTCAAAGTATTTGCTTATTTTCTCTCATAATCTTTGTTTGTCCACCAGTTAGAAATTAAAATTGTTATTTTACTCTAATATTATGTATTGAGCAGTCTCACTTTCACGGCGTTTTACTACTCTTTCCTCACACGGTTCTTCTCTCATGTTGGCCTTTTTTCCTTTTCAATTTTCTAGCAACTCTATATGTTGTCCAGAACATCACAAGGGTTGCACGACGTAGTCAAGGAACCATCTCTTCAGGTCTAGATATTCATCGGTGTTGCTCAAGATATACGAGAGATCATGAATTAACTTCTTCTAAATTTAGGTGAGAGCATCAATTTTCAGCAAATTAGATTGTTCACTCATTGTCCATGTTTTCTTATCCCCACAAGAACTTTTCGATTGTTAAGGTATGCACTATCAATTGATAAATTTGTGACCCTCACCTTCCATCATTATGTTTAATTGTGATGTATCTATAGATTTTGATTAATTTGTAAGCCTCTACTTACAGAGTACATATTCAGACTTTGGCTCATTTTCAATATGTATCAATTGCAAACTTCATCAACTCACATTAGGAAAATATGGCAGAGCTGCCTAATCAAAGTATGTGCACAATAAAGTTAATAAAAATAAAAAATCAGTTACATACCTTAGTCTGATAAATGAGAATCAAATAAATCTTTCAGCCCACTTGTGGTGTCTTTTGCTACCAATATGTTATTTGTATAAGGAAAAAAGTCATGGTATAACCAGATTAGTTGGAGCTGATGGCCTCAAGTCAGAAGAAAATCAAAGTATTGAGTCCTAAGTATTATTCCAAAATAAAACAAAAACAAATAATCAAACCAACGTAGCCGTCAATTATGAGATTGACATAAACCAAACTAACTTATGATATATTTTTGAGTATCTGATTTGATGATGGCACAATTGGAAACCTATAATATGTTTTTGATTACCTGATTTGATGATGGCAGAAACGGGTTGGCAGAAAAGATGACACATGAGCGATTCCAGTGGAATTCGTTACAAACTCGAGACGGATGTCTTCTTCTGGACGTTGTTCGCCTTCCCCTTCTTCTTCGTACTGCAGGAGGACGAAAACACACAGATATGACATAATTAAAACGGAAAATCAAAGGCGAACACATCAATTAACATTCATAATAACTCAATAACTGATTGTAAAGCAGAGATCGCAAAAGAACCAACAACACAGTACGACAAACAAAGAGATCCGAGTAACGACGCTACTATGATTTTGGGTTTGTGAAGATTCCGTGCCAATGGATAGGAACTCCGGCGATTGCAGGGGTTGAAGAGAAGAGATGCAAGGCGGAATAGATGTGGAGGGGAGGCCTGTTCACTTTCTCTTTGAAGTTAATCACCACAAATGGTAGGTCAACAAAAAATTAAATCAATTGTATAATAACTCAGTAATAATAACATTTCAAGAGAAGAAACGGTTATTCAGTCAATGAATAATAACTCAGCAATAATTATTTGCTAGAAGAAACTGACTAATAATTAATCAGGGGTAATATGGGCATCTGATAAAAAGTAGGAAACACTCGAGGTGAAATAACACTTCAAACGGTTAAACAATCATATGTCCTTCGCTCTTTTTAGTAGTAGAGATAATCAACTAATAATAAAAGAGTTTTACTTATAAAGAAAATCTAATTTCCATAAAGAAAGATTATTCTTAATTTCCAATTACATATAAAGTAAATAATATAAAAGAAATGATATTTCTAGAAAAAAAATTAATTTACTTAGAATAAAAATTAAGCTGCCACGAAATTTTATTAATAGATATGAAAAGAGTCTTAATCAATATAAATTAGATCTCCATTAAAGAATTTTGGGAAATAGAATAAAAAAAATAAACAGATTTCGACCAAAAATCATTTTGGATTTTTTTTTTATGGCCGAAATTCTCCAATAGCTAATAATGCTATATTCTCTTTGAATTGAACTCTTTAATTAAATTTAAATAGAAAACTAATTAAGTTCAAAAAGAGTTCTAATATGAACATACATCTGATTGTGATCATTATCACTAAATATATTATTTCATAAAATATATATTTTATTCCTAATTAGACTTCCGTTACTTGAAAGACATGAAATAGAATCCTAAAGAATCTCTAAGAAGCATCACTGACTAACTGAAACTGCCAAAAGAGCTAGATAGAAAGACAAAGAGCTTGCAATTCCCAACTATGGTCGCCCCTAGGATATGCCCGACTACCTAAGAACCCGTGCAAGCTCTATTTGCGCCAAACAGGAGAACTGCATCTCTTCAGGCCTTTTCTCTTTTGCATTTTTTATAGTTTAGTCCAAAGACGTATGGATTTATGCTACAGGAATAATCGTAGACCTAAGAGTAACTCAAAAAATTCTAAGAATATATCTAAATAACCGAAGGATCGTATAACTGATGATATTTGATGAATTCGTACTGAACTAGATTCAAGAAGCCTTAATTGCCTGCAAGAACATTAGTTAACATCGCTGAGTATCTAAATAAAGAAACTCATATCATTTATAATATCCCTATACAATGCACTACATGATCTGAGCTATTTTGTTCATGAATTGACAAACACTAAGAAACAGTACGAGATCCTAAATTAAACACATTCTCCTATTTCAGTCTCCCCTTTGTCAATTCAGGGACAAAATCCTCTTTTGAATTTCTAAAGAAAAACAAACCATACTAGTCTTCGTCTTTCTGCATCATCTTGCTCCATGAATGCTCTAAACATCATCAACCATGAATAAATCAACTTTTTTTTTAAAACTTGTTTCATTCATCATTTTCTTTTTCTAGACCTGCACATCAAACACTCCATATATACAAACAACCAAGTGCAATATGCTCTTGTAACATAAACTCATGAGAACAATAGCAAGTATGCAAGATATCAATCACAAGTATACATGATACGAATAGATATGATATATGAAAAACAACTTGCTTTTTTGTTTCTTATATTCATATAGAATGAAAAAATTCAAGATATGAGACATAAGTTGTTTAGATCTCAATCCAAAACATACATCACGTTTGGGGTAGCATTGAGCATATGGAATAAATCAACATACTTCAGTTGATTCATCAATGTGAATAAACATCACATGACTCATAATCAAAACATTCATGAGATACAATGAAGCATAAATAACAAACAGTTCTCATGAAAAGACAGACTTTTAGTTCCACTTTCAAAAGTTGAAACAATGCACCTATGGATCTAAATTTAAAACTACTCCCCTTATTTGTGTAGGGTTTAGGTGCATGTTACGCAGCGAAAATACATAAAAAATCCTTCTAGAAACTCTCCACGGATCACATGTGAAGCATCATAACATGATGAAGGAGAAGGGTTACCTTTGTTATTCTGACTGCTCACTGCGCAAAAGTAGTGTCCACGCCTCTGCTGGTATCCACACCGTAGGATCAACAACTGGAACTTCCTCTACTGTTCGTGCTAGCGATGTAGGGAAGGAACAATTAGGAAGCTTGATCAAATCAAGCTTGCGCAACAATGGAGGAGGAGAAGTGGAGGCCGCCTCTTATTGCCGTCTGGTAGGGGGGAATAAGCCTTTTCTATCTCTCTTTTCTCTTGCTCTAATTTTTCATCTAATAAAAAGTTAGGGCTGAACTAGTTTATATAATTAATAACTCTTTATTAATTAAAAACTTTCCCTGCTACTAATTAGATCCAACAGTTTGGATCCCCTTTCATTTCAGTCCAATTTGCTATTTAGTCCAACTAAATATGCACGTTGTTGCACTTTGATCCCTGTTTCTTTACTTGTTAATTAGTCCAACTAATTAACATCCACATCCTGTGTAGTCCTTTGGTGTGTGACCCTGTAGGTTCCTATTATGTTGGAAGTATCAATTACAAATAATGAGTGGTGTATAGAACACATCAATGCTACTAAAGCAATAGGAATAATTAGTGATCTGACAAAACTATGTGACCAATGTACCGTGCTGAATGGTCACTTTGTCTCAATACCTGGATTGGACACGAGACAAGATGTCACACTTCTATATACAATCCATAGTTTCTCGATCATGGGAGTAGACTTATCCAAAAAAATAACATCGATATCATATAATGATTTATCTGAGCCTGGCCAGGCATATGTTTAAGCCCTACTCATCGAGTGGCCATGGATACATACTCCGTTATGTGGGAGGGAAAAATCCTCTCTAAATCACTATCATATCTCAACTTACTTCATATCATGTCCGATTATCGCCTTTATAGTTACCCATTTACGGTGAAACGTTTGACGATATCAAAACATGATAACTCACAACTAGAGTATCCAGTGACTTCAAGTCAAAGGACCACAACACCATTGTCACTACGAGAAGAACTTGTGACATTCACATAACTCCTTTGTAGCCTTCTCGTGACAGGTTAATTCAGTATGCCATTACTCCTAATGTATACCAATTTCTTAGACTATATATCTCCATATCAATCAACCCACATACTAGTCTCTACGCATAGTGATAGTGTTAATAACCATTAAACTTGACTAGGGAGAATTTATGATAAAAATACTTGCAATATAAGGAGTTCATTATATTAATATCTCCATATCTAATAAAATTAATAGTATATCCAAGACAATGTTCACACTAAAATAGATTGCCTCTATGGCATACAACAACAATCTCCCACTTGTACTAGAGCCAATATGGTGAATGTCATATGCCTATCGATCTTGTGTGTCCCACATGCTTACGCTCAACAAGGATCTTAGTGAGTGGATATGAAAGTTTATCATCTTCTGGTATCTTGCATATCTTCACATCTCCGCTATCGATGATATCTCGAATGAGATTGAATCTCCTGAGTACATATTTGGAATTTTGTGTGACCTAGGTTTCTTAGCTTGTGTGATCGCCCCATTGTTGTCAAAATATAACGCAATGGGATCCACTAAGCTAGGAACTAAACCAGTTCAGTGATTAACTTATTGATCCAAACATATTACTTTGCGGCATTCGATGCAGCAATGTACAGAGCCTCTGTTGTAGAATTAATAACTGTCTTTTTCTTAGAACTCTTCAAGCTCACAACTACTCCATTTAGGCAAAACACATAACGCGACTGCGATCTAAAATCATCCTTATCGATACGGAGGCTCGCATCAGTGTAACCTTTACACCGAGTTCTGCTTCCCCTCCACATAACCAGAATGTATTATCAGTCCTTCTTAAACACTAAAGGATATTCTTCACTACAATCCAGAGACTCTCACCAGGATTAGACTGGTATCTGCTTGTCATACTCAAAGCATATGACACATCCGGTATAGTACATAACATATCGTACATGATAGAGCCAATAGCCGATGCATATGGTATCCTACTCATACGTTCCTTTTCAATATGATTAGAAGGACAGTCAACCTTCGTAACGGTAATTCCATGTGACATGGGCAAGAATTCTTTCGTCGATTCTTGCATGTTGAACCTCTTCAACACCTTGCCAATATACGTACTTTGACTTAGGCCGAGCAACTCCCTTAATCTATCCTTATAGATCTTTATACCGAGTATATAAGCTGTAACCCCTAAAGTCTTTCACTGAGAAGCAATTCCATAGCCAATCTTTAACATATGACAATGTATGGACATCGTTTACAATAAGTAGTATGTTATCCACATACGATACCAGAAATATAACAGAGCTCCTGTTGGAATAGATGCCCTAGAGGCAATCTAGTTTAGTATGAATTTGTATATGGCTAGAAAATTCATTTATTATTTATTGGATATTTAATATAATGAAGTCCTTAGATTTACGATTGTGTTTTTTATCTTAAATATCCCTAGTCAAGTATAATGATTAAATGGGACAATCATCTATAGACTAGTATGGGGTTGGATTGATATGGAGATATCAGGATCCAACACATGGGTGTGCATTACGGAATGTTGCACCGGATTGACCCATCTCCGAGAAGGCTACATACACTTTATGTTGAGTCACAAGCGCTTCTCGCGGTGCAATGGTATTGTAATCCTTAGACTTGAAGTCACTAGATATTCTAGTTGTGGATCATTGTGATCTTGGTAGCGTTAAACGCTACACCGTGACTGAGTAGTTATAAAGGCGTGTACTGGATACAATGAGAAGCAAGCTTAGAGATCGTAGTGGACGTAGAGAGGATTTGCCCCTCCCACATAACGGGAGAAAATATCCTAGGCCACTCGAGGGATAGTGCTTATAGAATGTCTGGTCAAACTCAAATAAATCAATATGGGATATCGATGTTATTTGCACGAATAAGGCTATTCCCATGGATCGAGAAACTATGGATTGGATATACGAGTGTGACTTGTATGTCTCGTGTCCAATCCGGATATGGAGGAAAAGGATGAGACAATTATTTGTACAAAGGTTGTCAAGATGACTATTCTATTAGTTGGCTAGAATGGATGTTTTGCTAGAAACCGCTCCATATTAGCAAATAGTTGCTACCAACTAGATAGAACCTATGGGGTCACACGCTATATAGAGTTGAACTAGATTTGGGAATTAATTAATTGGATTAATTAATTAGAAGGATCACTTTGCAAACCCTTGCAAACTTAGTAGGGACTAATTTGCAAGGAAGGGACTAAATTGAATTCTCGTTGGACTAGAATAAGTCCTTTAGGTAGTTAACAAGGAGTTGTTGGACTATATAAAGGACCCTCCTTCCTTCCTTCCTCATAACTTATGCTCATTAAGTGAACATAACAAGAGTGGGAGAGAACAAAGGAAAGAGAGCAAGCAACAAGGAGCCCGACGCCGCCCCTTGCCGCCGCCCTCGTCCCCGTCGGCCAAAAAGAGGCCGAAGCCCTCTTTTTGTCTCGTTTTGCGTGATTCGTTCTTCCTCTTCCTATTCCGGGCTAGCACCAAGGAGTTTGGGAGATCTAGGA
This sequence comes from Linanthus parryae, assembly GCA_023055425.1. Lineage (NCBI taxonomy): Eukaryota > Viridiplantae > Streptophyta > Magnoliopsida > Ericales > Polemoniaceae > Linanthus > Linanthus parryae. The sequence goes on along the minus strand of JALGPY010000002.1, from coordinate 139,375,279 downwards.
TCAACTCTAGGCGTGGATCAACTATAGGAACGTGACATTATTCGCGTTTGAAGTCATCAAGGAGAACCCAAAGGTGTGTTTATGATTTCTAACCTTTACTATCGTTATGCATCTAGACTTGTGATCCTTGGAGGGTTTTGCATGGTTTATGTTTGATTATGCTTCCGTTGTGCGATCCATGAATCAAAACCCTACAGTGGTATCAGAGCCACAGGTCATAGAGCATAAACGTGATTTATGTGTTACGTTTTGTTGTTTTACACCTTAATTTGATTGTTTATCTCGTAAAACAAGACAAATCAAGCATGGGATGCAATTTGTCAATAATTAATCATAACAAGATCCAATTTTTGCATTGGATGCATGAATTGGTGAGTTTGAGAAATTTTAGGATCTTAGATCTAGGGTTTGGGCATCCTTTGGAAAGAAGGAGTTCTCCCAAAACAAGTCAACAACCAAACTTGGACACCAAGCAAGGGAGTTGTTTTGGAAAAAACTCCCATAGAAGGGTTCGGCCCCCCCTAGGGACCGCCCCCTTGCTTGCCGCCCAAGCTTGGGAGCCCTAAGGGGCCGGGCGGCCCTAACCCGCGGGCCTAGCTTGCGGGTTTTGAGTCGGGCCGGCCCTAGGGCCTTGTGGTTCACTTTAATGGGCCCAGGCAATTGGATTGTTGGGCCCATGGACCGTTTTAACCCTAGAAATCCTAAAATCAATTAAAATTGACCAAGGGCGTTAAAATTGGATTTTAACTGTTTATGTGCAAATCGCATGGTGATTGGATATGGCCTTAGGATGTGGTTTGATGTGGATGTTTAATTTTGTGGTTTGGTTTTACGACCTGCGAGCTGATCAATTAATTGTAATAATTAATTAGGGTTTTATGGCCTGCGTGCCATTTTTTTCTCAACTTGTGAGATTTATTTTATTTAGTATAGATATTAGCTAGTGCTAGATAAAGTAGATTGTTAGCCAAGATTGGAGAAAGGAAGCCCAAAGCCAAAGAAGCCACAAAAGATGGAGCATGGAGCATGGAGCATTCCACATGACTATGAAGGATGGACCAAAAGATCAAGACGCATGGAGATGTGTTTGCTTAGGGTTCATAGATAATTCCATTGGCTTGGAATTATCTTAGTCTAGAAAAAGGCCATATCCACATCACGTTTAATTTCTATTTTGTGGTTGTTTATTTATTGTCTTATTATTTGTGTGGTTGGTGTAGGGATGATGCATGCAATTAGGATAATAAGATAATTAGAAAACCCGGATCTATTATTTGGAGTTGTGCCCAAACTCAAATAGATAGATTAGTTGATATTGATCAACAAAAACAATTAAAATTGGATTTAAAATCCCTCAAAATTCAAATATTGTGTTCTTGCCTTCTCGTTATTTAAACACTCATTATCATCATTATTTATCAAGCTCGTGCGTGCCAAAGCATGGCGACTTGGTTCATAATGATGGAATGCGATGGCACGTAACAATGTGCAATTGTTTAGATAAGAGGTTGAACACAACTGGGCTATTAATTTGATTAAGAAACCTAGAGGCAATCAATTGGGATTATCCATATGGATGGATAAATAAGGAGTTATTTGTCCGATTGAACCAAGAGTTGCATATTGGATGCAATTGGAATTGTCCCTACCTAAAGTAGTCAAATTATGGGTGACTTGCCGAAGCAAGCTCATAAGGAGATGAAAGATGGATATTGGCCCACTAGAAAATATAAGGATATTTTCCGCATTAATATCTTGAGGGTTTTTAATCCGTAGAAAAATAGTGGGAGCTATATTTAATAAACTAGCCATTATTAAATATAGTCAAAAATTCACAAATACTAAAACTTGCGTATTTTCCTTTTTGTAGAATTCCAAATGACAAACAACTCATCGAGTTCACAACATTCCCTACGATCTGTCGTTGAGAAGGACAAGCTCTCTGGAACCAACTTTCTTGATTGTTACAGAAACTTGAGAATTGTTCTCAAGCAAGAGAAGAAACTGTACGCAATAGAGGAGCATGTTCCAGAAGGTCCAGATAACCAAACACCTGCTGCTTTAAAGGCGTATCAGAAGCGTGTTGATGACGCTAATGATGCGGCCTGCCTTATGCTTTGCACCATGACTTCTGAGCTTCAGAAGCAACACGAAAACATGAATGCTGTCGATATGATCGAACATCTAAAGCAGCTCTTCCAAGAGCAGGCGAGGGTAGAGAGGTATGAGGTCTCAAAGGCACTGTTCAAATGTCATCTGGCAGAAGGGAACCCGGTGGGACCCCATGTACTCCGAATGATCGGGTACTTGGAGAATCTTGCCCGACTAGGGGTTCCCGGTCTGCCAAGAGTTGGCAACCGATCTCGTGTTGCAATCGTTGCCCGAGAGTTATGGACAGTTCATTATGAACTATAACATGAACGAGATCGTTAAACCACTGCCAGATTTGCTCAACATGTTGCGCACGGCTGAACAGAGCATCAACAAGGGTAAGGGCAAGGCCATTATGATGGTACAAAAAGGAAAGGGCAAAAGGTTTGCCTCTTCCTCCAAGGGCAAAGGCAAGTCAGTTGCCAAGTCCAAGGAACCGGCCCTTAAACCTGTTGGTGGCATTGCCAAGGCCGTGACTAAGGGTGAATGTCACTACTGCAGTCAGCCTGGACACTGGAGGAGGAACTGCCCAATATATCTGGAGGACAAGAGGCTTGGAATAGTGATTCCACGACCACCAGGTATTTTTGTTGTAGATGTCAATTTAACTGTCTCTACATCATGGGTATTAGATACTGGATGTGGATCTCATATTTGTCGAAATATGCAGGATCTAAAGAGAAGTAAAATATTGGCTAAAGGGGAGGTAGATCCGCGCGTTGGGAATGGAGCAAAGGTTGATGCGTTGGCCATAGGCGTGTGCGAGCTATCTCTGCCTTCAGGATTAGTTTTAGAATTAAATAATTGCTATTTTGTGCCTGCTATGAGCCGAAACATTATTTCTATTTCTTGTTTGGACAAGGATGGTTTTATTATTTCAATAAAGAACAATTGTTGTTCCTTTTATTTGAATAATATTCACTATTTTACTGCGCAATTATTTAATGGACTTTATGTCCTTGATCTAAGCAATCCTGTCTACAACATTAATACCAAGCGGATTAAAATAAATGATTTAAACCCTGCTTATTTATGGCACTGTCGTTTAGGCCACATAAATGAGAAACGTGTATCTAGACTCCATAAGGATGGATTACTAGACTCATTTGATTTTGAATCATATGAGACATGTGAGGCTTGTTTATTGGGAAAAATGACAAAGTCCCCTTTCAATAAGAAAGGTGAGAGGACTAGTGAGCAATTGGCGCTCATACATACCGATGTGTGTGGACCATTTGCCACGCCTGCCAGGGGTGGTTATGTCTACTTCATTACGTTTACTGATGATTACAGTAGATATGGATTTGTGTACCTTATGAGGGCAAAATCCGAATCCTTTGAAGTGTTCAAAGAATTCAAGAATTAAGTAGAGAAGCAACTTGGCAAAAGTATCAAGGCCCTACGATCGGATCGTGGAGGAGAATACTTGAGCCAAGAGTTTGACGACTATCTTAGAGAGTGTGGGATCGTGTCCCAACTCACTCCACCCGGAACGCCACAATGGAATGGCGTGTCCGAGAGGAGGAATCGAACCCTATTGGATATGGTTCGATCTATGATGTGTCAAACCGATCTTCCATTATCATTTTGGGGCTACGCTCTATTAAGTGCAGCTTTCATCATTAACCGTGTTCCATCTAAATCAGTCATGAAGACACCATATGAGATTTGGAGTGGGAGGCGTCCCACACTGTCGTTCTTGAGTATTTGGGGCTGCGATGTCTATGTAAAACGTTTACAATCAGACAAGCTAGGGCCTAAATCGGATAAGTGTAAATTTGTGGGGTACCCTAAGGAAACTAAGGGATACTACTTCTACAATCCAACCGAGAACAAAGTGTTTGTTGCTCGGACCGGCGTGTTTCTAGAAAGAGAGTTTGTCTCTAAAGAAGCAAGTGGGAGGAATTTAGAACTTGAAGAAGTTCAAGAACCACAAATCACTGAACCGATTATGGAACATGAACAGGAAACACAAGCAGTTGTGGAGCCACCTGTTCAGGTAACACAAGAACTTCGTAGATCTAGTAGAGTGCGCGAGGAACCCGAGAGATATGGACTTCTCGTAACCGATTCCGGTGACACGATGCTCATAGATGATGAGCCTACTACCTATGAGGAGGCCATGAGTGGCCCAGACTCTCAGAAGTGGCTGGAAGCCATGAGATCCGAGATGGAATCCATGTATACCAACAAAGTATGGACTTTGGTGGAACCACCCCATGGGGCGCGGCCCATAGGGTGCAAGTGGGTCTTCAAGAAGAAGATCGACATGGATGGTAATTTGATTACCTATAAGGGCCGATTGGTGGCTAAAGGATTCAGACAGATTCATGGTATTGACTATGATGAAACCTTTTCACAAGTCGCTATGACCAAATCCATCCGAATCCTATTTGCGATTGCAGCATACCACGACTATGAGATTTGGCAGATGGATGTCAAAACAGCATTCCTTTATGGGAATCTCCTCGAGGACGTGTATATGATACAGCCGGAGGGTTTTGAGGATCCAAAGCAAGCCAACAAAGTCTGTAAGCTGCAACGATCCATTTATGGATTGAAGCAAGCTTCTAGGAGTTGGAATCGACGTTTTGATGAAGTGGTCAAAGAGTTTGGCTTCATCAGAAAAGAAGATGAGTCTTGTGTCTACAAGAAGGTTAGTGGGAGCTCTGTAGCTTTTCTGGTCTTGTATGTGGATGACATACTACTCATTGGAAACGACATTCCCATGCTGCAATCTGTAAAAGATTGGCTAGGAAAGTGTTTCTCAATGAAGGACTTAGGGGAAGCAGCCTATATACTCGGTATAAAGATCTATAGAGATAGATCTAAGAGGTTGCTAGGCCTAAGTCAAAGTACATATATTGACAAGGTGTTGAAACAGTTCAACATGCAAGATTCCAAGAAGGGATTCTTTCCCATGTCACATCGAATCACTCTTTCGAAGAGTGGTTGTCCTTCCAATGAGATTGAGAAGGAACGCATGAGTAGGATTCCCTATGCCTCGGCCATAGGATCTATCATGTACGCCATGTTATGTACTAGACCAGATGTGTCATATGCCTTGAGTATGACAAGCAGATACCAATCCAATCCGGGTGAGAGTCACTGGATTGCTGTCAAGAACATCCTAAAGTACTTGAGACGAACTAAGGAAGCTTTCTTGATATTTGGCGGTAAGGAAGAGTTGCGTGTAAGGGGTTACACTGATGCAACCTTCCAAACCGACATAGATGACTTTAGATCACAATCGGGATATGTGTTTTGCCTGAATGGAGCAGCGGTGAGCTGGAAGAGTTCCAAGCAAGAGACGGTAGCTGATTCTACAACAGAGGCTGAGTACATTGCCGCAAATGGCGCAGCAAAGGAGGCTGTTTGGATCAGAAAGTTTGTTTCTGAACTTGGTGTGGTCCCTAGCATTGCGGATCTAGTGGAGTTGTTTTGTGACAACACTGGGGCGATCGCGCAATCAAAGGAACCCAGGTCACACCAGAAGTCCAAGCACGTGCTCAGGAAGTTTCATCTGATTCGAGATATTATCGATAGAGGAGACGTTCGGATATGCAAGATTCCTACAGATAATAATCTGTCAGACCCGCTTACAAAGGCTCTCACGCAGTGGAAGCATGAAGGGCACACTAGGAGTATGGGCATACGAGATGCGCCAGATTGGCTCTAGTGCAAGTGGGAGACTGTTGGAATAGATGCCCTAGAGGCAACCTATTTTAGTATGAATTTGTATATGGCTAGAAAATTCATTTATTATTTATTGGATATTTAATATAATGAAGTCCTTAGATTTACAATTTTGTTGTTTATCTTAGATATCCCTAGTCAAGTATAATGATTAAATGGGACAATCATCTATAGACTAGTATGGGGTTGGATTGATATGGAGATATCACGATCCAACACATGGGTGTGCATTACGGAATGTTGCACCGGATTGACCCATCTCCGAGAACGCTACATACACGTTATGTTGAGTCACAAGCGCTTCTCGCGGTGCAATTGTATTGTCATCCTTTGACTTGAAGTCACTAGATATTCTAGTTGTGGATCATTGTGATCTTGGTAGCGTTAAACGCTACACCGTGACTGAGTAGTTATAAAGGCGTGTATTGGATACAATGAGAAGCAAGCTTAGAGATCGTAGTGGACGTAGAGAGGATTTGCCCCTCCCACATAACGGGAGCAAATATCCTAGGCCACTCGAGGGATAGTGCTTATAGAATGTCTGGCCAGACTCAAATAAATCAATATGGGATATTGATGTTATTTGCACGAATAAGGCTATTCCCATGGATCGAGAAACTATGGATTGGATATACGAGTGTGACTTGTATGTCTCGTGTCCAATCCGGATATGGAGGCAAAGGGATGAGACAATTACTTGTACAAAGGTTGTCAAGATTACTATTCTATTAGTTGGCTAGAATGGATGTTTTGCTAGAAACCGCTCCATATTAGCAAATAGTTGCTACCAACTAGATAGAACCTATGGGGTCACGCGCTATATAGAGTTGAACTAGATTTGGGAATTAATTAATTGGATTAATTAATTTGAAGGATCACTTTGCAAACCCTTGCAAACTTAGTAGGGACTAATTTGCAAGGAAGGGACTAAATTGAATTCTAGTTGGACTAGAATAAGTCCTTTAGGTAGTTAACAAGGAGTTGTTGGACTATATAAAGGACCCTCCTTCCTTCCTTCCTCATAACTTATGCTCATTAGGTGAACATAACAAGATTGGGAGAGAACAAAGGAGAGAGAGAAAGCAACAAGGAGCCCGACGCCGCCCCTTGCCGCCGCCCTCGTCCCTGTCGGCCAAAAAGAGGCCGAAGCCCTCTTTTTGTCTCGTTTTGCGTGATTCGTTCTTCCTCTTCCTATTATGGGCTAGCACCAAGGAGTTTGGGAGATCTAGGATCAACTCTAGGCGTGGATCAACTATAGAGAACGTGACATTATTCGCGTTTGAAGTCATCAAGGAGAACCCAAAGGTGTGTTTATGATTTCTAACCTTTACTATCGTTATGCATCTAGACTTGTGATCCTTGGATGGTTTTGCATGGTTTATGTTTGATTATGCTTCCGTTGTGCGATCCATGAATCAAAACCCTACAGTGGTATCAGAGCCACAGGTCATAGAGCATAAACGTGGTTTATGTGTTACGTTTTTGTTGTTTTACACCTTAATTTGATTGTTTATCGCGTAAAACAAGACAAATCAAGCATGGGATGCAATTTGTCAATAATTAATCATAACAAGATCCAATTTTTGCATTGGATGCATGAATTGGTGAGTTTGAGAAATTTTAGGATCTTAGATCTAGGGTTTGGGCATCCTTGGGGAAATAGGAGTTCTCCCAAAACAAGGAAACAACCAAACTTGGACACCAAGAAAGGGAGTTGTTTTGGAAACAACTCCCATAGAAGTGTACGGCCCCCCTAGGGACCGCCCCCTTGCTTGCCGCCCAAGCTTGGGAGCCCTAAGGGGCCGGGCGGCCCTAACCCGCGGGCCTAGCTTGCGGGTTTTGAGCCGGGACGGCCCTAGGGCCTTGAAGTTCACTTTAATGGGTCCGCGCAATTGGATTGTTGGGCCCATGGACCGTTTTAACCCTAGAAATCCTAAAATCAATTAAAATTGACCAAGCGCGTTAAAATTGGATTTTAACTGTTTATGTGCAAATCGCATGGTTATTGGATATGGCCTTAGGATGTGGTTTGATGTGGATGTTTAATTTTGTGGTTTGGTTTTACGGCCTGCGAGCTGATCAATTAATTGTAATAATTAATTAGGGTTTTATGGCCTACGTGCCTTTTTTTTTCTCAACTTGTGAGATTTATTTTATTTAGTATGGATATTAGCTAGTGCCAGATAAAGTAGATTGTTAGCCAAGATTGGAGAAAAGAAGCCCAAAGTCAAAGAGCCACAAAAGATGGAGCATGGAGCATGGAGCATGGAGCATGACTATGAAGGATGGACCAAAAGATCAAGACGCATGGAGATGTGTTTGCTTAGGGTTCATAGATAATTCCATTGGCTTGGAATTATCTTAGTCTAGAAAAAGGCCATATCCACATCACGTTTAATTTCTATTTTGTGGTTGTTTATTTATTGTCTTATTATTTGTGTGGTTGGTGTATGGATGATGCATGCAATTAGGATAATAAGATAATTAGACAACCCGGATCTATTATTTGGAGTTGTGCCCAAACTCAAATAGATAGATTAGTTGATATTGATCAACAAAAACAATTAAAATTGAATTTAAAATCCCATAAAATTCAAATATTGTGTTATTGCCTTCTCGTTATTTAAACACTCATTATCATCATTATTTATCAAGCTCGTGCGTGCCAAAGAATGGCGACTTGGTTCATAATGATGGAATGCGATAGCACGTAACAATGTGCAATTGTTTAGATAAGAGGTTGAACACAACTGAGCTATTAATAAGAAATCTAGAGGCAATCAATTGGGATTATCCATATGGATGGATAAATAAGGAGTTATTTTCCCGATTGAACCAAGAGTTGCATACGGGATGCAATTGGAATTGTTCCTACCTAAAGTAGTCAAATTATGGGTGACTTGCCAAAGCAAGCTCATAAGGAGATGAAAGATGGATCTTGGCCCACTAGAAAATATAAGGATATTTTCCGCCTTAATATCTTGAGGGTTATTAATCCGTAGAAAAATAGTGGGAGCTATATTTAATAAACTAGCCATTATTCAATATAGTCAAAAATTCACAAATACTAAAACTTGCGTATTTTCCTTTTTGTAGAATTCCAAATGGCAAACAACTCATCGAGTTCACAACATTCCCTACGATCTGTCCTTGAGAAGGACAAGCTCTCTGGAACCAACTTTCTTGATTGGTACAGAAACTTGAGAATTGTTCTCAAGCAAGAGAAGAAACTGTACCAATAGAGGAGCATGTTCCAGAAGGTCCAGAGAACCAAACATCTGCTGCCTTAAAGGCGTATCAGAAGCGTGTTGATGACGCTAATGATGCGGCCTGCCTTATGCTTTGCACCATGACTTCTGAGCTTCAGAAGCAACACGAAAACATGAATGCTGTCGATATGATCGAACATCTAAAGAAGCTCTTCCAAGAGCAGGCGAGGGTAGAGAGGTATGAGGTCTCAAAGGCACTGTTCAAATGTCATCTGGCAGAAGGGAACCCGGTGGGACCCCATGTACTCCGAATGATTGGGTACTTGGAGAATCTCGCCCGACTAGGGTTCCCGGTCGGCCAAGAGTTGGCAACCGATCTCGTGTTGCAATCGTTGCCCGAGAGTTATGGACAGTTCATTATGAACTATAACATGAACGAGATCGTTAAACCACTGCCAGATTTACTCAACATGTTGAGGACGGCTGAACAGAGCATCAACAAGGGTAAGGGCAAGGCCATAATGATGGTACAGAAAGGAAAGGGCAAAAGGTTTGCCTCTTCCTCCAAGGGCAAAGGCACGTCAGTTGCCAAGTCCAAGGAACCGGCCCTTAAACCTGTTGGTGGCATTTCCAAGGCCGTGACTAAGGGTGAATGTCACTACTGCAGTCAGCTTGGACAATGGAGGAGGAACTGCCCAAAATATCTAGAGGACAAGAGGCTTGGAATAGTGATTCCACCACCACCAGGTATTTTTGTTGTAGATGTCAATTTAACTGTCTCTACATCATGGGTATTAGATATTGGATGTGGATCTCATATTTGTCGAAATATGCAGGATCTAAAGAGAAGTAAAAGATTGGCTAAAGGGGAGGTAGATCTGCGCGTTGGGAATGGAGCAAAGGTTGCGCGTTGGCCATAGGCGTGTGCGAGCTATCTCTGCCTTCAGGATTAGTTTTAGAATTAAATAATTGCTATTTTGTGCCTGCTATGAGCAGAAACATTATTTCTATTTCTTGTTTGGACAAGGATGGTTTTATTATTTCAATAAAGAACAATTGTTGTTCCTTTTATTTGAATAATATTCACTATTTTAGTGCGCAATTATTTAATGGACTTTATGTCCTTGATCTAAGCAATCCTGTCTACATCATTAATACCAAGCGGATTAAAATAAATGATTTAAATCCTGCTTATTTATGGCACTGTCGTTAAGGCCACATAAATGAGAAACGTGTATCTAGACTCCATAAGGATGGATTACTAGACTCATTTGATTTTGAATCATATGAGACATGTGAGGCTTGTTTATTGGGAAAAATGACAAAGTCCCCTTTCAATAAGAAAGGTGAGAGGACTAGTGAGCAATTGGCGCTCATACATACCGATGTGTGTGGACCATTTGCCACGCCTGCCAGGGGTGGTTATGTCTACTTCATTACATTTAATGATGATTACAGTAGATATGGATTTGTGTACCTTATGAGGGCAAAATCCGAATCCTTTGAAGTGTTCAAAGAATTCAAGAATGAAGTAGAGAAGCAACTTGGCAAAAGTATCAAGGCCCTACGATCGGATCGTGGAGGAGAATACTTGAGCCAAGAGTTTGACGACTATCTTAGAGAGTGTGGGATCGGGTCCCAACTCACTCCACCCGGAACGCCACAATGGAATGGCGTGTCCGAGAGGAGGAATCGAACCCTATGTGATATGGTTCGATCTATTATGTGTCAAACCGATCTTCCATTATCATTTTGGGGCTACGCTCTATTAAGTGCAGCTTTCACCATTAACCGTGTTCCATCTAAATCAGTCATGAAGACACCATATGAGATGTGGAGTGGGAGGCATCCCACACTGTCGTTCATGAGTATTTGGGGCTGCGATGTCTATGTAAAACGTTTACAATCAGACAAGCTACGGCCTAAATCGGATAAGTGTAAATTTGTGGGGTACCCTAAGGAAACTAAGGGATACTACTTCTACAATCCAACCGAGAACAAAGTGTTTGTTGCTCGGACCGGCGTGTTTCTAGAAAGAGAGTTTGTCTCTAAAGAAGCAAGTGGGAGGAATGTAGAACTTGAAGAAGTTCAAGAACCACAAATCACTGAACCGATTATGGAACATGAACAGGAAACACAAGCAGTTGTGGAGCCACCTGTTCAGGTAACACAAGAGCTTCGTAGATCTAGTAGAGTGCGCGAGGAACCCGAGAGATATGGACTTCTCGTAACCGATTCCGGTGACACGATGCTCATAGATGATGAGCCTACTACCTATGAGGAGGCCATGAGTGGCCCAGACTCTCAGAAGTGGCTGGAAGCCATGAGATCCGAGATGGAATCCATGTATACCAACAAAGAATGGACTTTGGTGGAACCACCCCATGGGGCGCGGCCCATAGGGTGCAAGTGGGTCTTCAAGAAGAAGATCGACATGGATGGTAATGTGATTACCTATAAGGGCCGATTGGTGGCTAAAGGATTCAGACAGATTCATGGTGTTGACTATGATGAAACCTTTTCACAAGTCGCTATGACCAAATCCATCCGAATCCTACTTGCGATTGCAGCATACCACGACTATGAGATTTGGCAGATGGATGTCAAAACAGCATTCCTTTATGGGAATCTCCTCGAGGACGTGTATATGATACAGCGGGAGGGTTTTGAGGATCCAAAGCAAGCCAACAAAGTCTGTAAGCTGCAACGATCCATTTATGGATTGAAGCAAGCTTCTAGGAGTTGGAATCGACGTTTTGATGAAGTGGTCAAAGAGTTTGGCTTCATCAGAAACGAAGATGAGTCTTGTGTCTACAAGAAGGTTAGTGGGAGCTCTGTAGCTTTTCTGGTCTTGTATGTGGATGACATACTACTCATTGGAAACGACATTCCCATGCTGCAATCTGTAAAAGATTGGCTAGGAAAGTGTTTCTCAATGAAGGACTTAGGGGAAGCAGCCTATATACTCGGTATAAAGATCTATAGAGATAGATCTAAGAGGTTGCTAGGCCTAAGTCAAAGTACATATATTGACAAGGTGTTGAAACGGTTCAACATGCAAGATTCCAAGAAGGGATTCTTGCCCATGTCACATGGAATCACTCTTTCGAAGAGTGGTTGTCCTTCCAATGAGATTGAGAAGGAACGCATGAGTAGGATTCCCTATGCCTCGGCCATAGGATCTATCATGTACGCCATGTTATGTACTAGACCAGATGTGTCATATGCCTTGAGTATGACAAGCAGATACCAATCCAATCCGGGTGAGAGTCACTGGATTGCTGTCAAGAACATCCTAAAGTACTTGAGAAGAACTAAGGATGCTTTCTTGATATTTGGCGGTGAGGAAGAGTTGCGTGTAAGGGGTTACACTGATGCAAGCTTCCAAACCGACAGAGATGACTTTAGATCACAATGAGGATACGTGTTTTGCCTGAATGGAGCAGCGGTGAGCTGGAAGAGTTCCAAGCAAGAGACGGTAGCTGATTCTACAACAGAGGCTGAGTACATTGCTTCAAATGGCGCAGCAAAGGAGGCTGTTTGGATCAGAAAGTTTGTTTCTGAACTTGGTGTGGTCCCTAGCATTGCGGATCCAGTGGAGTTGTTTTGTGACAACACTGGGGCGATCGCGCAATCAAAGGAACCCAGGTCACACCAGAAGTCCAAGCACGTGCTCAGGAAGTTTCATCTGATTCGAGATATTATCGATAGAGGAGACGTTCGGATATGCAAGATTCCTACAGATGATAATCTGTCAGACCCGCTTACAAAGGCTCTCACGCAGTGGAAGCATGAAGGGCACACTAGGAGTATGGGCATACGAGATGCGCCAGATTGGCTCTAGTGCAAGTGGGAGACTGTTGGAATAGATGCCCTAGAGGCAATCTAGTTTAGTATGAATTTGTATATGGCTAGAAAATTCATTTATTATTTATTGGATATTTAATATAATGAAGTCCTTAGATTTACAATTGTGTTGTTTATCTTAAATATCCCTAGTCAAGTATAATGATTAAATGGGACAATCATCTATAGACTAGTATGGGGTTGGATTGATATGGAGATATCACGATCCAACACATGGGTGTGCATTACGGAATGTTGCACCGGATTGACCCATCTCCGAGAAGGCTACATACACGTTATGTTGAGTCACAAGCGCTTATCGCGGTGCAATGGTATTGTCATCCTTAGACTTGAAGTCACATAACGGGAGCAAATATCCTAGGCCACTCGAGGGATAGTGCTTATAGAATGTCTGGCCAGACTCAAATAAATCAATATGGGATATTGATGTTATTTCCACGAATAAGGCTATTCCCATGGATCGAGAAACTATGGATTGGATATACGAGTGTGACTTATATGTCTCGTGTCCAATCCAGATATGGAGGCAAATGGATGAGACAATTACTTGTACAAAGGTTGTCAAGATGACTATTCTATTAGTTGGCTAGAATTGATGTTTTGCTAGAAACCGCTCCATATTAGAAAATAGTTTCTACCAACTAGATAGAACCTATGGGGTCACACGCTATATAGAGTTGAACTAGATTTGGGAATTAATTAATTGGGTTAATTAATTAGAATGATCACTTTGCAAACCCTTGCAAACTTGGTAGGGACTAATTTGCAAGGAAGGGACTAAATTGAATTCTAGTTGGACTAGAATAAGTCCTTTAGGTAGTTAACAAGGAGTTGTTGGACTATATAAAGGACCCTCCTTCCTTCCTTCCTCATAACTTATGCTCATTAAGTGAACATAACAAGAGTGGGAGAGAACAAAGGAGAGAGAGCAAGCAACAAGAAGCCCGACGCCGCCCCTTGCCGCCGCCCTCGTCCCCGTCGGCCAAAAAGAGGCCGAAGCCCTCTTTTTGTCTCGTTTTGCGTGATTCGTTCTTCCTCTTCCTATTCCGGGCTAGCACCAAGGAGTTTGGGAGATCTAGGATCAAATCTAGGCGTGGATCAACTATAGAGAACGTGACATTATTCGCGTTTGAAGTCATCAAGGAGAACCCAAAGGTGTGTTTGTGATTTCTAACCTTTACTATCGTTATGCATCTAGACTTGTGATCCTTGGAGGGTTTTGCATGGTTTATGTTTGATTATGCTTCCGTTGTGCGATCCATGAATCAAAACCCTACAGCTCCCACTAACCTTCTTTTAGACATAAGGTTCATCTTCGTTTTTAATAAAGCCAAACTTTTTATTCCAACTCCTAGAGGTTGTTTCAACCCATAAATGGACCACTGCAACTTACACACCTTATGGGCATGCTCTGGATCCTCAAAACCATTTGGATGTGTCATGCACACATCCTCAAGGAGGGTTCCATACAGAAACACTATTTTGACATCCATCTACCAAATCTCATAATTGTGATAAGCAGCTATAGCAAGCAAGATGCGAATGATATAACAATCGCAACTGGGGAAAAGTTTTCGTCAGTGAATACCATGAATCTGTTTGAAGCCTTTTGCCACTAATCACCCCTTAATGGCAATCACATTTCCATCCATGTTGGGTTTCCTCTAGAAAACCAACTTGCACCCTATGGGCCTTGCCCCATCAGCTGATTCACTAAAGTATCATTACACTAATGCATGCTATCAAAATAAACAGAACAACTCTCGTCCTTTATAGTGACAAAAAAACCTTTCTTGTCCAAACAAGAAATATAAATAATGTTCCTACTCATAGCAAGAACATAAAAACAATTGTCTGATTCTAAAATAAGTCCATAAGGTGCATATAACTCATAAGTTTCTACAGCTAATGCAGCAACTCTTGCTCCATTCACAATGGGTAGGTCAACCTCCTCTTTAGCCAACTTTCTGCTTCTCTTTAAGTACTGCACATTTCGGCAAATGTGACATCCACATCAAGTATCAAATACCCAAGACGAAGAGATAGAAAAATTGATATCTATAAAAAATACCTGGACCTGGATTCAATATTCCAAGCGTCTTGTCTTCCAGATACATTGGGCAGTTCGTCTTCCAGAGCCATGCTGACTACAATAGTGGCATGGGCCCTTAGCAATTCCACCAGCAGGCTTCAAGAAAACTTCATTGGGCTTTGCAACTATCTTGATCTTCCCTTTAGGTTATGAGAAATATTCTTGATCTTCCCCTAATTGACCATCATTATGGCCTTGATTTTACCTTTCATAATACTATGTTCTGCAGTCCTCAACATATTGAGCAAGTCTGGAAGAGTTTTTTTGATCTCATTCATTTTATAATTCATGATGAACTGATTGTAACTTTTAGGCAAAGATTGCATGATGAGATCAGTAGGCAACTCTTAGCTGAATGGAAACCCCAACTTGTCGAGATTCTCAATGTAACTGATCATACTGAGTACATGAGGTCCCACTGGTTTCCCTCTAAGGCTCTAACAGGCTACACTTGAACAATGCTTTTGATACTTCATACCGTTCATGTCTTGCTTGCTCTTGGAACAACTGTTTCAAATGTATGATCATATCATATGCCTCCATGTTCTCATGTTGCTTCTGAAGCTGAGAGTTCATGGTGCAAAGCATTAGATAAGTCACATCAGTAGAATCATCAGGATCTTTTGATGTGCCTTCTTAGCGGCAGAAGTAGCATCAACATGTAGTGAAAAATTCTCAAGTTTCTGTACCAGTCTAGGAAATTCATTCCAGACAGTTTGTCCTTCTCAATGACCGAATGCAAAGATAGTTTCGATGTTTGTTGATTGTTTGCCATTGGAAATCTATAAAGAATGAGAAATATACAATTTTAGTATCGTGAACAATTATACTATACTAAACAATGGTTAAAATTCATTCCAGACAATTTTAGTATCGTGAACAATTATACTATACTAAACAATTGTACTATACTAAACAATTATACTATACTAAACAATTATATCTATAAAGAATGAGAAATCCTTATTTTTTATCAGTATCATAATTAACTTCCAATTTCCTTGCCTCTAAGATTTCAATCCTAATTAAATACCTTAATTGTGTTAGACCTCTTACTTCAGCAGTCGCACATTACTTCCTTATCCCGTTGCGCCACATCATGAGTCGTGCTTTGGTTAACCCGACCTCAATGCATCTTGATCACCGTGCTTTGGTAAACCCGACCTCAATGCATCTTGATCATGATGAGTACTAATCAAGAGAAGGCAAAACTCAATGTATCGTTGATGATTTTTCTGGTCATTTTATTTGTTGATCATATCAGCTGATCTACTCATTTGGATTAAGCAATCCCAAATAAAAGATCTAAACAATTTTTATAAATATCTTGTTGTCGTTTTGTATGCATCATCCATACATCAAAATAAAACAAGTTAACGTGGTGTGTATGTGGCCCCTAAACCTAAGATATTCCCAATCCAGTGAGAATATCTATAAGTCCTAAAACAGCATGCTTAACTCCATGTGCTTCCATCTTTAGTCCATGCATCCTAGCTTGTGTGTCTTCATCAACTTTGTAACAACCCAGGATCTCGGTTCAGGGTTAAAGATAAAATCGACAACCAAAAGTAGAAATATACTATTAAGATTACATTTCGCTTAATGTACATAACAAAATTTTGATAATAAGTACAATTTAAAACATATCATTTGTGATCTACTAAGTGATCTAAGTTAAGCTATACTTCTTCGTCTCGTTTCAGCGTTCCCATCCCCCACTTTGATTGACGACATGCGGTTTTAAAATGGCAAAAGCCGACGCAGTTTTGAAGAAATTGATCAGTAAAAACTGAGTAAGTACACACTACGATATGTAAATCAACGAGTGGCACGGAAGCATGAGTTGAAACAAATCAGAAGATTTAAACAGTAAAACTATCATATTGGAGAATTTGGATCAACTTGAAGTAACCGAGTAACAAAAACCTCTCAATTTAATAACATTGAGAAACCACGAGTAGTTGGTAAAATATCCAGAGTAAACAAGTTCATTTGAACTGATAACGATAGTAGTTCATGAGTAGCCAAGATTTACAATTCATTTCAATCGCTTAGGGCATATCAAGAGCCACAAACAACATCAATAAGTAGTCAATTTTTAATTTCGACTTCAGTCAACAGTTTAATTTAGCTGAGGCGTGTCAAGAGCCACCAGCAGGATCGATGTAAATAGAGGGATCACGAAATAATCACTAAGGGTTCCTTCTAGGGTCTATCAAACCCTATTTCACCCGAGCGTTAAGGGAGCCCATTCGTCAACCCCGCTCATAACATTAGCTAAAAGGCCTTAAGTGTCGACACCACTATACCGTAGTGACCCTTACAAGTATAAGTAGCACTCCATAGCTCTATAAACCCCTTGGCCTCAATATCTTGATACATTTTGGCTCATCGGGGGCGGATTTGTGAACATTAACGTTCTATCCAATAATAAGAAGCATTGCTTCAATGGTCTTAGCCATAAGAAAATGGAGGATCGCTTGACGCCTCTCATTAATAACAATACTCTGTACATCGTCCTAAGTCTATTAGAGGTATTTTATTTCTTCTCTTTCACATAACCAGAATAAAAATATCAACATTTCAAAAGTAATTTCCGAGAGTTCTCAAAGGAGATGAATAAAATAGTTTAACAACATTCGAGTGGAAAACATGCATTCTCATACTTTTTCATATAACAAGTATTCATTTGAAACATCGAACGCATACGCACATTTTGATATGAAAAGGTCGTACATATGTACTTACCACTGAGATGAAGCACAATCAAAAGAAAGAAACTAAGCATAGCACTCCGACGACAACCGCTCTCTCATATGGGGTCGATGTCTACAATCACACGTATTACGTACTCGTTATAACCAATTTACACATTTATAATAGAAATGCAAACCTAAATGTAACATAGTCCTAAATGTCACTAATGAACATATAATGATGTTTAATTATCCAAATAAATCAAACAATACCCTTCGAATCTCAAAAATTCAAGTTTTCTAAAAACGGTTAAACTACAATTCTGGACAGAATTATAGCTCTGACTTTAGAGATATATTTACCATATCAAATAATCTCCTAAAATCTTGAAAATAATTTATGATGAACCTATATGTGTCTTCTTTCAGAAACATCAAGAAAATCATGCATAGCTATTATAAAACTCAAGTTACAAAAATAACAAACACTGCTATGCAGAGAAGAGTTTTGCAAAAACTTTAAACTTTGCAAAGGGATTACTACCACTTGGAGAATATAAATAAAGCTCATCTTCTCCATAATGAATCCCCTATGTGTCTACTTTGATAAAAAGAAAGATGAGATGCCATAGGTTTCTGAAAATGGGTTTTTTAATAAAAATGGCAAGATTGGTACTGAAACAGAGTTTCAGAAAACATGCAACTTAAAATGAGCATATCTCCCTAACCAAAATGGCTATGGAGTTGGGTTTTTTCTCAAAATAACCACCTCTGAGTCTAGTTTCAAAATATGCAAGATTTAAAATTTCACAGAGAAAAAATTTGGAGATAATATACGTTTTTCACAAACTGGTCAGATTGTGTCAATATGCATTTTTCCCAAAAATCAACAAGTTTGGTTCAAAAGATACATGCAACTTATGGAGACTTGATTTTCACACAAATAACATCATTTTAGGCATGAAGTAAGATTTTTCACATGCTCTTGACACAAATGATCAAAATTTTCTTGACATGCAAGTGCAACTACCAAGAAATTTACAAAGTGCATATGGGTTTTAGAGTGAGTTTCATGAAATAGTCAAGATTTTGGAGTCAATCACATGATCTAACCATGGAAATGAAGAATCAAGCATGGAGATGAAGAAAACTAATGTGAAATTTCATCAATCAAAGAAAAACATAAACATGCATGTATGAATTCAAGACTAGAATGAAGATTTACCCCAAGATTCAAGAAATTGGAGAGAAATGGTGAAATTGGGCTTCAACCCATGAGTAGAATGGTGGAATAACCCCCCTCCATGATGATGTAAAGGTTGGACTCAAGTTTTTCATGATTTGGAGACCATAAAATTGAGTTTTGATGAAGTTTTTGTGAAGTCAACACCCAAAAACGGGCATGGAGTTTTGAGAGAGAGAAAAGAGCTTGTGTGAATGCTCTTGAAGAGAAAAACATGTGAAGAATTATGGAAGAAAGAAATGGGGTTGATGGTGGAGGTTGGTGGTGAAAAATCTCCCAAAAGAAGTTGATACAAAGTGAAGGTAGTAATGAGAGGTTGATGGAGATGGGAGTGATAGAAGAAAAAAAAAAATGATTGAATATAATGGGTGTAGTGTTCTTGATGTATTAGTAGAGCAAAATGTGAGATGCTTGTAAAAAAAAAGACATCTCCATATTTTAGTAGAGTTGACCAAAAATAATTGAGGGGGAACTTGATTATAAATAATCAATAGATGAATTGCTAGTTGGGGTAAAAAAAATATATATAATATTGATGAATGAGAGGTTTCTTTGTGAAAACTAAAAGTTGATGGGGGAAAATATAATTTTCAGATATTAACTATCACATACAAGTTAATTTTCATAAATTATAAAATCGCCAAATAATTTCAAATAATCCACTTTGTAAATAAATGTCAAAATCTATTTATTTATTTTTTTTAGAAAATTACAAGTATCTCCCACGTATACAAAATGAGTTTCCTATCGTATTATCCAAGTTTTCAAAACTACAAAATAAGCCCAAAATAGAAAATATATATCATCGTAGATGTCAAATGACACACTTATAATTTAAAACTAAGAAGAAGTCAAGGACAATTTTGAAATGTAAATTTCTTAAAATTCTCAAATATTTTTCGAAATTACTAAATAACCCCAACTAAAATACGGGGTATTACAGTCTTGTGGTCTCTTTGGTCTTTGATCTTCTCTCCGCGTTGCTAGTTATTTCCTATCTATCTAATTATAGCTAATATCTATAAACTAAATAAAAGAACCTCACATGCAAGGAGGAAGACAACTCGTAGGCTGTAAAATTAATCTAATTAATTATATAAAAACCAAAACCTAACCAAATAAATTAAACAGCCAAACAACTAAGGCCACATCCACCCACCATGCCATAAAACACATAAAATAGTTAAAATTTAATTTTATCGCGCGCGGTAAATTTTAATTAACTGTGATAATTGGGTCTAACGGTAAAACCGGTCAAAACGGCCGGACTAGTCAAACCGTTTCAGACTGGGTGGACCGGTCATGACCAGTCAGACCTGGTCGAACGCACTGAGGGGTCAAGTCGGTCACCATGACTGAACCCCTTTGGGTAAAAAATTGAATTTTTTAATCCCCTATGCTGGCCGAACCTATGTGGGACAAAAAAACCCATTTTCTTACCCATTTTTGCCCTAACCCGAGTTAATCACCAATTACTTTGTGTATCAATTATATAACTGAAAGTCCATTATTTCCCAATCACATACAAATTTAATGAATCTTCACTACGCATATCAGTTTTATTATCGTTTCTGGTCAAACTGACAAATACGGTTAAAAGGGATGAAATTGATAACCACATAAGTCATATTACGCGCTATCAAACCAGGCTCTGGTACCACTTTAGGGTTTTGGTGCAATATACACAGCATAAATTCAAATTTTTTCCTACCCAAAACTC
Organism: Linanthus parryae; assembly: GCA_023055425.1. Classification (NCBI taxonomy): domain Eukaryota; kingdom Viridiplantae; phylum Streptophyta; class Magnoliopsida; order Ericales; family Polemoniaceae; genus Linanthus; species Linanthus parryae. The sequence goes on along the minus strand of JALGPY010000002.1, from coordinate 139,354,605 downwards.
TCCACGTATCCCATGTGAAGCATCATAACATGATGAAGGAAAAGGGTGACCATTGTTAATCTGAGTGATCACTGCGCAGAAGTAGTGTCCACGCCTCTGCTGTATCCACATTTTAGGATCAACAACTAGAACTTTATCTACTGTTTTTGCTAGAGGTATAGAGAAGGAACAATCAGAACGCTTGATCAAGTCAAGCTTGCGCAACAATGGATGAAAAGAAGGGGAGGCAGCCTCTTGTCGTCGGGTAGGGGAGCGTCGGCCTTCTCTCTCTCTCTCTTATCTTGCTCTAATTTTTCATCTAATGAAAAGTTGGGGCTGAACTAGTTTATATGATTAATAACTCTTTATTAATTACAAACTTGCCCCACGACTAATCAGATCCAATAGTTTGGATCAACTTTCGTTTTTGTCCAATTTACTATTTAGTACAACTAAATATGCACGTTGCTGATCCCTGATTCTTTACTTGTTAAATAGTCCAACTAATTAACATCCATATCGAGCCAAATCCTTTGGTGTGTGGCCGTGAAGGTTCTTCTTACGTTGGCAGTAACAATTACAAACATTCAGCGGTGTCTAGAAACACATGGTACCCAAGAAATTGAATAGTCAATGATATGACAAACCTCCATGAACAATGTTACCGTGTTGCATTGTCCCTTTGTCTCAATATCCGGATTAAACACGATACACATATGTCAAACTCATATATCCAATACATAGTTTCTCGATCCTGGGAGTATACTTATCCGAACAAATAACATCAATATCATATATTAACTTATCTGAGCCTGACCTGCATATGTTTAAGTTATACTCAACGAGTGGCCATGGATACATACTCTCGTTATTGGGAGGGACAAATCCTCTCTACATCACTACCATCTCTCAGCTTGCTTCATATCATGTCCGATTATCGCCTTTATAGTTACCCATTTACGGTGAAATGTTTGACAATATCAAAACATGGTAATTCACAACTAGCGTATCTAGTGACTTAATGTCAAATGAGCACAACACCATTGTCACAACGAAAAGCACTTGTGACATTCACATAACTCCCATGTAGCCTTATCGTGGTGCGTCAATAAAGTATGTCATTACTCCTATACCCATGTGTTAGACTTGATATCTTCATATCAATCTACCCACATATCAGTCTTATAGTGATCCTCCTAATAACCATTATACTTGACTGGGGAGAATTTAAGATAACAACCTTTGCAATATAAGGACTTATTTATATTAATATCTCCATATCTAATAAAATGAATAGTCTGGCCAAAACAATGTTCACACTAAAATAGATCGCCTCTAGGGCATACAACAACAATTTTTCACCCGAATTGACAAAAGGGCTATTTATTTAATTGATCAAAACTAACAACGAGCTAAACATCCAACTAAAATAATTTGAACTTTGAAATAAAGTAATCTTCTTTTAAAATTACAGGGAAACCCATCTCGTCCAGAAACTCGTCATAACACGAAATATACCAGGCTCGAGCCAAACGAGCTAGACCAAGACACTTTTTTCAGTAATTCTTCATGCATGTATTTTATGATGAAGAATCTCCTCCCACAAATTAACCACAAAGACCTGTAATGAGGAACTAAACAAATCAAGGCCATAGTTGCATCATCAAACCAATCTACTGTAAGAACAAGAACTTCTCCTTAACTTCCAAGACATGTCTTCTTTCATGTACCTTGAACCCCTTGTGATATTCCCCAAGAATGTGTTTATGAGTCTCACCCTGAAAAAAAATTAGATTGAAGAGGAAGAGAGTAGTCCATTGTGACAAAAAATGTGCAACAAAGAGACAGGTTTGCGAAGAAAACACCAAGAACTCACTAAAGAAATCCACGAGCTACTTCTGGCCGATAAGAGACAAGGAGAAGCTCTTGAGGGCCTACGGGTTCTCCACGTATGTTGGGAAAGTCCAAAATTTGCAGTTTATGTCAAATCCTACACTCCTTTAATGTTTATAGAGGTTCCTAAGGACTTATGGGAGTCTCAATCCTAAAAAGATTCAAACCTAGGTACGGAAACATTTCTAATAACTCCATATCTCCAAAACTTAGCACAACATCAAGTAGGACACTAAATCTAGGCCAAATCTAGGTTTTTGGTCAGGATATGAGTCTAGAGTAAATAAAATGTGCAAAGATATTAAATATATCCCACCAAAAATTCCAAACTTTAGGCTTACACCATGAGGAGTCCAAAATTCACAATTAAAAGGATTAAAAAAAATAACTTTTAAATTTGAAAAAGCTAGAAACTTGTCTAAAAGTGGCATAGTTTTGACAATCTTAAACTGAAAATACCCCCTAGCTAAAACACATTTATATCACCTGCTAGGGAGTAAAAAATTAAGGGTCATTAACACTAAACCTGAATGCAATATGAACTTTGTGACACGAAACCCCCTACAATTTCAATTTACCAGGACAACCCCACACACTATACTATTCAGTGGCAATCAACCCCAAATCGGTAACACCTTAAAATAGTTAACGGAAAACCATTATTTTATTGGAAATTTTGATTTTTTCCTTCTAATTCAATATTTAGATATTAAAATAAAAATAATAATAATAATAATAATAATAATAATAATAATAATAATAATAATAATAATAATAATAATAATAATAATAATAATAATAATAATAATAATAATAATAATAATAATAAATCAAATTAAAAACAGGGAAGCAGCATATTTTATGAATAAAAAATATCAAATTAAAAAATTAAATAATAATAAGAAGAAGGCGCAACAGCAGCGCTGCCAAGAACAAAGAAGAAAATGATGGAAACAGAGGTGAAGAACACGACATCTCCCTCTCTCTCTCTTCTCTCCCTCTCGTTGTCAATTCTCTTTCACTCCCATATCTTCTCCCTGTCAATCCCCTCTCTCCCTCCCGATGCTCCTTATATCCAACATCTTCACCCTCAATTCATTCATGATTCTTGATTGAGAATGGTTGCTCTGCAATTGAGGATGAGACATGAATTGGGGTCCTCGAGGAAAAGGAACATTAGGGCAGTTTATAGGACTTGTTGAGAGGTCTTCAACCAAAAACCGGAGAGGGAGAAGATCGGGAGGGGAGGGAAGTGGGTGTGTGGGTGAGTTACGAGATCGATAGGGGAGGTGGCTGTATGAGTTGGTTTATGAGTCTTGTCATTGTTCTCCTTCTTTCCTCCTACTGTATTTCTTTAATCCTTTTTGTTCTTTATCCTCTTGTACTTCTTTCTAGTTTCTTTTCCAATCTTTTTTTACGAACTCAGACTTTTTCATTTGATATTTGATAGTTATTATAAGTTAAACCAATATATATACATATACTTTTTTTAACAAAACAAATATACTTAATTCTTGTAAATATGTGTGTGTATGTATATTTATTTATTAATTTACTAGATAATGGAATTTTTTATAGGGTAATCAGAAATTACAAAGATATCCACAAAATAATGGCTTTCCGTAAACTATTTTAACGGTGTTATCGATTTTGAGTCGATTGTCACTTAATAGTATAGTGTGTGTGTGTGTGTGGGGGGGGGGTGTCCTAGTAAATTGAATCTATAGGGGGTTTAGTGTCACAAAGTTCATATTTTATGTAGGTTTAGTGTCAATGACCCAAAATAAAATCTTAGATATCCTTAAAATCTCTTGCTGAAAATTAATTTTTTTTTATATGCTAACTAAGGCGTATAATTAATGTTCCAATCATGTATAATAATAATACACAAACAAGTATGAAATAATTGTCAATCACTTAAGGTATTTCTTTCAGATACGTGCTGACCAGGAAATATGTTTCCCAAATGTGGAGGATCACATAACCGAAAGTGCGACTGCATATCACCAAAAGGAAGGATAAACGACATCCATACAGATACATATAAGTTAAAAACAAAGAATATATCCATCCCCATAAAAAGGGACACGAGCTACATAGTGCATAACCATAGAAGCATCCTAACGGCATAAGTGTCTGGACTGAACAAAATGGTTCTTAGAAAAGAGTGGGAGGGTGGGGCTCCTTAATACTAATCATTGGACATCTTGTAGTCGGTGATCCCAATCACCTCCCTGGGGGTGGGTGTTGGGTTTCCTAAAATGCAAACGAGTCTTAGCAAGTGACTAATATAATTGAAACGAATTGAGGCGCAACGAGGTCCATTAGTACTATACATGGGATAGACACCCCAGTCCGTCCCTAGTCCCTTGAAATTACATTATAAGCACTTGGGTTTAAAATGAAGCGAAATAAGGACAAGTAATGAAAATAAATTTGGCACACAAGAGACGATTCTCGAATCCCTAGCTTCTTCAGATTGTTAATTTTTTGTTTATCTCGCCCTACCAATTTCAAGCTTAGACTTAGCTTTAATTATTTTCATTACTATGAGTTTTCTCCAAACAATCCCAAATGGATGTCTTTGCTCAGATAACACCCCCAATTTTTGGAGGAGCCGAAGATCATGGCGATGTCCTCTGTGTATGGGACCACCATTTCGTACAAGGAGTAGTAGTAACAAGTAAGTGAAAAGAAACAACCAATTACTGATCAATAATTTAAAAGTCATCACATTTCATGGTCGAGTCCAAACTGGACAATAATCCTAACTAGAAAAAAAATTAACAACAAAAGTTGGCTCTCCGATTAATTAGTAAGTTCCAATGTTTGTGTGAAGAACGAGTTCGTGATTCTAGCACATTAACACAAGCAAACTACTTATATACCCGGGTGGGAAATAAAACAACACAAACACTATAATTTCAGAGTACTTAGCATGCAAAAAAGAGTGGCTAAGAAAGAACACGGTATTTCACATTTAAAATGCTTTGAACTGTTTGAAGTGTGACAGGGTATGAGTATCATATCAGAGTTCGCAATTCCATAAAAAATAATGTTACTGTTAAAGGATTGTTTCAACCAAGATATGTGATCTCACAAAAGCCAATTCATTTACCAATATGAAAATGTCCACGTGTGAAATGTTATGAAATAAATGATCTTCCTCAAGTGGAATGTCCATATAGAACATGTTTTATGAATAAAATTTTCAATTTCACAAGTGGCATGCCATTTACATCACGACTTAGAAATAACTGTTTCCATTTCGAAAATGGCACGTCCCTTCAGAACAAGGCTTACAAATATGTGACATGTCCATGCCGAAAACAGCTTAAAAATAACTATTTACATTCTAAAAGTGGTATGTCCATTCAGAACACGACTTACAAATAAATGTTCCAACTTAGTAAAGTAGTCATATTATCAATTTTTAGTAATGAAGGTAGACCAGGGTAAAATACGGTAATACTTGAAAGTGGAGTAAGCAGGTAGAAATGAAGTATAGATACTCTAAATAGGGGGGGGGGGGGGGTTGAATAGAGTATGCCAACTTTTTGTAAAACTTGCAAAGATAATACTTTCCTGTGAAGAGCAATGAAGTTGAAGGCCTTAAAAACAGTTCAAAGCCTTTGAATAGAAATACAGTTTAAATGAAAAACAGACAAGTCTTTTTCAAGGCCTTGAAAAGAGTTTAGAACCCTTGAAAACAGACTAGTTTGAATGCTGTGTAAAACAAGTATGAGAATAAAATAATAAATGCAAGAGACACGGGATTTATAGAGTTCAGTCCACTTGGACCTACGTCTCTACCTCAGGGATCTTCTCCCTGCAGAATTTTCAACACAATTTTTATCAATCAAAATTTAAGCCCTAGATCTCAAGCACATAATCCATGAAAATACCATGTGATGTCAGTTAAGAAGTCATTTAACATACACCGGAGGTACAAAAGAGAACAATATGCGTTGAATGCTCGAAATCAAGCTCGACAGGTGATTTACCTAGTTCCAAGCCTTGTTTGAGACGAATGGAGGAATTTTGCTTTATAGGACATGAATAGTACCAAAAACACTTGAAGAAAAATCGAGAGGATTGAAAAGAGAGCGTGTAATGAGATAAATGACCAGCTAAAACTTGATCTTTCACTTAAATGGTCGGGTCTGCACAAGGTGAAACAAGAAGAGTTGTGCCAACTTCACAATTGCTAGTAGTGGTGGTTATTTCTCTATTTGCTTCTCTTATGAGATGCGACTTTATTTTTATGGAGACGTGAAAACACATAAATAACTGCAATTTTTTCACACAAATGAATACTGGACGATGTCAAATGATCAAAATGCCTATGGGTTGGATTTGGGGTATCTCACCCCCCCCCCGTCTTGCAGAACCTAGCAAATTCATACTTGCTTGCTTCTCTTGCCAAGATCTCAATTGTTTGCTTCATCCTGCAAAAGGGTTAGTGCTATCAAATCATATCATAGGCATGCATTAATAAGAACTTTGCGAGCTAACAAGTGTCTAAGAGTATCACATCAGAGTTCATAGAAGAATACAATGATGTATACTATACTCGTCAACATAAGCCTCCAGTTTGCATGGAACACATACTTAAGAAAAAGGCAAACTGGTAAATATCTCAACAGAGATAGCTAATGAAACTTGTTTTTGTGAAGTATGTGATTCTCACTGCCAGTCCGTTTGAGCGAGACATGCTCCAAAGAGATAAAGTGAAAGTAAGATTAATTTCTCACAAGTCTCACTGCAGATGTCTCGAATGGATAGTCACATACTTCTAAAAGAAACAAATGTATCAACATACACTTCTACTTAACACAAATGCATGTGGTGTAGCTTAGAACTCATTTAACCAAATAAAACAAGTAATCATGTGAAGCGCATGCTGTTTAAATGAAACATTAATAAAAACCTACGATATGAATTATAACAAAAAAAGACACTTAGCTCCCACTTGCTCATATCACAAAAAAAAAAGAAACACTTTCTTTTATAGAAATTTTTCGACTAAAGAAAACACAATCAATGCGGCGGGGAAGTTCTCTTCATAAACTAGTATTGTGAAGAAGCATCAGTGGCATATTCATTACAAAATTTTTCCTGACTCGGTGCCTCTTCTAGTTACTTCTCTTAATGTAACGAGTTGATCTGAGTTACTAATCTTCCTTCTTAGGAATTCATTTCAAGGGAAATTTCTTGCTAGATTCCCTTTATTAAGACACATGAAACACTTAAAGTTATTCCCTTTAATGAAATAGCGGTTTAAAACCGGGGTGAACTCCAATACAGCTGACTTGTAGATAACGGTTTACAAACCGCCATAAAAACCGCTACTTTTTCAATTAAAAGCAATTTCTGGCAATTTTAGGGCGGTTTGGAGCCGCTGTATTAGCCCATATTCTAGTAGTGAGTCCAGTGAATCTGTCTCTAGCATTCTGGAGATCAATAAAAGAATCATTCTTCATCCTTAGATTGGCCAAGTTCAATCTTTGGAATTCAATCTCTACCTGCATCAGTTTAGACTTGGACTTCATGTCCTGCATGATTTGTACTATACTAGCCTTCTGTGCTTCTAACAAAGTTATTAATTCATTTTCAGTATTAATCCCATACACTGAAGAAGTAGGATACTTGCAAGATTTGGACTCACTGAACACCCATTCCCATGTAATAGAAATGGTTTGCCGAATCAGAGGATTCATCATCAATTCCTTTATCATAAATAGGAGAGATACCTGATGGAGCAACACTTGAAGCCTTGCGATGAATTCTTCGCCACTTTCTTGGAGCTTTGGATTCTAGCTCTTCCTCACATGAAATTATCTTTGGATCATCCTAGTAAGATTAGCTTAGGTTATCCCATGCTGCCTTGGCAGATACGTCACCTTTAATCAACACATGATCTTCTTTGGTGAGAGCTTGAAGGATGAATCTTATAGCTTCCAAGTTGCTGTAGTTCATTTTGTACTGTCGAGGTAAAAATAAACTCATGGATTGATAGGAAAAGAGACCAACCTTATCTCATCAGGAAACCTTCCTCCATGTTGCTCCAACCTGAGTAGCTTGCAAGGCCGGTGAGCAAGAGCATAGGGGATGGTGCAAGTCACATGTATTAATCGATCCCTTTCAGTGGATAATCCCTGCATCTTAGATATTTACATTAGTTCCATAAAATAAGTAATATAAACTAAAATAACTGAGGATCTAATACCAATTAAAAATGAATATAGAGGCTTGTGGACTATATGACTCACATGAATACGGGTGTGTCCACTTGTATCAACAAAAAATTCACACATCGGAATACTATTTAGACACTTAGAGCCAACGACTCGGTCATGGTTCTTTGATAAAATATATACTAAAAAATTTAAAATATCTAAACTATTTTAGCAAGAACATGTGTAAAGATATAATCGGATTCCAACAATAACTGTAAAATAAAACGTAAAGTACAGAACTGTTAAAGTAAATGATAAGAGACAAGAGACACCGTATTTTTACCCAAGATAAACATTCTGCTGTGAACTTGAATTTGACACTCCGTGAAGGTTGAAAACCCCAGTTGCTAGCACCAACTAGTGCTGGACAATATATTACTAGAAACTCTATGATAAACTGAATACAGTGTCTATCACGCATATTAGCATTTACACTATATCTTCACCTACCTAGCTTGTGTAATATCCTTGTAGTACCCCAACATTGGTAGTCTAAGACGTACCTAAATTCAGTTGGCAATTGCAAACACCTTACTTAGCATATTGGTTTCACGCTAGCAGTAGACAACTCGGACTACAATGGAACAAGCTCCAAACACAAGGGTCACACAAAAAGTTTGGAATAAGTCTACACACTGCGGTCACACTAGAGACAAACTCGAACTAGCATGGAATAACAACAAGAACTGATAAGATGAAACTAAAACTTACTTGTAGGAATAGGGAACTCTAGAACTACGCTAAAGAATCCTGAACATACAGGTTCATATAACACAACCTAGAAAATGCTATGAAATATGACCTAATGAGGGCAAAAAAAATCATATATGAAGTCATAGGTCAATAAATAGATTAACACAACTCAACTTCCCCATCTACACAAACTTCCTATAAGATATACCAGATGAGTATGCTCAGCAAATCATATATGACATATATGAAACCTAAGAGGTTATATTGATTCGATAACTGAATAACCTTATAGTCGAAGATATAAATACGTATGAACAGAGCGATCGTCTAAGAACATATCTAAACATAAATCGAAACTTAAGAACATTATAAAGAGATTAGATTTGTAACATCTTTGGCTGATTTAGACAAAGGTAAATATACATGCAAACGTTCTAGATATGAAAAGAGATATAAATCTAGAAACTAATTCAACGTTGACGAACCTATGTCACCTGATTCTAGGATATATGAAACGAATAACTTCTAATATAATAGAATTATAAACAACCAAAGAGAGATAAACATGTGCCTGATGCTGAAGCAAAACACATAGAAGAATTTAGTTATGAGCTCAGATCTCGACATCATAAAAAATGAGTAAACCTACAATTTCTCTCTTGGCCCTTGGCTAGCGACAACTCTCTTGATGACTGACAACTAGCACTACAAGAAACAGAGGATTTACGATTGGTCGAAATTGTTGGTTAAAGAACGAAAACTTGTTGGTGTAGGCTACTCCAGCTGTCGTAAGTCCAGTGGAAAAAGGATCGAAGATCGTGGCGTAAAAGATCCTGCATAGATCTTGCCAGCGGTTGAGTAGCTATGCTAGCAGTTATCGAAGGCGTGGTCAAGGGGGGAAAATTATTTTTTGACACATAAGGTATAGTTAAGCTAAGGTGGCAAGAGCAAGAACAATATTTGTGAGTTGTTCCACAACACCTCTTGAGAAGGTGGATTTTGCATGACCCCTGATGCACCTTCTATTATTATTGGATAGTTATGGTCCTTGGTAGCCCGTCATAATTAATGAATTGGGTTTTTTAAATCATATATGGAACTTGAAATGATCTCTATGAAAGATTTTGTATACAAGATTCAATAGGTTATGTGGCCTTCACTTTCCTTCTTTATACTAGCTGAATTCACGATTTTTATTCCATGTGATCTATACTTCTTGTTACCCGCTGAGATTAGGATTTTTACTCCATGAAATTTCTCAACTTTATACTAGCTGAATTCGGGATTGTAACACAGTGTGTTTTTGGAGAATAATTTATTTTATTAGGTATAAAACACTGTCACACGAATGACTTTCATGCACTATATTACTTGGTATATCATCATTTGTTTACATGTTATGATGTATGCTTTACTCAACTTTTATTGATATGGTTTTAACCATGATTTCTGTGCTTTCTATTTAAAAACAATCACATAAGCAACATGGAATAGTGGGAGTGTGCTATCTTTTAGCCTATTTTGGTACGTTATGTCTGTAGTTGGAATAATAATAGTTAGTTTTGAACACTTAGCTTTGGGGCCCTTTTTTTGCGGGTCAATTTCGCCTGATCCATGTTTGTGCACTCATTTCATTAATGTAAGAATAATGTTTTATTGTTATGATTTATCGTACGGGATCTCCTTGTACTAAGAGGAAAATATCAGTTCACCCGAGATGCAATTTGGACTACGAAGGACAATGAGCCGATCGCCAAGATGCTAGGATCGCGCTGGTGTTACATTGATGGTTTGTATGCACGTATATAATTTGATGGTCTCAATTTCAAGTCACCTATTCATATCATCATTTGGTTAATTCCATGATAATTGTGACGCAAGAAATACCACGATACTGTTGTTGCTCATGCAATAATGTAAATACTGAGCATCAGTAAATGTGCATGTCACAGTTCTATCTTTAAGTCACTTGCACACTTGGATATTTTATTTTAGTTTCAAGAATTTTAAAAGAAAAATTAAGACATTTTACTGATGATGCTATTACTAATACGTCAACTACACATGTGCTTTGAATGTTTATCGAGTGTGTGTTTGAACTATCACAACTCCAGTTAATGTACTGGTTACTTATTAGTCTATTATTCGATAATTGAAATCACTTCCTCCTAACTTCTTTGAAACTATAATTGGAACCCCATGTCAGCCATCCCTTCAAACAGGACCTCTCCCTCTTCATTTCAATTTTCACCGTTGTCTCGCTCTTCTCGAAATAATTTATATGATTTAGGTCTTAAATTTTTTTTGTTTTCAAATTTATTATTTTCATTGGATTTCCTAACTCGTACGAGATTTGAAAGAAATATTTGACAACTTTATTGGTGAGGCTATAGCTGGTTTACTATTTGAGCTATGCTAGTTCATTTCAAAATGATATTTTAGACTTCAATTTCACGTAGGGTAAACATAATTTTAAGTCTGAAATGATTACGGTCTATACATGATTGTGTATGTTGATATATTAATTATTAGTTTATTATCATTATTCATACTATATCTCAAGCATGATTACATCATAGTTCATATTATGTGTTATTGTTTGTTAATATGTTACTAGTTAGTATATACCTAAAACAGTGCATTACCTATTGAGCTTTTTCCTTGCCATAATATATTTATAGGTTTAATATCAGGGTCAAGTTGAGCCTATAAAAAAGTTATATTTATTAGATTCGTAATTCTTAAGATCCATATATTTAATATATGTAAAATATTATTAATCAATTGAATAAGAAAGTGGTGTTTATCGAAATCAAAAATATTTTTTACAAATTATTATTTAACTTCAAATTAAAAATTGGGCCGTGAAAATGACTTATGATAAGAAAAGTGAAATTGGAGCAAGCCATGTAATCAGAGATGTGGTCCTAACATGAGAAAGGCACCTATGAGTTTGTGGAGTTATAGAAGGGTAATAGATCACTCAAGAAAAATGGGTCTACATGTTGAAGACAGAGAACTAAAACACAAGGTACAAAGTAAGATTGGTTGTAGAAGGATTCAGTAAGAGTAACTGAGCAAACTTGGAGGAGATATTATCACTAGTGATGAAGATGCCATATATTCTTTTTTTTTTTGGATATAGCTGGTGGCATGGGCTAGGAGATTGAGCAACTTGATGAAAAGATTTATTACGATCATGGTAATTTGGAGGAAGAAATGTAGATGAACAACTCGACCTTTTCTGAAGTTTGGGAAATGAGAACTTTTTGTCCAAGTTGGAGAAGATTATGTATGGCTTGAAATAGGGATTGTGATAGTGGTACATAAATTTTGATTGAATCATTGTGGAGCAAGGACATGAGAAGAAAGCGTCGTAACATTGTGTATTTGTGAAGAATTTTCCTGATGGTGATTGATAGTTTCTTCTTGTAATTGTCGATGACATGCTAGTTTTAGGATGTGATGCCTGGAAAATTTCCAATATGATGAAGGAGTTGATAAAATCATTTTCCAGTAGGATTAGGAATTTGGATAGAAAATTCTAAGTATTATAACATTTCTAGACCAGAAAGCTAAGAGGCTATGGTTATCGTACGAGACTTACGTTGAAAACTTCCTAAAGATGTTCAATATGGACCAGGTGGAAGAAATTATTACACCCCTTCTGCTTATTTCAAGTCGAATTTAAAGAGGAGTCCCTCGATAGATGTAGAGAAGGAAGACATTATGTGTGTTTCATATGCTTCAGTGGTAGTTTATTTAGGCCATAGCCTGATTGATGTCGGACATAGCTCATGCGATTGGAGTTGTCAACCTATTTTTCTCCAATCCTGGTAGAGACCATTGGTATGCAACTAGGTGGATATTTAGGTATCTCTACTCTTGGTATACTCTTGGTATGGTGAGAATTTGTTATGGAAATGACGAGCATTTATTTGGAAATGGTTGTCCTACACTTGTTCGTTACACATATACTGATACGACTAGGGACGTTGATTTAGGAAGTCCATGTCTGGGGATTTGAACACTTTTGAAGGGAGAACAGTTTCCTGGAATTAAAGGTTGCATAGGCTTACTATACTGCAGCTATTGAGACTTGAAAGTAGTTTATTTGGATGAAGACGTTCTTACAAGAACTTGGATTGAAGTAAGAGAATCATACTATGTGCTACGACAGTCAGAGTGCGGTCAATCTTAGCAAGAACTTTATTTTTCATTCGAGATCTAAGAACATCTATGTGATTTATCACTGCATTAGAGATGTTTTTATTCAGAAGTAGGTCTATGATTGAAAGATTCGTACAAATGATAATGCTGCTAATATGATAACGAAATCTGTAAAAATTGCGTAGCTTGAACTTTGAAGAAGCATTACATATATAAAGTCATCCATATGAGATGTAGGGGGATATTGTTGGTTGTTATTCACCTCATAGAGTTGATTTACCAAAGCTAGTATATATTATGTTATCTTAGAATGATAATAAGAGAAACGAAAAAAAAATGTTTTCTTTTATCTAGCATTGGGCCTTGTTTGGGTTGACGTGGAGAATGTGAGCTAAAAGTTTAAAACGGTTGGTGTACTGCAGCTCATATTGTGTATTCACTAGTGGTAGGTGAGTAGGCGTGAACTTTGTGACTAATGTTGTTGGGAGTGAGAGGATATGGCCTATTAGGTGAAGATAAGAGGGAAAAATATGTATGTGGGTTGATCCCACTATTAATTTGATTTTAGTGCATGTTTTGAGTCGGAGAGTTAACTTCGTAGTTTTTTTGTTTGAGTTTCCACGTTAAAGTTTGAGTATTGCCTCCTATTCCGCTAATTATATTCAATTACATGATGTGGTGCATCTATTTTAGCTTCAAGTTTGTGGGAAATACCGATTCTCTAGTACTGATTGCTTCCGTCATGGCATTGGGCATTTTTGTCGTGTTTGTGCCCTATTTCCCCCAACGCAAACACATCGAGATAGAAGAATGCAGGTCACACATGTTGGGGGTGGCTTTGAAATTTGATGTTCATTATATAACGAATCATGACACAAATAATAATTTAAACATAACAACTTCAATGATGCATAAGGAAATGTTTTCGATTATTATTAAAATTTCTCAGCCAGGTCATCCGCCTAAACCTCCAAAGGATGTTGAACCGCCCCAGGGACGCATGTAGCACCCTCCGGACATAAACAACACCGAAGAACACATACCAAATTAGTTATATTGTTCATGACTTGACACTATTAAGCAGTATAGCATGGAGTTCCATAACAACCTTCGGCAAACATGCTTCGATCTCCTACAAAAAAGTAAATCCGATTAGACATTTCATTAAAAGTTTTAAAAACATTAAGGGGAGATGGAGAGAGAGAGAGAGACTTACCAGACCAAATGGCCACCAGTACCAATAACACTAAAAAGACCTTTGAAAGAGTCATGTTGAATGTTCAATCCTTCTATCGATCGGTACTAGTGTCTATGTTATAATTCTGCATATATAAAGAACATTTTGATGTAAGATATGTTCTAAGAAAGAAATAATTAATGATGTGTATTATTTTACATGTTTCATACATGGTATTTCTCGAAATGCTAGACACATGTTAAACATATATCAATTAGGTTAACTGGTACTTCTATACATGTGATATTTTACCTTTTACTCTCGTCATCTTATTTATATTGTTTCAGTTTTACATAATTTTTTATATAATTGATATTTTAAAATTTTACCCACATTTTTATTTTAAAAATGGACGTTCGAGCGGCTTCTAGTGACCGTTTGGAGATCTTCTATACATAGGAATCCCCCTCTTTTCATTCCTTTCCCCTTTGGGAGTCAATTTTGAGATGAAAATTATCATGGCATGAAGATCTTTCCGTTGTGTAGTTAATGCGACTGTTGTTAATTCATGGACTAACGACAATTCGTGGAGGCAACTTTTTGTATGTGAACATGGATCGGTAAAATTTTACGAATCATTAACTGCTAATTTCTCTCAATTTTTTTCCTCTTAAAAATTTCAGAAACTTTTACTTTGCTCTTTACATGTTTTTTCCAGGCTGGTGTGAGCACTTTAGTGGATAGTACGATCCACCAATGTGTGCAAAAATCAAATGAATTCATTCCAGGCTTATTGGCTAAACGTAGAAAGTTGGAAGCTACGATGAAATGATTGGAGAAACGGGTGTACGTTTTGGCCGGGGTTGTTGTGGTCCTCCTATTTTCCTTAATTGTGTAGTATCACCACCTAGTTAACATAGTGTTAAAATTGTGATGTCTTAATCCTTTATATTTTTTGATGTTGTCGTAATCAAATGTTGTATTGGCCTTTTGCATTTGCACAATACAACTTGTTCAATCATAACATATTTGGTACATAACCTTTGAAACATCTGGTACACTTCATCCTAAACAAGTAGAAAAAATGATCTGATGCTTCTTTTTTGCATCCAAATTGTAATGCAACTCTTTGAAAATTTAGAGACACTCTATCCAAAAAGACAAACATTGCAACATTTTAAACAGACGCAATCTTTTAAGCATCAGATACTACACAAAACCCAACTCCAAACAGGTTGAAATGGACATAAATTGAACATAAAGTTCGTGTCAGTTCCTAAACATTTGGTACAGTTCATCCAAGAAATGGACATGAATTTACTTGATGATTATATTTCATACAAAAGCTCAGCTGTATCATACAACTCTTACGAAATTCAGACACTCCATCCAAAAACATAACACTACGACCAAAAACTAAGATTACAAATCCCATAACTTATTGCAATTCACATAATAAACTTGTTAAGTTCCAGACACTTTCAGCACTTCACAAAACAAACTTCTAACATTTTAGACATTTGTTTCCTCAAACCAAGAAGATAGCATCCTGTTCTTTCCTCTCTCAGTACTTTCAGATCCTGGAGGTCTTGGAGGTATTGCTTCTGTGTTTGATAGTGGGGGTGGCCTTGTCGATGCATCAGATACTTGGTTGCTGAACCCATAAAACTCATATGATGGTGGTAGTGTGTTTGATGTTCGGTTTCCACCATTAAAGCCGAATAACCAACATAGGCAAGTTTATTAATAAGATTTTAAACCACAACGGTTGTAGACTAATGTTTCAATACACAAAGACACTTACAATACAGACAATAAAAGCTTTAAGAAAATTACCAGATGGTGCATATGAATTGATTCTTTGTCCACGAATTTTACCCGATGTTGCATTTGATCCTTGTGTGGTTTGACCCCCACCAATATAACCTGCAAATAGGTTAAGAAACTGCACACTTAAACACAAAAATACACTTAGAAAACATCACTATCTTAAACACAAAATTACACTTAAACACAAATATGCTCTTACACACATGTGGACTACAATTAGGTTAGTAAACTGCACACTTAAACACAAAAATACACTTCGAAAACATTACTATCTTAATTTAAACACAAAATGATACTTAAACACAACTATGCTCTTACACACATATGGATTGCCACGTTCGTAAAATGCACAATTAAACACAAAAATACACTTAGAAAACATCACTATCTTAACTTAAACACAAAATTATACTTAAATACTAAAATTCTTTTCACACATATAGCCTGCAAGTAAGGTAAGAAACTATACACTTAAACACAAAAAATACACTTAAACAACATTACTTCCTTAAATTAAACATAAAATTATCCTTAAACTAGAAAAATTCTTTACACACATATAAACAACATATCTCGAGTGTTTTAGTGCAAATGAAGGTGCATATGATTTTCTGGATGGTGGAGGAGGTGGAAGACTACTAACAATATGTACACACCTTTAATTTGGTACACATAAATTACATTATCCTTCCACCTAGGTGGATTTTTCGTTAGTGCTCCGAATTAGCTGACTTGGTCCAAGGTCTTGCATTGTGATTACTCTCACCACAATTTCAACACTAGACGCTTTTCTTCCTAGTCTTCTTTTCTAGAAGAAGGCGCGTCCTTGCTCTTGTTTATGGCTCCCTTTAGTCTACCTTACTTTGAATGATAGATGGTGGTAGTGGATGGGGCTAGCTAGTTCTCTCCCACAACCCAGGTCTGTTGATTGGATGAATGATGTTATCATGTGTTTTTTTCATTTCTTTCTGTGATAACAGTCATCCATATTGTCTCGGGTTTTCTCTTTTTTGGTAGATTGCAACAATGGCACGACCACTCGGAATGCCTCATCGACCAAAATCCACATCCACATGTCTGGTCTTCTTATTTCACTTCCCATCATCTAGCACATATAATGGAATCAACTTGATACTCACCATTCCCTAACTCATGTGGAATACAAGTACTAGGTACACACATATTTTCACCTAACTATTTTTGGATGTTACGAGTTAGCTTACCATATTATTTTGCATGCAGCTCTTCTTTCACATACCCTCGTCATGATTAACCCCCTCATTCTCCCTATCAAAAACACTATAAGGCTCCTCTCTAGAATCCTTGATTTTACCATTCAAGGACTCAAAAATGTTATTAATATGTATATTGCTCTCGATAGTGTCTTTTAGTATGCCCAATACCTGTGCTTTGGATCCTTCCCATGCAACCAAGTAAAATCTCTCTTATCTGCCACCTTTATGTCATACAAAAGCCTTTTCAGATTCTGGTGCAGAACGAACTAACCTTGGATGAACAGTAGAAAAGTCCCTTCAATGTTAATCCCTTGTATTTCTCCCTGTTGATAGCGCCTTTTAGGAGCTATCTATTACCTCCATTTTACCACATTATCATGAGATATTTGGGCTTAATTGTAGTCAATATGAGTCGTTTTGTCATTTGTTGCTTACTATGCGCTTTATTGTTAGTCCGGGCGTTTCTATGCATATTTTGATGTTATTTGTCAAATATCATCTCTTAGTATGTTTGTTCATGTTATCTTGGCAGGAACGGATGCTAATCGGTTGATAGGAAGCATGGAACGAACTTCGAAAATAACGGGAGCTCAAGTGGAGTCAAGAGAAGCCGAATTGGAGGAGCTTGGATGACCAGTCTGAAAATGTGATCATAGCTGGATTTTTACAATTAATTTTGGAGTGATACCAATTCCAAATGAAAGTAGACTTTGAGAGCTTTCCAACGATTGTTCACGGAGCTAAATCCGAGTTCGGACGAAGAAGTTATGGCCCGGCGAATCAGGAGCAGATTTCAGGGGGCTATTGTGCAATTACTGAAGACTTATGTGGGTTATGATTGAAGAACGACCTAGGGACAAAAAAAGACATCATTCACGCATACGGAGGAAGGAAGAGAGGCAAGGGAGCTGAGGAGATCGACTGCGATCATCCCCAAACAGGAGATTTCAACGTTTGATTTCTTTCTCTTCTCTTTAAATCACTTTTATGGAGAAACTCTATTGCATTGCTACGATTTCAAGTAGTATCTAGACGTTTTTTCTAGGATTCTCTGGAGAGTCTAGTGTTTATGTAGACGATTATGTTTTCCGGGTTTAATACTTTGTTTCATGCTTTTTAATTTGATCTATTGGATGGCATTTGATTTCATGAACTTGTTGAAGATCTTAGTCTATTGACAAGGCTAGGGTAGGAATTGATAACTCATGAATCTTCGTGTTCTTCATAGATGGTGATCTTTCTTAAAGTTAATATATGTTTTAGCTAATTGTTCATATACTATGCTTAATCCTTGGCAAGAATGGAGTGCGTGAGAGCGATTGCTTAATTAACCGGACTTGTTAATTAGCTAGCGAGTGCGTGAGAGCGACTTAGACCTAGTTGTGATGAGATATGAACAACAATTCTTAATCACTAAGACTAAGAAGAGAAGTGTGTAGGATTGGCCTTAGTGGGTAGATTCAGTAGGAAAAAGTGAGGTGTTCGTGTGGTGGTGGTCTGAGAGGACATCATTTCGTGCACTTTTGTTAGCCTACTAGAACGGACCGGTAGATGTAGGTGGACCGACAGGACTCCAAGTAAATCGTGAAGTAGAACGACATGAGACCAAGAGGAGATTGTCAGTACTATTACCCGGCTTAACTAGAATAGGATTAACGTGTTACTTTGCTAATCTGGAAATCGTCTACAGCCCTAGGTGATCTTGAGATTGCATAGTTTCTCCATATTTGTTTAATAAATAAAAACACCCAAAAATATTAGTTTAGTTGTTTATTCTATGTCAGTCACCTGTTTGAGGGTGGAAAATGTTTAAACCACAATCTTTTCTTCCTTGTACCGTACTCTACTCTAATAACTAATTAAATAATCTCAAGTTTGTCCTCGTGGGAATGATAACTCGGGGTTGAAATATTACCCTATCTTACTTGACCGTGCACTTGCGCATACGCGTTAGTATATCCGCGTCAAGTTTTTGGCGTCGTTGCCGGGGACAGCGGTAGATTATTTAGTTAGGAGTTAGTTTAGAGTACTTTTCTTTTAGTGTGTTTTATTTGCTTCTATCTCTGTGCTTCACGGGTATCGTATGAGTTTGCTTTCACAAGAACACGGGAAGCATGATATGTAATGAGCATGTGGAGCGACGAGGATTATGTGGGGATCTCTGATTACCCCTACTACTGTGCTAAATGTAGAGTTTGGCACAATGATGACACATGATCAATGATTTGGTGCTACAAATGTAAGAAGGATCATAAGTATGAAGACGCATGCATATTCGACCCACCGCAGCGTCAGCACCACCAAGACTCATCAGCGAGCATGGAAGACTTGCACAATATTATGGGGGCGATCCAAGCGCGCATCACACGGATGTCCCTGGATACACCAGAGCCACAAGAGGAGCCTATGCCAGAAATTGAGCCCCAAATCGAGCCTCTATGGTCACCATCACAAGATGGTTTGGGTGAACCTCATTGGCTACCAGCTTTCCTAGAGATGCAAAGGACACTGATGGCTAGGATGGAGCGAGAACGAGAATCTGCATCCCAAGCTGCAGTCGTGGAAGAAGAGATACATGAGCCGAGCGAAGAATGCAGTGTCCATGAACCATTGGTGGACTCTGCCACTTATGAGGACTCAGACTCCGATTCAGACTGGGGTAGACTTGTGTGTCCAACAATGGAGGAGGCGATGCTCTCTGCAAGGCAACCTCCAATTATATCACAGACTTGGCATGATTGGGATGAAACCAACATTGAGATCTTGTGGTGTACTGATGATGGAGCTGGCGAAGAAATAATGTCCATTACATTTGAGGTAAAAGCCCCTACTCAGTTTTTGGAAGACTTTTCCATATCTCATTTAAATCAAGTCTGAAATGAGTTGAAAAGACTTGTGTATGGAGAATCTTTTGGGGAAGAACATGATGGGCAACTTCCAATTTCTTGTTCTATTGACTATCCTATTGATAATCTATATGCCATAGTCAAGGAGTTGGAAATCGCCAAGTGTGGGGGTGTGAGTGAAATGCATATGTTGACTGAAGATCATTTAGCACCAAAGGAGTACTACTGGGATGATTTCATGTCCATAGATTCATTTGATCCTAGTTGAACTTTGTTGAAGTTGATCAAGAGGATCAAGTGCAAGATGAAAAGAGTCGGCTTCTACAATTGTTCACCATCTTCTTTGCACATGGGTGCACTTCGTGAGAAGAAAGTCATTGAGAAAATATGGTGGAAGAAGAAGAAGTGGAAAGTTAAATCATCCTTCACTATCCTAGACGGTTGAGGTAATCGGGTCGAGCCGTCGACCTTAAATTACAAGCGCTTCTTGGGAGGCAACCCACTGTAGAGTAGGATGTTATTCATGTTGGTTTGTGTTTTTGAGTTCTCAATATTTGATTGTGAGGGGTGAGAGAGAGTCATTTTAACATTTCCTATGAGTGTGCAGGACACAGGTATCGAATTCCCCTTCGAATTCCCCTTCTTGATGCACGTGCACTACATTGCACGCAAAACGAGGCACAACGAGAAATTTGCTAATAAGAGCTTGGAAGAGAGGATACTCGAGTTAGAGGAGTAGCTATTCATTTATTTAGTATATTGACAGCTAGGTGTGGCCCGGAGTTGCACACATCGGAATCCGAAGAGGGATGAAAAAACACCAGTTTAAAAGGGGCACGATTCTTGTGCTAGAGAGCAATTTAGGAGAGGAGATTAAAAATTCCATGGACTTTGGGAATTTTTTAGTCAACAGTGGATTCTAAATTCAATGACGAGTCTGTGAGCGCGAGAATCGAAGGAATCAGACACTGGACGAAGAAATTAGAGCAAAAACAAAAACCGGTAAGTTCCAGTGCATTTTGGGCCGAAATGAAATCATTTCGGGCCGAAATGCATTGATTTCGGGCCGAAATGAAAAGGTGTTCTGTTTTGAAATTTCCAAACCATTTCGGACCGAAATCAAACCCATTTCGGGCCGAAATGGTCTGACACCCCCTTTAATTGGGGGCATTTTGGGTATTCCGGAGCTACTATATAAAGGTAAAAACCATATTTTTAACACTCCCAAACCCAATTTCGGATCAAATACACCCTCCTTCATCTTCTTCCTCTCAAACTCTCAAGAATACTCACTCACACAAAACCCTAAACTTCTCCAAATCCAAAATGTTTTGGTGGGTTTTGCTCCTTGCAAGCTCACCATCAACATTAACTTGCGAAGTTTTGAGATATAGTGAGCGGTTTGAGTGTGGAGGAATTCAAAGAGGAAGAACTCCAAGAATTTAAATTTTCCAATTCATCGCTTTGGAGGGGGATTCGGCCAAAGCTCCAAGAGATACTTGCAACGGGAACACCAATGAGCATAACAATGTAGTCTTTCTTCGACTTGCTTGAGTTTTCGCAAAATTTGGTCGACCGATTCGGTCCTTCTTGACCAATTTTTGCGAAACCGGTCCCGTAAGAACGGTACTCCGGGACCGTAGGTACGTTTTCTTTCTCTCACTTTAGAATTCTTGTCTCGTCACTCTATGCGAGGTGCCCTGCAACACTTGTAATTTTGTCATCTAATCCTTACACTTTGAGATCATGTCCTTTGGGGGTACACTCTAAATTCATTGAGGACAATTATTATCTCAAGTGTGGGGGGGGGGGGGGGGTTTACATATATCTTTACTAGTCTAAACTTGTATAACCATGTTACATATAGATTAGTGAATCGGTTTTACATATAGAGTTAGTCCTTAGGATTGCATGTGCACGTTTCTATATTGCATTTTATATATTATTTGTGCACGTTTAATTATTGATTCCACCCACCCAAACGTTATTAGTTAATTGAGTTGGCCCAAGCATATAGAGTTAGGAAAATAGAATGAAAAAAAGAAAAAAAATTGCAAAAGTCCCAAAAATTGAAATATTGATTTTTTTTAGAAAGGGCAATTGAAGAGAGTGAATGTGGAGAGGGCTTAGTGATAGAAATTCCCTATAAGTAGGACAATCTGAGGTGATTTAGAGGCGAGAATATGGAGTAGGAAGGCTATAGGGCCAATGCACTCGAGAATTGTGAATAGCTGTCTCTCAAACTAGTTATCCTACTAGCGCTACATCACCGTCACTTAGGTAGTCATCATCCCTCCTCGTAGTGGCAACGGAACAACTGTGCGAGTGATTTTTATGGGGACCTCACATCCCATCTCCATCGCCTAGGTCCACTAGTTACCCCAATTTGATCCATTTTCCCCTTTTATTCACAGCCTCAAGCCTAGGAAGCCATTCCTTGTGACTTTCATCACTAGTTAGAATGGTCCCTTCCAATGCATCATGATAGAGGGAGTCGATTTAGGGAGGTTCGTTGAGGGTGAGATGATATTATACATCTTGAGTGGATTCTCTTACATGCCATTTTTTGAGGGGATGTGAGGGTGAGTTAGAGACGACAGCACACTTCGGTGTGGCGGTGAGTCGTTTCCATACACCACGACCACAAGTGGAGTGCCGTAGTGCGTGATACTTTTTCCGCACGTTATGGGATGGGGTTGGTTGATCTTATAGGAGGACGTTATTGTGCTTCATTTATATCTTCTACATCTTAGGTCATGAGGAGGATTGGTTGGAAATAGCATGTGTTACATTGACTACAGGGTTCGTGATATGCTTTACGCTGAGTGTGGGGGTGTCAACATATATTTGATTACATCATTGATTCATTCCACCCCCACGTATCTATTTCGATATTTGATCTTCTCGCATATTACTATCGTATTTGTGGCTCCATGTGCTTATTGGTATGAGAATGAGATTGAAAAAAAAAAGAAAAAAAAAATAAAGAAAATTGAAAGTAAAATGGAATAGGGAGCTGGAAATTGAAGTTCATGAAGACCAAGGAGATGAGCTATGAGTTTTGATCACTTCTTCACATTTGTGGCCGCGAGAACGGTATTAAACCAAGATTGAGGGAATGAGGGCCGAAGTAGTTAGTTCGGTCGGGTTCCTTGGATTTTGGTGAGGGAGTGTGAGAATCAGGTTTTGTGAGTTATATCATGACGTCTAGGACTACGCTTCTAAATATCTTATCCTACCCATCGTAAGCCGTCAACATTTAAACTTTGGATAAATAGCTCGGATGGTAAGTGCTAGGGATACATTTGATGAGTTTGCAGAAGCAACTTATTTTGTGTTTGTGCCCGTTCTATCAGACGAAACTGGCCACAAGTTCTACCCATCACCGAAGTTATAGAATCATTTAGGGGATATGAGAGCCTTATGACATGCCGGTTTGCTTTTCGAGATTACCCAATCTCCAACCAAAAAGAAAGAAAAGATGTTCTTTACTTTATTGCATTTGTACATAATCGAGTTTCATTGTTCAAATTCATGTAGATTGCATAGTCCAGTGTTTGAGTCGTTGTGTCTAAGGCAATGTAAAGATACACGTGACTCTTGGAAGCAAGTGTTGCTCGGGACGAGCAAGAAGGTAGTGTGGGAGAATTTGATAGAGACTTTTAGGATCTATCTATTACCTCCATTTTATCACATTATCATGAGATATTTGGGCTTATTGTAGAGAATATGAGTCGTTTTGTCAATTGTTGGTTACTATGCGCTTTATTGTTAGTCCGGGCGTTTCTATGCATATTTAGATGTTATTTATCAAATGTAATCGCTTGGTATATTTGTTCATGTTATCTTGGCAGGAACGGATGCTAATCGGTTGATAGGAAGCATGGAATGAACTTCGGAAACCACGGGAGCTCAAGTGGAGTAAAGAGAAGCCAAATTGGAGGAGCTTGGATGACCAGTCTGCACTAATTTGATCATATCTGGAGTTATAAAATTAATTTGGGAGTGAGAATGGTTCAAAATGAAAGTATACTCAGAGAGCTTTCCAACGATTGGTCATGGAGCTAAATCCGAGTTCGGACGAAGAATTTATGGCCCGACGAAGTCAGGAGTATATTTCAGGGGGCTATTGTGTAATTACTGAAGACTTTTGCGGGTTATGATTGAAGAACAACCTAGGGACGAAAAAACACATCATTCACGCGTACGTAGGAACGAAGAGAGGCAACGGAGCTGAGGATATCGATTCGGGTCATCCCCAAACCGGAGATTTCACCTTTTGATTTCGCTCTCTTCTCTTTTTATTCACTTTGATGAAGAAACTCTATTGGTTTTTTACGATTTCAAGTAGTAGCTAGACATTTTGCTAGGATTCTCTAGAGAGCCTAGGGTTTATGTAGACGAATATGTTTTCTGGGTTGAATACTTTGTTTCATGCTTTTTGATTTGATCTATGTGATGGCATTTGGTTTCATGAACTTGTTGAAGATCTGAGTCTATTGACACGGCTAGGGTAGGAATTGATAACTCATGAATCTTCGTGTTATTCATAGATGGTGATCATGATTAAAGTGAATAAATGTTTTAGATAATTGTTCATATACTATGCTTAATCCCTGGCAAGAATTGAGTAATTAATCGGACTTGTTAATTAGCTAGCGAGTGCGTGAGAGCGACTTAGACCTAGTTGTGACGAGATATGAACAACAATCCGTAATCACTGAGACTGAGAAGAGATGTGTGTAGGATTGGCCTTAGTGGGTAGATTCGGTAGGAGATAGTGAGGTGTTCGTGTGGTGGTGGTCTGAGAGGACATCATTCTTTGCACTGTTGTTAGCTTATTAGAACGGACCGGTAGATGTAGGTGGACCGACTGGACACCAAGTCAACCGTGACGTAGAACGACATGAGACCGAGAGGATATTGTCAGTACTATTACCCGAATTTACTAGAATAAAATTAACGTGTTACTTTGCTAATTTGAAAATCGTCTAAAGCACTATGTGATCTAGAGATTGCCTAGTTTCTCCATCTTTGTTTAATAAATAAAAAAACCATAAAAATATTAGTTTAGTTGTTCATTCTATGTCAGTCACCTGTTTGGGGGTGGCAAATGTTTAAACCACAATCCTTTCTTCCTTTTACCGTACTCTACTCTAATAACTAATTAAATAATCTCAAGGTTGTCCTCGTGGGATCGATAACTCGGGGTTGAAATAATACCCTATATTACTTGACCGTGCACTTGCGCATACGCATTAGTAAATCTGCGTCACCTGTCATTAAAAATCAATGGGTTTTTTAATAAATTTAAGTCAATGTATTCTAACACATGAGAAATTAAAATTTTCTTAATGAAATGATCACCTGAAATTAGAGAACAAGGGCCCAATACATATCTTTGCTCATCATTAGGGTACACATCATCCAATGCAGAAAGAAATTCATGCCATAACAAATAATTACAACACTACTGATATCATAAATTAGGAAATAATGAAATGAAGTAAAACATAGTTTAATAACAATGTGAAAATTTTGTTTGTCCGCTAGGAAACACCAACGATAGGAATTTGTTATATTTTCCTTCGCCAATTTATTTTCAAAACCATTTCCAAGTCTTCTTCTTCTCCACATCAACAATTCCATAACCAAAAGGATATGTTTGGATATTTGCATCCAATTCAATTGCTACAAAAACATGCCCTTTGTGAGTGCCCCTCAAATGAACTCCATCTATCCCAATTACATTTCTAAAACATTTCTTCATGCCCTTCTTCAATTCACCAAGGCAAATATACAATCTATTGATAACTTTCTTACCATATCGATCATTTTTTTGTGAAAATTAATGCAGCGGTGTCAGGGTTGGTTCTCTTTACCTCATTCAAGTAATCATACCACATCCCATACTGGACAGTATGATACCCTTCTTTCTATTTCCTTACTATTGCTCTAGCCTTCGATAACTGCCTATCATATGTCCACAATGTCCAATTATTTTTAGTACCTTGATTGGCATTTGGGGTTGAGACCTGAAATCTTGCAAATACATTTTTCCTATGCAATCAGAAGTTGCTAGCTTGTTGAAGTAGTTTCTTCGACACTTGTTCATGTCCTGTAATACTTTAACTTGGAGAGTGCTTTCACCATGCATCTTGGACCCAAATATATCTCACTCACATCCTTTTCTACACACAACATATTATCTAGAGTTTATCTGTAATACTTATTAGGTCTAAGATTCGTTTAGTGTTTCTATAGTAACCTATCATGTGCAGATATTCTTATTTATCTAATATATTTGTTCACTTATGAGCTAAATGTGTTATAGAGTTTTTCACTTGACGAGGTATTGAGGGAAAATATCATAGAGTACATAGCTCGGGTCGCTAGCTCAAGGAGTTAGTATGTTGTTCCGAATAGATTCAGTCGAGTCTTGGGTTGTCACCGCGTGGGTTTCATTGTAATAGCTTGTTATATATCTTGTATCATATTTTATGTGCAATATAGTTTTCTATGACTATTTCGTGCTAGCAGGTGGGGTTTTTATCCGAAATATCCTTCTCATGTGGAGAAAAACGTGAAGGTTTCCCCACAGTAAAAATCTTGTGTGCCGTGTTGTTTACTTTTTGATGTAACTACTATATTCTGCTGGATTAGTTCAATTATATTAATTCATCTAACTTATCTTTACGCGGTACTTGAAAGATAAGTTTAGGTCTTATAGCCTTGTCAATTATCCATTCTATTATATTATCATACAAAGACAGTTTCAATGGGCTCTACGATTGTAGTCTTTCGATTAATCATTTTTATTCTTGAACTGAGTGTATAGATTAGCAAACACACTCCACCTCGTGTGTAATATTCCCTACGACTCTACTTTCTGACTCCTTTTTCATGTTAGCTTGGATGATATGGTGATAATGCGTCTCTGATACTCTATGAAGTCCCCTCGTCAGGATTTTAGGACTTTTTCAGAGTGCTACTCGTTGGAATTTGAGACTAACAATCCTCTTGTGGAATGATTATATAAAGGGAAACATCGATTGGCGGCTTATCCTATATAGTGAAGCGTCGCAGACTCGTTGGGACTACGTTCCCCCGGAGTCACAAGTTCTTGTGATATAAAGTGAATATTCTCGAAGTTCCAAAAATGTCTTCATGCTAGAGATCTCTCTGAAGACTGATCCAGTCGCACTCTCATGGGGTAGGGGAAAAAACAAGATCAGTGTCCTGGACAAAGATCTCGTACTAATAAATTTTGTACCATGACACGTGAGATCTCTATTGGAACACCGCATGTACGTATTTTCACTTACTAATGAGGTTTCTTCTTTCGTTGAGGTTTCTTCTTTAGCTGAACTTATGGAAGAAAAATTCACACATTCAATCTATAATAGTGGGTACTTGTTGTTTTCTCCGTTAAAGTCGGGTCCCATGTGTAGGACTTTTTCTATAGTTGTCGTTTCATAAATATCTACTTGGGTTTATGAGTTTCTTTACGAGTTCATGTGTCATCTAAAGAAGTTTGTTTCTCCATTCAAGTGAGTCTGTTTGATATAGAACTAAGTGTGCCTTGTTCTATCCAGACCTTTAGGTTGAAAAATTTAGAAGTTTATCTTGTAAGTTTCTTGAGGTTTGTTTGACTTTCTTTTTCCGCGCCTTATGAGTCTTCGAAGTTGGCTACTTATTTCGTTTTGAACTCGACGCTTGGGTTGTCTTTGAATTAGACTGATTATAGGTACCCCTGTGTGTGCATGTATCTTGAACAATTATGAACCACAGATTTCTTGACATCTAATTCATTGAGATGAGTTTGATTTTTTTATAGGATCCTTTTCGTGATATGTAGGCTGTATGGACCACATTTTCCTGGAAACGACACTCATAGAACATGGTGAAAATTAGTTTACCTAAAGGATCCCTCATGACGTGTACTGCCTGGCTCTAATTTGTGGGACCACATTAGTTGAGACCTTCCAACAAGAATCCTTAGGTTTCTATTCTAATATCCCGAATTTTTGAAAATATAAAATAACTGCATTTAGTTTGAATACTTGGCTTTGTCATAACATGTTAGCATGCTGAATTGCTATTGTATGCAGTCTTGTCGTTACATTGTGTAGAAAATGTAATGGTCGTGTTTCTTAAATTTATATTACTTTAGTGAATTTCATGTTTAAGTACATTGTAATTTGATAGATGAATTCATTATTGCAAAACTAAAATAGTTAAGCTCGTCCAGAAATACATCGAAAGTTTAAACATCTTATTAGACTGTTATATTAAGGATACAAATATTTTAGAGATAATTAGAACTAATCATTAGTTTGTGTTAATCAGTCTATTTTAGCATGATTAGATAATGACATGTATTATAGAATACGTGCATGTTTGGTATCGCCGATTTTAATCCAATTAAAATCAATATATTTTCAAAAATATAATTTTTATGATTACAAATTAAAACCAGCTAATTTGAAGATTAAAATAGTTTTTGCGCAATTGTAGAATCTCCAAAATTGGAAATTATGTAGCTGAAAACCTCTAACAAATTAATTTCGACATTTTTTTACATTAGCATGACCACCGTTAAATTAGGTGAATTCAATTAATTGACCACAGAGCTCTTTAAATTTATTTAAAAAGATCAAGTTAGTGACCTATATTTGCTGCTCACACCAAACAGATTGTGTTTTTTAGTTTCGCTGACTTTTTCACCCTCATTATTTTCACCTTAGTTTTTAGATTTTCAGCTGACACCAAACATGGCCTAAGTTAGCATATATACTTTTTAATTTCGTGAGTGACACGTAGAAGGACGTGTATCACGACTTTGTTTTACTGTTGTAAATGCTTGAAACACAGGGGGAAACGTGTCACCATCTTAGCCCCTTTCCTAGAGTTTGACACACGCCCTTGCACAGAGCCGGCTCTAGTTTTTCGGTTGCCCTAAGCGGACAACGAATTTTATGTCCTTTACATACACACATAAACATTCTTTTTTGAAATATACATGAATCAAAACTTAAATTTCACAAGTTACATATGTGTATTCATATTTTCCCCGAACCATAGTCTATTCGTTTTTTTAAACAAAATTGTTGCTTTTGTTTATTTAAGACCATTACATCTCAAAGAGAAAAAAACTTTAGATTACAAAGGGATTATACCACACCCTTCATGAAAGTAAAAGAAGTAAATTTGCTAAAACATGAGCCATATCAATCCACTCCCTGGAAGAAAAAAAAAACTAGGAGAATCAAAACAAGCAGCTAATTTAACACTATCATCAATGGTTACGTTAATTCTGCTCAATCTAGCTACTTCATACGAAAGACCTGATAACCACTTCACAATTGAATATAATTTAAATGCTTGTAAATTCACACCTTTTGATCCATAAAAATATAAAATTAAGTATACGTCAAAATTGAGCTCACTATAAACAAAATCTCATGCTTTTAGCATACTTACATATTAGTCAGCACTAGTTTAGCAGTTTGGGGGAAGTTGAATTTGAACCGAACATTGAAAATAAAAATTAAAGTACATAACTTATTCGAGTTGAAAGAAACAAAATTCTTAGACCCTATACATAAAATTCCTAAACCCCTAATTCTTACGCGCTTAAGCCCTACCGTTGATTGAAGTCGTGATTCGTGAAGAGTATAGATTTCTGTGTGAGTTGCGCTGTAGAAATCTTGGAGTAGTGTATAAGATCATTGAATTTTCGAACAACGCAAGAAAGAGAGCATGTCGAAAAATCGTACGGAGTATGGACAATGGATAAAATTATGGATTCGGGAGATATGAGAGGATGCATTAAAATCAAGAATAAGTGCAACAATAATAAAAAACGTTGTAATAAGGATTGAACTTTTTAGAGAATAGGGATTGATAGTTAAGAGATTTTAGGGGAATTAGAGAGATAGAAAACAAATATTGTACCACGATCTTTGCAATTAAAAATATAATAGGAGTATATAATGATAATTTATTAACTATTACTTTTTAATTTAATGAATTACAAAATTACACCCTATCTTTTTTTTAAATATGGTGCCCCCTCTAGTTGTGGAGCCCCATGCAACGGGATGAGTGGCTTTACTGTTAATCCGACCCAGCCCTAGCTGCGTGTCATTGTGTGGCAGCCTAGTTTTGCATGTGCGACATGTGTCTGACATGTCATGTTCTTGTCATTCTTTTCCTGCATGCTCACCACGTGTCCATGTGACTCATCACAACCTAATTGGTCGCCTACTTCCATAAATAGGTGCAAGTGCTATAGGTGTTTCCCATATCAAATTTGAGTCAATTGCTAATAAGTGAGAGTGAGATAACAGAACAATTCCAAGATATTATATTTGGAGCTTCTAATGTTATTTAAAAGTCATTTTCAGAATACTAAAATTGAGGTAAGGGTTATGCACTTTACAATTTATTATCGTTTATGGTATATTAATATGCTATGTGTCAAGTATACACCGATGAGTTTATTGTTGTATTTGTTGATTTATATGTTCGCATGCTACTGGATGCTACGTGATTATTACGTGATATGCAATAATATGTGTAGTCTGCTTTAACCATATTGTTTATTAAATTTCACCTTACTATGGAGTTGAACAACCTAAGGGGCGCGAACTCACTCACTAACAGTCTTGGAGGTTACGGCAGACGAATCGAGCGCTAGAGTCAAAGTGATATATTTATTAAGTTTGATAGAAACATTTTATTTGGACCGATGTAAATATTTATTTGTTAACATTTTTATAAATCAATTTTTTCAATTTGAGTCACGTAACGGAAAAACTGATTTTATTAATAAAGTGATCGGTGTGTGCCACACGATATCGTACTTTTATTTTATACCAGCGGTGACGATTTGCAGATGAATGTAATACTCTGGATTTTGCGTCAGGGTGTTTCAATAATTGAAATTATTCGAAAAAATGTTTATTTTAATTTTCGATAAGCGTAGTAAATAACTAATAATTTATAATTATTTTGATAAATTAATTCTTATAAAGTTACTTTTAAATATATTTTTCTATTCTAAATTATAGGTTAAAAATTAATTCAAAATTAATTTTTTAGTAAATTTCTATTGAAATAAAAATATTTACGAGTTTCCTCAAAATCTTACATTCAAATTTCTTTTAATAATACCAGTAAAAAATTATTTTGACATTCGTGTTTCACTTCATCATTAAAAAAATTGTGAATCATTCAACTTATTTTTTTCTCACTCGAGCTCCGTTTTATCAGTCAAATTACGTTCGTCATTCAATTTTTATTTTTATTAGTCAAATTATTTTTAAGTCGAATTTGTTTTATTAATTCTTTTTTGTATAAATTACTTATCGCGCGTAGAATTTATCATCGCTTATTAATTTGTGTCCCCGTACTTGATATTTTTCACATTGTAAATTACCCGTCACGTCTAAAATTATTCATTGGGTATATATTGTTCGTCGCGTTTGTATTTTTTTCCCATCGTGTCTCAATTACTCGTCGCATTTATTTAATTTTTTTCGTTGCGTTTACGAACCGAGAATCACCTGCTACCGTGCCAGACAATAAAAACCTCTCCCTTTCTTCTCCATATTTTTTTTCTTCTCTATTTTTTCCCCGACCTGCAAACCGCCCCTAATCCATCACCATGACAGCCCCTATAACCACCTCGCTTTCAGCCATCCATTCCCATCAAACTTTCTACTCGTCTTCAATCTACTTCTTATCCTTCTTCTCTTTAACTCCAAACATCAACAACTCCTCCATCCATATTTTTCTCTTCCCCTACTTGCCGAACCAACCACCGACAACAACCACCATCGCCACCTTCACCACCACCAGCTCTCTCTCATCATCGCCTCCATCGCTATGTCTCTCCCTATGTGTACCCGAATAACACCCAGTTAAACTCCATAACCACCCTCGCATACCACCACAACCACCTCTGTACACCACCGAACACCATCAGCACCACCGAGACAACCACCTCCACTCCCTCCAACTCTCTGCCCTCAATCGAAACCACTACCGGAAGCATCGGTAGCAGTAAGTAGAAGCAGTAGCATCGTAGCAAACCCACCGTCTGTTCCACCATTGTTGCAGACCACGGAGTTGTTGACCCTGACCGTTTCTCTGTCGTTCGTTTCTGTCATATGTATGCTCTAAATCTCATCCTCATTCATTCTCTATCGCCAAAATTAATGTTTTATAGCTAGAAATTACACGTTCATCGTAAAATATGGTCAGGGGAGCTGGTTGTCTTTTAAGAACTTGGAGAGCATGTAAATGTATTTTAATATAAATGGTAACTAATGTAGTTGTAATTTATGGAAGATTTGGGTAGTTATTTGTCTTTTGCAAATCTGCCACTTTAGTGGAAGTGCTGATTGTAGATTCTAATAAACTCAAGGGGACCTTGTTGTAGTTTAACAAACTACATTATCTATATATTTTTCTTTATTGTTAAACTAGTTTGTATTGTTATTTCATAGCTAATTAAGTTACAATTCAAATTATTTAAAAACCAATTATAGTTTAAATGAATAAATGAACATAAATGCATTTGTAAAATAAATACAAATAGGAATTTGTGTGAATTTGGATATTATCATTTAAATCAACATTTACAATTTTTTTCTTGAAAAATAATTTAGTGGAAAGATACTGTGTGTGTGGGTCTCTCCCTCCATCTCTCTCTCTCTATTTGTAAGTGTGTGTATATATATATAGATATATATATATATATATATAGATATATATATAACCGGTAAAGAATAATGATTTATTATTAAATAAATGTCAATTATATTTTGTTTAAATGAACAGTGGGTTATTTAAATTATTATAAATATTGATAGTATTCTTTTTACCAACAATTAAACTTTTTTATGAAATGTATTTTCTTTTAACACAAAATAAATTAGTTATAAATTACATAGTAATTGTGAAATACTAGAAAAAAAGTTCTTTAATTAGAAACATCACTTTTAAAATTTTAAACTCATTCCTTCAAATTATATAATTGGAATTCTAAATTTCTTATAATTTTTAATCATCATACTTTGACTATTAAATAGGTTTATTATTAAAATGTATTCTTTAATTTTTTAAAATTGTTTTTGTATATTTCTAACTTATTAGAAACTCGGAATGTAATTATATAAAAATAAATTGGGAGTTTATAATTATTTAGAGCTTTCAATTTGCATATCATGTAGGGCATATCCATTTTCTACTTGCAACACAAATTTGTTGTGATTAGGAATTTATATATATGATTGTAGAGCCTGCCTTCGACGAGCTAGTAGACTCGGACGTTGTATGCGCGTAGAGGACTAGCTGACTCTTTTTTGGCTCTCACGGTGAATTTACATGCTTATTTGATTACTTGAAAATAATTGTCATACTTTATTCCGAATTGCTAAGTGTTTCGTACTTGCTTTCAAATCATTACTTTACTACTCGTCATCAAAATCGGAAAACTTATTATTCAACTTTCACTAAGTCGGAATTCATTTATAATGTAAAGTGAAAGATCGCATGTACTGGAACTCGTGGACTATTACTATGTTGGCTCCAGCAAAAGTACCGATTTTGCATCTTCCCTTAACTACCAACCTGTTGCAGTCTTGTACTTATGGTTGGCTCCGGTCAGAAGTATTGATTAGACAGCTTGCCTTGATTATATGTTGGAGTCTTGGACCAGTTACTACTTTGGGACTCCGAGTGCATTATTGCTTTCCTCGTAGGCTGAACTCTATCATCTAATACTACTCTTCTGACTTAGAATCTTAAGGGGTGTTGATATTTAAGGTCTATTTGACCATTTTACGATGACTAGGGGGACGGGGGATCCGATCCATAATGCTTGGCACAGATTTGGGGTTATCAGAATCCCCTATACGCTAGTATCATCTATTACTATTTACTCTGGTCTCCCATGGTCATTATGAACTGATAATATGACTTGTTTCATTTCTGTTGTGTTGTTTTATGCCCTAGAGGCAATCTATTTTAGTGTGAACGCTGTTTAGGCTAGACTATTCACTTTGTTAGCTATGGAGGTATTAATAAAATGATGTCCTCAGATTGAAATTGTTGTATCTTAAATTCTCCCTTGTCAAGTATAACTGTTAATAGGGCGATCACAATCCATAGAGACTAGTATGTGGGTAGATTAATATGGAGATAATAAGTCAAACACATGAGTATGAATTAGGAGTAATAGCATACTGGATTGACCCACCACAAGAAGACTACCGGAAATTATGTGAGTGTCACAAGTGCATCACGTAGTGACAATGGTGTTTTGGTCCTTTGACTTGAAGTCACTAGAAACTCGAGTTTTGAATTATCATGTTTTAATATCGTCAAACGTTGCACCATAACTAGGGAACTATATAGGCGATAATCAGACATGATATGAAGCAAGCTGAGAGATGGTAGTGATGTAGAGAGGATTTGTCCCTCCCACATAAGGGGAGTATGTATCCATGGCCACTCGATGAGTAGTACTTAAAAATTCCTGGCCAGGCTCAGGTAAATCAACAAATGGTATTGATGTTATATGCTCAGATAAGTCTATTCCCATAATCGAGAAACTATGGATTGGTGAGTGTGATGTCTCTGTCTCGTATCCAATCAAAATAATGAGACAGAGGGACGATACATCACGGTAACATTGGTCTTATAGTTTTTCAGATCTCTGACTATTCATATTGCTTGTTTAGCATTGATGTGTTGCTAAACACCGCTTAATGTTTGTAATTGTTACTGCCAACGTAATAGGAACCTGCTGGGTGACACACCAAAGGATTTGATTGGGTATAGATGCTAATTAGTTAGACTAATTAACAAATAAAATAATCAGGGATCAAATGCAACAACGTGCATATTTAGTTGGACTAAATAGCAAATTGGACAAAAATGAAAGTTGATCCAAGTTTAGATAGATTACTAGTGGGTAAAGTTTTGTAATTAATAAAGATTTATTAATTATATAAACAAGTTCAAGTCCTATATTTTCATATATGAAAAATTAAAGCAAGAGAAAAGAGTGAGAGTGAGAGAGAGAGAGGTGCGCCCCCCTACACGACGACAAGAAGGCTCGGTCCCCCGTTCTCCTCCTCGATAAATGCACAAGCTTGATTGGATCAAGCTTCCTGATTACTCATTCCCTACACCACTAGCACGAATAGTAGAGGAAGATCCAGTTCTTGATCCTACGGTATGGATACGAGCAAAGGCATGAGCTCTACTTTGCGCTGTGATCAGTCAGATTAATAGGGTAACCCTTACTCCTTCATCTTGTTATGATGCTTCACCTGCGATCCGTGGAGAGGTTTGGACATGAGATTTTATTTATTTTCCCTGCGTAACCTGCACCAAAACCCTACAGTGGTATCAAAGCCACGGGTTGATAGCGCATAATATGGTTTTAATGGTTAGCAATTTTATCAGTTTTGACTGTATCTGTCTGTTTGATCGTAAACACTAATAAAATTGATTTGCGTATTATGATACTCCATGAATATGATTCATGTGGAGATTCATTAACTTTGTATATGAAATAAATTAATATGTTTTCAAATATATAATTGATATACATATAATTGGTGATGAATTTGGGTTAGGGCAAAATTGGGGAAGAAAAGGGTTTTTCTGTACCACATAGGGTTTGGCCAGAATGGGGAGTTAAAAAAAAATTTGATTTTTTTCCCACCCCAAGGAGTTTTTCCATGATGACAGCGCGTCCTCCTTGGAGCGACGGGCTATGGATGGCCGGTTTGACCGATTGGCCAAGCCCGACCAGTTCGGCCAAGGTCTGACTGGTTGACCGGTTCGACTGGTCTGACCATTTCACTGGTTTGACTGTTTGACCCAGTTATCCCAATTGAATCAAAATTGACCAATCACAGTAAAATTGAATTTTAACTATTTTATGTGTTTTATCGTATGGTGGGTGGATGTTTTATTTTGTGTGGTTTTGTTTTGTTTTTATGTAATGAATTAGATTAATTTTTACGGCCTGCGAGTCGTCATCTTCCTCGCTTGTGAGGTTTCTCTATTTAGTTTATAGATATTAGCTAGAATTAGATAGATAGGAAATAGCTAGCAACGTGGATAGAAGATCAAAGACAAAAGAGACCACAAGACATTGAAGACACACAAGCTAGGACACATGGACTAAAGACGGAAGCACATGGAGATGATCTTGCTGTTTTAGGACTTATAGATATTCTTATTGGCTTGAGAATATCTTAGTTTTAGGGGCTACATCCACACCGCGTTTATTTATTTCTTTATTTGTTTATTTTTATGTATGGATGATGCATGCAACACGACAACAAGATGATTAAAAAACTGTTTAGATATTTTATTTCTACTTTCCCAATCCAAATGAGTAGATCAATTGATATGGTCAACAAATAAAATGGCATGAAAAATCCTCAATGAAAATATTGTGTTTTTCCTTCTCTTGCTTAAACACTCATCATGATCAAGATAAATTGAGTTCGGGCTTGCTAAAGCATGGCGACTTGATTGATCATGACGTGGCGCGACGATACAAGCAAGTAATATGCGACAGATGAAGTAAGAGGTAAACGCAACTAAGCTATTTCAAAAGGATTGAAAACTTAGAGGCAAGGCAATTAGGAGTTATCTATGAGATAGATTAGGAATAAGGAGTTATTGTCCCAATTTAACCAAAAGTTGCATGTAATGCAATTGGAATATGTTCATATCTAAATAACAAACTTTTGGGTGACCCACCAAAGCAGGTTCATGAGGAGGTGAAATATGGATCTTGCCCCACTAAAAAATATATGATATTTTTCGCATTAATAGTGAGGGTTGTTAATCCGAGAAAAATATTGAGAGCTATATTTAATAATTTAGATATTGATAAGTATATTATAATTGTTCACGATACTAAAATTGTATATTTCACAATCTTTGTAGATTCAATTGGCAAACAATCAACACATGGACAATATCTATGCGTTTAGACCTTGAGAAGGCAAACTGTCTGGAATGAGTTTCCTAGACTGGTACAGAAACTTGATAATTTTTCTCAAGCAAGAAAAGAAGTTGTACATTCTAGAGCAACCATTTCCATAAGCACCACCTGCTGATGCTACTGCGAGGGAGGCACATAAGCAGTCAAATTGTTTTAACAGTCAAAATTTTTATCTAAAATTAATTAAATTAATATTATCTACTTAAATTTAGATAATATTGTTTTATTTGATATGATAAGTTAATTCTAATTTATAAATTAAAAGTTTAGTGAAGTTATATTAAAATAAAGTGCTTATGAGTTTTCTCAAAATCTAACATTCGAAGTGAGAAATCATTTTTAATAGTCGCATTTTATTTAATAAGTCAAATTGTTTTAACAGTCAAAGTTTATATTTATCAGTTGAAACTCGTTTTGATTATTCGTTCGCGTATTTATTTTTTTATCGCGTAAAAGTTTCTCGTCGCGTCGTAATTATATGTCGCATACTTATTATATAGCATTTTTTCGCGTCTAGAATTATTCGCAATGTATTTTTATTACTAGTAGCTTGTCAATTACCACTCCGTTTTATTTCGCGCCATGTTTTAATTTACTTTGGCGCGTACCGAATCACCCCATAACCCGGCGCGCGAGCAACACCGTATCTTTTTCTCTTCCCCTTCTTCCTCTTCTCTGTTTTCCTCTGTTTCTTCCTCTTCCCCGTAACTGCTACTTGCTGCCCCTATATCCACCGTCCCTACTCCTTCACAGCACTTCTCCCATCTCCATCCCATCTTCTCATCATCCTCTATTTCTCCTTTACTTCTTTCCCTTCAACAACAACCAACAACACTCTCCTCAACTCCCTCTGTTTCTCTCTGTTTTCCCGAAACCCACCACAACAACAACCTTCATCACCAGTTGCAACAAAGACCACCACCCTCGGCAACTCACCAAACACAAAAACTCCAACACCAACACCTCCTTTGTCTCTCTCCCGAACCAACCACCAAAGCACCACCATCACCGAACAACCACCACCCCGATGCCATAACCACCATCACCAACACAACCTCCAACACCCCACCCTCTTCTCCAACTCTCTCTGCTATCTCACACTCTCTCAAATCCGGAAACACCAGCAGCAACAGCAGAAGAAGCAGTCGCAGCAGCAGAGACATCAACCATCTCCGCCGTCGCCATTATTTCCGGTGACGAGTTCGGGCCCAACAACCCGGGAAATACCCAAACCCATTTATCGCTTCTTCCGAGTTTCTAAGCACCGAAGGAGCACGAGGAGCTCCTGATCCAAGCATGAGGGCAGCCGGAGCAGGTCCGTCGATCGCCGCCGCCGAACCCGCTGCCACGATCTTGAACCGCCTAGTTTCTCCGTCGCTTTTCGTCGTTCTCGGTGTGCGTATGCTCTAAAACTCGCCCTTATTCATTTTTGATTGTCAAAATTGAATTTTGATAGATTGAATACCTATTTGGATCGAGTTGGGTTGAGGAGAGAATATGTGTTTACAGTAGGTTTAAAATGAGGTTGTTGTCTTGTCTTTTTCTGAAACTTATGGGGGTCTGTTTGTACATGTTCTAGACTTTAAGGGGACTAGTTGTATTTTACAAATTCTCTTTATTTAAGTTTATTATTTTGAGTTAAATTGTGTATGTGTTATTTAAACTTCACTAACTATATATTAACTTATTAAATAAATAGTATAATAATTTTGTAATGTCATATTTTTACAAATTTACACAAGTTAATATTTTCATGTTACAACTTGGTTTCTTGAAAAATAATAATCTATGAATAGCGAGTTTTAAAATGCTTACAAATATCTATGTTATTCGTCTTACAAATAAATATGTATAATTATTAAATTATTATTTATGTCAAAGTAAAGTAAATTGTTTGTAAACGAAATGGCAATTGTAAAATATTAAGAATACTTTCTTTAATTAAAAATATCACTTTTATATTCATACGAATTATTTTTAAGTTATAATTTTAATTTTCTTATTATTTTTAAATATCACAATTAGACTATTAAATATATATATACACTTAAAAAGTTTACTCGTTAACTTTATAAAATTGTTATCTGGAATTTCTAACTTGTTAGCAACTATGAAATTAATTATATAAAACCTAATTAAGTGTTTATAATAGTCGGGGCATTCACTTGCATATCAAATATGACACGTGCATCGTCATCCGCTTGTCGATCGGACTCGTTTGTAACTAGGAGTTTGTGTGTATATTGTAGAGCGTGACTTCGACGTGCCAGTAGATCAAGACATCGTTTACGAGTAGTTGACTAGCTAGCACTCTACCGCTCTCACGGTGAGTATTCATGCTTAGCGTTGTGTACTTGTCTTCTTTCGTGTCAAAACGTGATTTATGTTCTGTCTCAAAATATACCTGTGAGTTTACATGCTTACTTTCGTGTGCCAAGTTCTTTCTCGCACTATACTTGTTTTCCTTCGAAATAACAGTCGTACTTTATTCTGAAATTTGTTAAACGTGATTTAATTTCTTTAAAATCCCCACTTTACTACTCGTATTAAAATCGACAATCTCATTGTTCAAATGTCACTAAATCAGAAGTCATTAACAACGTAAAGTGAAAGAATCAAGTACTGGAACCAGTTGGGTCTGCGAAAATGCTATAAGCCTACGTCGTGTTACTTTACGTTACTATCGGATGATGATTCCCTAGGCCAGGTCCCTAAAGAGATACCGGGATAATCCCCTGGGCTCTAGTCCCTAAACTTATTTCGGGTGATGATTCCCTGGGTTTTAGTCCCTAAAGATTTGGGACTCCGTGCGCCCCGACTCTTTTCGCCATATGCTGGAGTCTAGCATCTAGTACTACTCTTCTTACTTACAATCTTAAGGGGGTGTCGAAACTTAAGGTCTAGTTAGCTATTTGTATGATGAATAGCGGGACGGGGGATCCGATCCATAACGCTTGGCAGAGAGGTTGGGTTATCAGAACCCCCTATACGCCAGTATCATCTGTTACAAATTACCCTGGTCATCGCTGGATACTGAAAACTAATAACATGACTTGTTTCATTCCATGCACGAAACTTCTGAATAACTCGGTAAACGAATCGACCACTTATAATAACTTTCAGATTTGGAAACAACAACTTCTGTGTACTATGACGTTTAAAATTACACTCTGATACTGTTTTAAAGTGTTACAAACGTAAACCCTGTAACCTGTCTAGCCACTCTAGTTTACATGCTAAGTTGTATATTCACTTAGTTTTTACTGATACTCGAAAAATTGCGTCCTTCTGTTTCTTTTAAATTCCCCGCAGGTATATGATGGGTTTCTTGGGGTAACGCATTGGGATCACGAATCTTTTCTCTCATGCAAACAATAGAGCTTAGTAATTAACCGAAGAGCCTTTTTGTTGTAATATATCTTTTTTTAGACTCCGTGTCCAGTTTGGAACCAGTCACAGATGTTGTAAAATTTTATCGTAATGAATCAGTACTTGGATGTTTCGTTTCACTTGTTTGTTGTTACCAATCCTTGTACGAAAGGATAAAATCCCATGTACGGAGGGCACCATCCCGGTTTTCGGCCCCTATGGAAATCGAGGGTGTTACAGCGGAGGCAGCACATGGACACATAAGGCATGTGCCCCACCCATGTTTAAGAAAACTACACTTATATACCCATATTTTAGGAAATTTTACAAGCTATGTAAAATAACAAAAAGACCCTATCCCTTCTTAAAACTATAAAAGACCCTACCCTATTTGAAATCCTCCCTCCGCCCCTGCCACCAACCTCCACCATCAGTCCCATTTCTTTCTTTCAATTATTCATATGTTTTTCTCTTCAAGAGGACTCTTACAAGCTCTATTTTCTCTCTCCTAATTTCATTCCCCTTGTTGGGTGTTGACCTCACAAAAACCCCATCAAAACTTCATTTTCTAGCATCCAAAGCATGAAAAACTTGAGTCCAAGCTTGGTAGGATCATGCTAGGGAGTTCTTTCACCATTCCACTCAAGAATTGAAGGCCAAACTCACTCTTTCATCCACCATGATCTTGATCTTGGGGTTAACTTTCTTCTAGCCTTGAATTTATGCTTGCATGTCTATGACTAGCATTGTTTTGTGAAATTTCATCTTAGATTTTTTTTATTTCCAAACTTGAATGTTCATTTTCTTGGCTTGATTATAATTTTGACACTTGAATGTTCTCTATTTCTTGAAACTCAAACTAAAACAGTTTGCAAAAAAAAAAAAACTCAAACTAGAACACACATCCACATTGTAAATTTCTTGGTAGTTGCACTTGCATGTAAAGAACACTTTGATAATTTGTGTCAAGAGCATGTAAATATCTTATTCTCTTTTTAAAATGATATTATTTGGGAGAAAATCAAGCCTTCTTGCATGTACTAATATAACCATTCTTGTTGATTATTAGAAAATTTGCATGTTGATACAATTTGGCCAGTTTGGAAAAAACATGGATTATCTCCAAATTTTGTTTCTGTGAATTTTTAACTCTTACATATTTTAAACCTAGACTCAGATATCATTTTGAGAAAAGAGCATCTTAATAGCACTTTTAGTTAATGACATATGGTTCTTTTAACTTGCATGTC
Source organism: Linanthus parryae (assembly GCA_023055425.1). Classification (NCBI taxonomy): domain Eukaryota; kingdom Viridiplantae; phylum Streptophyta; class Magnoliopsida; order Ericales; family Polemoniaceae; genus Linanthus; species Linanthus parryae. The sequence continues at coordinate 139,312,880 of JALGPY010000002.1, read as the reverse complement.
TTCTGAAACTCTTTTTCTGGACCAGTTTTGACCTTTTTATTAAAACCCAATTTTTATAAAGTTTTGGCACCTCCTCTTTGTTTTGTTGTAACTAGACACATTGAACATTAATTCTGGAGAAGATGAGCATTATAGCTATTCTCCAAGTGGTAGTAATCACCTTGCAAAGTTGAAATTTTCTGCCAAACTCTTCTCTGAACAATAATGTTTGTTAATTTTGTAACTTGAGTTTTATAATAGCTATGCATGATTTTCTTGATTTTTTCATAAATTAATTTCATAATTTTAAGAGATGTTTTGATATGGTAAATATTCCTCCAATGTCACAGCTTTAATTCTCTCCAGAATTGTAGTTTCACATTTTTATTAAAAACTTATTTTTTGAAATTCTAAATGTTATGTTGGATTTATTTGGACATGTGAACATCATTATATGTGAATTTGTGACATATAGGACTATAGTTCATGTAGGGTTGCATTTGTATTATCGATGTGTAAATTGGTTGTAACGAGTACCTTATACGTGTGCTTGTAGACATCGACCTCGTAGGAGAGGGCGATTTTTGTTGGAGTGCTAAGATTAGTTTCCTTCTTTTGGTTGTGCTTCATCTCAGTGGTAAGTACATATGTGCGGCCTTTCCTTATCAAAGTACGCGTATGTATGTGATGTTTCAACTGGACGCTTTGTTATATTAAAAACTATGAGAATGCATTATTTAAACTCAAAGGTTGTTTGGAATATGTTACTGATCTTCTTTGAGAACTCTTGGAAATTACTTGTGAAATACCGAATACGATAAAGAGAATTAATAAAACACTTCTAATAGATTGTGGACGATGTACATAGTTGTGTTATTTATGGCTCTAGCAAGAGGCGCCAAGCGATCCTCCAATTACTTTTGGCTACGGACATTGAAGCAATGCTTCATATTATAGGATAAAACTTTATGTTCACAAATCCGAACGTACCATGGTATTGCGGCCAAGGGGTTTGTAGAGCTATAGATTGCTACTTGTAATTGTAAGGGTCACTATGGTATAGGGGTGTCGACACTTAAGGCATTTTAGCAATGAATTGTGAGCGATGATTGACGTATGGGCTCCCTTAACGCTCGGGTGAAATAGGGTCTTGATATACCCTAGAAGGAACCTTTTATCATTACTTTGTGATCCCTCTGTCTACATCAATCCTAGTGGTGTCTTTGGACATGCATCAGCTGAACTTAACGGTTAAATGAACTTGAAAGAATGTTGACTACGCTATCGATGTTGTTTGTGGCTCTAGATATGTCTAATCAAATGAAATGAATTTATAGTTTCATAATTACTTTAATACTCGTGGTTTATTCATGTTTGAAGTTGAAACGTTATTGCTACGCTGAAAGACAATATGTAGGCAACTAATACATGATCAATACTCTAGAAGGGGGACGGTGAATAGAGTATGGCAACTTTTGTTAAAAGAGTGGTTTTAAACAAGTTTGTAAGAACATGAAGTATTTCAAGGCCTTGAAATAAGTTTCAAGTCCTTGGAATCAAAACAGATATAAGAAAAGTTTGCTGATAGTTTTCAAGGTCTTGAAATACCTTTCAAGGCTTTGAACAAAAAAGCTGTTTTGTGCAGTTAACTTGAGCAATCTAAAAACTGAAAAGTAAAGAGCAATAGACACAGGGATTTTACAGAGTTCAGTCCTCAATGACCTACGTCCCTGCTAGATTTGCAACTCACTTCTTATTAACCAAAATCTAAGCCCTAAATCTCAAGCACATAGAAGTCCCTAAGTCTGTTACAGCTTGTGGTTCTCACTAACCTATCAAGTACCTTATCTACCTAACTGATCTAATAAGAAAATAGTGTTGTTCCTATTTAACAACACCACGAGATTAAGATAAGAAAAGTATTCTCAGATTAATATACAAATGAAGTACATAATGACGAACATTGTAACACAGTAATGCAGCTAAGTCTTCAATGTTCTTCTGATGCTTGGATTGTGTGAATTAATTCTTCCTCTATTCTACTTGTCAATCTTTGAGAGTGTTTGAATGTATCTGCAAAAGTGTTGTGCGAATTTAACAGAATTTCCTAAAATCAAGCAACATATCTTTGACTCCTTAACAGTGCAATCCCAACGTCTAGTTGCTCAGTATCTTCAAAGATATTGATCCGATCTTCTATCTGCAGGTATTAGGAAAGTCCAGACATGATTCCATAAGAGTAGGATTCATCTGCAAGCTGGATTTTCTTTTCTCCATATAGACAAGTTAGGAAAGAGTTCATGCAAAATAGGTAGCTAGTAAATCATGCGAAAACTCTGTTAACCAGTGAGATTAAGTCATGACTAAACATCAGATTAGTTTGTCTTTTATCATCAAATAAGGCATAACCAATCAAAGTAAAATAGAGATCAAATCAGAAAGAAAAATTCCCCTGAGTTCATGCTGTAAAATGAAGTGTTGTTTCAAAGGCTTTGAAAGCTGTTTCAAGGTCTGTGAACTTACATACGCGATTACTCATAATTGTTCATAAATTCCCAACTCTTTTACTTATTTATGTTTCAAATCTCTTGATATATTTCAACTCATACTTGTGTGCCACTCATTTCTTTACATGTCGTAGTGTGTATTTCTCACCTTTTTACTGATTATTTCAAAAACTGAGGTGTCTGCATTTGTTATTTCAAAACCACCACAGGTGAATGCAAGTTGAGAAGGGAATCCGGATCGACATGATGGCGCGCGCTTAAGATAGACCACTTAGTAGATCACAAACATTTTTTTTTAAATTGTATATATTATCAAAAAAATTGTTTCGTACTTTAACCGAAATGTAATCTTAATAGTTAATAATCTAATTTTGTCTACACATTGTCGTATTAACCCTTAAACGAGATTTCCGGTTGTTACAATTTGTGTTTCTTATGTAGAACAAATATGAATACTTTGAAAAGTCCAAAAAAATCAAGAATTAAGTGGAGAACCAGCTTGGCAAGAGTATTAAGGCTCTACGATCAGATCGTGGAGGAGAACACTTAATGCAAGAGTTTGATGACATCATAGAGAATGTGAGATCTTATCCCAACTCACTCTAGCTAGAACACTACAATGGAATGGTGTGTCTGAGAGGAGGAATCAAACCCTGTTGGACTTGGTTCGATCTATGATGAGTCAGCCAAATTTTATAATTTCATTTTGGGGCCATTCTCTATTAACAACTATCTTTACCATTAACCGTGTTCCATCCAAATTAGTCATGAAGGCTCCATATGAGATATGGACTGGGAGGCGTCCCATTGTGTTGTTCATGAAAATTTGGGGTTGCGAGGTTTATGTAAAGCATTTATAGCCATATAAACTCTGACCTAATTCAGACAAGTATAAATTTTTGGGATATCCTATCCTGAGAAAACGAAAAGATATTATTTCTACAATCCAACCGAGAACAAAGTGTTTATTTCTCGGACCGGTGTGTGTCTAGAAAGAATGTTTGGCTCTAAAGAAACCAGTGGGAAGATTGTAGAACCTGAAGATCGTCAAGAACTACAAAGCACTGATCCTATGTTGGAACTTGAGAAGGAAACCGCAAGATGTTGTGGAGCAAATTGCTCAAGTAACACGAGAGCAGTTTAGGTCTGGTAGGATACGTCAGGGGCCAGAGAGGTACGGACTTCTCGTGAGTAAACCCGATGACGTATTGCTCATGGATGATGATGAGCCTACAACCAATGAGGAGGCCGTGAAGGGGCCGACTCTCAGAAATGGCTTGAAGCCATGAGATCCGAAATGGATTCCATGTATACAAATAAAGTATAGACTTTAGTGGATCTACCTAATGGGGCTTGGCCCATAGGGTACAAGTGGGTTTTCAAGAAGAAAATCGAAATGGATGGCAATGTGATTGCCTTTAAGGGGCGATTGGTGGCAAAAGGCTTCATATAGATTCATGGTATTGACTACAAAGAAACATTTTCCCCAGTTGCAATGCTTAAATCCATTTGCATCTTGCTTGCTATATCATCTTATCACAATTACGAGATATGGCAAATAATGTCATAACATCATTTATGTATGGAAACCTCCTTGAGGATTTGTATATGACACAGCCAGTGGGTTTTGAGGATCCAGAGCATGCCCATAAGGTGTGTAAGTTGCAGCGGTCCATATGGGTTGAAGCAAGCTTCTAGGAGTTGGAATATTCATTTTGATGATGGAGTCAAAGAGTTTGGCTTTATCTAAAACTAAGATGACCCTTGTTTCTACAAGAAGGTTAGTGGGAGCTCTGTTGTATTTCTGTTATTGTATGTTGATGACATACTACTCATTGGAAATGATGTCCCTACATTGCAATATGTTAATGATTGGCCACGGAATTGCTTCTCAATGAAATATTTGTGGGATGCAACTTATATAATCGGTATAAAGATCTGTAGGGATAGATCAAGGAAGTTGATCAGCCTAAGTCAAAGTACATATATTGGCACGGTGTTGAAGCGGTTCAACATGCAAGAATCGAAGAAAGGATTCTTGCCCATGTCACATGGAGTTACCTTTACGAAGCTGCCTATCCTCCAATCAGATTTAGAAGGACCGCATGAGTAGGATCCCATATCATATACGACACATCTGTTCTAGTACATAACATGGCGTATATGATAGATCCAATCGCCGACACATATGGGATCTTACTCATGCGGTCCTTCTAAATCTCATTGGAAGGACAGTTAGCCTTTGTAAGGGTGAATCCATGCGACATGGGCAAGATTTCATTCTTTGATTCTTTCATGTTGAACCGTTTCAAGACCTTGTCTATATATGTACTTTGACCTACGGCGAGCAACTTCCTTGATCTATCCCTAAAGATCTTGATACCAAGTATACAAGCTGCATCCCCTAAGTCTTTCATTAAGAATCAATTCCCTGGCCAATCTTTAACATACTGCAAGGTAAGGACATCGTTTCCAATGAGTAGTATGTCATCCACATACAAGACCATAAATACTACAGAGCTCCCACTAACCTTCTCGTAGACACAAGGTTCATATTTGTTCTTGATAAAGCCAAATTCTTTAACTGCATCATCAAAACATAGATTACAACTCCTAGAATCTTGCTTCAATCCATAAATGGATCGTTGCAACTTACACACTTTGTTTGCATGCTCCGGATCCTCAAAACCCTATGGTTGTGTCTTGTACACATCCTCAGAAAGATGCGAATGGATTTGGTCATCTCAACTGGGAAAAATGTTTCATCATAGTCAATATCATGAATCTGTCTGAATCAGTTTGCCACCAATCGGCCATTATAGGCAATCACAATTCCATCCATGTTGTTTTTATTCTTGAAAAACCAATTTCACTCTATGGGCCGAGCCCCATCGGGTGGTTCCACTAAAGTCCATACTTTATTGGACTACATGGACTCCATTTCGGATCTCATGGCTTCTAGCCACTTCTGAGAGTCTGGACCCTTTACGTCTTCTCCATAGGTAGTATCCTCATTATCATCCATGAGTAATACGTCAGCGGGCTCAGTCACGAGAAGTGCATACCTCTCTGGCTCGTAACGTACCCTACTCGACCTACGAAGTTCTTGTGTAATTTGAGAAGGTTGCTCCACAAAATCTTGTGGTTCATGCTCATGTTTCGTTGTTGGATCAGTGCTTTGTGGTTCTTAAACTTCTTCATGTTATACAGGCCTCCCACCGGCTTCTTTAGAGACCAACACTCATTCTAGGAACACACCTATCCGAGCAGAAAACACTTTGGTCTCGGCTGGATTGAAGAAAAATATCCTTTCGTTTCCTTCGGATATCTCACAAATTTACACTCGTCCGACTTGGTTCCGAGCTTGTCTGATTATAAAATCTTTACATAGACATCGCAATGTGAATCCTCATAAACGACACTATGAGACGCCTCCCATGCCATATCTCATATGGTGTCTTCATGAATGATTTGAATGGAACAAGGTTAAGGTAAAATATGCAGCTAATAGAGCATGTCCCCAAAATGATATTGGAAGATCGTCTGACACATCATAGATCGAACCATGTCCAACAGTGTTCGTTCCTCCTCTGAGATACAACATTCCATTGTGGTGTACCATTTGGAGTAAGTTGGGACAAGATCTCACACTCTGTAAGATAGTCGCCAAACTCTTAACTTACGTATTCTCCTCCACGATCTGATCGTAGAACTTTAATACTCTTGACAAGTTTCTTCTATACTTCATTCTAGAGTTATATGAACTTTTAAAATGACTCAGATTTGTTCTTCATAAGATAAAAAATCCATATCTACTGAAGTCATCAATACATGTAATAAATTAAAGATATCCACCTCTAACATGCGTGGCAAATGGTCCATACACATCAGTATGTATGAGTGCCAATAGCTCACTAGTCCTCACACCTTTCTTCTTGAAAGGGGACTTAGTCATTTTTTCAGTAAACAAGCTTCACATGTCTCATATGATTCATAATCAAATGAGTCAATGAATCCATCCTTATGGAGTCTAGAGATGCGACACTGGTTTATATGGCCTAAACGACAATGCCGAAGATAAGTAGGATTTAAATCGTTAGTTTTAGTCCTATTGGTATTTATGTTATAGACGAAGTTATCTAGATCAAGGATATACAATCCATTAGACAAAATAGCATTAGTAATGTATACTATCAAAATAAATGGAGCAACACATGTCCTTTATTGTGACAGAAAAACCTTTCTTCTCCAAACAAGAAATATAAATAATGTTCCTACTCATAGCAGGCATATAAAAGCACTTGTATAATTATAAAATAAATCTTAGAGGTAAAGATAACTCATAAACAGCTACGGCTAATGCAGTAACTCTTGCTTCATTCCTTACGCGCAAGTATATCTCCCCTTTAGCCAGTCCTCTACTTCTCCTTAGATCCTGCACATTTCGACAAATGTGAGATTCACATCCAGTATCCAATACCCAAGATGAAGAGATAGACAAATTGACATCTATAACAAAAAAAACCCGGTGGTGGTGGAATCACAATTCCAAGCCTTTTAGCTTCCAGATACTTTTGGGCAGTTCCTTTTCCAATGGCTAGACTGACTCCAATAGTGACATGCGCCTTTAGCAACCCCACCAGTAGGATTTAAGGCAACTTCATTGGATTTTGCAGTGTTGATGAATTAAAACTGCATGTTTTAGTATGTTAATGAACACTTCATAACTTGCTAATATGCGTAATTAATATATTTTTATCTCTCTTTCTAGACTTCTGCTTATTTTCGTAGTTTTGGTTGCTTTTATCTTGTTTCGTAGGCAAAGACATGCTTTGGAATACTAGAAGCTTGTTCGGGAGAGCTGAAAAGATGAAGTAAAGAGAGTTGGAGGGCTAAGAGACATGAAGAAGGAATTAGAAGCGCGTAACTTGAACAGTTGAAGGTCAAAGGGAGAAGAAAAATGGAAGTTAGAGGCCAAATATTGAAGACACACCAAGTTAGAAGGCCAAAGTTACATCAAAAGGCTTTATTGAAGTCATTTTAACGGAATTGGGGGCGTAATTGGAGTTTTACAAAGTTATAAAGAGCTATTTTGAAGGATTCTTAGCGGCTGGGGGTCCTTATGCCTTAAAACTACATGTAAGGCGTTATTTTAAAGCCCCCAACAAACAAGTGGGGGCCAAAGTGCAATTCAGCCTAAACTTAAAACATCTCACGCGTCTTCTCTCTCTCTACCGACGGGAACTAGAGAGACCCACGTTCTCCTCCATTGTTGCTTCACCCATGCTCTTCAAAGGTCCACCCTAGGCTCAATTCTCCATCAAATTGGCTTAAATTTGTCCCAAAACGCTCCCAAGATCGAGCTCTACCTATATATCCTCTCAAATCGGCCCAAGACACAACAAATCAAAAAAGTCCCAATTCGACCTAGGGTTCATGAAGGTTCCAAAAATCAATGATAGAGATGGATTGGGATGAATTGGAGGGTGGAGATCACTAGGCGAAGAAACCCTCTCCCACAGTCTATAAAAGCCAAGTTGAAGATCGAAGAGGCTCGCTCTTTTTTCTTGCTCACCTCTTGAAGGAGGCCAAAATTCACTTTCTCTCTCCATCCCTCTCGGTTTTGGCCAATTTTTTAGTTGTTCTTGAGTCTCTAAGCCTTGGGTAGGAGGCAAGAACAACCAAGGAGGAAGAGAGAACGAATTGAGCCAGGTTTCATTGTTCTTCGTTGATACTCATAGTGTTCTTCATAGTTTTCTTGATAGTTGGATAGTCAGTTGTTTATTTCTTGTTTTAGAGCTTGAGTTCTCAAAGCTGCTTGTGTTTGGGGTTGAATTGGAGAATTATTGAGCTATATCATTACCTCTATTCATTTCTAGTCTTGAAAATGTTGAATATGCTTGTTATCTCCTTTGTTCTACTCTTAAACATGAGTAGCCAAACATGTTGTTGGATTATTTGTTGGTCCTACTTGGTTCATGTGATGTGAATGCACTTGTGCTTCGTGTTTCATGCTTAAGTGATTGAATTCATGGGTTCTATGAGTTGACGTAGGAATCTCTATTGTGGCTTGATTGAGTATGTGGATTTCAAGTGAAATAGGCATACTCAATGCTTGAGGCAACATTAATTTGGATTTATCCATTTGAACTCATGAATTGAACTCTTGAGCAAAATGATTTGGGTGTTTGATTCAAGTCACATGAACCACTAGAGGATAAAATTGATCAAAATCTTCTCTTATCTATTTTCCAAACTCTGTAGCAATCTATTTTTAATTGCCTACTTGTTTACTAAGTTTCTTTAAATTGTTTCACACAAATCCTTGCTCTACCAAGCTTACTTGGTAGAATTCAAGCTTGGCCAGCTCTAAAGCCTATGTGAGCTCGCTTTTTAATTTTTAGTTAGTTTCTTAGTAGTTTTTTATCCTAGAGTGTTCTTTCTTGCTCAATCCTTGTGAATTCGACTCCAGTCTTACCGGATTACTACTTGTAGCGATATCCTATACTTGGGATTCGAACAAACAAGTTTTTGGCGCCGTTGATGGGGATTGGTGCTAAGAGGAATTACTCTTTAGCTACTTGCTTGTTTTGCTTTTTTTTAGATACTCTTAAAAACAATTCCGGGTTCATATTTGAGCTTTGGAACAAAAAAAACGGAAAGTAAAAACCACAAAAACATAATCTTTGTTTGTGTTCATCTATTAGTGGTAGTATTAGCTTAGCCCCTTCCAAAGATTCTAGCTCTCTTAATAGCTTTGAAATCATGGATGGAGATGATTGGCATAGTAGCAACAACGAAATGATGCCATTTCGTACACTTAGAGATTTGATGCATCCATCTAGGCAAAGCTCACCTTCTTGCTTTTTGGTTCCTTTGAATGAAAGAAATTTTGAAGTTAAACCGGGTACAATCCAACTTTTTCCCAAGTATCATGGTTTAGAGGCCGAGAGTGCCTATTCTCATATTAAGGATTTTTGTGACATTGCCTCAACCTTTTGTTGTATCGGTGTTTCTAGAAACACTATCAAACATAGGTTGTAGCCTTTATCTTTGAAGGATAAAGCCAATTCATGGCTTCACTCCTTGAGACCTAGGACGATAGGAACTTGGGAAGAATTGGAGAACGAATTTTTCAAGAAATTTTTCCCCACTTACAAGACTAATGCCAAAAAATGGCAAATTGTTACTTTTTGTGTTAAGGAGGGAGAGCCACTTCCCCAAGCTTGTGAACGCTTCAAGGATATCCTCATTGCTTGTCCTCATCATGGATTTGAAACTTGGAGATTGATTAGCTCCTTTTAGGAGGGTTTGATATCCAACCACAAGCACACAATCGAGTCCATGAGTGGGGGAGATTTCTTTTTGAAAGGTGAAGATGAGGGGTGGGATTGCTTAGATGAGTTTTGTGAAAAAGTCCAATCTTGGGACATGAATGAGCCTTCAAAAGAATTGTCTTCTAAGCCTAAAGGTAACATGAATTACCTTAGGTCTAACGATGAGGCATTGTGCTCTTTTTATAGTGATTCCCATGAGTTAGGCGATTGTCCCGATTTGCTAAGAGCCCAAGAGCTCATGGGTGAGCAAGTGAATGTTCTCAATTCCAACAATTTTGGCAAGTCATATGAAAACTCACCTTACTCAAACACATATAACCCCAATTGGAAGATTCATCATAATTTTGGATGGAAACATGGCCAAGAGACACAAGTGAACCCCTCATGTTCCACTTATGTCTCTCCCCAAAAGAATGATTTAGAAGACACCATATAAAGGTTCATAGCTAGAAAAAAACAAACCGATCAAGAGTGGAGAGCTTCTCATGAAGAATTGAGAAATTTCAACCAAGAGTTGAGAAAATCCAACCAAGAGTTAAAAAATGTGTTAGCTAGGTTAGAGTCTACCATAAAAGCTCAATAGAAAGGAAAATTCTCATCTCAACCTCAACAAACCCAAGGGGGCAAAATTTCAACCATGTGGAGCATGCTAAGGCCATCACCGTTTTAAGTAATGGGAAGGTTGTTGAAAAGGTACTTACAAGTGGGGAGTCCAATAAAAATGAGGAAGAAGAGGAGTGTAAGAAGAGTGATGACCAAGAGAGATTGGGTGAGTTGCAAGAGTCTAAGGAGAGTCTTGACAAAGGGAACAAGTGGTTGTTGATATATAAATTTCGATTGTTCCACCATTTTCCCAAAGGCTAATGGCCAATAAGATGAAAGCAAGTCACCAAGACATCCTTGAGACATTCCAAAATGTCAAAATAAATATTCCTCTCTTGGATGCTATAAAGCAAATTCCGGCTTATGCAAAGTTTCTCAAGGACTCATGCAACATCAAGAGAACTCTTCAAGTGAGAAAGAAGGCATTTCTCACCAAGCATGTGAGCTCAATTCTCCAACATAACCTCCCTCCAAAGTATAGAGATCCGGGTTCACCAACTATAACTTGCACAATTGGGAGTTATAATATTCCTAATGCTTTACTAGATTTGGGTGCAAGTGTAAACCTTCTTCCATACTCGGTGTATGATAAGTTGGGGTTGGGTGAGTTGAAACCCACAAGAGTGACTCTTCAATTAGCGGATAGGTCCACTAGAGTTCCTAGAGGCGTCATTGAGGATGTGTTTGTTCAAGTGAACCAATTCTATTTTCCGGTGGATTTCATAGTTTTAGACACTACCCCTTTGTCTAGTGGCACTTCTCCCATTCCTATCATTCTAGGAAGACCATTTCTTGCTACTTATAATGCAATTATAAATTGTAGGAATGGTGTGATGAACATTACATTTAGAAATATGACATTGGAACTAAATATCTTCAACACAAGTAATCAATCAAACTCAAAAGATGATGACATATGTGGGATTAGTTGGATTGATTCTTATGTTGAAGTGATTGAGGATCCTACTACATGTTCCAATGGAATAGATTATCTTATTGTGCAATATGTGGAATTTTTATGTGAAAAAAATAGCATTTTATCATCATTGCTCATGAGTGAGGAGTTTAATGTGGATGATTGGGTTGGTCTTGTTAGTCAACTTGAACTTGTCAAGCCTCCTAGAGAATCTTCCCATGAGCATACTAGTAGTGATTTACATGAGAAATGGAGTTACCTTCCATGGTAAGGGAACCTCGTACTTATTATTTGAAACCCCCTCATTTAGAATTGAAAGATGCTTGTTTAGGGGTTGATGATTGTAGGGTTTTGATTCATGGATCGCGCAACGGAAGCATAATCAAACAAATAGCCATGCAAAACCCTCCAAGGATCACAAGTCTAGATGCATAACGATAGTAAAGGTAAGAAATCATAAACACACCTTTGGGTTCTCCTTGATGACTTCAAACGTGAATAGTGTCACGTTCTCTATAGTTGATCCACGCCTAGAGTTGATCCTAGATCTCCCAAACTCCTTGGTGCTAGCCCGGAATAATAGGAGGGTGAAGGAATCACGCAAAACGAGACAAAAGAGGGGCTTCGGCCCTCTTTTGGCCGACGGGGTGAGGGCGGCGGCAAGGGGGTCGGGTCGGCCTCCTTGTTGCTTGCTCTCTCTCCTTTTGTTCTCTCCCACTCTTGTTATGTTCACTAATGAGCATAAGTTATGAGGAAGGAAGGAAGGAGGGTCCTTTATATAGTCCAACAACTCCTTGTTAACTACCTAAAGGACTTATTCTAGTCCAACTAGAATTCATTTTAGTCCCTTCCTTGCAAATTAGTCCCTACTAAGTTTGCAAGGGTTTGCAAAGTGATCCTTCTAATTAATTAATCCAATTAATTAATTCCCAAATCTAGTTCAACTCTATATAGTGTGTGACCCCATAGGTTCTATCTAGTTGGTAGCAACTATTTGCTAATATGGAGCGGTTTCTAGCAAAACATCCATTCTAGCCAACTAATAGAATAGTCATCTAGACAACCTTTGTACAAGTAATTGTCTCATCCCTTTGCCTCTATATCCGGATTACACGAGACATACAAGTCACACTCGTATATCCAATCCATAGTTTCTCGATCCATGGAATAGCCTTATTCTTGCAAATAACATCAATATCCTATATTGATTTATTTGAGTCTGGCCAGACATTCTATAAGCACTATCCTTCGAGTGGCCTAGGATATCTACTCCCGTTATGTGGGAGGGGCAAATCCTCTCTACGTCCACTACGATCTCTAAGCTTGCTTCTCATTGTATCCAGTACACGCCTTTATAACTACCCAGTTACGGTGTAGCGTTTAACGCTACCAAGATCACAATGATCCACAACTAGAATATCTAGTGACTTCAAGTCTAAGGATGACAATACCATTGCACCGCGAGAAGCAATTGTGACTCAACATAACATGTATGTAGCCTTCTCGGAGATGGGTCAACCCAGTGCAACATTCCGTAATGCACACCTATGTGTTGGATCGTGATATCTCCATATCAATCCAACCCCATACTAGTCTATAGATGATTGTCCCATTAATCATTATACTTGACTAGGGATATTTAAGATAAACAACACAATTGTAAATCTAAGGACTTCATTATATTAAATATCCAATAAATAATAAATGAATTCTCTAGCCATATACAAATTCATACTAAACTAGATTGCCTCTAGGGCATCTATTCCAACATTCTCCCACTTGCACTAGAGCCAATCTGGCGCATCTCGTATGCCCATACTCCTAGTGTGCCCTTCATGCTTCCACTGCGTGAGAGGCTTCGTAAGCGGGTCTGACAGATTATCATCTGTAGGAATCTTGCATATTCGAACGTCTCCTCTATCGATAATATCTCGAATCAGATGAAACTTCCTGAGCACGTGCTTGGACTTCTGGTGCGATCTAGGTTCCTTTGATTGCGCGATCGCCCCAGTGTTGTCACAGAACAACTCCACTGGATCCGCAATGCTAGGGACCACACCAAGTTCAGAAACAAACTTTCTGATCCAAACAGCCTCCTTTGCTGCGCCATTTGCAGCAATGTACTCAGCCTCTGTTGTAGAATCAGCTACCGTCTCTTGCTTGGAACTTTTCCAGCTCACCGCTGCTCCATTCAGGCAAAACACATATCCCAACTGTGATCTAAAGTCATCTCTGTCGGTTTGGAAGCTTGCATCAGTGTAACCCCTTACACGCAACTCTTCCTCACCGCCAAACATCAAGAAAGCGTCCTTAGTTCTTCTCAAGTACTTTAGGATGTTCTTGACAGCAATCCAGTGACTCTCACCCGGATTGGATTGGTATCTGCTTGTCATACTCAAGGCATATGACACATCTGGTCTAGTACATAACATGGCGTACATGATAGATCCTATGGCCGAGGCATAGGGAATCCTACTCATGCGTTCCTTCTCAATCTCATTGGAAGGACAACCACTCTTCGAAAGAGTGATTCCATGTGACATGGGCAAGAATCCCTTCTTGGAATCTTGCATGTTGAACCGTTTCAACACCTTGTCAATATATGTACTTTGACTTAGGCCTAGAAATTTCTTAGATCTATCTCTATAGATCTTTATACCGAGTATATAGGCTGCTTCCCCTAAGTCCTTCATTGAGAAACACTTTCCTAGCCAATCTTTCACAGATTGCAGCATGGGAATGTCGTTTCCAATGAGTAGTATGTCATCTACATACAAGACCAGAAAAGCTACAGAGCTCCCACTAACCTTCTTGTAGACACAAGACTCATCTTCGTTTCTGATGAAGCCAAACTCTTTGACCACTTCATCAAAACGTCGATTCCAACTCCTAGAAGCTTGCTTCAATCCATAAATGGATCGTTGCAGCTTACAGACTTTGTTGGCTTGCTTTGGATCCTCAAAACCCTTCGGCTGTATCATATACACGTCCTCTAGGAGATTCCCATAAAGGAATGCTGTTTTGACATCCATCTGCCAAATCTCATAGTCATGGTATGCTGCAATCGCAAGCAGGATTCGGATGGATTTGGTCATAGCGACTGGTGAAAAGGTTTCATCATAGTCAGTACCATGAATCTGTCTGAATCCTTTAGCCACCAATCGGCCCTTATAGGTAATCACATTACCATCCATGTCGATCTTCTTCTTGAAGACCCACTTGCACCCTATGGGCCGCGCCCCATCGGGTGGTTCCACCAAAGTCCATACTTTGTTGGTATACATGGATTCCATCTCGGATCTCATGGCTTCAAGCCACTTCTATGAGTCTGGGCCACTCATGGCCTCCTCATAGGTAGTAGGCTCATCATCTATGAGCATCGTGTCACCGGAATCAGTTACGAGATCTACGAAGCTCTTTTGTTACCTGAACAGGTGGCTCCACAACTGCTTGTGATTCCTGTTCTTGTTCCATAATCGGTTCAGTGATTTGTGGTTCTTGAACTTCTTCAAGTTCTACATTCCTCCCACTTGCTTCTTTAGAGACAAACTCTCTTTCTAGAAACACGCCGGTCCGAGCAACAAACACTTTGTTCTCGGTTGGATTGTAGAAGTAGTATCCCTTAGTTTCCTAAGGGTACCCCACAAATTTACACTTATCCGATTTAGGCCCTAGCTTGTCTGATTGTAAACGTTTTACATAGACATCGCAGCCCCAAATCCTCATGAACGACAGTGTGGGACGCCTCCCACTCCACATCTCATATGGTGTCTTCATGACTAATTTAGATGGAACACGGTTAATGGTGAAAGCTGCACTTAATAGAGCGTAGCCCCAAAATGATAATGGAAGATCGGTTTGACACATCATAGACCGAACCATATCCAATAGGGTTCGATTCCTCCTCTCGGACACGCCATTCCATTGTGGCGTTCCGGGTGGAGTGAGTTGGGACACGATCCCACACTCTCTAAGATAGTCGTCAAACTCTTGGCTCAAGTATTCTCCTCCCCGATCCGATCGTAGAGCCTTGATACTTTTGCCAAGTTGCTTCTCTACTTCATTCTTGAATTCCTTGAACACTTCAAAGGATTCGGATTTTGCCCTTATAAGGTACACAAATCCATATCTACTGTAATCATCAGTAAATGTAATGAAGTAGACATAACCACCCCTGGCAGGCGTGGCAAATGGCCCACACACATCGGTATGTATGAGGGCCAATTGCTCACTAGTCCTCTCACCTTTCTTATTGAAAGGGGACTTTGTCATTTTTCCCAATAAACAAGCCTCACATGTCTCATATGATTCAAAATCAAATGAGTCTAGTAATCCATCCTTATGGAGTCTAGACACACGTTTCTCATTTATATGGCCTAAACGACAGTGCCATAAATAAGCAGGATTTAAATCATTTATTTTAATCCGCTTGGTATTAATGTTGTAGACAGGATTGCTTAGATCAAGGACATAAAGTCCATTAAATAATTGCGCACTAAAATAGTGAATATTATTCAAATAAAAGGAACAACAATTGTTCTTTATTGAAATAATAAAACTTTCCTTGTCCAAACAAGAAATAGAAATAATGTTTCTGCTCATAGCAGGCACAAAATAGCAATTATTTAATTCTAAAACTAATCCTGAAGGCAGAGATAGCTCACACACGCCTATGGCCAACGCAGCAACCTTTGCTCCATTCCCAACGCGCAGACCTACCTCCCCTTTAGCCAATCTTTTACTTCTCTTTAGATCCTGCATATTTCGACAAATATGAGATCCACATCCAGTATCTAATACCCATGATGTAGAGACAGTTAAATTGACATCTACAACAAAAATACCTGGTGGTGGTGGAATCACTATTCCAAGCCTCTTGTCCTCCAGATATTTTGGGCAGTTCCTCCTCCAGTGTCCAGGTTGACTGCAGTAGTGACACTCACCCTTAGTCACAACCTTGGCAACGCCACCAACAAGCTTAAGGGCTTGTTCCTTGGACTTGGCAACTGACTTGCCTTTGCCCTTGGAGGAAGAGGCAAACTTTTTGCCCTTTCCTTTCTGCACCATCATAATGGCCTTGCCCTTACCCTTGTTGATGCTCTGTTCAGCCGTCCTCAACATGTTGAGCAAATCTGGCAGTGGTTTAACGATCTCGTTCATGTTATAGTTCATAATGAACTGTCCATAACTCTCGGGAAACGATTGCAACACGAGATCGGTTGCCAACTCTTGGCCGACCGGGAACCCAAGCCGGGCGAGATTCTCCAAGTACCCGATCATTCGGAGTACATGGGGTCCCACCGGGTTCCCTTCTGCCAGATGACATTTGAACAGTGCCTTTGAGACCTCATACCTCTCTACCCTCGCCTGCTCTTGGAAGAGCTGCTTTAGATGTTCGATCATATCGACAGCATTCATGTTTTCGTGTTGCTTCTGAAGCTCAGAAGTCATGGTGCAAAGCATTAGGCAGGCCGCATCATTAGCGTCATCAACACTCTTTTGATACGCCTTTAAGGCAGCAGGTGTCTGGTTCTCTGGACCTTCTGGAACATGCTCCTCTATTGCGTACAGTTTCTTCTCTTGCTTGAGAACAATTCTCAAGTTTCTGTACCAATCAAGAAAGTTGGTTCCAGAGAGCTTGTCCTTCTCAAGGACAGATCGTAGGGAATGTGGTGAACTCGATGAGTTTTTTGCCATTTGGAATTCTACAAAAAGGAAAATACGCAAGTTTTAGTATTTGTGAATTTTTGACTATATTTAATAATGGCTAGTTTATTAAATATAGCTCCCACTATTTTTCTACTGATTAATAACCCTCAAGATATTAATGCGGAAAATATCCTTATATTTTCTAGTGGGCCAAGATCCATCTTTTCATCTCCTTATGAGCTTGCTTTGGCAAGTCACCCATAATTTGACTACTTTTAGGTAGGAACAATTCCAATTGCATCCCATATGCAACTCTTGGTTCAATCGGGCAAATAACTCCTTATTTATCCATCCTTATGGATAATCCCAATTGATTGCCTCTAGGTTTCTTAATCAAATTAATAGCCTAGTTGTGTTCAACCTCTTATCTAAACAATTGCACATTGTTACGTGTCATCGCATTCCATCATTATGAATCAAGTCGCCATGCTTTGGCACGCACGAACTTGATAAATAATGATGATAATGAGTGTTTAAATAACGAGAAGGCAAGAACACAATATTTAAATTTTGAGGGATTTTAAAATTCAATTCTTAATTGTTTTGTTGATCAAATATCAACTAATCTATCTATTTGAGTTTGGGCACAACTCCAAATAATAGATCCGGGTTGTCTAATTATCTTATTATCCTAATTGCATGCATCATCCATACACCAACCACACAAATAATAAGACAATAAATAAACAACCACAAAACAGAAATTAAACGTGATGTGGATATGGCTTTTTCTAGACTAAGATAATTCCAAGCCAATGGAATTATCTATGAACCCTAAGCAAACACATCTCCATGCGTCTTGATCTCTTGGTCCATCCTTCATAGTCATGTGGAATGCTCCATGCTCCATGCTCCATCTTTTGTGGCTTCTTTGGCTTTGGGCTTCTTTTCTTCAATCTTGGCTAACAATCTACTTTATCTAGCACTAGCTAACATCTATACTAAATAAAATAAATCTCACAAGTTGAGAAAAAAAATGGCACGCAGGCCATAAAACCATAATTAATTATTACAATTAATTGATCAGCTCGCAGGCCGTAAAACCAAATCACAAAATTAAACATCCACATCAAACCACATCCTAAGGCCATATCCAATCACCATGCGATTTGCACATAAACAGTTAAAATCCAATTTTAATTGATTTTAGGATTTCTAGGGTTAAAACGGTCCATGGGCCCAACAATCCAATTGCTCGGGCCCATCAAAGTGAACCACAAGGCCCTAGGGCCGGCCCGGCCCAAAACCCGCAAGCTAGGGCCGCGGGTTAGGGCCGCCCGGCCCCTTAGGGCGGCCAAGCTTGGGCGGCAAGCAAGGGGGCGGTCCCTAGGGGGGCCGAACCTCCTCTTGGGAGTTGTTTCCAAAACAAATCCCTTGCTTGGAGCCCAAGTTTGGTTGTTTCCTTGTTTTGGGAGAACTCATTCTTCCCCAAGGATGCCCAAACCCTAGATCTAAGATCCTAAAATTTCTCAAACTCACCAATTCATGCATCCAATGCAAAAAATTGGGTCTTGTTATGATTAATTATTGACAAATTGCATCCCATGCTTGATTTGTCTTGTTTTACGCGATAACAATCAAATTAAGGTGTAAAACAACAAGAATGTAACACATAAACTACGTTTATGCTCTATGACCTATGGCTCTGATACCACTGTAGGGTTTTGATTCATGGATCGCGCAACGGAAGCATAATCAAACAAATAGCCATGCAAAACCCTCCAAGGATCACAAGTCTAGATGCATAACGATTGTAAAGGTAAGAAATCATAAACACACCTATGGGTTCTCCTTGATGACTTCAAACGCGAATAGTGTCACGTTCTCTATAGTTGATCCACGCCTAGAGTTGATCCTAGATCTCCCAAACTCCTTGGTGCTATCCCGGAATAAGAGGAGGGTGAAGGAATCACGCAAAACGAGACAAAAGAGGGGCTTTGGCCCTCTTTTGGCCGACGGGGTGAGGGCGGCGGCAAGGGGGTCGGGTCGGCCTCCTTGTTGCTTGCTCTCTCTCCTTTTGTTCTCTCCCACTCTTGTTATGTTCACTAATGAGCATAAGTTATGAGGAAGGAAGGAAGGAGGGTCCTTTATATAGTCCAACAACTCCTTGTTAACTACCTAAAGGACTTATTCTAGTCCAACTAGAATTCATTTTAGTCCCTTCCTTGCAAATTAGTCCCTACTAAGTTTTCAAGGGTTTGCAAAGTGATCCTTCTAATTAATTAATCCAATTAATTAATTCCCAAATCTAGTTCAACTCTATATAGCGTGTGACCCCATAGGTTCTATCTAGTTGGTAGCAACTATTTGCTAATATGGAGCGGTTTCTAGCAAAACATCCATTCTAGCCAACTAATAGAATAGTCATCTAGACAACCTTTGTACAAGTAATTGTCTCATCCCTTTGCCTCTATATTCGGATTGTACACGAGACATACAAGTCACACTCGTATATCCAATCCATAGTTTCTCGATCCATGGAATAGCCTTATTCGTGCAAATAACATCAATATCCTATATTGATTTATTTGAGTCTGGCCAGACATTCTATAAGCACTATCCTTCGAGTGGCCTAGGATATCTACTCCCGTTATGTGGGAGGGGCAAATCCTCTCTACGTCCACTACGATCTCTAAGCTTGCTTCTCATTGTATCCAGTACACGCCTTTATAACTACCCAGTTACGGTGTAGCGTTTAACGCTACCAAGATCACAATGATCCACAACTAGAATATCTAGTGACTTCAAGTCTAAGGATGACAATACCATTGCACCGCGAGAAGCACTTGTGACTCAACATAACATGTATGTAGCCTTCTCGGAGATGGGTCAACCAAGTGCAACATTCCGTAATGCACACCTATGTGTTGGATCGTGATATCTCCATATCAATCCAACCCCATACTAGTCTATAGATGATTGTCCCATTAATCATTATACTTGACTAGGGATATTTAAGATAAACAACACAATTGTAAATCTAAGGACTTCATTATATTAAATATCCAATAAATAATAAATGAATTCTCTAGCCATATACAAATTCATACTAAACTAGATTGCCTCTAGGGCATCTATTCCAACAATGATAATCTAATTTGCATGGCTAGTGACCATAACTTGTTTTGTGATGACTTAGAGGACAATCAAGGAGAACCCCCACAACTAGAGATTGAGGATGGGCTTTCAAGTAAGTTGGGGGGTTCAAGTGTTGGTTGTGAAGATTTTGAAGTCTTCTTTCATATTTATCCTATTGATCATGACGAAAATAAATTTCATGTTGTGAAAGAGAAGTGGGATAGAATCTTGGATTAAAGTGTGAAATATAAAGAGTGAGAAATTTTGTGTTCATATATTAGAAAAGGATCATAAGCTAGATTTTTGTAGTAAAAATGTTGTTGTCATTGAAGGTATCATGTTAACTAGTGGAAAAGATCCTCCTCTTGAATTTTCTCATGACTCTTCTATCATTTTATATTCTCAAGATGAGTCAAAATTGCCTATCAAAATGTGTGATGTCTCTTTCACTTTCTTTAAAAATAGCATTTGGAAGAATGTATGGTAAACAAGAGAGTGCTATTTTCATTAGGAAATGAACACTCAAATCTTTAAATTTCGATTTACTTGATCCGGGTATTAGTCACCCAATTTTTGTGCTCGAGACATTGGAAAATATGGAAGGAAAGTTCAGAATGCAAAGAATGAAAGAGGGTTACTTCTAACCTACACATGCTCATAAACATTGGCAAGATTGTCTAGACTACAAGAAATTAAAAGTACCATGAATTGACTTCTCCCATTTAGAAGTCACGTCTTGTACATAAATAAATTAGTTTATCTCTATTTATTGCTTTTGTTTCTATCTTTTTACATTTTGTAGGTTGCTCTTGGAAGAAGATGGATGGTGCTTGGTGACCAACAAGCTAAAATGAGGTCTTTCTATCCCCTTATCTCTTGCTAACTTTGTATGCTCTTCCATTTTTCTTAGATATTGAGGACAATGTGATATTTTAGTTGGGGGTGGAGTAGATTTATTGCTTGATTAACTTGTTACTATCACGATTTTTTCTTTAATTAGTGATTTACATGAAAAATACACAAAAATGAAAAAAATCTAAAAAGTGAAAATCCAAAAAAGAAATTAAAAAATTAAAACAATTGAAAAAAAAATGAAATGTGTGTGAACCTTTCATGAGAAGCATCACTCTTTTCCCATGTCAAACCATATATTTTTTTTCTCTTTCATTGATAGTTTTATTTATTTTAACCTTTTATCTTGAGTCGAGATTTTGTTGTAGTTGATTCATTTGTAAAAAAATGAAAAAAAAAATAAGAAAAAGTGGAAAGGGAGAATTTTGGAAAGCTAGATGTTTTCAAATAATGAAATCTCTTAGTCCATGTTCTTTTCATTTTTATTTTGAATAAGGAATTCTTTGCTTATACTCAATATAGCTGCACAAATATCCCACATTTCGCGATATCATGCGTTATCACAAAGCGACAAACTAAATTTACGTCTCATGTTTAAGTCCTTCAAACTATGTTGATCACATAAACTTTGACGTCTTACTACTTTTGAAAAATGGTGTATTCTCTAAAGCTATTTAAACTCTACAAAAAGGATTTAATTCTCATTGTTTTTGGCGGTGGAAACTTGTAGCCCATTGGGGTGGTGGTGACCATGACACCTTATGCGATGCCTAAGAAATAGAGGGGTATTCGGGGATAAATGTCATGCCACAACCTAGATAGCCCCCTTGGTTTAGCTCAAAAAGCCCGCTCGCGTGTATACTCCTCTATTTTGTTGTGGGTCTCGGAGAACCTTGGATTAGAGGTGGACTTATGTGGGAAAAAATGTTTAATGGTAAAACCTCCAAAATGAGGAAAAATCGCACCACCTCCCATAAAAATCCACAAAAGGATCATACAAGCCCACAACCACATCTCCCATTCTAAAACTCGTTCAAAGCTTTGGAGGTCCATCCTATATGGGTGCTTTTGAATAAGTACGAGAATGGCTAGTTTCATGTGATCCTTATTTTTGAAGGCATACTTTCTTGCAATATTGGACTAAATTACCAAGTTTTGTTGATCGCATGAGTCACCTTCTACCAAACACCCCCCACATTTGTATGAGTATATGCTTAGACGTCCGTGGGTTTCTTTCTCAATCTTTTTGGACTTTGAGAATTTATTTGAGAAAATATTATGCATTCTTCTTTTTCCCCCACAAAAAAATAATATAAAATTAGCTAGTAACTTTTAGTATTTTATTTCTTTGGGTTCTCACTTAGGATAGATAACGTGTGTGTGTGTGTTTTTATAAATATTTGAGTCTAGTTTAGAATCTGGTCAAGCCTTTCCTAGTTGAGTGTGTGTCTCTCATGATTGGTTCTTCACTAGTTTACTACTTTTTATCACTCTCTTTGCTCGAGGACGAGCAAAAGGCTAGTTGGTGGGGTGTGTGTTGATGAATTAAAATTTCATGTTTTAGAATGTTAATGAAATCTTCATAACTTGCTTATATGTGTAATCTATCTATTTTTATCTCTCTTTCTAGACTTAAAATAGGTTTCGTAGTTTCGGTTGCTTTTATCTTGTTTCGTAGGCAAAGACATGCTTTAGAATACTAGAAGCTAGCTTCGAAGAGCATAAAATATGAATTAAAGAGAGTTGGAGGGATAAGAGACATGAAGAAGGAATTAGAAGCGCCTAACTTGAAGAATTGAAGTTCAAAGGGAGAAGAAAAATGGAAGTTAGAGGCCAAAGAGAGGCCTTATCCAGTAGGAACATCTCTTCAGGTTTAACTATATACTATATACTGTTGAGTTCTTAAAGTACAGGCTAAAGTATAGCCCGAAAAGTTGCCAAGTTCTTGCAACTGGTTTATGAAGATTCAGTCATTGAAGGGGGATTGAGAAAGTTGAGTTTTGGCACTACCCAACAGTGGAGGCTGTCATGATCACTTTTGGTTTGTAGCTAAGAAGATTAGCTGAAATTGTTTTTAAAGACTCAGTGCTTTGTTTGAGGACTAAGTTCACTCTAACAGTGGTTTCATTGTTTGAGTACAAAGTTCAATATATATTTTTGCTGGATTCTATGTTCTTTGTTACGTTTATGAGTTTTTGCCTTGAGTGATGTTTTAAATTTTAAATGATTGTGATTTTGGTATATCTTTTCCTTCTCCCATTAGTTTTTTGCATCTTTGCTGGTGATATGCATGTGATGTGACTTGTTTGATTTGGCAAAGTATGCATCATGTTTATGTTTCTGGGCCGGGGGTGCCTTCTATGCATCATGTTTATGAATTTTGTTTCTATTTCTGGGTTTGGCAAATCTTAAAATCTTTCCATTGTAAAAATTTGAAAGCTTATTATCTTGCTTGCATTTGTAAATGATTATTTGCAAATGTCGCTATTTCATACGTTTAATTTAAATAGTAACTATGTCTGTGCAGATAAATTGAGCTAGAGTGTCGAGGGAAGCATGCATTACTGTAGTGTCGAGGGGGCTACTGTGTTTTGGTCTACTTATATATGCAGCTGTCAATGTAGTTAATTTAGTTATGAATAATATCAGTTTAAGTTGATCTTGGGATGTAAGTTCTTATTTTGAGATCCTTATGTCTAGGTATGTAGTTGATCAGACAAAAAAAAAAGAAAATCTAGTGGCCTCTTGGAAGTTTCTTTTAAAAGACCAGTGATGATATATTTTGTATACTTAATGTTATTACAACGTTACGTGAATTTTTATCATATAATAGGAATGATTCGGGCATAATAAGTAGTTAATTTATATAGCAAGACAGCAAGGAAATGAGTTGGATGCTCCCTCATTTCTAGCTATTATTAATAGTAAATGTAGTATTTAATAAAATGCTGCAAGACCCTAATGCAGCATTATAATAATTGCTGGCATTGAGACCAAATACAGCACTACTTAAATGCCGAAATTAAAATTAAATACGGCATTAGATTAATGCTTTGACAAAGTCTTGATGCGGCATTAGACTAATTAATGCTGCAATATGACCGTTTCGGAATTAATGCCTCACATAATGCTGTGTAAAACTTTGTGGCATTAATTTAAAGCCGTTTAGGCAAAAACGGCAGCGCCAGATGTAGCATTACCTTTAATGCCGTAAGTAATGCCGCAAAAACCAAAAACGGCAATTTCCGTATATATCGTAGCATTAAATTAATGTTGTTTTAGCTCCGTTTTTTTGTAGTGAAATTTTGAAGACAAACCAAGTTAGAAGGCCAAAGTTACATGAAAGGGCTTCCGTGAAGTCATTTTAACGGAATTTGGGGCATAATTGGAGTTTAACAAAGTTATAAAGAGCTATTTTGAAGGATTCCAAGCGGTTGGGGGCTCCTTATGCCTTAAAACTACATGTAAGGGGGTATTTTAAAGCTCCCAACAAACAAGTGGGGGCCAAAGTGCAATTCAGCCTAAACATAAAACATTTCACGCGTCTTCTGTCTCTACCGACGGGAAAAAGTGAGACACACGTTCTCCTCCATTTTTGCTTCACCCAAGCTCTTCAAAGCTCCACCCTAGCCTCAATTCTCCACCAAATTTGTTCAAATTGGTCACAAAACGCTCCCAAGACCGAGTTCTACCTATATATCCTCTCACTTCGACCGAAGACACAACATATCAAAAAGTCCCAATTTGACCTGAGGTTCATGAAGGTTCAAAAAATCAATGATAGAGATGGATTGGGATGAATTGGAGGGTGGAGATCACTCCTTGGAGGCCAAGAAACCCTCTCCAACAGTCTATAAAAGCCAAATTGAATATTGAAGAGGCTCGCCCTTTTTTTTTGCTCACCTCTTGAAGGAGGCCGAAATTCACTTTCTCTCTCTATCCCTCTCGGTTTTTGCCAATTTTTGAGTTGTTCTTGAGTCTCTAAGCCTTGGGTAGGAGCCAAGAACAACCAAGGAGGAAGAGAGAACGAATTTGAACCAAGTTTCATTGTTCTTCATTTATACTCATAGTGTTCTTGATAGTTGGATAGTTAGTTGTTTATTTCTTATTTTAGAGCTTGAATTCTCAATACTACTTGTGTTTGGGGTTGGATTGGAGAATCATTGAGCTATATCAGTACCTATGTTCATTTCTAGTCATGAATTTTTTGAATATGCTTAATTTCTTCTTTGTTCTACTATTGGACATGAGTAGCTAAATATGTTGTTGGATTACTTGGTCATCCTAGTTGGTTCATGAGATGTGAATTCACTTGTGCTTCGTGTTTTGATGTTTAAGTGATTAAATTCATGGGTTCTATGAGTTGAAGTAGGAATCTCTATTGTGGCTTGTTTGAGTATGTGGATTTCAAGTGAAATAGGCATACTCAATGCTTGAGGCAACATTGATTTCGATTTCTCCATTTGAACTCATGAATTGAACTCTTGAGCAAAATGATTTGGGTGTTCGATTCAAGTCACATGAACCACTAGAGGATACAATTGATCCAACTCTTCTTTTATCAATTTTCCAAACTCTTTAGCAATCTCTTTTTAGTTTCCTAGTTTTTTAATATAAGTTTCTTTAAATTGTTTCACACAAATCCTTTCTCTACCAAGATTATTGGTAGAATTGAAGCTTGCTAGCTAAAAAGCCTATGAGAAGTCGCTTTTTAAACTTTCGTTAGTTTCTTAGTATTTTTTTAGCCTAGAGTGTTCTCTCTTGCTCAATCCTTGTGGATTCGACTCCGGTCTTACCGGATTAATACTTGTAGCGATATCCTATACTTGAGATTCGAACGAGCATACAACTACCTTGTTATTCCCTTTAGGGTCCTTAGCAACTTTCTTGCTATTTTCCCAATTTTGTAGGGTTTTGATTTAGGTTACATAGCAGAAATATAAAAACTTTATTCTGCTCAAAACCCTCCTTGAATCGCAGGTGAAGCATGATTACATGATGATGGAAGAAAGGTTACCTCAGCCATACCAGGCTGGTGACGATCACATACAAAGAATAGTATCTTTGTCTCTACGGTATCCACACGAATAGACCTCAGTCGGGCTTCTTCTCCAACGGTGCTAGAAATCTGATGAGAAGGATGAACTTGGATGTGCTCAGGCTGGATCACATCCATCAACACGGCAGGGAGATGAACACGACATCACCATGTCGTGGGCAGCGAGAGAGAGGTGGAATCACATGCCGTGGGGCAGCCCAGGAGGCCAACGGCACCATAGGAGGGGCTTGCCGAACCCTAGGGGAGAAAAAGCTTCTTTTCTTTTTTCTCTCAAGCTCTCTAGTAAACTGTGTTGTGTAGGATTTAGTTAAGACTAAATTCTCATAGCTTATAAATCCTATTTATAGCTAGACAAATTCATCTTTTCCCTAAAATCCAACAATGTGGGACTAGTTACTTTCTAGCCTAAAATTGCTCTTTAGTCCAACTAATGAGCACAGTTTACACTTTAGTCCATTTAACTCATTATTGCTATTTAGTCCAACTAGTAAGTAATAATCCCAACTTGATCTATTATTATGGCTGAGCTTGTTGGTTCCTAATTACGTTGGCAGTAATAATAAATATTACAAACATTGAGCGGTATCTAGCAATACATCAATGCTACCCAAGTAATAGGAATGTCAGTGATCTGACTAACCTCTATGACCAATGTTACGTGTTGTATAATCCCTTTGTCTCGTCTGTCTGGATTAGAAACAAGACATGGAGTGTCACACTTGTATATCCAATCCATAGTTTCTCGATATGTGAGTAGACTTAGATAAAAAAAATGACATCAATATCTCATATTGATTTATTCGAGAATGGCCATGCATTTCCCTAAGTCTCACTCATCGAGTGGCCATGGATATTTACTCCCTCTATGTGGGAGGGACAAATTCTCTCTACATCACTACCATCTCTCAAGTTGCTTCATATCCTGTCTGATTAAAGCCTAACGTTTGACGATATGAAAACATGATAATTCATAATTAGAGTATCTAGTGACTTCAAGTCTAAGGATCACAACACCATTGTCACTATGAGAAGTGCTTGTGACATTCACATAAATCCCATGTAGCCTTCTCATGGTAGGTCAATCCAGTACGCCATTACTCCTAATGCGTACCCATGTGTTAGACTCGATATCCCCATATCAATCTACCCACATACTAGTCTCGATGCAATGCAGTCGTCCTATTAACTGTAGTACTCGACTAGGGATATTTAAGAATACAACATTAATATTCTAAGGACTTAATTCATGTTAGCATATCTCATTATCGATAACATAATGAATAGTAAGTCCATTAAATCTCACGAAAAATTGATTGCCTCTAGGGCACAATTCCAACAGTCTCCCACTTGCACTAGAGTCAATCTGGTGCATCATATGCCTATTGACCTATTCCGCCCCCTCACGCTTCCGCTGCGCAAGAGGTAAGAGAGACATTCACTGGTACTTTGCAAATATTCTCATACCCTCTATCAAAAATTGAATGAGATCGAATATTCTCAGTATTTGCATCTAATGAAATAATACACTCAGTCCTCTGTGATAGAATCGGCAGCTGAATCTTTCCCGAAACCTTTCCAGCTCACAGTCCCTCAACTAAGGCAAAATACAAAACTTGACTATGATCTGGAATCATCCTTGTTGAATTGGAAGTTCGCAACATTGTAACCCCTTACAGTGAACCCTTCCTATCCTCCATATATTAAGAATTCATCCTTAGTTCTTCTCAAGTACATAAGGATTTTCTTTATCAATATCCAATGACTCTCATCTGGATATAACTGGTATCATCATGTCATTCTCAAATGACATGTCTGGCCCTCGCACATAACATGGAGTATCCTATGAATATGATTCATACGGTCACTAAAAATCTAATTGGGAAAACAATTAGTCTTCCAAAGACTAATCCCATGTGACATAGCTAAGAATCTATATTCTTACATGTTGAACCGTTTCAACACCTTTGTCATTATATGTACTTAGACTTAAGCCAAACAACTTACTTAATCTATCTCCATATATTTTATTGGTTGCTTCACTTAAGTCATTTCATTGAAAATCGATTCGCTAGACAATCTTTACCAGATTGTAGAGTAGGGACATCATTCCCAGTGAACAGTATGTCAACCACACATACAAGACCAGAAATACAATTGTGCTCCCACTAACCTTCTTCTAAACACAAGTTTCATCTTCATTCTTGATGGAACCAAAACCTTTTGATTTCATCATTGAATCAAAGATTACAACTCCAAGAAGCTTGATTCTATCCATAGATTGATTCCTACAAGCAAGATGCAAATGGATTCAAGCATCGCAAGTGTCTTCATAGTCTATACTATGAGCTCACAGGAAACCTTTAGCCACCAATCGTCCCTTAAAAAGTAATCCTATTGCCATCCAAGTTAGTTTTCCTTAAAACCGACTTGCACCCTATAGGTCATACCCTTTTAGGTGGTTCCAACAAATCCCATACTTTGTTGGTATACATGGTTTCCATTCACACCTCGTGGCTCCAAGCCATTTCTGAGAATTTGGCCCACATGTGGCCAGCTTATAGGTTGTAGGCTCATCTTCTTGAGCAATATATCACAGGGTTATGTGAAATGCATATTTCCATAGCTCCTTGACATATCCTTCCTCACCTACAAGGTTCTTGTGCTACTTGAGTAGGTTGCTCCACAACGCCTTGTGATCCTACCCATGTTCTTCTATTGTGGTTCTTGAACTCCTTCAAGTTGTACTATCCCCCCACTATTTCTTTTAGAGAAAATTCTCCTTTTAGAAACACAGCGGTTTGAGCAACAAACACTTTTGTCCTTGATTGAATTATAGAAATAATATTCTTTCGAATATTCTACAAAATACATTTATCCAAACTGAGTTAAAGTTTATCAGTAAACGCTTTACATAAGCTTCACAATTCCATATATTCCACGAAATACATTTATCCAAACTGAGTCCAAGCATGGGGCTCGCCGAACCCAAGGGGAGAAAAAGCTTATTTTCTTCTTAGTCTCTAGATCTCTAGTAAACTCTGTTGTGTAGGATTTAGTTAAGACTAAATTCTCATAGCCTATAAATCCTATTTATAGCTAGAGAAATTCATATTTGTCCATAAATCCAACAATGTGGGGCTAGTTACATTCTAGCACACAATTTCTCTTTAACTAATGAGCACAATTTACACTTTAGTCCAATTAACTCATTATTGCTACTAGTCCAACTAATTAGAAATAAGATCAGCTTGATCTACTATTGTGTGTGACCCTTTAAGTTCCTAATTCCGTTAGCAGTAATAATAATTATTACAAACATTGAGCGGTATCTAGAAATACATCAATGCTACCCAAGTAATAGGACTAACTTCTGTGACCAATGTTACCGTGTTGTATAATCCCTTTGTCTCATCTATCCGGATCGAACACAAGACATGGAGTGTAACACTTGTATATCCAATCCAAAGTTTCTCGATATGTTAGTAGACTTTGATAAACAAATAAACATCAATTTATCATATTGTTTTATTCGAGGATGGCCATGCATTTCCCTCAGTCTCAGTCATCGATTGGCCATGGATATTTACACCCGTTATGTGGGAGGGAAAAATCCTCTCTACATCACTACCATATCTTAGCTTGCTTCATATCATGTCTGATTAAAGCCTGTATAGTTATCCAGTTACAATGTAACGTTTGACGAAACAAAACATGATAATTCACAACTAGAGTATCTAGTGACTTCAAGTCTAAGGATCACAACAAAATTGTCACTATGAGAAGCGCTTGTGACATTCACATAACTCTCATGTAGCCTTCTCATGGTGGGTCAATCCACTACGCCATTACTCCTAATGCGTACCCATGTGTTAGACTTGATATCCCCATATCAATCTACCGACATACTAGTCTCGATGTAGTACTCGACTAGGGATATTTAAGAATACGACATTAATATTCTAAGGACTTCATTCATGTTAGCATATCTCCATATCGATAACATAATGAATAGTAAGTCAATTAAATGTCACGAAAAATTGATTGCCTCTAGGGCACAATTCCAACAAAATTACCATCATTATGATCTTGCCTTTACATTTATTAATACTCTTTTCAGCGGTCCTCAACATATTGAGTAAGTCGGGCACAGTTTTATTGATCTCATTCATATTGTAGTTCATGATGAACCGACTACAATTTTACAGTAACGATTTTAGGATGAGATCTGTAGCCAAATCTTGATTGAATGGGAAGCCTGACCTTTCGAGACTCTGTGAGTACCCGATCATACAAAGTACATCAGGTCCGACTGTGTTCTCCTCTGGAAGACTACACTTGAACAGTGCTTTTGATACTTCATACTGCTCGTGCCTTCCTTGCTCTTGGAAGAGTTGTCTAAACTGTATGATCATATCATACGCCTCCATGTTCTCATGTTGCTTATGAAGCTCAGGGTTCATGGTGGAAAGCATACGGCAAGTCACATCAATAGAGTCGTCAATGATCTTTTGATGTGCCTTCCTTGCAGAAGCAGTAGAATCAACAGGTGGTTCCTCTGGAGCAGGCTACTCTAGAATGTACCACTTCTTTTCTTGCTTGAGAACAATTCTCAAGTCTCTATACCATTCTAGAAAATTAATTCCAGATAGTTTGTCCTCCTCAAGGAGAGAACGCAACGATGGAGTCGATGTTCGTTGTTGATTGTTTTCCATTGGAAATTTATAAAGTGAGAAATATACAGTTTAGTATTTGTGAACAATTAACTATACATAAAAATGGCTAGGTTATTAAATAGAGCTCCCACTATTTTTTCCCTCACCATTAATTCAAAATTATCATATATTTTCCAGTGGGCCAAGATCCATATTTCACCTTCTCCTGAAATTGATTTTGCAAGTAACCCAAAAGTTAGTTATTTTAGTAGAAACACCTTCCAATTGCATCATATTCAACTCTTGGTTCAATTGTGCAAATTACTCCTTAATCTTTATCTATCTCATAAACATTCTCAATTGTCTTGCCTCTAAGCTTTCAATCCTATTGAAGTAGCTTAGTTGCATTCAACCTCTCACTTCGACAATTGCATTACTAGCTTGGGCCGTCGCGCCACATCATTATGAACCAAGTTTCCTTGCTTTGACAAGCCCGAAAACAATACATCTTGCTTATAACGAGTGTTACGCGAGAGAAGGCAAAATGAAAAATTTTTGTTTGACGATTTTTCTTGTCAATTTTAATTTGTTGATCATATCAACTGATCTACTTATTTGGATTCGGAAATCCCAAATAAAAGATCAAACTGTTTCATTATTATCTTTTTACGTTTTTCATGCATCAACTACACATCAAAAATAAAAAAAGACAATAAATAATAAGTAAAACATGGTATGGATGTGGCCCCTAAAACTAAGGTATTCCCAAGCCAATGAGAATATCTATAAGTCCTAAATCAGCAATCTCATTTCCATGTGCCTGCGTCTTTGGTCCATGCGCCATAGCTTGTGGGTCTTCATTGTCTTCTGGTTTCTTTAGTCTTTGATCTTCTTCTCCATGCCATGACTACATTCTATCTATTTAATTCTAGCTAGCATCTATAAACTAAATAGAGAAACCTCACATGCGAGGGAGAAGACGACATGTGTTAACGACTTAAAATTGCATATTTTAGTATGTTAAGGAACTCTTCATAACTTGCTAATATGTGTAGTTTAGCTATTTTATCTCTATTTCTAGACTTATGCTTGTTTTCGTAGTTTTGGTTGTTTTCTCTCATTTTGTAGGCAAAGACGTGAATTAGAACGCAAGGGGCTAGTTGGGAAAGCTTCAAGAAGGAATTTGAAGGCTTAATTTGAAGAAGTCAAGTGATAAAGAGGCTAAAGTTGAAGACAAAGCAACTAATTTGCAAGCTAAAGTGAAGATTTGAAGACCTATTTGAGAAGACAAGAGAATAATATGGGTTCGTTATTGAAGATTTAGAAGAAAATAGATCAAAATGAGAGTCAAAGGTTGAAGTGGAGGGCAAAATAGAGAAGAACTTAACGGAATTGGGGCTAAAGTGTGGATTTCTAAACGTTTTAAGGGCTCAAGCATAGTGTTTTTAACGGAGTGGGGGTTTAACTGTCACTTTCCGAAAATTTTTATGAAGGCCGGGGGTATTTTAAAAGGATTCAGCAACTAGGGGGGAGCCGAGCGTAGTTTCGGCGAAATAATCAACAAATCTCACGCGTCTTCTCCCTGTCTTCTCTCTCCCCGACGGTAGAAGTCCAGAACCTCCATGAGAGCTCGACCAAGCTCGAACCAGCCTTCGCTCTGACCTCGAATCCTCACCAAATCAGCTCAAATTGGTCCCAAATTACTCCCCAAGCCTCGCTCTCTCTAGTGCACCCCTCAATCCGGCCTAAGAACGAATGGACGAAAAAGCCCCAAATCAGTTAGGGTTGGTGAAGCTTCTTCAAATCAACAAAAGGGAAGGTCTAGGACGAATTGGAGGGTGAATATTGAATACTTGGGGGCTACGAAACCTTCCCTCACTGCCTATATAAACCGAAGAGAAATAAGAAGAAAATGGGGCCTCTCACTCACGGTATTCCTAGCCGATACTCTGCCTCTCTCTCTTCTCTCTCAGTTCATCGTCTTTCTGGGTTTTTTCTGGTGATTCCGAGCTCGTCCTGAGCTATTGCGGAGCCAGTAACAACCAAGGGAGAGAGAGAGATCTCGAATTCAGGTTGTTTTTCTAAGATTTTTTGCCACTGTTTTTAGCAATTCTTCGCTGTGTTGATTGCAGCAACAGTACCCCTTTGTCTTTGCTGCACTTAGCTTTGATTTTTGGATTGTTAGCTGCTGGTAGATTGGTTTAATTGTAGTTTGAATTGAATTCTAGTAGCTTGTTCATCATTTGGTAGCCTGTTTGTGTTATTTGGTTGAATTGAAGAGTATTTGAGCTTGAATATAATGAATATCTCCATGAATGCTTTTGATTCTTGTGTCTTTCTCTTGAATATGAACAACTTGTAGGGTTTTGATTCATGGATGCGCAACGGAAACAATAATTAACCATGCAAAACCCTCCAAGGATCACAAGTCAAGAGACATAACGATGGTAAAGGAAGAAATCAATAACACACCTTAGGGTTCTCCTTTGATGACTTCAAACGCGAATTATGTCACGTTCTCTATGGTTGATCCATGCCTAGAGTTGATTCCTAGATCTCCCACTCCTTGGTGCTAGCCCGGAAAGAGGAAGAGGAAGAAGAATCACGCAAAACGAGACAAACTAAAGGAGGTTTCGGCCTCCTTTAGGGCCGACGGGGACGGGGCGGCGAGCTAGGGGGCGGCGGCTCCTCTAGCTTGTTGCTCTCTCTCCTTTTGTTCTCTCCCACTCTTGTTATGTTAAATTATGAGCATAAGTTGTGGGAAGGAAGGAAGGAAGGTCCTTTATATAGTCCAACAACTCCTTGTCAACTACCTAAAGGACTTATTCTAGTCCTACTAGAATTCAATTTAGTCCCTTCCTTGCAAATTAGTTCCTACTAAGTTTGCAAGGTTTTGCAAAGTGATCCTTCTAATTAATTAATCCAATTAATTAATTCCCAAATCTAGTTCAACTCTATATAGCGTGTGACCCCATAGGTTCTATCTAGTTGGTAGCAACTATTTGCTAATATGGAGCGGTTTCTAGCAAAACATCAATTCTAGCCAACTAATAGAATAGTCATCTTGACAACCTTTGTACAAGTAATTGTCCCATCCCTTTGTCTCTATAACCGGATTGGACACGAGACATACAAGTCACCCTCGTATATCCAATCCATAGTTTCTCAATCCATGGGAATAGCCTTATTCGTGCAAATAACATCAATATCCCATATTGATTTATTTGAGTCTGGCCGGACATTCTATAAGCACTATCCCTCGAGTGGCCTAGGATATTTGCTCCCGTTATGTGGGAGGGACAAATTCTGTCTACGTCCACTACGATCTCTAAGCTTGCTTCTTATTGTATCCAGTACACGCCTTTATAACTACCCAATTACGGTGTAGCGTTTAACGCTACCAAAATCATAATAATCCACAACTAGAATATCTAGTGACTTCAAGTCTAAGGATGACAATACCATTGCACCGCGAGAAGCGTTTGTGACTCAACATAACGTGTATGTAGCCTTCTCGGAGATGGGTCAATCCAGTGCGACATTACCTTTAATGCACACCTATGTGTTGGATCGTGATATCTCCATATCAATCCAACCCCATACTAGTCTATAGATGATCGTCCCATTAATCATTATACTGGACTAGGGATATTTAAGATAAACAAAATAAATGTAAATCTAAGTACTTCATTATATTAAATATCCAATAAATAATAAATGAATTTCTAGCCACAAATAAATTCGTACTAAACTAGATTGGCTCTAGGGCATCTATTCCAACAGTCTCCCACTTGGACTAGAGCCAATCTGGCGCATCTAGTATGGCCATACTCCTAGTGTGCCCTTCATGCTTCCACTGCGTGAGCGGCTTTGTAAGCGGGTCTAACAGATTCTCATCTGTAGGAATCTTGCATATTCGAACGTCTCCTCTATTGATGATATCTCGAATCAGATGAAAATTCCTGAGCACGTGCTTGGATTTCTGGTGTGACCTGGGTTCCTTTGATTGCACGATCGCCCCAGTGTTGTCACAGTACAACTCGACTCGATCCGCAATGCTAGGAACCACACCAAGTTCAGAAACAAACTTTCTGATCCAAACAGATTCCTTTGCTGCGCCATTTGCAGCAATGTACTCTGCCTCTGTTGTAGAATCAGCCACCGTCTCTTGCTTGGAACTCTTCCAGCTCACCGCTGCTCCATTCAGGCAAAACACATATCCCGAATGTGATCTAAAGTCATCTATGTCGGTTTGGAAGCTTGCATCGGTGTAACCCCTTACACGCAACTCTTCTTCACCGCCAAATATCAAGAAAGCATCCTTAGTTCTTCTCAAGTACTTTAGGATGTTCTTAACTGCAATCCAGTTACTCTCACCTGGATCGGCTTGGTATTTGCTTGTCATACTCAAGGCATATGACAAATCTGGTCTAGTACATAACATGGCGTACATGATAGATCCTGTGGCCGAGGCATAGGGAAATATACTCATGCGTTCCTTCTCAATCTCATTGGAAGGACAACCACTCTTCGAAAGAGTGATTCCATGTGACATGGGCAAGAATCCCTTCTTGGAATCTTGCATGTTGAACCGTTTCAACACCTTGTCAATATATGTACTTTGACTTAGGCCCAGCAGTCTCTTAGTTCTATCTCTATAGATCTTTTTACCGAGTATATAGGCTGGTTCCCCTAAGTCTTTCATTGAGAAACACTTCCCTAGCCAATCTTTAACAGATTGCAGCATGGGAACGTCGTTTCCAATGAGTAGTATGTCATCCACATACAAGACCAGAAAAGCAAACAGAGCTCCCACTAACCTTCTTGTAGACACAAGACTCATCTTTGTTCCTGATGAAGCCAAACTCTTTGACTACTTCATCAAAACGTCGATTCCAACTCCTAGAAGCTTGCTTTAATCCATAAATGGATCATTGCAGCTTACAGACTTTGTAGGCTTTCTTTGGATCCTCAAAACCCTCTGGCTGTATCATATACACGTCCTCGAAGAGATTCCCATAAAGGAATGCTGTTTTGACATCCATCTACCAAATCTCATAGTCGTGGTATGCTGCAATCGCAAGTAGGATTCGGATGGTTTTGGTCATAGCGACTGGTGAAAAGGTTTCATCATATTCAATACCATGAATCTATCTGAATCCTTTAGCCACCAATCGGCCCTTATAGGTAATCACATTACCATCCATGTCGATCTTCTTCTTGAAGACCCACTTTCACCCTATGGGCAGCGCCCCTTCCGGTGGTTCCACCAAAGTCCATACTTTGTTGGTGTACATGGATTCCATCTCGGATCTCATGGCTTCTAGCCACTTCTGAGAGTCTGGGCCATTCATGGCCTCCTCATAGGTAGTAGGCTCATCATCTAGGAGCATCATGTCACCGGAATCGGTCACGAGAAGTCCATACCTCTCGGGTTCCTGGCGCACTCTACTAGATCTACAAAGCTCTTGTGTTACCTGAACAGGTTGCTCCACAACTGCTTGTGGTTCCTGTTCATGTTCCATAATCGGTTCAGTGATTTGTGGTTCTTGAACCTCTTCAAGTTCTACAGTCCTCCCACTTGCTTCTTTAGAGACAAACTCTCTTTCTAGAAACACGTCGGTCCGAGCAACAAACACTTTGTTCTCGGTTGGATTGTAGAAGTAGTAACCCTTAGTTTCCTTAGGGTACCCGACAAATTTGCACTTATCCGATTTCGGCCCTAGCTTGTCTGATTGTAAACGTTTTACATAGACATCGCAGCCCCAAATCCTCATGAACGACAGCGTGGGACGCCTCCCGCTCCACATCGCATATGGTGTCTTCATGACTGATTTAGATGGAACACGGTTAATGGTGAAAGCTGCACTTAATAGAGCGTAGCCCCAAAATGATAATGGAAGATCGGTTTGACACATCATAGCTCGAACCATATCCAATTGGGTTCGATTCCTCCTCTCATACACGCCATTCCATTTTGGCGTTCCGGGTGGAGTGAGTTGGGACACGATCCCACACTCTCTAAGATAGTCGTCAAACTCTTGGCTTAAGTATTCTCCTCCACGATCCGATCGTAGAGCCTTGATACTTTTACCAAGTTGCTTCTCTACTTCATTCTTGAATTCTTTGAACACTTCAAACGATTCGGATTTTGCCCTCATAAGGTACACAAATCCATATCTACTGTAATCATCAGTAAATGTAATGAAGTAGACATAACCACCCCTGGCAGGCGTGGCAAATGGCCCACATACATCAGTATGTATGAGCGCCAACTGCTCACTAGTCCTCATCAGTAAATGTAGGGTTTTGATTTATGGATGCGCAACGGAAGCAATAATTAACCATGCAAAACCCTCCAAGGATCACAAGTCAAGAGACATAACGATGGTAAAGGAAGAAATCAATAACACACCTTAGGGTTCTCCTTTGATGACTTCAAACGCGAATTATGTCACGTTCTCTATGGTTGATCCACGCCTAGAGTTGATTCCTAGATCTCCCACTCCTTGGTGCTAGCTCGGAAAGAGGAAAAAGAAGAAGAATCACGCATAACGAGGCAAACCAAAGGAGGTTTCGGCCTCCTTTGGGGCCGACGGGGACGGGGCGGCGAGCTAGGGGGCGGTGGCTCCTCTAGCTTGTTGCTCTCTCTTCTTTTGTTCTCTCCCACTCTTTTTATGTTCAATTATGAGCATAAGTTGTGGGAAGGAAGGAAGGAAAGTCCTTTATATAGTCCAACAACTCCTTGTCAACTACCTAAAGGACTTATTCTAGTCCTACTAGATTTCAATTTAGTCCCTTCCTTGCAAATTAGTCCCTACTAAGTTTGCAAGGTTTTGCAAAGTGATCCTTCTAATTAATTAATCCAATTAATTAATGCCCAAATCTAGTTCAACTCTATATAGCGTGTGACCCCATAGGTTCTATCTAGTTGGTAGCAAGTATTTGCTAATATGGAGCGGTTTCTAGCAAAACATCCATTCTAGCCAACTAATAGAATAGTCATCTTGACAACCTTTGTACAAGTAATTGTCTCATCCCTTTGTCTCTATATCCGGATTGGACACGAGACATACAAGTCACACTCGTATATCCAATCCATAGTTTCTCGATCCATGGGAATAGCCTTATTCGTGCAAATAACATCAATATCCCATATTGATTTATTTGAGTCTGGCCAGACATTCTATAAGCACTATCCCTCGATTGACCTAGGATATTTTCTCCCGTTATGTGGGAGGGACAAATTCTATCTACGTCAACTACGATCTCTAAGCTTGCTTCTTATTGTATCCAGTACACGCCTTTATAACTACCCAATTACGGTGTAGCGTTTAACGCTACAAAAATCACAATAATCCACAACTAGAATATCTAGTGACTTCAAGTCTAAGGATGACAATACCATTGCACCGCGAGAAGCGCTTGTGACTCAACATAACGTGTGTGTAGCCTTCTCGGAGATGGGTCAATCCAGTGCGACATTACCTTTAAAGCACACCTATGTGTTGGATCATGATATCTCCATATCAATCCAACCCCATACTAGTCTATAGATGATCGTCCCATTAATCATTATACTGGACCAGGGATATTTAAGATAAACAACACAATTGTAAATCGAAGGACTTCATTATATTAAATATCCAATAAATAATAAATGAATTTCTAGCCACAAATAAATTCATATTAAACTAGATTGCCTCTAGGGCATCTATTCCAACACAACTAAGCTACTTGTTGGGTTGATTGATGAAGATAGATGACTTGTGTGTGAGAAATTCAATTGTTTTCTAGTTTTATAAGTTTGGATTTCGAATTCGTAGTACTCATGTGTTGAATTTCAAATCTAAATTGTGGCTTGATCTTTCATATGGAAACGCTCTCGTTTACATATAAAAGATGCTTGACATAACTCGATTTTGTATTTCACTCTTGAATACAAGAGCTAGACAAATCCTCTTACTATATAATCCATGTTTTCCTTTGACATAAACTTTGGGTGTTGAAGCTCACACACAAGGATTTTATTGAAATCGATTGACCCAACTTACTCTCTTATTGACAAACTTATTTGAATCGTACTATTAATAGTGTTAGTAGTTGTTTGTTTTCTTTCTTAGTCATTTACTCTAGAAATATCAACAACTCTTGCTCCATCACTTGAGTTGTGGATTCCAAAGCTTGGCTAGCTCTAAAGCCTTAGAGAAACTCGTTTTTTTTTAAGTTAGTTAGTTGCTTAGTAGTTTGCTAGTTGGATCTAGATTGCTTATTCTCTTTTCCAATCCTTGTAAAAATCGACCCCGTTCTTACTCGGGTACTACTTGTAGCGAATCCTATACTTGGGATTATCGACATCAACAAGTTTTTGGCGCCGTTGCCGGGGATTGGTGCTAAGAGACTCACTCTTTAGTTGCTTTCTTGTTTTGCTTGTTATTATTTTTTTAGATACACTTTAAGAAAATTCCGGGTTCATTTTTGAACTTTGGAACAAAAAAAAAACGAAAAGTAAAAAAATCACAAAAGCATACTCCTAGCTTGTGTTAGGCAACCCGCTTGAACTTTATTTCAGCTTGGATTGCATGAGTGTGTGGCAACGTGATAGTAATCATAGATTTCATCGCACTTTACTTGAAGAAGAGGGTAGAAATCCCTTTAGTGAAAATACTTCTACTAGTGGTAGTAGTAGTTTAGCCCAATCCAACGATTCTAGCTCTCTTAATAGCTTTGAAATCATGGATGGAGAGGATGGTCATAGTAGCAACAATGAGATGAGCCATTTCGTTCACTTAGAGATTTGATGCATCCATCTCGACAAAGTTCACCATCTTGCTTTGTGTTTCCATTAAATGAAAGAAACTTTGATGTCAAACCGGGCACAATTCAACTTATTCCCAAGTTTCATGGCCTAGAGTCCGAGAGTGCTTACTCTCATCTTAAGGATTTCAATGACATTGCCTCAACGGTTAATTGCAATGGTGTCTCTAGTAACAATATAAGGCTTAGGTTCTTTCCTTTCTCTTTAAAGTACAAAGCCAAGGCATGGCTTCACTCCTTGAGACCTAGGACCATAGACACATGGGAAGAATTAGAGAAAGAGTTTCTTAAGAAATTTTTCCCTACTTACAAAACAAATGCCATAAAAAGACAAATTGTTACTTTTTGTGCTAAGGAGGGAGAGCCACTTCCCCAAACTTGGGAACGCTTCAAGGATCTCCTCATTTCTTTCCCTCACCATGGATTTGAGACATGGAGGTTAATTTGCTCCTTTTATGATGGTTTGTCATGCGACCATAAGCACACTATTGAATCCATGAGTGGGGGAGATTTTTTTACAAAAGGTGAAGATGAAGGTTGGGATTGTCTAGATGAAATTTGTGAGAAAGTCCAATCTTGGGACATTAATGAGCCTTCTAAGGATGCTAACTCTAGGCCTAAAGGTACCATGTATCAACTTAAGGCTAAGAGTGAGGCATTGTGCTCATTTTGTAGTGATAACTCTCATGAGTTAAGCAAATGTCCCGATTTTCTAAGAGTCCAAGAGCTCATGGGTGAGCAAGTGAATATGTTAAATTCTAACAATTGTAGGAAGCCCTATAATAACTCACCCTACTCGGAGACATACAACTCCAATTGGAGGAATCACCCAAATTTCTCATGGAGACAAGGCCAAAACACCCAAGTAAACCCCTCAAGCTCCACTTATGTTCCTCCTAACAAAAGGAGTATAGAAGAGACCTTTGAGCAATTTATGGTTCCCCAAAACCAAACTAACCAAGATTTGAGAAATGCATTAGCTAGGTTGGAGTCTACCATAAATGCTCAAGAGAAGGGAAAATTCCCATCTCAACCTCAACAAAACCCAAAGATCCAAAACTTTAACCATATGGAACATGCTAAGGCCATCACCGTTTTGAGAAGTGGGAAGGTTGTTAACAATGGACTTCCAAGTGGGGAGTCCAATGAAAATGAGGGAGAAGAGGAGTGTGAGAAGAGTGATGACCAAGAGAGAGTTGTCGACTCACAAGAGTCAAAGAGGAGTCTTGACAAGGGAAAACAAGTAGTGGAAGAAAGTGAGGAAATTAAGGTTCCTTCCCCAAAGACTTTTAGCCTCTACCAAGAAAGCTAGCAACCAAGATATCCTTGAGAAATTCCAAAATGTCAAGATAAACATCCCTCTCTTGGATGCTATCAAGCAAATTCCGGCTTATGCCAAGTTTCTCAAGGATCTTTGCACTTTCAAGATAACTCTTCAAGTGAGAAAGAAGGCTTTTCTCACCGAGCAAGTGAGCTCAATTCTCCAAAATAATCTCCCTCCCAAGTATAAAGATCCGGGTTCATCTACGATTACTTGCACCATTGGAGATCATAAAATTCATAATTCTTTATTAGATTTGGGTGCAAGTGTAAACCTCCTTCCATACTCGGTGGATGAAAAGTTGGGGTTGGGTGAGTTGAAACCCACAAGAGTGACTCTACAATTGGCGGATAGGTCCCCTAGAGTCCCTAGAGGTATCATTTAGGATGTCTTGGTTCAAGTGAACCAATGTTACTATCCGGTGGATTTTATAGTTTTAGACACCTCCCCTTTGGCTAGTGGCACATCATCCATTCCTATTATTTTAGGAAGACCATTTCTTGCTACTTCTAATGTAATAATAAATTGTAGAAGTGCTATGATGAACATTACATTTGGAAAAAAGACTTATAATAAGAAAAGTGAAATTGGAGCAAGCCATGTAATCAGAGATGTGGTTCTAACATGAGAAAGGCACCTATGAGTTTGTGGAGTTATAGAAGGGTAATAGATCACTCAAGAAAAATGGGTCTACATGTTGAAGACAGAGAACTAAAACACTAAGAGTAATTGAGCAAACTTGGAGGAGATATTGTCACTAGTGATGAAGATGCCATATATTCTTTTTGTTT
The DNA here is from genome assembly GCA_023055425.1 of Linanthus parryae. Lineage (NCBI taxonomy): Eukaryota > Viridiplantae > Streptophyta > Magnoliopsida > Ericales > Polemoniaceae > Linanthus > Linanthus parryae. The sequence continues at coordinate 139,271,259 of JALGPY010000002.1, read as the reverse complement.
TGGATATAGCTGGTGGCATGGGCGAGGAGATTGAGCAACTTGATGAAAGGATTTATTACGATCATGGTAATTTGGAGGAAGAAATGTAGATGAACAACTCGACCTTTTCTGAAGTTTGGTAAATGAGAACTTTTTGTCCAAGTTGGAGAAGATTATGTATGGCTTGAAATAGGGATTGTGATAGTGGTACATAATTTTTGATTGAATCATTGTGGAGCAAGGAAATGAGAAGAAAGCCTCACAACATTGTGTATTTGTGAAGAATTTTCCTGATGGTGATTGAAATTTTCTTCTTGTAATTGTCGATGACATGCTAGTTTTAGGCATTCTTCTTGTAATTGTCGATGACATGCTAGTTTTAGGATGTGATGCCTGGAAAATTTCCAATATGATGAAGGAGTTGATAAAATCATTTTCCAGTAGGATTAGGGGTTTGGATAGAAAATTCTAAGTATTATAACTTTTTTAGACCAGAAAGCTAAGAGGCTTTGGTTATCGTACGAGACTTACATTGAGAACTTCCTAAAGAGGTTCAATATGGACCAGGTAGAAGAAATTATTACACCCCTTCTGCTTATTTCAAGTCGATTTTAAAGACGATTCCCTCGATCGATGAAGAGAAGGAAGACATTATGTGTGTTCCATATGCTTCAGTGGGTAGTTTATTTAGGCCATAGCCTTATTGATGCCGGACATAGCTCATGCGATTGGAGTTGTCAACCTATTTTTCTCCAATCCTGGTAGAGACCATTGGTATACAACTAGGTGGATATTTAGGTATCTCTATTCTTGGTATACTCTTGGTATGGTGAGAATTTGTTATGGAAATGACGAGCATTTATTTGGAAATGGTTGTCCTACTCTTGTTCGTTACACATATACTGATACGACTAGGGACGTTGATTGAGGAAGTCCATGTCTGGGGATTTGAACACTTTTGAAGGGAGAACAGTTTCCGGGAATTAAAGGTTGCATAGGCTTACTATACTGCAGCTATTGAGACTTGAAAGTAGTTTATTTGGATGAAGACGTTCTTACAAGAACTTGGATTGAAGTAAGAGAATCATACTATGTACTACGACAGTCAGAGTGCGGTCAATCTTAGCAAGAACATTATTTTTCATTCGAGATCTATGAACATCTATGTGATTTATCACTGCATTAGAGATGTGTTTATTCAGAAGTAGGTCTAAGATTGAAAGATTCGTACAAATGATAATGGTGCTAATATGATAACAAAGTCTGTACAGATTGCGTAGCTTGAACTTTGAAGAAGCATTACATATATAAAGTCATCCATATAAGATGTAGGGGGAGATTGTTGGTTGTTATTCACCTCATAGAGTTGATTTACCAAAGCTAATATATATTATGTTATCTTAGAATGATAATAAGATAAACGAAAAAAAATGTTTTCTTTTATCTAGCAGTGGGCCTAGTTTGGGTTGACGTGGAGAATGTGAGCTAAAAGTTTAAAACGGTTGGTGTACTGCAGCTCATATTGTGTATTCACTAGTGGTAGGTGAGTAGGCGTGAACTTTGTGACTAATGTTGTTGGGAGTGAGAGGATATGGCCTATTAGGTGAAGATAAGAGGGGAAAATATGTATGTGGGTTGATCACACTATTAATTTGATTATAGTGCATGTTTTGAGTCGGAGAGTTAACTTCGTAGTTTTTTTTTGTTTGAGTTTTCACGTTAAAGTTTGAGTATTGCCTCCTATTTCGCTTATTATATTCAATTACATTATGTGGTGCTTCTATTTTAGCTGCAAGTTTGTGGGAAAGCCCGATTCTCTAGTACTGATTGCTTCCGTCATGGCATTGGGCATTTTTGTCGCGTTTGTGCCCTATTTCCCCCAACACAAACACATTGAGATAGAAGAATGCAGGTCACAGATGTTGGGGGTGGCTTTGAAATTTGATGTTCATTATATAACGAATCATGACACAAATCATAAATTAAACATAACAACTTCAATGATGCATAAGGAAATGTTTTCGTTTATTATTAAAATTTCTCAGCCAGGTCATCCGCCTAAACCACCAAAGGAAGTTGAACCGCCCCAGGGACGCATGTAGCACCCTCCGGACATAAACAACACCGAAGAGCACATACCAAATTAGTTATATTGTTCATGACTTGACACTGTTTAGCAGTATAGCATGGAGTTCCATAACAACCTTCGGCAAACATGCTTCGATCTCCTACAAAAAAGTAAATCCGATTAGACATTTCATTAGAAGTTTTAAAAACATTAAAGGGAGATCGAGAGAGAGAGAGAGAGAGTTACCAGACCAAATGGCCACCAGTACCAACAACACTAAAAAGACCTTTGAAAGAGTCATGTTGAATGTTCAATCCTTCTTACGATCGGTACTAGTGTCTATGTTGTAAATCCGCATATATAAAGAACATTTTGATGTAAGATATGTTCTAAGATAGAAATAATTAATGATGTGTATTATTTTGCAGGTTTCATATATGGTATTTCTCGAAATGCTAGACACATGTTAAACATATATCAATTAGGTTAACTGATACTTCTATACATGTGATATTTTACCTTTTACTCCCATCATCTTATTTATATTGTTTCACTTTTACAGAAGTTTTTATATAATTGATATTTTAAAATTTTACCCACATTTTTATTTTACTTCCATATATATATAATATATATATATATATTGCTTATTGTTCAGGATAACATTATAGACATGACGAAGTACAATGTATGTTTTAAAAAGGAAAATATACTTAATTTAAAAAGTCAAAACTATCTCCTTCTAATTTAGCAAAAATTACTATATACTTACCTGCACTTTGCCATTTGTTACCGAAATTCACTGCAGTTTAACTTAACTTCAAAACCTATGTGCAGCTTGACATTTGTTACGAAAAAATGTCACTTAACTACCTCGCTGTTTGGCCAAACTGACAGCAGGCTATGTGCGTTTCAAAATTGAAAGTTTGGTGCAAACTGTAACCAAAATATAGATAACGCGCTCCAATTAGAGTTAACATCGTGATTTTTTTAGTTACATTTGTTAAGAAAATAACAGGTGTGGGTATTATTTTCATATCACTTAAAAATCTAAAAATGGATGTTCGAGGGGCTTCTAGTGACTGTTTGGAGATCTTCTATACATAGGAATCCCCCTCTTTTCATTCCTTTCCCCTTTGGGAGTCAATTTTGAGATGAAAATTATCATGGCATGAAGATCTTTCCGTTGTGTAGTTAATGCGACTGTTGTTAATTCATGGACTAACGACAATTCGGGGAGGCAGCTTTATGTATGTGAACATGGATCGGTAAAATTTTACGAATCATTAACTGCTAATTTCTCTCAATTTTTTTCCTCTTGAAAATTTCAGAAACTTTTATTTTGCTCTTTACATGTTTTGTCCAGGCGGGTGTGGGTACTTTAGTGGATAGTACGATCCACCAATGTGTGCAAAAATCAAATGAAGTCATTCCAGGCTTATTGGCTAAACGTAGAAAGTTGGAAGCTAAGATGAAATGATTGGAGAAATTGGTGTACGTTTTGGCCGGGGTTGTTGTTGTCCTCCTGTTTTGCTTAATTGTGTAGTATCACCACCTAGTTGACATAGTTTTAAAATTGTGATGTCTTAATCCTTTATATTTTTCGATGTCGTCGTAATCAAATGTTGTATTGGCCTTTTGCATTTGCACAATACAGCTTGTTCAATCATCACATATTTGGTACATAACCTTTGAAACATTTGGTACACTTCATCCTAAACAAGTAGAAAAAATGATCTGATGCTTCTTTTTTGCATCCAAAAATTGAATTGTAATGCAACTCTTTGATAGAGACACTCGATCCAAAAAGACAAACATTGCAACATTTTAAACAGACACAATATTTGAAGCATCAGATACTACACCAAACCCAACTCCAAACATGTTGAAATGGACATAAATTGAACATAAAGTTCATGTCAGTACCTAAACATTTGGTACAGCTCATCCAAGAAATGGACATGAATTGACTTGATGATTCTATTTCATATAAAAGCTCAGCTGTATCATACAACTCTTACGAAATTCAGACACTCCATCCAAAAGCATAACACCACAACCAAAAACTAAGATTACAAATCCCATAACTTATTGCAATTCACATAATAAACTTGTTAAGTTTCAGACACTTTCAGCACTTCACAAAACAAACTTCTAACATTTTAGACATTTGTTGCCTCAAACCAAGAAGATAGCCTCCTGTGCTTTCCTCTCCCAGTACTTTCAGATCTTGGAGGTCTTGGAGGTATTGCTTCTGTGTTTGATAGTGGGGGTGGCCTTGTTGATGCATCAGGTACTTGGCTGCTGAAGCCATAAAACTCATATGATTGTGGTGGTGTGTTTGATGTTCGGTTTCCACCATTAAAGCCGAATATCCAACATAGGCAAATTTATGAATAAGATTTGAAACCACAACGGTTGTAGACTAATGTTTCAATACACAAAGACACATAAAATACAAACAATAAAAGCTTTAAGAAAATTACCAGATGGTGCATATGAATTGATTCTTTGTCCACGAATTTTACCCGATGTTGCATTTGATCCTTGTGTGGTTTGACCTCCACCAATATAACATGCAAATAGGTTAAGAAACTGCACACTTAAACACAACAATACACTTAGAAAACATCACTATCTTAAACACAAAATTACACTTAAACACGAATATGCTCTTACACACATGTGGACTACAAATAGGTTAGTAAACTGCACACTTAAACACAAAATTACACTTCGAAAACATTACTATCTTAATTTAAACACAAAATGACACTTAAAAACGAATATGCTCCTACACACATATGGATTGCAAATAGGTTCGTAAAACGCACACTAAACACGAAAATACACTTAGAAAACATCACTATCTTAACTTTAACACAAAATTATACTTAAATACTAAAATTCTTTTCACACATATAGCCTGCAAATAAGGTAAGAAACTATACACTTAAACAAAAAAAATACACTTAAACAGCATTACTTCCTTATTTAAACATAAAATTATCCTTAAACAGAAAAATGCTTTACACACATATAAACAACATATCTCGAGTGTTTTAGTGCAAATGAAGGTGCATATGATTTTATGGACGGTGGAGGAGGTGGAAGACTACTATCATATGTTGACTCCCTCTTTGGCCTACCACCTTTAATTCAGGTCTAGAAGCAAGTTCTTTTGCTGCTTTTCTTAATTCAACCCTCTCCTTCAGTTTCATTAATAAATTTAAAGCAGTTAGGTATGAAACGGTTGAATAAAAGATAATTCAAATTCAAAACCAAAACAACACATAAATTACCTTATCCTTCCACCTAGGTGGATTTTTCCTCAGTGCTCTGAATTAGCTGACTTGGTCCAAGGTCTTGCATTGTGATTACACTCACCACAATTTCAACACTAGATGCTTTTCTTCCCAGTCTTTTTTTTCTAGAAGAAGGCGCGTCCTTGCTCTTTTTTATTGCTCCCTTTAGTCTACCTTACTTTGGATGATAGATGGTGGTAGTTGATGGGGCTAGCTAGTTCTCTCCCACAACCCAGGTCTATTGATTGGATGAATGATATTATCATGTGTTTTTTTCATTTCTTTATGTGATAACAGTCATCCACATTGTCTCGGGTTTTCTCTTTTTTGGTAGATTGCAACAATGGCACGACCACTGGGAATGCCTCATCGACCAAACTCTACATCCACATGTCTTGTCTTCTTATTTCACTTCCCATCATCTAGCACATATAATGGAATCAACTTGATACTCACCATTCCCTAACTCATGTGGAATACAAGTACTAGGTACACACATATTTTCACCTAACTATTTTTGGATGTTACGAGTTATCTTACAATATTATTTTTCATGCAACTTTCCTCTTTCACATACCCTCATCATGATTAACCCCCTCATTCTCACTATCAAAAACACTATAAGGCTCCTCTCTAGAATCCTTGGTTTTACCATTCAAGGACTCAAAAATGTTATTAATATGCATATTGCTCTCGATAGTGTCTTTTAGTATGCCTAATACCTGTTCTTTGGATCCTTCCCATGCAACCAACTAAAACCTCTCTTATCTGCCACCTTTATGTCATACAAAAGCCTTTTCAGATTCTGGTGCAGAACTAACCTTGGATGAACAGTAGAAAAGTCCCTTCAATGTTTATCCCTTGTATTTCTCCCTGTTGATAGCGCCTTTTAGGAGCTATATATTACCTCCATTTTACCACATTATCATGAGATATTTGGGCTTAATTGTTGTCAATATGAGTCGTTTTGTCACTTGTTGCTTACTATGCACTTTTCTATGCATATTTAGATGTTATTTGTCAAATATAATCTCTTGGTATGTTTGCTCATGTTATCTTGGCAGGAACGGATGCTAATTGGTTGATAGGAAGCATGGAACGAACTTCGAAAACAACGGGAGCTCAAGTGGAGTCAAGAGAAGCCGAATTGGAGGAGCTTGGATGACCAGTCTGAAAATTTGATCATAAATGGAGTTTTAAAATTAATTTGGGAGTGATACCAAAGCCCAATGAAAGTATACTCTGAGAGCTTTCCAACGATAGTTCACGGAGCTAAATCGGAGTTCGGACGAAGAAGTTATGGCCCGCCGAATCAGGAGAAGATTTTAGGGGGCTATTGTGCAATTACTGAAGAATTCTGGGGGTTATAATTGAAGAACGACCTAGGGACGAAAAAATACATCATTCACGCGTACGGAGGAAGGAAGAGAGGCAAGGGAGCTGAGGAGATCGATTGCGATCATCCCCAAACCGGAGATTTCACCGTTTGATTTCTTTCTCTTCTCTTTAAATCACTTTTATGGAGAAACTCTATTGCTTTGCTATGATTTCAAGTAGTATCTAGACGTTTTTCTAGGATTCTCTGGAGAGCCTAGTGTTTATGTAGACGATTATGTTTTCCGGGTTTAAAACTTTTTTTCATGCTTTTTAATTTGATCTATTGGATGGCATTTGATTTCATGAACTTGTTGAAGATCTTAGTCTATTGACACGGCTAGGGTAGGAATTGATAACTCATGAATCTTCGTGTTCTTCATAGATGATGATCTTGCTTAAAGTTAATATATGTTTGAGCTAATTGTTCATATACTATGCTTAATCCTTGGCAAGAATGGAGTGCGTGAGAGCGATTGCTTAATTAACCGGACTTGTTAATTAGCTAGCGAGTGCGTGAGAGCGACTTAGACCTAGTTGTGATGAGATATGAACAACAATCCTTAATCACTAAGACTAAGAAGAGAAATGTGCTGGATTGGCCTTGGTGGGTAGATTCAGTAGGAGATAGTGAGGTGTTCGTGTGGTGGTGGTCTGAGAGGACATCATTTCGTGCACTTTTGTTAGCCTACTAGAACGGACCGGTAGATGTAGGTGGACCGACAGGACACCAAGTAAACCGTGAATTAGAACGACATGAGACCAAGAGGAGATTGTCAGTACTATAATCCGGCTTAACTAGAATAGGATTAACGTGTTACCTTGCTAATCTGGAAATCGTCTACAAGCCTAGGTGATCTTGAGATTGCCTAGTTTCTCCATATTTGTTTAATAAGTAAAAAAAACCCGAAAATATTAGTTTAGTTGTTTATTCTATGTCAGTCACCTGTTTGAGGGTGGAAAATGTTTAAACCACAATCGTTTCTTCCTTGTAACCTATTCTACTCTAATAACTAATTAAATAGTCTCAAGTTTGTCCTCGTGGGATCGATAACTCGGGGTTGAAATATTACCCTATATTACTTGACCGTGCACTTGCGCATACGCGCTAGTACATCCGCTTCAAGTTTTTGGCGCCGTTGCCGGGGACAGCGGTAGATTATTTAGTTAGGAGTTAGTTTAGAGTACTTTTCTTTTAGTTTATTTTATTTGCTTCTATCTCTGTGCTTCACGGGTATCGTATGAGTTTGCTTTCACAAGAACACGGGAAGCATGAGATGTAATGAGCATGTGGAGCGACGAGGATTATGTGGGGATCTCTGATTACCCCTACTACTGTGCTAAATGTAGACTTTGGCACAATGATGACACATGATCAATGATTTGGTGCTAAAAATGCAAGAAGGATCACAAGTATGAAGACGCATGCATATTCGATCCACCGCAGCCTCAGCACCACCAAGACTCATCAGCGAGCATGGAATACTTGCACAATATTATGGGGGAGATCCAAGCGCGCATCACACGGATGTACCTGGATACACCTGAGCCACAAGAGGAGCCTATGCCAGAAATTGAGCCCCAAATCGAGCCTCTATAGTCACCATCACAAGATGGTTTGGGTGAACCTCATTGGCTACCAGCTTTCCTAGAGATGCAAAGGACACTGATGGCTAGGATGGAGCGAGAACGAGAATCTGCATCCCAAGCTGCAGTCGTGGAAGAAGAGATACATGAGCCGAGCGAAGAATGCAGTGTCCATGAACCATTGGTGGACTCTGCCACTTATGAGGACTCAGACTCCGATTCAGACTGGGGTGGACTTGTGTGTCCAACAATGGAGGAGGTGATTCTCTCTGCAAGGCAACCTCCAATTATCTCACAGACTTGGCATGATTGGGATGAAACCAACATTGAGAGCTTGTGGTGTACTGATGGTAGAGCTGGCGAAGAAATAATGTCCATTACATTTGAGGTAAAAGCCCCTACTCAGTTTTTGGAAGACTTTTACATATCTCATTTAAATAAAGTCTGCAATGAGTTGAAAAGACTTGTGTATGGAGAATATTTTGGGGAAGAACATGATGGGCAACTTCCAATTTCTTGTTCTATTGGCTATCCTATTGACAATCTATATGCCATAGTCAAGGAGTTGGACTATCTAATCATAGAAAGCTATATCGCTTATATTAAATTTTATTGTAGGACTATATAGTAATTACATAAAGTTATGTGGGGAAATATCTAATCATAGAAAGCTATATCGCTTATATTAAATTTTATATTATTCTACTTTTTTTTTAACTATACATCTTAGAAAATATATTTAGCTTTACTGTAATAGTTTATTATTACTATTATAATAATGTTGTAGTTTTAATGTAATAATTTTATAATTACATGCGTAACAGTAAGTTGTTAGTACATTTATTACGTTTGCAGGAATAAAGTTACATAATAACCACCGCAGCTTTGTTCAATCAAGCTCGGCGATTACCACCAGCCCGGCGATTACAACCACAAGCTCCAGCCGCCATCACCACCAGATCCGCCATCACCAATCGAGCCCGGCGATTACCACTAGCCCAGACGCCGTCCGACAGAAGCTCTCTCCGATTACAAATACCCATGCCATTGCTCACTTGGCCGCCGCTGCTGATGAAGAAAGCAGAAGGGTTTGTGACTCCGCGGACTTTGCCGAACGCAACACCACGAGACTCTCTAACGCAACAGGTGACACCGACCCGTTAATCCAAACCCACCGTGGGCTAGTGAACCAGCTCGGCTTGGCTATTCGGCTGAGAATCACTTTGGGTCACATCATTGTTTTGGGCCAAGTTTCAAGAAGAAACGCAGTACAGCTTACAACACAAGTTGGTCTCCTTATTCACATAGGCCTTCTCATCATTATGGGTATAATTTTAGGCCTAATTCACTTGATCCAGAATTTGGGCCAACTTACATAAGTGGGACTTCTTCCGTAACTGAGTCCAATTATTCGACCCGCCTTAAGGACAAGGAGATTTTCAACGGCGCGGGAGTCGATAAGGGAAGATATCCGCACAACACAACGCGATACCGTTATCAGCCCGAGTATACTGATGAATATTATTATTAATTATTTATTTAATTTAATTTTAGTTGTTTATTTTATTGCGTTTAATTAGTTAGTCGGGCTTTCTTGTCAACTGGCCCGTAGGAGTCCAGGGTTAGTTTCGTTTTACAATTTAAAGAAGTTGTAGTCTTCAGTTTATTTTTATGAGAAAGAATTTCTTCGTTTGATCAAACCCTAGTTTGTTAGAAAAAGTGTCGTAGACTCAACTACGTGGCCAGTTTCGACACCCGATACTTTTATGATATCGAATTGGTGCTTTCATCGACCACGGCAGACTTTTTTCTGTCTTTTTCTTCTGTTCACCTCCACTACACAGCCCTACACAAACTCACAAAGCCAGCTCTGAACCTCACCAACAAACAAACCCTTTACCCTTTGTTTCTCACTGCAGGATCTACACAAACCTCCACCAACCATCCTTACAGAACGTCCAGAATCAATGACGAACAACGACGACTTTTCCCAGCCATGGGATAACGGTTACTTGCGGCAATTGGCGGACTTGAAAACTATGGTCCAGGAATTGCAAATTCGATTACAAGTAAGTATATTGATACCCGGTTCGCCGCCGTCGACACGAGGCTGGTAACCTTGGAGGACGGCCAAGCCAACCTGCAAACCACAGTTGCCGCCTTACAAGATCAGGTTCAACAGTTTGAAGCGCAACCAGCACCGCCCCATCCTCTGTCGCTGCCCCCACGCACTTGGTTTCCTCGGCGGCGCAAATCCAGCAGCACGTCGTTGGCCATTCCGGCGCACCAACCTAGGTTCTGATCCGACCGCCGGCAGGCCTTTCCGCCGGAGATTTCGAGCGCATCAACACCCATTCCGACCTCCCAGCCGCTCGGAAGCTCATCAATCAGAAGGATTCGCAGCAAATCACCATCGTGGCAGTTGTGCAAGGCATCGTCGCAGGTCTTCAGGCTCTGCACGGCGCATCTCCGGTCCCAATTGTTCTAGTCACCAATCGAGCCCGGCGATTACCACCAGCCCAGACGCCGTCCGACAGAAGCTCTCTCCGATTACAAACGCCCAGGCCACTTTGCTCACTTGGCTGCCGCTGCTGATGAAGAAAGCAGAAGGGTTTTTGTCTCCGCGAACTTTGCCGAAGGCAACACCAGGAGACTCTCTTACGCAACATGTGACTTTGAGCCACATACCCGACCTAGGTTTATTCACCCAGATCCGCGACCCAATCAGGCGACCCATACCCACAACAAACCTGACCCATTAATCCAATACCATCGTGGACTAGGGAACCAGTTTCAAGAAGAAACCCAGTACAGCTTATAACACAAGTGGGTCTCCTTATTCACATAGGCCTTCTCATCATTAGGGGTCTAATTTGAAGCCCAATTCACTTGATCCAGAATTTGGGCCAACTTACATAAGTGGGACTTCTTCCGTAACTAAGTCCAATTATTCGACCCGTCTTGAGGACAAGGCAATTTTCAACCGCGGGGGAGTTGATACGGAAAGATATCCGCACATCACAACGCGATACCGTTACCAGCAGGAGTATACCGATAACTATTATTATTAATATTTTATTTAGTTTTGTTTTAGTTATTTATTTTATTGCGTTTAATTAGTTAATCAGGCCTTCTTGTCAACTGGCCGGTAGGAGTGTAGGGTTAGTTTCGTTTTACTATTTAAAGAAGTTGTAGTCTTCAGTTTCTTTTTATCTGATGAATTGAGAAAGAATTTCTTCGTTTGATCAAACCCTAGTTTGTTAGAAAAAGTACCGTAAGCTCGGTTACGTGGTCATTTTCCGACGATTTTCACAAAATCATTAACCCCAATACTTTTACAGTATCATGCTGCGTACTCGGACCCGACTTATCCTCCTCCGTATCCAATTCGGAAAACTTCGCCACCCCTATTTAAACCCCCTGGACCAACCTCTCAAACTCACCTCTCTCCCCTGTTTCACCGCAACCCAAATCGCCACCTCTGCCACACAACCACCTGTCCACCACCACGCCATTCTCTGCAATTCCTACAAAATAAACCGGCAGGAACACCGTGTCTGCCCTCACCACCTCTGTCGTGCTCTAACAGTGAACCCAACCGACCGCCCAAGAAACCCGATCGGAACCCAAGTCCGACGGGAATTCGAACGCCGCTTCGCGATTTCTTCGCTGTTCGTTCTCGCACCCTGCCTCCCCTTTGTTCGCGACCAGCAACCCAGGACCAGTACCAGTAGCAGAGCACCGGAGCTTCTTAAATCGCCGCAGCCAATCTCGTTGTTTGCCTTCTCCGACCAGTAATCCGAATACCCGTCTTTTAATCTGTTTCTTCTCCGTCAATTCCAACTAGCTGCCTAGCTCATCTGAATTGAACATGTAAAACATCGTCTGTAGGGTAATCAAATTTGTTTGAATCGGTTTGGGGAAGATGGCGACAGTGAAAAGAAATCTTGTTTTGAGGGGTTCTTGTGCACGACCTGTGAGTTTTGGGGAAGATTTGGTTATGACATAAACTTGTCATGTGATTTTTTTTTGGTTCAAAGGTAAGAAATATCATTACCAGGAACGCACCAACCGGCAGGTACAAACAGTTTACATACAAGGAAGCTCATCTACTGCTACAAGGCCCTTTGCAACTATAAAACAGCAAAAGCGTCGCAAGGGCATAATTAACCATACTCTAGGACTATATATACAAACAAAAGTGTCTCTAGAGCCTGACATCAAAGCTACTACTAACTGCTATCCTTCCTCGGGCGAGGCGGTGAGCTTCCATTACACGCCCCCTTGGAACCTTAAGTACTAGACAGTCCTGAAACCAGCCTACCTCCTGCCTTATGTGCAGCAAAAGTGGTGCGTCCTGGAACGAGGGGTGCTCAGTCTCCTGTAAAAGTTTAACTGTAATTAGGCTATCTGTGTAAATAATAATGTGCGGTAATTGTAAAGTTTTTGCATAAATTAATCCATGGTAGACAGCGAAGAGCTCCGTCTGCAGAGGTGAGTTCGCGATGCATTGCTTCGAAGTTGTGTATACAGCTCCCATGGGGGTTCGGATGGAAACCCCTACTGCTCCTTCATACGTACTTCTATCCCAAGCGCCATCGACTGTTATGTGTGCGTAGGATTCCGGCAGTTGAGAGCAATCCTGGCGACAAGTGATCGAGTATGGGGAGGATGGAGATGGCTGCGAGTGGATGGTTTGCGTCGCGTTAACTCGAGAATTAGCAGTGGTTGTGAGCGCGGCGAATCTGGATAACTCATCGAGTGTTGACTCGTATATCTCCGTAGCCTGACTGTCCGTCCATGCTGTTCCGCGGTAGAGAGCGCCGTTTCTCATCTTCCATAGAACCCAAAGGGATGCTATGCCCTGGTGTAGGTGTTGTGGCTCGAGAATCAGGGATCGTAGCCAGTCATGTAGTGTCTGTGGGAGTTGTGGCAGATGGAGTGAGCCTCTGTACCCATTGTTGGTGTCACAAGATGTGAAGAGGTGGTCCATGGATTCCTCTTGCATGCATCCATGGGGACAGAGAGGGGAAATAAATGGCAGAGCTCGTGCAAGGTTTGCTTGGAAAGGTAGAGTGTGCTTATGGAGGCATTTCCATAGGAATAACTTGAATTTCTCCGGTATGTGAAGTCCCCATAATCGCCCCCATATCGGGTCCGGAGTGTTAGGGCCCCAGAAATAGCCTGCCGGTTTTAGAGGCTGACATTGTAGTGATTCAATGTAGCGATATCCTGATTTGGTGGAATAAGAACCATCCTTTGTGTATGGCCAAATAATGGCGTCTGGGGTGGTTTCAGGGGGAAATTGGATGCTACAAATCAGGCGAACAAGGAAGGGAGGAAAAAGGTTATTTAGAGTCTGTGTATCCCAGCTAGGCTTTCCTTGTGAGGAAACGATAAGATTGGACAGTGAGAGGTGGTCAAGGTTAGTAGTGTTGAGGAACTCTGAGAGTGGGCAGGTCAGTAAAGGGATCCATTTGTCGCATCCCACATTTATGGAGCGGCCATTACCTATGGCCCAGGCGTGGCCTTGTTGGATAAGTTGGCGTCCAGAGATGATGCTTTTTCCACACCACGAAGCAGCTTGGGGTGGAGAAATGTCCGTTGCTGATAGTGTCTCGGCTGAGAAAAGCAAGGGATACTTGTTTTTCATTACTGCGGCAGCCAAGGTGGTTTGCGAAACCAGTAGACGCCAATATGTGGATGCTAGGAACGCTTGATTTGCCCAATCCTGGTTCCTGATGCCCAGCCCTCCATGCGATTTAGCTTTCCACAGTAGAGAATTGGGAATTAGGTGAGTTGGTCTCCGGCTGTTGGGGTTGCGCCAGAAATTTAGGGCAAGTGAATTGATGGTGGTTATTGTTGATTTGGGCAATCTGAAAGCACTCCCGAAATATATGGGAAAAGACGAGAGTACAGCTTTCACCAATGTAAGCCGGCCCGCTGGGGTGAGTAATTTGCTTTTCCACGAGCCCAGTTGTTGTAGATACTTCGAGCATATGGAGTTTGCCAGCTGTACCTTGCTGCGGTTTTCTGCTAACGGCAGACCTAGGTAAACTGGACTTGGAGAGTTTGAGACTGGCCCGAAGAATTGCTGGAATTGGTGGCACAAGGTGTCTGGGATGTTTGGGCTAAAAATAATACTGGATTTGTTGAAGTTGATCTGCTGTCCTGACACCTGCTTAAACTCATCCAGGACTAATGCAAGGTTATTGCATGTCCGCAAAGAGGGTTGGAAGAACAGTAGGCAGTCATCAGCAAATAGCAGATGTGAGATAGAAGGCGTATGATGTGATAGTTGGATGCCTGGGATGTCTCCCTCGGATTGTTTTCTCTGAAGGACTGATGACAGCGTCTGGAGGTAAATGATAAAAAGATAGGGTGATAGTGGATCGCCCTGTCGTAGTCCAGCGGATGGTTGGAAATTATTCGTTGTTTCCCCATTCACAACAACCGAGTAAGTGACCGTGCGGATGCACTGTGATAGTAAACGTAGCCAATGAGCAGGAAAGCCCAATTGTTGCAGGGCTTGGTTCAAAAAATCCCAGTTTACACGGTCAAACGCCTTGCTCATGTCGAGTTTTAGCGCACCCAGGTATGTGCCTGCTCGCTGATGCTTAATTTTGGTAAAAAGCTCATTAGCCAGTAGGGTGTTATCTGTAGATCGACGCCCAGAGACGAATGCTGACTGGTTTGGTGAGATAATATCTGCCAGTACAAGTCGTAGTCTGTTGGCTAAGACTTTCGAGATATTTTATACACAGTGGTGCATAGACTGATGGGGAGAAAGTCAGCTGCGTTGAGAGGGTTATCTTTCTTAGGTATTAGGGTGATGAGGGTGTGGTTGACCTGCCTTAGGATATGGCCGGAGTTCAAAAACGAGAGGACGGCCGCGATAGTAGAGGGGCCCACAATGTGCCAGGCTCGTTGAAAGAAGACAGGGGGCAACCCATCTGATCCTGGAGCTTTGTATGGGCTCATCTGAAAAATAGCTCTTTTAACTTCCTCGGCAGTGAATGGTTGAGTTAGGATTTCTAGGTGATCGCTGGTAAGGCGAGGGGTGAATGCAGCCCAGCCTTCCCAAAGCTCAATTTGCTGTTGTGGAATGTGGGGAGGGTTGAGTAGATTGTTGAAGTAGTCATACAAATGAGTGGATATTTGTTCTTGGGAGGTCAGTGTGCTTCCATCATGATGCTCAAGCTTAAGAATGCGCGTGCGGGACATACGGCTCTTAAAATGCGCATGGAAGTATCGTGTGTTTCTGTCTCCATTTAATAGCCAACGGGTTTTGGCCCGTTGGGCCCATAGGAGCTCTTCCTGCTGGAAAAGTGCTTCAAGATGGTTCTTGGCTTGGCGTTGTTGGTTGCTCCATTGTTGTAAGAGTCTAGGACTTTGGGTTGGTGGGCGATGGCTAAGCTCTTCGAGTTTGGATTTGGCTTGATCTATTTGAACGGCTTGGGGTCCAAGTCCGCTACGAGCCCATTGCTTGAGTAGTGTTTTCACTGTGCGGCACTTCATGACAAGCTGGTATAACGGAGAGCCCACCAATGAATAGTTCCACGCCTGAGCTATGAGGTCATAACAGTGGTCATAGTGGAACCAGAAGGCCTCAAATTTGAATCCTCGTGGTTTGCGGGGCCTGACAGATCGAGGGTATAGGATACATGGCCCATGATCCGAGCTCATGATAGGCAGGTTAAGAAGTGTGGAAGCAGGGTATGCGGTCATCCAAAGTGGATTAGCAAACGCCCTGTCCAGTCTCTCATAGGTGCATCCTGTTGATCGATTACTAGACCAGGTGTATCGTGACCCAGTGTAAGGTACTTCCCGCAGATTACATTGATCCAGGAACCGTCGAAAGGCTCTTGCTCCCGGGATATGGTTAGAAGCGGTGGAACGCAGACTTAATTTGTCTTCAGGGGTTAGGATTTGGTTGAAGTCGCCAATACATACCAGCGGACCTGTGTGTCGGTTTAAAACCGTACATATATAGTTCCACGTTTGTTGGCGGAGAGCTGTATTCGGGGCCCCATAAACACATGCCAAGGTCCAAGTACCCAAGTTGGAGGTGAATGTGCCTATAATGAGATTTTTGGATTTAAAGTGTATATCAAAATACACAGGGGTACGCCACGCAACTATCAAGCCTCCGCTTAGATTAGTAGCGTCCACACCATCTACATGAGGAAACCCCCACCGTGTGACTATAGAGGCTGCAGTACTGACTGCAGACTTGGTTTCGGAGAGGAAAAGGAGTTGCGGCTTGTAATCTAGGACAATTTTGCGCGCGGTGTGAATTGCCAGGGGATGTCCCAAACCCCGGCAATTCCACGCACAGGTTGTCATGGCGATGGCCGTGACTGTTGTGGGACAGTCACGGCGAACCCTTTGATATTTTTCAGTGATTTGGTGTATGTGGTCGGGGAAAAAGTGGGCAGTGATGGTGTGAAATAGAGCATGCAAGGCAAGTATACGTAAGATGATTGGTCAATAACTTGAACTTTGACCTTACCTGAGCCATCGTTGGACAGTGATGCCATGGAAGCAGTCCTTTTCACAGTACGTATACGCACTGGTATAGGTGTGAACTTCATGCGCTTGCGAGGAGCTGTTGCTTGACGGCGCTTGCGTTTGAGACTGCGTGGAGTGGGGTTTTGCCCACCGGATATGGCGCCGTTATTTGACTCATCCGAGAAGGGTTTGGTGGCGTCAGAGTCGCTGTCAAATTCAAGGCCCGGGCTTAAACCCACCTCCCGTAGCTGACGGCGGAATAGGCGGTCAAAACCGCAGCGGAATGCGGGCTTTGGTGGTTTGGTGGGCTGACCGAAAGAGGGCTTGGCTGTGGGGTGGTTATGCACCACCTTCTGCGGTTTGGGTCGGAGCCGGCTGAGAAGTGAGCCCATCAAGTTTGGTCTATGGATCAGTTGAGGAGGTAAGTATGTGATGGGCTGGGTGAATGGGTTGGATAAATAGGCAAGAAGGGTTTGAAGAGGTTGGTAGTTGGGCTTCATTAATAAGCCCATTAAGATGTTGTAAAAAGAAACCCAGTAATAAATTAAAACACATATGTGGAGGAGAGAAATCCTTGGCAGCCGTGTAAGTAAGTCAAACGGCTGAAAAAGTTTATTTTGAGACGCAAACTCCATTTGGGGCAGGAGGCTATCGCCACGTGTAAGAAGGGATGAGGGAGAGAGAAAGCTTTTTGCAGCATAATCATTATCTTGATAGACATTCCATGGGAAAGTACAATTTACATTAAAATAATAGGTGAAAGGGTGTGCACCTGTACTGGGTGGGGATCCACTGGACCCACTGGGGGTGCTTTCGAAGCGGTCGGATGATGGTGAGCTTCCTTCTGCCAACAAGTCATCAGAGAGAGAGGGGTAGGTTGACGGCGTAGAAGCCGGCCCCACACTCGAATCATCATTGAACCCAGAAACCACTGGCTGGATTGCTAGCTGGTTTTGCATGGCGGTTGGTGGCGGTGTCTCCACTGGCGGCTGGTTTTCCGGCGTGCCATCCGGTTCCGCCATCAGGTTGACCGGTGGGTTATCCTCTGCCTTTGGTACTGCCTCATCAAGGGGGAGGGGATCATTCACGGGAAGGCTGGAAGTTGATGAGACAATGTTGAGGGTGTGTTCCGACGGATCAGAATCCATCGCTTCCGAGGGGTTTTCAAATTCAGGCGTCACTGGAGAGTGCACCGGCGATGGCGGCGGTGATGGTGGGAAGGGTCGCCATAAATACCATCTATGAGCCCCACAAGGCTCCTGCTGCCATTCTACCCTAGCCGGACCTTCCACATAGCCAAACGTGATACGAGTAGTGCGGTCCAGATTTACATTGGAAACATTCCGAAGAAACCTTGTGTAGAGGGGAGAGTGTGGATAGTGATGTATGGTGGCGCCGAATCTGTCAACTAGGGTTCCGATTCGAAGCCAATGGTAGTTCATGGCCGCCGGTAGAGAGAGGGAACAGTAGTATTCCGTGTGTCCAATCTTCCCGCATCTGTAACAAAGGCGGTAGATTTTTTCATAGCTGAAGTAAAGGAAGACCCCCTCTCCATTATCCATTTTCAATGTAACTCCTGGCATGAGTGCTTGACGAACATCAATTTGAACCAATACTTTCATCGAACATTGTAGGCTACCAGACAGTGTATGTGGGTGAAATAGAAGAAACCCACCAGCCATATCTCCCAATCGTTGAGCAAGTTGGAGGCTTATGTAGTCATATGGGACGTTATTGATGGTAAGCCAGACAACGGCGGTGTAGACGGTATCCTTGGAGTAGACACTGTTGGGAAGCCATTGTTTGAGTAGGACAAGAGCTCCAAGAACATTTACTGTGCGTAGACGAGCTAAATCTTCTCTGTCTCGATCGTTGAAGAATTCAATCCAAAACATACCCGGTACTTCCCAAGCATAGACCTTCAAGGGCGGACCCTCAAGTTTCCAATAGGTGTTCATGGCCTCTTCCAGTTGCGAGGCAGAGAGATGCCGGTCATCTTTGACATATGCGACTAGAAATCGACTTCGATTCAGACGGCGAACTTCACGATGATTGTCTTCGGACGGAAAGATCCCCGGTGTAACGAGGTAGTGGTTTGGGTGGGCATAAATCCCTGAGGGTTGGTATTCCGGCGAAGTCATGCCGGAGCAAAGGTGAGGTTGTAATTGGTAGCAGAAGAAGAAGAAAGAGCTGGAGAGAATGGTTGATGCAAAAGGGTTGTGGTGGTTGAAGTTGGTGGTGGATTTGGTTGAAACAGAGTGGTGTGCTAGAGAGAGAGTAGTGAGAGAAAGTCGTAGAGACTCATATCAATAACTCTTCTTAATACTATACTCATAAATTGAAATGGAGAGAGATGCCTGCTAGAGTTTTCTGATTGGCCACTTTTTGGTGAAGAAATTTAGGAAGAGAAGCTATGTATGACCTGACTGATGACATAATTTTAAAGACTCCACAAAATCAATGAAGAGAAGAGAAATAAATGCATTATTGGACTACTGTGCACAGAGAGGGATGGAGAGATAAAAAGAAAGAAAGATGACAGAAGAAGTCGTTTTCAGCATTTCTGTTTCATATCAATGCAGCTTACAAGAAGGAGGTCATGGTTTTCAGTGCCATTTGTTAGAATAGCTACATGACATACACTCGGTCCCTCTCACAAAAATACATACTCTTGTGTCAAATATCCTCTCTTACCCCTTCAACCCTCTTTTTTTCTTCCCTAGTTTTCTTAGCGCCGGAAGAGTTAGTGATGCGGTGATCTACTTGTCATGTGATTGTTGGAGGATTTTATTGCATAATCAGAAACTTGTGGTGTCCCTCATGTCTTTTATCCAATCTATTTCATTAGTGGAGGTAACTACTATAGTTTTGAAAAATTGAGGGAAGCTCTTGTATATTCACTAAATGTATTATATAGTACACTTGTGGGAAATTTTTGATGGGAAATTTTTGTAATACAGTTCATGCTTTATTTTTTTATAATTTAATAGTTATCAATTGAAATTAATTGTTTATTAAATCCTGAATATAATTTTGTACTGTTATAATTTAAATATAATGATATTTTATTTAATATAGTTAAAAAATAAATAAATTTAGTAGAATTTCTTAAGAAAACTAATTAGCAATTTTAAAGGAAAACATGTTGTTTCGGCACGTGAGCTACCTTAATTGGTTTTGGGGAAGGTAATTGGGATTATGAACGGCTTATAGGACATGAGTGCATTGTGGCTTGGGTTAGCTGTGTATTGATTAGGATTATCTGGTTATTATAGACAACGAACTCATAGACTGCAAGTTTGTTAAGGACTCGTACTTCGACTATTAATTACCGTGCTTGTTTACGTACCGAGCTCTCTTCAATCCAAGTAAGTACACATGTGCAATCCTATTTTCAAAATGTGTGTTTTGTTGTTGGGTTTTGGGCAATCAAACGCAACGAAAATAACAAAAATTATTTGCCAAAACCCA
This sequence comes from Linanthus parryae, assembly GCA_023055425.1. Taxonomy (NCBI): domain Eukaryota; kingdom Viridiplantae; phylum Streptophyta; class Magnoliopsida; order Ericales; family Polemoniaceae; genus Linanthus; species Linanthus parryae. Next base: position 139,250,964 of record JALGPY010000002.1, on the reverse strand, counting down.
CCAAGTGCCCATGTGTATGACCATAATCTGATGATAAGAGGTTTACCTCAATTAAACTGACTGGTGTCACTGGTGTCGATCACTAGCGCAGATCCAAAGAACGGCGCCTCTACGGTATCCACAAGAACAAGTCTGAACTGGACTTCATTTTCTAGGTTGATAGTTGAAGAAGAAGGAGGATCTTGTCTAACAAGATTAACGAATCTGGACTTGCACACTGACCGTATTCAATCCAAGTTATGGCAGCAAAAGAAGGGCGTCACCACTCTTGGTCATGGGCTCTTATAGGGGGCGCCTATGTGGTGGTCGGACCCTAGGTGGAGAAGAAACCCTTTTCTTCTCTCCCTCTTTTCTCTGAAGTGTATGTGAGGGTGTGAAAGTGTATTAAGACTAAATTTGCATAGCCTATGAATCCTATTTATAGACTAGAAAATGCATCTTTACAGTTAATCCTAACATTTTGGATTAGTTTGCATTCTAGTTCACAATGGCACTTTAGTCCAACTAATCATCACACTTTACACTCTAATCCAATTTTCATTATTGCTCTTTAGTCCAACTAATGAGCAACTAATTTCAGTTAGATCCATTCTATTCTTGTGACCCATTAGGTTCCTAATTACGTTGGCAGTAAAAATTATAAGCATTGACCGGCATCAAAGCAGTACATCAATGTTAACGAAGTAATAGGATTGTCAGCGATCTGACTAACCTCTATGACAAACGTTACCGTGTTGTATAAACCTATTGTCTCATTTATCCAAATTCGACACAAAGCATGGAGTGTCACATTTGTACATCCAATATATAGTTTCTCGATTATATGAGTAAATTAGAGAAACAAATGACATCAATATCTCATATTTATTCTTTTGAACATGACCATGCATTTCCCTAAGTCTCACTCATCGAGTGGCCATAGATATTAACTCATGTTATGTAGGAGTGACAAATGATATCTACATCACTCATACCTCTCTGCATGTTTCATAGCATGTTCAATTATTGACTTTATAGTCACCCTGTTACAGCGTGCCATTTTTCGACATTAAAACATGTACTTCGCATCTAAAGAATGTAGTGACATCAAGTTGTAATATCACAACACCATGGTCACTTTGAGAAGCACTTGTGACATTCACATAACACTCATGCAGTATTCTCATGGCGGGTCAATCCAGTACGCAATTACTCCTAATCTGTAACCATGTGTTAGACTTGATACCCTCATATCAATGTACACACATACTAGTCTCTATGTATTATAGTCGTCCTAATTAAATGTAATACTAGACCAGAGATCTTAAGAATAAAACTTTTATATTTTATGGACTTCATCATATTAAAATATCTCCATATTGATAACATAATGAACATAAAGCCTTTATAAATTTTAACGATAAATAGATTTCCTCTAGGGCATCTATTGCAACAGTCTCCCACTTGCACTAGAGCCAATCTGGTGCATCAAGTATGCCTATAGATCTATTGTGGACCTCATGCTTATGCTGATCAAGGGACTTGGTAAGTGGGTCCGAAAGATTGTCGTCTTTCGGTACTTTGCATATCCTCACATGTCCTCTATCGATGATCTCTCGAATGAGATGGAATTTCATTACTACGTGCTTGCACCGTTGGTGAGATCTGGTTTCCTTAGCCTGTGCGATCCCACCATTTTTGTCTCAATATAGTGCTATAGGATCCACAATGCTAGGGTCAACTCCTAGTTCAGTAATAAACTTCCTGATCCAAATAGCTTCCTTTGATGCATCTGATTCTACAATATACTCAGCTTCTGTGGTAGAATCGGCAATTATATCTTGGTTCGAACTCTTCCAACTCAAAAATCCTCCATTAAGGCAAAACACAAAACCTGACTGCAATCTAAAATCGTCATTGTTGGTTTGGAAGCTCGCATCAGTGTAGCCCTTTATAGTGAGGTCTTTATAGTAAGGATATTCTTGATTAGTTAAGCGTTCTAGTGAAATCCACCGAGATCATACTAGTATCTACTTGTCATGCTTAAAGCATATGACACATCTACCCTAGTACATAATATGTAGTACATGATAGATCCAATTGTCGACGCATAAGGAACATTCATCATCCGGTCCTTCTCAATCTAATTGGAAGGACAAGTAGCCTACGAAAGACTAACGCATGTGACATAGCTAAGAATCCCCTCTTGGATTATTGCATGCTGAATCATTTCATCACCTTGTCAATATATGTAATTTGACTTAAGTCGAGCAACTTTCTTGATGTATCTCTATAGATCTTTATACCAAGTATAAAGGTTGCTTCGCCTAAGTATGTCATTGAGAAGCAAAACCCTGGCCAATCATTAACAGATTGCAGAGTAGGGACATCATTCCTAATGAGTAGTATGTCATCCACATGCAAGACCAAAAATACAACTGTGCTCCCACTAACCTAGGTTCATTTTCGTTTTTGATGAAACCAAACTCTTTGATTGCATCATCGAATCGAAGATTACAAATCCTAGAATCTTGCTTTAATATGTAAATCCTTACAATTTACTTACTTTTTGGGAATGCTCTGGATCAACATAACTCTTTGGCTGTGTCATATACACATCCTCAAGGAGGTTTCTATAGAGAAATGTTGTTTTGACATCCATCTGCAGAATTTCGTAATTGTGGTAAGCAGCAACTACAAGCAAGATACAAATAGATTTAATCATCGCAACTGGGGGAAAAAGTTTTTTCATATTCAATATCATGAACTTGCATGAAACCTTTAGCGAAGAATTATACCTTAAAGTAATCACCTTACCGTCCATGTCGGTTTTCCTTTTGAAAATTCACATGCACCCTATAGGTTTTACCCCTTCAGATGGTTCCACCAAAGTTCATACTTGCATTACATTTCGGATCTCATGACTCCAAGCCACTTCTATGTCCGGCCCATTTATAGCCTCCCCATAGGTTGTTGGCTCATCTTGATCCATGAGCAATACATCACCGGGTTCTGACACAAGAAATCCATATCTCTCTAGCCCTTGACGTATCCTACCTGATCTACAAGGTTTTACTTGAGCATGATTTTGCTCCACAACTTCTTGTGGATTATGCTCTTGTTCCATCAACGGATCAATGTTCTGTTGTGGTTCTTGAACTTCTTCAAGTTCTAGTGTCCTCCAACTTGTTCCTTTAGAGACAAAAAATCTTTCCAGAAACACACCGGTTCGAGCAACAAACACTTTATTCTCGATTGAATTGTAGAAATAATATCTTTTTTTTTCCTTAGGATATCCCATAAATATACATTTATCCGACTTGGTTCCAAGTTTATTTGACTGTAAATGCTTTACTTAAACTACAACCTCAAATCATCATGAATGAAATACTAGGACGCTTCCCAATCCATGTCTCATATGGTGTTTTCATAACTGATATGGATGGAACACAGTTAAGGGTGAAAATTAATGTAAGTAGAGCATGACCCCAAAAGGATACTGTAAGTTCTGCTTCATGCATCATGGACCGAACCATGTCTCGAAATGTCCTATTTCTCCTCTCAGACACACCATTCTATTGTGGTGTTCCATGTGGAGCGAGTTGGGACAAGATCACACTCCTTTAGATGCTCATCAAATTATTGATTTAAGTACTCCCCTTCACGATCTGATCGTAGAGCCTTAATACTTTCACCAATATGGTTATCTACTTCATTCTTGAATTCCTTCAACCTTTCAAAGGACTCGGATTTGTTCTTCATAAGATAAACAAATCCATATATACTTAAGTCATCAATAAATGTGATGAAGTACGGGAAACCACCTCTAGAACTTGTTCTTAGTGGTCCAAACACATCAGTATGTATGAGTTCTAAAATATCACATCTTTCCTAATAAACAAGCCTCACATGTCTCAGATGATTAAAAATTAAATGAGTCCAGAAATCCATCCTTATGGAGTCTAGAAATGTGTTTCTTATTTATATGGCCTAAACGACAATGCCGAAGTTAAGTGGGGTTCATATAATTAGATTTAAACTTCTTGGTATTAATGTTATAGATGGAATAATCAAGATCAAGGATATACTAGCCATTAGGCAAAAGCGCATTACAATAATGCATATCACCAAAAGAAATGGAACAAAATTTATGCTTTATTGTGATAGAAAAACCTTTCTTGTCCAAACAACAAACTGAGATAATGTTCCTACTCATAGCAGTGACATAATAGGATTTGTCTAATTCAAGGACAATTCCAAATGGTAGAGATAAATGATAAGTTCCTACGGCTAATGAAGCAACTCTTGCTCCTTTGCCCACGCGTAGGTGTATTCCTCCCTTGGCCAATGGTCTACATTTCTTGAGACCCCGCGCATTTCTAAAGATGTGAGATCCTCACCCAGTATCCAATACTCACGATGAGGAGATAAACATATTGACATCTATAACAAAGAACCTGAATGGAATTCAAAGTCATAATTACCTTCTTCTTTTTCTTTGAGGTAGTTTGGAGAGTTCCTTTTCAATTGACCAGTCTAATCGCGATGATAGCATGTCTCTACTTTAGTTATACAACCCTTGGGCTTCAAGGTAGCTTTCTTGGCTCTAGCAACAAACTTGCTTCTACCCTTGGGGTTCCAGACAAACCTTTCGTCCTTGTCTTATTGTTAACCATAAATATGGTTTTACCTCCTCCCTTATTAATGCTTTGTTCAGTAGCTCTCAATCATACTGAGTAAATTTCTTTTGAACGAAGCTTTCCACACTTCAAACCTTTCATGTCTAGCTTCCTCTTGAAATAGCTTTTTTTAAATGTATGATCATATTATACGCCTTCATGTTCTCATCTTGCTTCAGAAGCTCGGAGTTCATGGCAACTAACATGAAGAAAGTCACATCCAAATAGATCACCTAGAACCTTTTGGTGTTCCTTTCTTTGGGTTTGAGTGGCATACGCGGCTGGTGGGAAGACACATCCTGCTCTAGGATGTACAACTTTTTTCTCTTGTGTGAGAACAAACGTCAGATTTTGTACCAGTCTAGAAAACTGATTCCAAACAACTTTTCCTTCTCAAGGACAGATCTTAGTATTGAAGTCGAGGTTTGTGAGTTTGTTGCCAATGGTATTCAACACATAGTGAATTACGCAAGTAATGTGACATTGTACTATATTTTGTTGATTCAAAGACCCTTGAATATGTTTTGATTGGCAATTGCTTTGAATGATGAAAGAAAAAGACATAAGCACCAAAGAATTTAAGATACTCCAAGGCCTTGAGATACTGACAGAACTCCAAAGCCTTGAGAGTTATTCTATTATGCTATATGTTCTAACAGTTTTGTGTTGCAGATTGGATATCTGACTATACAGATCAGGAATTTACTGCATATACTTATGGATTATACTATTTGTATATCTAACACAATTGAAGATGATCAGAACAGGAAGAATCAAAGTTATCTGGGTTTAACTTTGAATATCTGTGAAGCAGGTTCAGAGCTCCAAGGCCTTGAGATGTGCCTTGAGCTGCTGACAGTTTTTACATAACTAAGTTGATTCTTTCTTGCAGGTTGTGATTCTTAGTATTGTGATTATTTACTCACTTATAAGAGTCTTTAACTTGTTTTTCATGATTTATATGTATTAGAAGTTATACATGTTATTGTTCTAATATGTTAACCAGTTTTATCAGAAACTGGATAACCAAACAGTCATAGCACTGTTATCTTTTCGGATTTTGTTGTTGCTGTGTTTCAATGCTGTTGCAGGGTTGTTAAACGTGCAGGATCAATCTCAAAAAACTCCAACGGATATCCACTTAGAGCTGTTTGAATTTCAGTTGAGAACAGAAAGAGGATTTGTAGGAACTGAGATCCTAAAATCTCTCAATCAGTTGCAGCTGTGGATAAAAGAGACTGGTTTGAATTTTGAAGTAAGAGAGGCTTGCAGAATACTCAAAAATGTGTGAAAAATTCGTGGGAGATCATTCATTCAAACACACAAACATTCAAGCTTCAATCCAGATTCCAGAAGATCAAATCAATCCAGTTTTCAGAAGAACACTTCCAGGCTTCAACAACTTATCTTTTCTACTGTGTTCTTCACTTGTACTTTAATCTGTGTATCTTTAGATTATCTTAAACCTCACTTAACCTAGTGGTTGGTTTTTCAAGTGAACAACAAGAGGTTCTTGTTAGCTCAACAATTAGTAGCTGGAACTAGATAGGTTTGGAACCACAAGCTGTATAGGTGTAAGGAAAATCACTTAGGCTTGAAGATCTAGGGATGTTTCTGTGTGAGTAATAAGAAGTGTTTGCCCAATCCTGGTGGGATTAGATCCCTCAAGCAGAGATTAGGTCCATTGGGACTGAACTCTGTAAATTGCTTTGTGTTCTTTACTTTATAGTTTGATTATTACCTGCTGCATACAACTCAAATCAAACTTGGGTTCAAAAGCTGTTTAGAATTGTTTACAGCTCAAGGCCTTGAAGCTTTCTATTTGGCCTTTGAAAGTTTCAGACAGTTTACTAAAATCTCAAGGCCTTGAGATTTGAGTTTCACACAAAGTTATTCTGTTAAACTTTGAGTTTTGAAAAAAGTTTCCATACTCTATTCAACCCCCCTTCTAGAGTATTTAGGTCCTGTATTCAGTCTACATTACTCACTTTCAATTGGTATCAGAGCTTGTGTCACTATTTTAGATCTAACAATCTTGTGAATATGAGTAATGTAGGAGATGGTTGATTCTCACAAGGAAGGGCAGCCAACAGACCTCCATTTTTGTGTGGTGATAACTTCATGCACTGGAAGGCATTGATGAAGATGTTCATCATAGATCAAGACATGGAACTATGGTCAATAGTTCAGAATGGTCCTCATGAGTACTACACTACAATTGATGGAGTCAGATGTATCAAGTCTGAGGAAAATCTTTCAGTTACTGAATTGGAAAAGGTACCAAAAAATTACAAGACTATGAATCTGTTATACTGTGCTCTTAATGCAGATGAGTTCAACAGAGTGTCAAATTGCAAGAGTTCCAAAGAAGTATGGGATAAACTGGTGGTGACATATGAAGGAACTAGCCAGGTTAAGCAGACCAAAATCAATATACTTCCGAGGCAATATGAGTTGTTCAAGATGAACTCAGATGAGACCATGAAGGAGATGTTCAAAAGATTCACTGATGTGGTGAACATTCTGGAGTCATTGGGAAAGAAGTTCTCAAATGAAGAGAAGGTCAGAAAGATTCTGAGAAGCTTGCCAAAAGCCAAGTGGGAGCAAAAGACAACAGCCATTGAGGAAGCTCAGGGCTTGAGTCTTCTTCAGCTAGATGATCTACAAGGAAAGCTGCTCACTCATGAAATGTCTATGAAGGATGTGGAAGGTGATTTTAGTGAAAACATCAGGAACCTAGCACTTAAGGAAAAAGACAGTGAAAAGTCTCAAAGCCTTGAGGTTGAGGATGAGCCTGATGATGAAGAGGCTTTAGAATTGATCTCCAAGGCCTTGGACATGATTCTCAAAAAGAAAAGAAACTCTGGTAACAGGGATTACAACAGAGAGAGATCAAGACCCTCAGGAAGCAAGGGCTACAAAGGTAAACCTTCATCACAGTCACATAAAACTAAAGTAATGAATTGTTTTGAGTGTGGTGATGCAGATCATATCGTAAGGGACTGTCCACAAAAGAAGAAGAACATGAATTCAGAAGAAAGACAGTGACAACAGACGGAAGAAAGCCATGATGGCTTCTTGGAGTGATTCTGATTCATCAAGTGACTCAGACACAAAAGAAGAACAAGCAAACTTATGCTTCATTGCAAAGCATGATGAGGAAAATTCATCAGACAGACATATTGAAGATATGGTAAAAAAATCTACTTGCTAGTCCTTCTGATGTACTTCATGAAATTCTCAAAAGTATGTTTTTAAATGAGGAAAGTTATAGAAATGAGATTTCTTCTTTAAAGATTAAGATTCATGAGCAGGTAAAAGAAAACCTGGACCTATTTTTTTCAAACAAAACTGTTGAAGTTTCTAAGACAAAGCTTGAAAAGGACTTCAAGGTCTTGGACAGCAGGTTCAAAGCCTTGAAGGCACATATAAAAGAGGTTGTTGATCAAAACACTCTTTTGACTGAAAGATATGCTGCTCTAAAGACTCATTCTGAGAATTTAGAACAACATATATGTTCTTTGATTGAGAAACTTCAAGAGTCCAAGAAGGTCCTATCTAGATTTACAGGCTCAGAACATAATCTGAATCTCATTCTTGGAGGAAGTCTGAAATCAATGCATAAAAGTGGGATTGGCTATAATCCAAATTTTCCAGAGAAAGGCCAAACTACTTTTGTCAAATCTGGTAGCAGACATTCTCCAAAATGTTATTACTGTGGAAAAATTGGTCATGTCAGATTAACTTGTCCCTTCAGAAGATCAAAACCTCACATTATGAGGAATACTTATCCTTATCAGCTTAAGGGACAGGTTAGGCAGATTTGAGTTCCAAAAGGAATTAGGCCACCAAACATGGCTGATTCTGAGTATGACTCAAAGTTCTGCACTTGGTCTAACAGACTGTTGAGGCAATGAATTTGTTTTTGCAGGATGTCACCAAGGCCTTGAAAGATCAGAAATGGATATTAGACAGTGGATGTTCCACACATATGAGTGGAAAGAAGTCTCTCTTCACTGAACTTACAGAAAAATCTGGAGGAACAATCACACTTGGTGACAAAGCAAAATGCAATATTATTGGTATAGGTAGTATTGGTAATGGTTTTACTAATTCTATATCTGATGTTTATCTGGTAGATGAACTTAAGTATAATCTGCTTAGTATCTGTCAGTTATGTGATAAAGGTTATAAGGCTATATTTGACAAGGAGAAATGTGTGGTGCAAGATGAGAAATCTGGTGATTGCATACTCACTGCTCCTAGATCATATAATCTATATGCTATGAATACTAACAGTGTTGAAGGTGACAAGCTAAAATGCCTCTCAAGGCCTTGAAGGAAGATTCAATGCTTTGGCACAGAAAGCTTGGGAATATTAGTATACATACCTTGAATAAACTTATCTCAAAGACTTGGTAAGAGGTTTACCATCACAGAAATTTTCAGATGATGAGGTATGCAAGGCATGTGTACAAGGTAAACAAACCAGAAGCTCATTCAAGCCAAAGAACTTTGTAAGTACTTATAGACCCTTAGAATTGCTGCATATGGACTTGTGTGGTCCTATGAGAGTTCAGACCCCAAAAGGTAAGAGGTTTATGCTTGTTATAATTGATAATTATTCTAGATTTACTTGGGTGATGTTTATGAGAGACAAAACTGAAGCTTTATCTGAATTTTCTAGAATGTGCAAAGAGCTTCAAACTTTGAAAAATTTACCTGTTGCATCCAATAGAAGTGATCATGGTAGGGAGTTTGATCAACTTGACTTTGACTTGTTTTGTGCAAAGCATGGCATTTCACACAACTTTTCTGCACCTAGAACTCCACAGCAAAATGGAGTAGTTGAAAGGAAGAATAGGACACTTGAGGATATGTCCAGAACCATGCTTCTTGAACGTAATTTGCCAAAGTTTTTATGGGAAGAAGCTGTTAACACTGCCAATTATTTGCTGAATAGATGCTTGATTAGACCTATTTTGAAAGAGACCCCCTATGAACTGTTTAAAGGCAGAAAGCCTACTGTTTCTTATTTCAAACCCTTTGTTTGTATCTGTTTTGTGCATAATAATGGTAGAGTCAGTCTTGGTAAGTTTGATGCTAGAAGTGATGAAGGTGTATCTCTTGGATATTCTCAAACTAGCAAAGCTTATAGAGTTTACAATAGAAAAACCAATATTGTAGAAGACAGCATTCATGTAATTTTTGATAAAAGTACTAAGGATTCTCTTAGTGAAAGTTTTACAGATCTAGATTTGAACAAGCATGAATCAGATGATGATGTTGTGAAAGAAGACAAAGGCAAAACTAATGTGCAGAATCAATCAGCAGAATCTCAAGCCCTTGAACCTCCTGCTGAACCAAAATCTCAAAGCCTTGAGACAGAAGCTGAAACTTTTTATGATGCTCCCTCTACTGTTTCAAGGACTCAAAGCCTTGAAGGAGAATACTACTGGGTACCAAGAAAGAAGTTTAAGTACCTTGCATTGCATCCAGCTGATAACATTATATCAGATCCATCAACTGGAACTCAGACAAGAGGACAATTGAAGAACTTGTGTGCTTTTAGTGCATTTGTATCTTTGATTGAGCCTAAGAATACCAAGGAAGCACTAGAAGATGCAGAATGGATCATTGCAATGCAGAGTGAGCTGAATGAGTTTGAAAGGAACAAGGTTTGGAATCTGGTTCCCAAACCTAAAGAGAAATCAGTTATTGGAACCAGATGGGTATTCAGAAACAAACTTGATGAGAATGGCAAAGTGGTAAGAAATAAAGCCAGAATGGTGGCTCAAGGATATAATCAGGAAGAAGGTATAGATTATGAGGAGACTTTTGCTTCTGTTGCCAGGTTAGAAGCTATTAGAATACTTCTTGCATTTGCATCTCACAATCACATAAAGCTCTATCAAATGGATGTTAAATGTGCTTTTCTGAATGGTTATTTACAAGAAGATGTTTTTGTAGCACAACCACCTGGTTTTGAAGATGAAAACTTTCCTGGTCATGTTTATAAACTGGATAAAGCTCTTTATTGTTTAAAACAAGCTCCAAGGGCTTGGTATGACAGACTTTCAAAATTTCTACTTGAATTTTTTTTTAAAAGAGGCCTAGTTGACAAAAATCTTTTCATTAAACACCATCAAAGTGATTTGTTAGTAGTTCAGATTTACGTAGATGATATTTTATTTGGTGCTACTAATGATGCTCTTTCAAAAGAGTTTTCTAGTCTTATGTGCCGGGAGTTTGCTATGAGCCTAATGGGTGAACTGATTTCTTTCTTGGACTTCATATCTTAAAAATGAACAAAGGAATTTTTGTGCATCAAGGAAAGTATACCAAGGTACAATATGTCATAGTCCAAGGTGCTTAAGACCCCTATGAGTTCATCACTCTCTTTAGACAAAGATTCAAATGGTAAGAGTGTGAATCAAAAGGAATACAGAGGTATGATTGGATCACTGTTGTATTTAACTTCTAGTAGACCTGATATTATGTTCAGTGTCTGTATGTGTGCTAGATTTCAAGCAGATCCTAAGGAAAGTCATTTAACTGCAGTCCAAAGAATTTTTAGATATTTGAATGGAACCAGAGACTTAGGGCTTTGGTATTCAAGAAGATCTAATTTTATGTTGAGTGGCTATTCAGATGCATATTTTGCAGGATATAAAGTAGACAGGAAAAGTACTTCTGGATGCTGTCAATTTCTTGGATCTTCATTGATCAGTTGGCATTCCAAAAAGCAAAATTCTATAGCATTATCAACTGCAGAAGCTGAATACATTGCAGCTGGTGCTTGCTGTTCACAAGTGTTATGGATTGCTCGGCAACTTAGAGATCTTGGCTATAATTTCATAAATGTGCCTATTCATTGTGATAACACAAGTGCTATTTCAATCTCTAAGAATCCAGTTCAGCACTCAAGGACCAAGCACATAGATGTGAGACATCACTTCCTTAGAGATCATGCAGAACTTGGTGATGTAGTTTTAAATTTTATCTCTACTTCAATGCAGATTGCTGATATTTTCACTAAATCTTTCCCAGATGATAGGTTTTCATCTCTAAGGCTTGAATTGGGGATGTTAAACAAGGATGCATTGGTTTAGGGGGAGTATTAGTACTTATATGTGTTTATGTGCTGAAATCTCAAAGGCTTGAGATTATACTTTCTGAATCCTTGAAAGTATAGCTCAAAGCTTTGAAGTTTCTCAAACTGCAAAAAATCTCAAGGCCTTGAGATTGTTCTCCAGGTCTTGATAATATCTGTAATTTTTTTTTTGTTAAAAAAAAATGGATCATCAGTTTCTCTCAATCACATTCTCTTCTCATTCTCTCTCAATTCTCTACGACTCTACTCTCTCTCTCAGTTTCTCTCAATCATATTCTCTTCTCAAAACCCTAAACCCCAAAATGGAGCGCAAATCAGCCAGAATTCAGCAACAGGGAAAAGCCCTCTGGCAGATCCAAGAAGAGAGCAAATAAGAAGGAAAAGATAGTGATTTTTTATTCAGATTCAGAAAACACTCAGAGCTTGCATGAGGATACTCCTCCTGCAAAGAATTCCAGAACAGAGAAGGGAGATGAAGGATCAAGCATTGATCCACAACAAGAGACACAGGGTGGTGATCAACCTAGGTCAGAGAAGAATAAAGGGGGAGAAAAGAAAAAGACTGGTGAAGAGGAAAAAGGGAAATCAACTCAAGAAAGCCAGAAGAAACCATCTGAAGGAGGACAAGAAAAGACCAAACCCTCAGAGAAGAAAACTAGGGTTAAGCAAGTTGTTGCTGCAACTAAGAAAGGAAATCAAGGTAAGAATGTACTTCCTACAGGCTGGTTTGTTAGTTATGAGGTTAGAACTGTATGGATGCAAGGGTATGCTTCATCTAAGGTAGCTTTCTGTAGTATGATTTCTGAAGAATTATTGGATAAATTGGACATAACTGCATGAGAAAGTTAAGAGAAACTGCTGTTTGGAAGGTGTTAAATCCTAGTTCAAAGGCCTATCCTAGGTTAACTAGGTTATTTTATCTGAATTTGGTTTCTGAAGGTGATGATAAAATGGTGTTAACTTCAAAAGTGGCTGGTGTGGATTTGATGTTAGATCATAGGACTTTTGCCAAAGTCTTGGGCATTCCTAGGAAATACAATGTTGGAGATTACCCTGATAGGAAGGAATGTCTGGATAAGGCAAAGGAGATGTTTTTTATTGAAGGTTTTCCCTCTGGTCCAAAGCAGTTGACACACTCTGTGCTCAACTGTGAAGCCAAAATCTTGTTTACAATTCTGATGAGGAGTGTAGTTCCTAGGGAGAACTCAAGGGAGTTAGTGACTGATAAGGTTCTGATTTTGATGTATCTGATCTCTCAAGGGTTTGAGATAGACTTGCCAACAGTTGTTATGGAGCATATGATTTATTGTGCAACCAGGAATAGAAACCATCCTCTTCCTTATGCCAACCTGTTACCTCTTTTCTTTGAATACTTTGATGTACCTGTGAAAGGAGAGGAAAAGATTACTGGAGGTTTTGGGTTGATTGATGAGACTGCACTTCAGAGGATTGGGGTAGTTCAGACTGGAAAAGGTCACTGGAAGTTTTATTCAGATTTGTAAAAGGAGGAAATTGCAGAGAAGGAGTCTGTGAAGCCTAAGGGGACTACATCAGGGAAAGGACAAGCCAATGAGGATTACTCTTTGTTGGTTGAGAAGTTAGAAGATCAGCAGGTTGAGATTGAAGATCTGAGACAAAGATTATTTGACCTGTCAACTGAATTCAACCAGTTCAAGGGCTTGATGAATGCTATGAATGGGAAGCTGGATGTTATCATCAAGGGTTTGAATTTGGAGAAGGTACCTTCTGCAACTAGTCATGACACCAGTGTGGATTCAGATGAAAGGCTGGGAGATTTTCTGAAGAAGAAGAAGAAGCCAATTTCAGTGGTGCTTACTTCAAAAGATTTGTATGAACAAACTGATGAAGAAGATGCTGGTGAAGACACAAGTCTTGATGCAACTACAGAGGTGGATTCAGTACAGGCTAAGAAGAAAGTGGATGAGATAATTCAAGAGGTTGTTGCAGAAGTGGAAGCTGATCAAGAAAGTAATCAGTCTGCTGAAGATGCTGCAAGTGAAGAAGAAGTTGGAGAAGGCTTAGAGAAAGGCCAGACATCAAAGAAGAAGTGAAGATCATAGATTGCCAAAGCCTTGACCATCTATTTCTTTCTTTCTCTTCTTTCTTTTTGTTCTCAAGGCCTTGAATTTTTAGCAAAAATTATGTTTAATTTTTTTTTAAGACTCTGGGATGATCCAACATTTCTTCATCCTTATTTGATGAAAGGAAAAAAGGGGGAGAATTTATGTGGTTCTGTGTTTGCAGTAGTTGAATAATAATAATACTTAGTTATTTGGTGGCTTAATAATAATTTGTGTTTATATTTATGTGGTAATATTTTTGCTGATTATCTGTTTGCTGGTTATCCTTCTGGCATTATTGTATATTGTATCTGCATTTTGTGGTTATCTAATTTTAAATATGAGTGGCTGGAAAATCTATACAAGACTGTAGGTTTTGTCTTTCATCAACGGGGAGATTGTTGATTCAAAGACCCTTGAATATGTTTTGATTGGTAATTGTTTTGAGTGATGAAAGACAAAGACATAAGCAGCAAAGCATTTAAGATACTCCAAGGCCTTGAGATACTGACAGAACTCCAAAGCCTTGAGAGTTATTCTATTCTGCTATATGTTCTAACAGTTTTGTGTTGCAGATTGGATATCTGATTATACAGATCAAGGATTTACTGCATATACTTATGGATTATAGTGTTTATATATCTAACACAATTTCAGATGATTAGAACAGGAAGAATCAAAGTTATCTGGGTTTAACTTTGAATCTCTGTGAAGCAGGTTCAGAGCTCCAAGGCCTTGAGATGTGCCTTGAGCTGCTGATAGTTTTTACAGAACTAAGTTGATTCTTTCTTGCAGGTTGTGATTCTTAGTATTGTGATTATTTACTCACTTCTAAGAGTCTTAAACTTGTTTTTCATGATTTATATGTATTAGAAGTTATACATGTTATTGTTCTAATCTGTTAACCAGTTTTATCAGAAACTGGATAACCAAACAGTCACAGCACTGTTATCTTTTTGGATTTTGTTGTTGCTGTGTTTTAATGCTGTTGCAGGGTGTTAAACGTGTAGGAGCAATCTCAACAAACTCCAACGGATATCCACTTAGAGCTGTTTGAATTTCAGTTTAAAACAGAAAGAGGATTTGTAGAAACTGGGATCCTAAAATCTCTCAATCAGTTGCAGCTGTGGATAAAAGAGACTGGTTTGAATTTTGAAGTGAGAGAGGCTTGCAGAATACTCAGAAAGGAGTGACAAATTCTTCAGAGATCATTCATTCAAACACACAAGGATTCAAGCTTCAATCCAGATTCCAGAAGATCAAATCAATCCAGTTTCCAGAAGAACACATCCAGGCTTCAATAGGTTATTTCTTCTACTGTGTTCTTCATTTGTTTTGTAATCTGTGTATCTTTTAATTATCTTAAACCTCACATAACCTAGTGGTTAGTTGTTCAAGTGAACAACAAGAGGTTCTTGTTAGCTCAACAGTTAGTAGCTGGAACTAGATAGGTTTGGAACCACAAGCTGTATAGGTGTAAGGAAAATCACTTAGGCTTGAAGATCTAGGGTTGTTTGTGTGTGTGTAATAAGAAGTGTTTGCCCAATCCTGGTGGGATTAGATCCCTCAGGCAGAGATTAGGTCCATTGGGACCGAACTCTGTAAATTGCTTTGTGTTCTTTACTTTACAGTTTGATTATTATCTGCTGCATACAACTCAAATCAAACTAGGGTTCAAAAGCTGTTTAGAATTGTTTACAGTTCAAGGCCTTGAAGCTTTCTATTTTGCCTTTGAAAGGTTCAGACAGTTTACTAAAATCTCAAGGCCAGTTTCACACAAAGTTATTCTGTTAAACTTTGAGTTTTGAAAAAAGTTTCCATACTCTATTCAACCCCCCCCCCTTCTAGAGTATTTAGGTCCTGTATTGAGTCTACTTTACTCACTTTCATATATAACAAGGACTTTTATTAAATATAGCTCCCACTATTTTTATCGAATTAATGACAGTCGCCATTAAAACAGAAAAATATCATATATCTATCTAGCTGAGCAAGATTCATATTTCACCTCCTTTTGAGCTAACTTTGGTAGGTCACCTAAAATTCAGTTATTTAGGTGGGAACAATTTCTAATTACATCCAGTGTACCTCTTGGAACAATTGGGTGAATAACTCCTTATTCATAATATATCATATAGACTATTGCCCAATTAACTTGGCTCCAAGCTTTCAAACCCTTTGAAGTAGCTTAGTTAAGTTAGACCGTTTTCTTAACAGTTTACTATTACTTGCTGATGCCATCGCGCCTTACCATTGATAAATAAAGGTACCTTGCTTTGGCGAGCCCACACTTAATTGATCAAGGTCTAGCGAGTGCCAATCAAAAGAAGGCTATAACTTAATATTTTAAGTTTGAGGGATTTTTTTATTTTAGTTGATAACTGATCGACTCAAACGAATTGGGAAATTCCGATTGAATGATCTTTTTTTTTATTATTATCTTGTTTATCATTGAATCATGCATCACATACGTCAATATATAAACAAGACATAAATACTTTAAACATGACATGGATGTGGCCCCTAAGAATTTTGATATTCTCAAGCCAATGTGAATATCAATAGAACCATAAGAACGCCAAGCTCTTCTCTAATTGCTTCCTTCTTCTAGTCCAAGCATCCAAGCATGTGTGTCTCCAACTTTGTTGCTTCAATTGAATAAATCACTTCTAACTATCTCTCTAAATTTCTACGTAGAAATCTCACATACGAGGGGATTAAGATGAGATGAAAAAAAAGAATAAATAGAGATGCACGACACGCGGGCCGTATCATATGAACGATATTTCTTTCTCCCTAATCTTGAACCTCTCTTGAAGAGAAAGTCCAAATATTTTTTCTCCTATTTTTTCCAAACCTTAGCTTTCACAGTACGTATATCGTATATACGATTTTACAGTGCACTGCGTATATCATATATACTATTTTACTGTATACTACGTATATCAAATATACGATTTACAGTACACTACATATATCATATGAACAATTTTACTGTAAACTCGTATATCATATATACAATTTTATCGTACACTACGTATATCATATATACCTTTTACAGTACACCATATTATATCATATACAACTTTTATGATTGTATCACATACGAATCATAATCCAGTCGCATCATATACGATTTAACATTTTATAATGTTTACGCGTAAATCGATAAAATAGTAAAACACATCATCAAATTATGATTTTGTAAGTGGCTCTAATACCACTGTTGAGTTTTGGGCAATCAAACATGGCGGAAATAACAAAAAATATTAGCCAAAACCCACCAAGGACCCATGTGAATGAGTACAATATAATTATTAGAGGTTTACCTCAGTTAAACTAACTGTATTCGATCACTAGCGCAAATCCAATGAACGGAGCCTCTATAGTATCAACACGGAAAGATCTGAACTGGAATTCGTATTCTAGGTTGCTAGCCTGCTTTGCAGCAAGAGAGGGGCGACACCACTCTTAGCCATGGGCTCCTTTAGGGGACGACTAAGTGGTGGCCGAAGCCTAGGTAGAGAATAAACCAATTTCTTCTCTTCCTCTTTTCTCAGTTTAAGTGTGGGTGTAGGAATGTATTAAAGATTTTTCATATCCTATGAACCCTATTAATACACTAGAAAATTCATCTTTGCCATTTAACCCTAACAGTTAGGATTTGTTTGCATTCTAGACCACAATTTCTCTTTAGTCCAACTAATGAGCACACTTTAAACTTCAGTCCAATATTCATTATTGCGATGTAGTCCAACTAATGAGCAACAAATTACGTTGGTAGTAAAAATTATAGACGTTGAGTTGTAGCAAGCAGTACATTAAAGCTACACTAGTAATAGGAATGTCAGTGATCTGACTAACCTCTATGACCAATGCTATCGTGTTGTATAATCTATTTGTCTCATCTATCCAGATTAGACACAAGGCATGGAGTATCACACTTGTATATACAATCTATATTTTCTCGATTATATGAGTAGACTCAGACAAACAAATGACATCAATTTCTTATATTGATTCTTTTGAGCATGCCATGTGTTTCCCTGAGTCTCACTCATCGAGTGGTCATGGATATTTACTTATGTTGTGTAGGAGGGATGAATCATATCTACATCACTCACACCTCTCAGCAGGATTTATAGCATGTTCAATTATCGACTTTATAGGAACCTTGTTACAACGTGACATTTGTCGACATTAAAACATGTACTCCGCATCTAGAGAATATAGTGACTTCAAATCGAAGGATCACAAAACGATTGTCACAATGAGAAACACTTGTGACATTCACAAAACAGTCATGGAGTCTTCTCATGGCGGGTCAATCTATTACGCCATCACTCCTAATGCGTACCCACGTGTTAGATTTGATATCCCCAAATCAGTCCACCCACATATTAGTCTCTGTGTATTATAGTTGTCCTAATTAATGGTAATGCTTGACTAGAGATTTTAAGAATACAATATTTATATTCTAAGGACTTCATATTAACATATCTCCATATCGATAACATAATGAATAGAAAGCCTTTATATGTTCACGATAAATAGATTGCTTCTAGGACATACTCCGACATTTGTGTGTATGTGAATATGGGAAAAATCCCTATTTTGAGAAATTCCATTGATTATCCAGTTTTAAAAATACATTTTTTTGCAAACAACGAATGAATAATGTACCTCTAAAATAATTACGGTGATGTACAATGTTGTTATGCTTGGCTACGGGCCTTTTATATGTTATGGCGTGGGGCTTTTATATGTCACCGTTATGGTGTGGGGGCGTCTACCTACTTGTTATTATAAAAACTATAGTGAGCTAAATATTCTTGTAAGGGTCACTGCAGTATAGGGGTGTCGACACTTAAGGCTTTATAGTTATATTTTAGAGCATAAATGACATACTGAGCAGCCATTGATCATGTCCCTGAACGATTGGGTGAAATAGGGTTTGATAGACCCTCGAATGTACCCTTTTGTTATTTCATTGTGATCCATGTGTGTTACATCGTACCTGCTGGAGTTCTTATTTATGCCCAACCAAATGTGAAGACTATTCTTATTATGGTTGTACTTTGTTTCTTATCATTGTGTCTTAAAACTCGTTTTACATATTGTGGTGTGCTACTTACTCAGTTTTTACGGATTCAAATTTTTCTATGGTCGGATTTGTCCATTTAAAAACCCATGGGATATCTCTGAGGTGCAGGGAGCCATACACGAAGACAAAAAGGTAGGAGTTATGTCCCATTAGAAAGCTAGTACTATCAGCAAGTTTTTATGTAACAAACAATATCTTTTTAAATGTATTGTTCGATTATATCTTTACTAAATTGAAATAATTATGCTTTCTTTTAGTAATCGCGGCCTGTATTAGCAAAGAACCATGGTCCTACTCCGTTCCCAATGTAGCTCATCACTAAGGGTGGAGGCCATCCATAATTTTTGGGGTGTTACAGTATGTCTATGCATAGGATCAAGTTCTACCAAACATATTTTTTGTATTTGTGGAGATTCTTTGCATGGACGTTTATTATGGGTAAAGGCTTTTTATCATACTCCCTCTCTATTCGTTGTGAAAAATGAAGAAATTTAAGTACTCTTTTGGTGTTTCATGATTTTTCACAAAAGAATGTTCCTCCGTTTAATATTACTTGTTGAGAACCTCAATTGAAGAAAAGTTGTTTTTAAAGTATTTCTTTGAGAGATTGTGAGCAATCATTACTTTCCACTTTTCTTCACTCCCTAGATTGTTTCATGAATTTGTTTTAGCTAGGGGATACTTTTGCATAGAAAGTGGTCAATTTCTAGCCACTTTTCCCAATTTTTAGATTTTACTCAATTAAAATTTTCTCTTTTTGCCTAGCTACTTGGAAAAACTCTACCTCCTCTATAGTGTAAGCCCGATTTTGACTTTTTGGGATGAATGAATTTGAATGTTCTCTTCCCTATTGGTTTCACAATCTTATATTTCTTTCTATAATTAGTCTCCTAATTAGGTTAGCACAAACTTTAGGATCTAGGGTTTTAGGAAGTGTTTCCAACCTACAATCTTAGTTTTGTTAGGATTGAGACTCCCAAATCCGAACAAATAGGTATTAGGAGTCTACATAAACACATGGGCATGTAGGGTTTCATATAAACTCGCTGTTTTGGACTCCCTAGCAAGCCATAGGAATCCATCCGCCTTCTCTAGCAGTTTTCCCTGCTTCTCTCGGCTTCAAGAAGTCTGTGGGATCTTCTTGGCCCGTTCCTAGTGTTTTCTTCTTCAATATTCACTTATTTTGGAGTCATTTAGGAACTATGACTTATTCTAAACCTTTATCAATATTTATTAAGTTTCCTGGTGGACTTCATGACCACGAACTTGGAGAAAAAGAAAAAGATGATTGAAAAAACTATGGCTTAAAGAATAAAAATGTTGTATATTTCTTAAAGAATGAAATATTAATCCATGCACTAAGAAATATGAATGAGCCCCAGTCTTTAAGAAATGATAATCTATAATTATTTATAACAAAAACAAGATATATACAACATTTTCATTACTCTGGAAGGAAAAAAATCACCTAAAGTTGGAAAATAAAAACAAAGTTTGCAAATAAAGCGGATCCTTAATGAGGACCGGCACATAATTACATACTTTCTTTGTTATCGATACTAGATGTGTTTAGTTAGAATATAAAAGGCTGGGAAAAGACTCCTGATTCATTATGTTATTGCCTGTGTATAGAAATTCATGCTATGCTGGAAAATTAATAGATAACTAAAAAAATAGAATGATCATACTTATAATAATTGATTTCACTATCCTGAATTCAAAATAAAAGTAAAGATCACGTAAACTAAAATTCGTACGCACATCCATGAGCATGTTTAACAGCTATCTTCTTATTAATACGATTATGCAATTATGAAGTATGAAAATACAATCGCGCGCTTAAGTGTGAATTATGGATTGTGTTACTAAAGTTTAAGTTTCACAATCTTATCGAAGGTTGTAAAACCCATTCTTTTCTACCTAGACAGGGTTTGAGACAAGGGGATCCCTAATTCCTTATTTGTTGTTATTATGTACTGAGGGTCTTTCGAATTTGTTGAATCAAGCTTCAACTAAATGTTGGGTTAAGGGTATTAAAGTTGGCAGAAGTAGTCCTCCAGTTTCTCATCTCTTATTTGCGGATAATTGCATTTAATTTGGTAAGGCCACAATTCAAAATGCCATTTCTATGGATTTTCTCTTTTCAATATTGTAAGGCTTCGGGCCAACAGATTAATAAATCTAAATACACTTTGAATTTTAATTTAAATGTTTCATTTATTACCCAAATAGCAGATTTCTCAAGTTTTATAAGTTTTGGTGAGTGAGAATCATGAAAAATATCTTGGTTTTCCCGTTATTAATGGCTGGAGAAAAAAATCATTTTTCCATTCATCAAATAATTGCTAAAAAATAAAGAGGATAATTGTGTATCGACTAAAGGTTGGATCTGGCAAATTCTTGTGATTTATGCAATCTAATGGCAGATGCAGACTCAAACAAGCCTATTAGACCAAACATAATGGTGGTGAAAACCTCGCCCACGCCCCCTAATTAGAATCTCCAACAATGGGGGGTGCGCTGAAGTGTGGGGGGTGTGAAGGGCACGGGCGCGCATGCTTGGTATGGGGAGTATTAATTCATAACATTAACATTAACATCAATATTTTTTTTTGGTACGGGGATGATTGAATCGAACGTTTCATTCCGTTAGAGGGTTGTTAAGAGACACTAATCTCAGTTGCGTGTATCTGAGAAGATGGTTCATATGGGTTCATATAACTTTTCAAAACTAGATGAATGTGAGTTAATCCAAAAATAAAAATTTCGGGATTTAAGTAAAAGCAAAACGGATGGCATTTCATTAACACAAACTAAAACACCATTACAGTACTTCCATGAATCGTTTACTATAGTTATGAATTCTCTTCCTGTGATCCTTGGAGGGTATTGAATGGATAAATTAGTGTTTATTCCGCTGCGTATCCATGATTGAAACCCTACAGTGGTATCAGAGTCACAGATTGTTGAGCATAATGTAGTTTATGTGTTACGTTTTTATTATTTTTCACCTATAATTGTTGATTATTGCGCTAAATGAAAAATTAAGCATATTAGATGCATGTTGAATAAGATTCAACCAAACAAGATCTAATTTTACATGGGATGTATGAATTAGTGAGTTTGAGAAATTTTAGGATCTTAGATCTAGGGTTTGGGCACAAATCAGAAAGAAGTTCTAATTTGGATATGATTTGGACTTGGGGAACAAGGAAGAAGTTGATTTCGATATAACTCCAAGAGGTCCGCCCCCCTTAGGGAGACCGCCCCTCCTTCCCTGCCGCCCAAGCCACCTAGGCCGAAGGCCTAGGCGATATGACAGCGTAAACCTATCTGCTTTTTCGCAAGTGTACGATCAAGTAATATAGAGTATGTAATTGTGAATCTGGTTGTCGAACCCTCGAGAACAGTTTAAGTTTTTGCTTATTATAATTAGAATTAGACACAAAGTCTGTAAAAAGGAGGAAGGTTGGGATGTGATTCTACTCACTAAATTGCAGTAAATAAAACAATATTTAGAAAAGCTTATTTTATTTTTCTTTTAAATAATTTGCAGAAATTGTGGTAGTTGTAAAAATCGATAATTCTAAGAATCTAGGTCCCAGGATCCCCTAGGGTTACTCTCTAGCTTGCCTGATATAGTTGATTTCAGAAACACACAGTGGTTTTGTTTATGCCAGCATACCATTAGTACAATCTCCTCTCGGTCTCATGTACCTGTCACTCTCCTGCAGATTTTCGGGTCCTCTCGGTCCACCTAAATCTGCAGGTTTGTTCTAAGTCTGCTAGGGTTACAGGTTCTCCTCTCGGTCTCCCCCTAAACGTCTAGCAGTTGGTCTAATGCTTCTGGGCTAGTCCCCTGATTCTTTTTCACCTCTCGGTCCATCAAGGCAGAGTACTAAATCCTGTCTTTTCTTCCTAACTCTCACTGGTCACTCTCGCGCACCAGATCCTGTCTATAACACTCCTGGGTGATCAAGCCATTCATGTATGTAAATAAAATCAAAGACAAGATAATAAACAATCCATCTTGTATTAAGACTTCAACTAGCCATGCATATGAAAATCAAACAAACCAGTCTGCTGGATTCATAAACCCTAGGTTCACCAAGAACCTAGGAAAAAGGTCTAGCTAGCTTGCATTATTGAAAAACAATGTTTCATAAAAGAGAGAAAAGATCAAACAAGTTATTGGCTGAATACTGAAAAACTGCTCCAATCCTGCTCTGCTCCAATCCTGAAGGCTCTGAAACTGGCTGCTGTGATGATGATTGTAGATGTGTGAGTGTGTATGTGTAACCCTAATTCTGTGCTGGGACACCTCCTTTTATACTGCCACAGTCTCCAAAACTGATGCACGAAATTCCTGTTTTACCCTCAAAAAGACCCGTCCTGGAAGCTTCTGGAAACCCTCCGTGCGTTCAAACGCAACTCACCTGCGTTCAAACGCAGTGCGTCTGAACGCACTCATCCTGCGTTTGAACGCAGGCCTTAACCACTTATTCCTTCTGGCTTCTGGCTTCTCGGACATGTGCGTTTGAACGCAGCTCGCCTGCGTTTGAACGCACAACTTGGTCTTTTTTGCTTCTGATGTCGAGTCTTGCGTTTGAACGCAGGTTGTGCGTTTGAACGCACAACTTGTTTTCTCTGCACTTCTGGAGCTGAGTCCTGCGTTTGAACGCAGGCCGTGCGTCTGAACGCACGCCTTAGCCCCTTTTCCGCCATTTTCCTGCTGCTGCCATGTGGTGCGTTTGAACGCAGCTGCCCTGCGTTTGAACGCACAACTTAGACTTTTTCTGCTCTTTTTCTGCTCAGCTTTCCTGATACGCTGCCTCCCCATCCAAGTCAATCTCATGCATTTCTCGGCACCTGTTACCTGCACATTATAACATGTACCCGCGATCATATCCAACAAACAAAAGTATGCATGAAATTACTCAAATCGTTCAATCATGTCCTATAAATCTCTGCCTCGTATCAGGTGGAAAATAAGCTGAAAATGGGCAAACTCAACTCTCACAGGGTTAAAACCAATGGTAAAAAGATGTCCCAGACTAATCCCATTTTCAAGCTATCAAAATACCCCCACATTAAACTCTGCTCGTCCCGAGCAGACCCTTGCATACTGCCTTGCAGACCCCTCTTTTGCATACTTTAATTGCATACTTCCCCTTTTTCACAGATTCATGCTACAGACCAAAAGACTCAACAGATTACTGACTCAGATACAAAATATACATATACTGACTCAAGACCCAACAAAAAAATTTTTTTCCTGAGATTGGGCAACCTCTCTATCATAAACTGAAATCATCAAATCCTCACAAGCTCATTTTGAAATTCCACAACACGCAGCAAGAAATGGTATAAACTGACCCTGTGCACAAACTCACTAAGGTGTCCCCAAACATCCACCAAACCAACCAAGATAAAGCACGTCTTTTGACTTAGAGGGTCCAGGCATCTTAAGTCACTAGATAATTTTTCTTCGCCAAGTCATTTGAGGTTTTCAGACCCTCTTAGCCGTTATTGCGTTTGATTTGCAAATTGTCCCATCGCTGGGAGACACAACTCCTGTGTAATACGGCTTGACTTTAATTTCCCTCTTAAGCTCTAAATTGGATTGAATCCAAATTTTCCGTGTGAACGGAAGCACATTATGTTATTTCTCCTTTAAGCACAAATAATTATTTATATTTTTTTTTTCAGATTGTTTTTTTTTATAAACCTCCTCTGTTTTTACAACTGTGCAGTAGAGCTTTAAGAGTGCGGGCTTTTTAGGATTTTCTCTTGGAACCACCTTAAGGGATGGTGGTGTACATTCCCCAACTTCGCTTAGGCCGAAGACTTGTACCACATAAAACCGACTCTACACGAAGGTCCACCCCAGATTCCAAGAGTCCACAAGTTTCCACGGGAAACGGAATAAACAACTATCTAAAGACCAAATCCTCCTAGCACACTAGAGAAGCCCAAAGTATGCCTGTTATCTACTTCCACATTCCTGAATACCCGGGACATCCTGTCGTGAGACTTGCGCACAAAATACTAAAATTTGAAGTATCCCTACTACGGTGCTTCCTACTCTCATGAGCTCTTTCATTGGATTCTCTTCAATTTCCAGGTCCTAAGTTGCCCTTTCTCAAAAGTTTTTAAATTATTTATATTTTTCCGTTTTATTTTTTTTTTGAAAATATTTTATATTTTTTTTCTTTTTCTTTTTTTTTTATTTATTTCATGCAAGGTCAGAAAAGTTGGTGGGTAAACTCAACATAAAAAAAAACGTGCTGACTCAAAAATGAAAATAAAATGAAAAATAAAATTGACAAAAATATGCTGACATGGCTATGCAGGAGGACACGATTCCCCACCCCCACACTAGAGGTGGCGCGTCCTCGCGACTCTACTGATCTGGCCTGTAACTAGAATCTGTGTTCTCCGGAGTAGACTGGTCAGTCGGCTCTGGAGATGGTGAAGGGGTTCGCCCTCTGGCGCGTTTCCTCGCAGCATGGCGTGATGCGGCAGCGGTACCAGCGTGGCTGGCACCGGGATGGGCACTGCTGGCCCCTGGGTCTACATGCTGCCTCCTAGGTGGGTACTGGGTACCGGGTCTGCCGGGGTCACCTACACTGTCTGCATGTTCCGGACTCGGTGTGGGGTCATGGCCAGAGAAGCTGTCATATGGCCGACTATCCTCCATTGTCCAACTGGGACAATTATCACCCGAATAGCGGTCCGGGAAGTTAAATCTCTTACCACGCATGTTGCTCTGAATTTCAGCGAGTGCCGCCTCATGAGCTCTCAATGCGGCTGTGTTAGCGTGGTAAATATGCTTATGGGTCTTGAACAACTTTCCAAGACCCCTGGCCATTTTCTTGACCGTCCTTACCAGGTAGTTTTGCACTTTTCCTTGGGCCTTAATTTTCTTCCTGACCCATTCCTCATGCTCAGTCCTCTCCAGGCGCCCAAAAGAACTGCGCCTGGCCCCTCTCCTGGACTGCCCTAAGTCGGGCTCGGCCTGCCTGTGTTCACTGGAACTGGCAGAACGCGGCAGTCGGAGGGGACCTGGTAAGGCTGGAAAACCCCCATCACCGGGAGGAGGTGGTGGTGGCATGCCAGCACCCCCACCTTGAGGCGGAGCATCATCATCATCATCGTCCACTTGGACAAATTCTGGAGGCCCGTGCAGAGCCTCGTGCAACGCACATCTCATGTTTCGGTACTTGCGTACCTGCACTGGTCGGATATCTCTCAGCTCGCCAGGAATAACCACCCGATAATCCTGCGCCATTTTTGTTAACATCCCCAGGAGACCCAAACCCTTCTTGCTGTGGGTCTCTCTTCGTTCCCGGAAAAACTCACAAATAATCTCCGGGAGGCTCACAGGCTCTCAGGCCATCAGACAGTACACCAGAAGGGCAATGTTATAATCAATGCGGGTAAAGTGTTTAATACCCACAATTCTGTTGTTTACCCACTCAGTCCACCATCTCGCCTCTCGAATCAGGTAGGTCGCAGGGAGTTTCCGGTAGGAAGGACTCCGTTCAGGATAGTACCAAGCAGCGCCTGGTACACCAGCACACAAGGTGGTTAGAATCTGTTCGCTAAGCTGTTCAGAGGGGTGACGCCTCAGTTCCTGAAACTGACAGTCATCCAACACTAATTCCAGACCCAGACTCTCTCGAATACTCTCTGGGGTGATTCGAATCCATCTCTTTCTGCAGTAAATCCAGTCAATTAACTGGGCTTCACTGTTCATGCACTGCTCGAGATTGCTGAAAATCTCCTTAGCCAGCACAGAACTGACTTGCAGATTGGTAAAACCAGTAAACAAATCCCCAAAATGATCATGCCCAGTATAGTTGAACAGTTCATCCCCCATTGCCACTCTATCACGGGGAAAAGTTCTCTCAGCAGGTATATCATACCGAATCTTTTTGTCTTGCAGAAAGAAACGGTGAGCCTCCATGTTAACAAACCTATGGTCGCAGAAATGGTCAACCCTAAGCAATCTGCAGTCTATGATGTTCAAGGGTGCAATCGCCCTATCAGGCCTCATGTATGGGCTATCCTCATCCATTTCAAGATTCAAACAGAAAAAATGAAAATCTTCAAAGAGAAGGAAAAGATAGAACCTGGCTACCCGGAGTGAATCTTACGGGTACAGATCTGGAAATTGCTCTCTGAAGTTGATGTATAGGTGTTTGGATCGGATGAGTTTGACCACCCCCACACTGTTCCTGACTTTCTGGTGTTCCTGCGGTGGTCGTCGGAGATTGCTGGCGGCTGACTGCTTCTGGCGGCTGCTAGGGCAGAGAGAATTTCTAGAGAGAGAGTTGAAAACTGGATAACTTGGGTGAAAATGAGTCACTGTCATCCGTACAGTATATATAGGCAAACTTTCAGAAATTGCAGAATGGCCCCTGAAATTCAAATTTTTCAAATTTTTTCAAAATTTTCTGATCCCCCTCGAATGTGCGTTTGAACGCAGCTTCTGCGTTTGAACGCACTGCTTCAATTTTTCTGGAAATTTGAAATTTTTATGATCTGCGTTTGAACGCATGGTGTGCGTTTGAACGCAGTGCTTGAAGTTCTATGAATTTTCTGGGCTTGTTGATTTGCGTTTGAACGCACATGAGTTGCGTTTAAACGCAATGCTTATCTTCTGCAATGCCTCTGATGAGCTGCGTTTGAACGCACATGATCTGCGTTTAAACGCATGCCTTGACTCTAGAAATTCTCTGCTGATTGGGTCATGCGTTCGAACGCACCCTCTGCGTTTAGACGCACGTCCTTAGGCTTTTCCAACCCATCTTTTTCTTCTTGCGTTTGAACGCACCTTGTGCGTTTGAACGCACCACTTGGTGGCTGGAAAACTTCATTGTGTGATCTGCGTTTGAACGCAGGCGGTCTGCGTTTGAACGCAGAAGTGTTAGCCATTTTCAGTGTTTCTTCGGTCTGTTGGTGGGTCTGCGTTTGAACGCAGGGTGTCTGCGTTTGAACGCACATGTGCGTTTGAACGCATGTCTCATGCGTTTAAACGCACGCCTCTGATTCCTGAAACACTGAATTCAATATTAAACCCCTCTTTCTCACTTTTCTCTCAAATTATGAATATTGTAAAAATTATATAAAAACAACTAATCTATGTTGGGTTGCCTCCCAACCAGCGCTTGTGATTTACAGTCGACAACCCGACTTTGTTACCTCTGTTGTAATCACGGAAGGTCGAGGTAGATTGCCTCTACCTCCATGATCTCCTGAGGATCTCTGTATGGCTTGACTCTGTTCCCATTCACCTTGAAAACTGTATTATCCCTCGGGTTCTCCAGCTCCACCACTCCCCATGATGTAATGTCCTTCACAATAAATGGTCCAGACCATCTTGAGCGCAGCTTCCCTGGATAGAATTTCATCCTTGAGTTGTAGAGGAGAACCTTCTGCCCGATTTCTATCTTCTTTGGTAGAATGCGGTTGTCATGCCACTTCTTTGTTTTTTCTTTATACATTTTGGCACTCTCATATGCAGTTTTACGGAATTCCTCCAGTTCAAGGAGTGCCATCTTTCGTTTGCTTCCCGATAAACTGTGATCCATATTCAGCTGCTTGATTGCCCAGTATGCCTTGTGCTCCAACTCTACTGGTAAGTGACATGCTTTTCCAAACACCAGCTGGTATGGGGACATTCCCACTGGGGTTTTGTAAGCAGTTCTGTACGCCCAGAGCCCATCATCCAGCTTTAACGACCAGTCCTTGCGTCCAGGATTCACAGTTTTTTCCAATATGCTCTTTATCTCCCTGTTGGACACCTCTGCTTGCCCGTTTGCCTGAGGGTGATAAGGCAGTGGTACCTTATGGATAGACACCCCGTACTGCTTTAGAACCTTGGCAAAGACCTTATTTATAAAATGAGAACCTTCATCACTGACCATGGCCCTCGGTGTTCCGAATCTGGTAAAGATATTACGTTTGAGGAATCTTTCCACGACTGACGCATCGTTCTTCTGACAGGCTATTGCTTCCACCCATTTTGACATGTAATCTACTGCCAGTAAGATGTAGAGATTTCCCAGAGACGAAGGGAATGGACCCATAAAATCAATACCCCAAACGTCAAAAGGCTCGACTTCCTGCCAAAGTGTCATGGGCATTTCATTTCGCTGGGAAATATTTCCTGTCCGTTGGCAGCGATCACAACTCTGCGCGTAATCATGGCAATCCTTGAAGACTGTTGGCCAGAAAAATCCTGACTGCAGCACCTTGTGAGCTGTTCTTGGTCCGCTGAAGTGTCCCCCACATTGTGCTGAGTGGCAGTGCTGAATTACCTCCAAAATCTCGTGACATGGAATGCAACGACGGAGAATATTATCTGCCCCTTGCTTGAATAGATAAGGATCGTCCCAGAAATATTGCCTGCAATCTGAAATAAACTTCTTTTTCTGCCAAGGGGTGATGTCTTCAGGGAGTGCCCCATTAACCAAATAATTGGCTATGGCGTAATACCAGGGCCGTCTATTCGTCTTGATCTTCATAATATGTTCATCCGGAAAATTTTCTCGAATTGGCACCAATTCTTCTGTAGGGTTTTCCCGGCGAGATAGATGATCAGCTACCACATTTTCAACTCCCTTTTTATCCCTGATTTCGACATCAAATTCCTGCATCAGCAGAATCCAACGCACCAGCCTTCGCTTTGAATCCTTCTTCTCCAGTAAGTATTTCAGCGCACTGTGATCTGTGAATATGATGACTTTTGAACCTACCAGGTAGGATCTGAACTTATCCAGAGAAAAAACAACTGGCAGCAGCTCCTTCTCTGTAGTCCCATAATTAATCTGTGCCTCATTCAGGACCCTGCTGGCATAGTAGATGACACTGCACACCTTATCTTTTCGCTGTCCCTGTAACGCGCCCACTGCGTAATCACTGGCGTCGCACATCAGCTCGAATGGGAGGGTCCAATCTGGCGTTGTGATAATGGGCGCAATTGTCAGCCTTTCTTTAAGCACGTCAAAGGCTTCTTTGCAGGCTTCATCAAATACGAAGGGCACATCTTTTCCCAACAAATTACATAGTGGCTTTGTAATTTTTGAGAAATCTTTAATAAACCTTCTGTAAAATCCTGCGTGGCCCAAAAACCTCTTAATTGCCTTCACTGTGGTTGGATTTTGCAGCTGCTTGATCACCTCTATTTTTGCCCTGTCTACTTCCAGTCCTTTGCTGGAAATCCTGTGTCCCAGCACTATTCCTTCAGTAACCATGAAGTGGCATTTTTCCCAGTTGAGTACCAGGTTTGTTTTTCTGCAGCGAATCAGAACTCTGGCTAGATGGTATAAGCAGTCTTCAAAGCTGTCTCCGAATAACGAAAAATTGTCCATGAAAACTTCCAAATTTTTCTCTATCATATCTGAGAAAATAGCCATCATACATCTTTGGAATGTTGCTGGAGCATTGCACAATCCAAATGGCATTCGTCTAAAGGCGAACGCTCCGTATGGGCAGGTGAACGTCGTCTTTTCTTGATCTTCTGGATTTATATAGATCTGGTTGTAGCCAGAGTACCCGTCAAGAAAGCAGTAATAAGCATGGTGAGCTAGTGTGTCCAACATCTGGTCCATGAATGGCAGCGGAAAGTGGTCTTTCAGTGTTGCATCGTTCAGCTTCCGGTAGTCCATACAGATTCGCCAGCCAGTGACAGTGCGCTGGGCGATCTGCTCCTGATCAGCATTCTGTACTACTGTAATACCCCCTTTCTTTGGTACACACTGGACAGGACTGACCCAGGTGCTGTCTGATATGGGGTATATAATTCCTGCTTCTAGCCACTTCATGACCTCCTTTCGTACCACATCTTTCATAATTGGGTTTAGTCTACGTTGAGGCTGGATGACTGGCTTCTTTCCCTCTTCGATTCTTATTTTGTGCATGCAGTAATCAGGACTGATTCCCTTTAGGTCCGCAATTGTCCATCCGATGGCTTCTTTATGCTCGCGAAGTACCTCCAGCAGCTTTTGTTCCTGTTCCTGAGATAAAAGAGAAGAAACAATTACCGGCAGAGTATTATTTTCACCAATAAAAGAGTACCTGAGGTGGTCTGGCAACTGTTTTAATTCCAGGACCGGCGGTTCCTGGAGTAATGGGACTAGTGTCATTTTCTGCTCGCTTCCTTCATCCCTATATAGCGTGACCCAGCTTTCTGTTCCCATTATCTGCTCATCCTGCTGCTCCTCTGTTTCCTCTGGATACATGTCCTCAAATTCTTCCCATAAATTTTCCATCTCCTCTTTCTCCAGATCATCAATTACCTCTACTGCAAAACAGTTTTCATGCCCATAATGGTCAGGAAGCTGGAGAGATTTGAAGAAATTAAATTTTACTTTTTCCTCATTGATTTGCATGGACACCTCTCCACTTTTGCAGTTAATAATGGCTTCACCAGTTGCTAGGAAAGTTCTGCCCAGGATTAGCGGGACCTCTCCGGCCTCCATATCCAGGATCACAAAATCTGCTGGAAAAATAAGCTCTCTAACTTTTACCAGGATATCTTCAATTACTCCATAGGCAGGTTTCACATATCTGTCAGCCATTTGAAGCATAATTCTTTTTGGACGTGGTTCTCCGACTCCCAGACTTTTGAAGATGGTTAGTGGCATCAGGTTGATGCTGGCGCCCAAGTCGCATAAGGCTTTTCCTGTGTATGCACTGCCCAGAGTTACTGGAATAACAAAGCTGCCAGGGTCTTTCTTTTTCAGTGGTAGACCATTTTTCACACAACTGCTCGCTTCTGCCGTCAGATTCACTGTTTCGAAGTCACTCATTCGCCTTCTCCCGTACAATATGTCTTTGAGAAATTTCGCATAAGTAGGCATTTTGGCAAGTGCTTCGGCAAAAGGTATGTTTATCTGTAATTGCTTGAATACCTCCAGAAATCTGGCGTAGTCTTTGCTATCGTCTCTCTTACGTGTCTTCAGAGGGTAAGGAACCTCCTTAGAAATTGGCACAGTTTCTGGATTACCCTCATTAGTCTGCTCTGCTTCCTGCCCGACCGAACCCCTTTTCTGAGGGTTAGCGGTTGAACTGTCTTCCCTGTCAATCACTTCCTGTTCAATAATCTTTGACTTTTCTGCACGTGCATGACTGGGATACGGCGGATCCTGCAGTGCAATTCCACTCCGAGTTGTGATAGCATTGATTTGAGCGCGTGGATTGTTCACTGTATTTGACGGTAAGTTCCCTGGGGCTCCTTCTGCCTGGCTCTGTGCAAGCTGACCATTCTGCACCTCCAAGTTGCGGATAGCAATTTTCATTTGGCTTACATCGGCCGTTAGTGACTCCATCTGCGCAAATCTAGTTTCCCACTGCTTATTGAATTTCTCCATATAGGACTCAAAATGTTGCTGTGACAAATTTAGCTGTGGTGGTGCTGCTGGTGCGTGCTGTGCTGGGGCTGTCTGTTGTGCCTATGGCCTGTGCTGGAATCCTGGTGCATAGACTGTTGCATTGGGATTTCCGTAGCGAAACCCTGGATGATCACGTGTGCCGGGTCTGTAACGACTAGGATCCCACTGCTGCTGAACATAGTTGGCATCTTCGGTCTGAAGCTCCAGAATTGCTGCGTCAAAGTCAGGTTCGTCTACTGATGCCACGGGCTTCTTCTATGTATACACCTTTTTAACTAAGCCCTGTACCACTTTCGTGAGATTGTCAATCCTGTCATCAACCACTGGTTCTGCTATCGCTGTGAGCCTGCGGTCATCAAACAGGCGAGTATCGTGTTTGGCTAATTGTTTCATCAGTTCATATGCTCCATCCTTATCCACATGGTATAGAAAGTTACCCCCAACTTCCCTATCAATCCTGTCAGCATTCTCCCTGTCAAGAGCATGGTAGAATACCTGCAGAATTTTTGCGTCCCCGAAGCCGTGATTGGGGCACTTTTTAACGAGTCTCGTCAGCCTGTCCCATGCGTCTACCACAGTCTCCCCCATCTGCGGTTTGAAAGATAAAATCTCACTCTGCAGCTTGATAACACGGGATGCGGGGTAGAATTTTGCCAAAAAATCAGTAACACACCCATCCCAGGTAGTGATAGACCTCGGTGGTCTTGCTTCCAGCCAGTCTTTTGTTGTTCCGAACAAGCAGTATGGGAATAAAATCAGCTTCAGCGTATCCGCTTCGACTCCTCTATACTTAATCTTGTTGCAGTAGTCTTCGAACTTTCCAAGGAAGTTGTTTGGATCTTCATCTGCTTTCCCATTGAAAGGACAATGAGTCTGGGCGGTCTGAATGGTGGATGATTTCAGATCGAAGTGCTCTGCTGTAATGGGTGGCACTACGATAGCTGGTTGATGTCCTCCGGTCGGGACTTCAAAATTTTCGACTATCGCCCTTCCAGACCTGTTGTAAGTCCTCTGATTATTCCTGGCAGCAAAACCTGTTGCTATCAGCTCCTCAATGTAAAGAGCCATCTGTGCTGGAGTGCGTTGTTGCTGTCCTGTGGGTGTTCCTGTTTCGGTTGTTGTGTCTTCTCCGTGCTCAGACATCGCGGCTCGGTGTCTGCGACTTTGCTCTCTGAAAAGTTTTTCGGGATCTTCAAGTGGTGATACCAGTTTGCTAGGCAATCTGGACATAAACTAGAATAGCCTGAAAATCAGAATTCATGAGCAATAAGTCAAAAAGAAAATAAACGTAAAAATAAAAGAAAAAACTTTGAGACGTATTCTAATGTCTTTTCCACAAAAACTGTAACCGTTCCCCGGCAACGGCGCCAAAAACTTGACAGCGTAAACCTATCTGCTTTTTCGCAAGTGTACGATCAAGTAATATAGAGTATGTAATTGTGACTCTGGTTTTCGAACCCTCGAGAACAGTTTAAGTTTTTGCTTATTAGAATTAGAATTAGACACAAAGTATGTAAAAAGGAGGAAGGTTGGGATGTGATTCTATTCACTAAATTGCAGTAAATAAAACAATATTTAGAAAAGCTTATTTTATTTTTCTTTTAAATAATTTGCAGAAATTGTGGTAGTTGTAAAAATCAATAATTCTAAGAATCTAGGTCCCAGGATCCCCTAGGGTTACTCTCCAGCTTGCCTGATATAGTTGATTTCAGAAACACACAGTGGTTTTGTTTATGCCAGCATACCATTAGTACAATCTCCTCTCGGTCTCATGTACCTGTCACTCTCCTGCAGATTTTCGGGTCCTCTCGGTCCACCTAAATCTGCAGGTTTGTTCTAAGTCTGCTAGGGTTACAGGTTCTCCTCTCGGTCTCCCCCTAAACGTCTGGCAGTTGGTCTAATGCTTCTGGGCTAGTCCCCTGATTCTTTTCACCTCTCGGTCCATCAAGGCAGAGTACTAAATCCTGTCTTTTCTTCCTAACTCTCACTGGTCACTCTCGCGCACCAGATCCTGTCTATAACACTCCTGGGTGATCAAGCCATTCATGTATGTAAATAAAATCAAAGACAAGATACTAAACAATCCATCCTGTATTAAGACTTCAACTAGCCATGCATCTGAAAATCAAACAAACCAGTCTGCTGGATTCATAAACCCTAGGTTCACCAAGAACCTAGGAAAAAGGTCTAGCTAGCTTGCATTATTGAAAAACAATGTTTCATAAAAGAGAGAAAAGATAAAACAAGTTATTGGCTGAATACTGAAAAACTGCTCCAATCCTGCTCTGCTCCAATCCTGACGGCTCTGAAACTGGCTGCTGTGATGATGATTGTAGATGTGTGAGTGTGTATGTGTAACCCTAATTCTGTGCTGGGACACCTCCTTTTATACTGCCACAGTCTCCAAAACTGATGCACGAAATTCCTGTTTTACCCTCAAAAAGACCCGTCCTGGAAGCTTCTGGAAACCCTCCGTGCGTTCAAACGCAACTCACCTGCGTTCAAACGCAGTGCGTCTGAACGCACTCATCCTGTGTTTGAACGTAGGCCTTAACCACTTTTCCCTTCTGGCTTCTGGCTTCTCGGATATGTGCGTTTGAACGCAGCTCGCCTGCGTTTGAACGCACAACTTGGTCTTTTCTGCTTATGATGTCGAGTCCTGCGTTTGAACGCAGGTTGTGCGTTTGAACGCACAACTTGTTTTCTCTGCACTTCTGGAGCTGAGTCCTGCGTTTGAACGCAGGCCGTGCGTCTGAACGCACGCCTTAGCCCCTTTTCCGCCATTTTCCTGCTGCTGCCATGTGGTGCGTTTGAACGCAGCTGCCCTGCGTTTGAACGCACAACTTAGACATTTTCTGCTCTTTTTCTGCTCAGCTTTCCTGATACGCTGCCTCCCCATCCAAGTCAATCTCATGCATTTCTCGGCACCTGTTACCTGCACATTATAACATGTACCCGCGATCATATCCAACAAACAAAAGTATGCATGAAATAACTCAAATCGTTCAATCATGTCCTATAAATCTCTGCCTCGTATCAGGTGGAAAATAAGCTGAAAATGGGCAAACTCAACTCTCACAGGGTTAAAACCAATGGTAAAAAGATGTACCAGACTAATCCCATTTTCAAGCTATCACGATCGGCCGACCCCACAGGTTGGGAGGATCGGCCTAGGCTCGGCCCAGGCGGCTCCAAGGGGTTCGACCACCTAGTTGGTTGGGCCTCTTGGACCGTTTTGACCCTAGTAATCCTACAATCAATGAAAATTTGACTAAGCGCGTTAAAAATTGGTTTTAACTGTTTATGTGCCATTTGTATGGTGATTGGATATGGCCTTAGACGTGGTTTGTTGTGAATGTTTAATTTTTGTGGATTTTTTTACGACCTGCGAGCTGATCAATTTGATGTAATAATTAATTAGGGTTTTACGGTCTGCGAGCCGATTTTTTTTCTCAACTTGTGAGATTTATTTATTTAGTTTAGTTGCTAGCTAGTACTAAATAGAATAGATAGCCAAGCTTGAACAAAAGAAGCCCAAAGAATTAAAGGAACCACAACATTGAGCATTCCACAAGGATATGGAGGATGTACCAAGAGAGAGAGGCACACGGAGATGCGCTTGCTATTTTAGGGTTCATAGATATTCACATTGGCTTGAGAATATCTTAGTCTAGGAGGCCATATCCGTATCACGTTAATTTCTGTTTTGAGGATGTTTACTTTATTGTCTTATTATCGTTGTTGGTGTATGGATGATGCATGCAATTTGATAATAAGATAATTTGACAACCCGTATATTTTACTTGAAGTTTTTCCCAAACTCAAATAAGTAGATCGGTTGATATAGGTCAACAAAGTAATTAAAATTGAAAGAAAAATCCCTCAAAAGTAAATATTACGTCTTGCCTTCTCGTTACTTAAACACTCATCACAAATTCGATTAATCAAGTTCGTGCGTGCCAAAACAAGGCGACTTGATTCATCATTATGTGGTGCGATGGCACATATAATGTGAAATTGTTGGAGTACGAGGTTGGACGTAACTAGGTAATTTTAATAAGGATTCAAGACCTAGAGGCACTCAATTGGGATTAACTATAAGATAGATAAATAAAGGAGTTATTTTCCCAATTGAACCAAGAGTTTCATAGGATGCAAATGGCATTGTTCCTACCTAAATAACTAACTTTTGGGTGACTTGTCAAAGCAAGCTCAAAAGGAAGTGAAATATGAGTCTTGGCCCACTAGAAAATATAATGATATTTTCCGCATTAATATCTTGAAGGTTATTAATTCGTAGAAAAATAGTGGGAGCTATATTTGATAATCTAGCCATTATTAAATATAGTTAATCGTTCATAAATACTAAAACTTGCATATTTCCTTTTGTGGAATTCCAATGGCAAACAACTCATCGAGTTCATCACACTCCCTACGCTCTGTCCTTGAGAAGCACAAGCTCTCTGGAACCAATTTTCTAGACTGGTACAGAAACTTGAGAATCGTTCTCAAGCAGGAAAAGAAAATGTACGCTCTAGAGGAGCAAGTTCCTGAATGTCCGGGAAACAATACTCTTGCAGCCCTAAAGGCGTATCAAAAGTGTGTTGATGACGCTAATTATGTGGCCTGCCTAATGCTTTCCTCCATGTCCACTGAGCTTCAGAAGTAACATGAGAACATGAATGCAGTTGATATGATCGCACACTTGAAGCAGCTCTTCCAAGAGCAGGCAATGGTTGAGAGGTATGAAGTTTCCGAGGAATTGTTCAAATTTCATCTATTAGAAGAAAACCCAGTGGGGCCTCACATGTTGCGTATGATAGGCTATATTGAGAGCCTCGGCCGCCTAGGGTTTCAGGTAGGTCAAGAGTTGGCCACCGATCTCATATTTCAATCATTGCCTGAGAGTTATGGATAGTCCATCATGAACTATAACATGAATGAGATCGTGAAATCTCTTCCAGATTTACTCAATATGTTGAGGACTGCTGAACAAAGCATCAACAAGGGTAAGGGAAAATCCATAATAATGGTGCAGAAAGGAAAGGGAAAAAGGTTGGCCTCTACCTCCAAGGGAAAAGGTAAAGCATTTGCCAAACCCAAGGAAACTGCCCTTAAGCCTGTTGGTGGCATTGACAAAGGTGTTACTAAAGGTGAGTGTCACTACTACAGTCAGCCTGGACACTGGAGGAGTAACTGCCCAAAATATATGGAGGATAAGAGGCTTGGAATAGTGATTCCACCACCACCAGGTATTTATGTTATAGATGTCAATTTAACTGTCTCTTCATCATGGGTATTGGATACTGGATTTGGATCTCACATTTGTCGAAATGTGCAGGACCTAAAGAGAATTCGAAGATTGGCTAAAGGGGAGATAGACCTGCGCGTTGGGAATGGAGCAATAGTTGTTGCATTGGCCGTAGGCGTGTACGAGCTGTCTCTGCCTTCAGGATTAGATTTAGAATTAAATAATTGATGTTTTGTGCCTGCTATGAGCAGAAACATTATTTCTATTTCTTGTTTGGACAAGGATGGTTTTACTATTTCAATAAAGAATAATTGTTGTTCCATATATTCTGATAGTATTCAATATTGTAGTAGGCAATTATTTAATGGATTATATATCCTTGATCTAAGGAATCCTGTCTATAACATTAATACCAAGAGGATTAAAATGAATCATTTAAATCTTGCTTATCTATGGAACTGTCGTTTAGGCCATATAAACGAGAAATGTGTATCTAGACTCCATAAGGATCGATTCCTAGACTTTTTGATTTTGAATCATATGAGACATGTGAGGCTTGTTTGTTGGGAAAAATGGCAGAGTCCCCTTTCAATAAGAAAGTTGAGAGGACTAGTGAGCAATTGGAGCTAGTACATACTGATGTATGTGGGCCATTTGCCACGCCTGCCAGGGGTGATTACGTCTACTTCATCACATTTACTGATGATTTCAGTACGTATGGATTTTTATACCTTATGAAGGCCAAATCCGAATCCTTTGAAAAGTTCAAGGAATTCAAGAATGAAGTAGAGAAGAAGCTTGGCAAAAGTATTAAGGCTCTACGATCGGATCGTGGAGGAGAATACTTGAGCCAAGAGTTTGACGACTATCTTAGAGAGTGTGGGATAATATTCCAACTCACTCCACCCAGAACGCCAAAGTGGAATGGTGTGTCCGAGAGGAGGAATTGAACTCTATTAAATATGGTTCGATCTATGATGGGTCAAACTAATCTTCCATTATCATTTTGGATGTGGAGTGGGAATCGTCCCACAGTGTTCCATCTAAGTCAGTCATGAAGACACCACGTGTGATGTGGAGTGGGAATCGTCCCACAGTGTCATTCATGAAGATTTAGGGACGCGATGTCTATGTAAAGCGTTTACAATCAGACAAGCTAGGGCCTAATTCGGACAATGCAAGTTTGTGGGATACCCTAAAGAAACTAAGGGATGTTATTTCTACAATCCAACTGAGAACAAAGTGTTTGTTGCTCGGTCCGGCGTGTTTCTGGAAAGAGAGTATGTCTTTAAAAAGAAACTGGGTGGATTGTAGTACATGAAGAAGTTCAATAACCACAAAGCATTGATCCTACTATGGAACACGAACAGGAACCACAAGAGGTTGTGGAGCAGCCTGTTCAAGTAACACAAGAACTTCGTAGTTCTAGTAGAGTGTGTCAGGAGCCAGAGAGGTATGGACTTCTCATGAATGAATATGGTGACACGTTGTTCATGGATGATGAGCCTACTGCCTATGGAGAGATGGAATCTATGTATACCAACAAAGTATGGACCTTGGTGGAACCACCTGAAGGGGCTCGGCCCATAGGGTGCAAGTGGGTCTTCAAGAAGAAGATCGACATGGATGGTAATGTGATTACCTATAAGGGTCGATTGGTGGCTAATGGATTCAGACAGATTCATGGTATTGACTATGATAAAACCTTTTCACCAGTCGCAATGACCAAATCCATCCGAATCTTACTTGCTATTACAGCATACTACGACTTTGAGATTTGGCAGATGGATGTCAAAACAGCATTCATGTATGGGAATCTCCTCAAGGATGTGTATATGACACAACCTGAGGGTTTTGAAGATCCAAATCAAGCCAACAAAGTCTGTAAACTGCAATGATCCATTTATGGGTTGAAGCAAGCTTCTAGAAGTTGGAATCGACGTTTTGATCAATTATACAAAGAGTTTTGGCTTCATCAAAAACAAAGATGAATATTGTGTCTGCAAGAAGGTTAGTGGGAGCGTTGTTACTTTTCAGGTCTTGTATGTAGATGACATACTACTCATTGGAAACGAGATTCATATGTTGCAATCTGTTAAATACTGGACAGGAAAGTGTTTCTCAATGAAAGACTTAGGTTAAGCAGCTTATATTATCGGTATCAAGATCCATAGAGATAGATCTAAGAAGCTGCCCAGCCTAAGTCAAAGTACATATATCGACAAGGTGTTGAAATGGTACAACATGCAAGATTCCAAGAAGGGATTCTTGCCCATGTCATATGGAATCACTCTTTCAAAGAGTGGTTGTCCTTCCAATGAGATTGAGAAGGAACGCATGAGTAGGGTTCCCTATGCCTCGGCCGTAGGATCCATCATGTACTCCATGTTAGGTACTAGACCAGATGTGTCATATGCATTGAGTATAACAAGAAGATATCAATCCAATCCAGGTGAGAGTCACTTGATTTTAGTCAAGAACATCCTAAAGTACTTGAGAAGAACTAAGGATTCGTTCTCGATATTTGGAGGTGAGGAGAAGCTGCGTGTTAGAGGTTATATGGATGCAAGCTTCCGAACCGAAATAGATGATTTCAGATCAGATTCTGGGTTTGTGTTTTGAATTAAGAATCAGTGAGCTGGAAGAGTTCCTAGCAAGAGACGGTGGATGATTCTACAATAGAGGCTGAGTACATTGCTGCAAATGGTGCAGCGAAGGAGGTTGCTTGGATTAGGAAGTTCATCACTGAGCTTCATGTGGTTCCTAGCATTGCGGATCTAGTATAGTTCTATTGTGACAACACAGGGGCGATCGCGCAATCGAAGGAACCCAGGTCACACCAGAAATCCAAGCACGTACTCAGGAAGTTCCATCTTATTCTAGATATTATTGAAAGAGGAGACGTTCGGATATGAAATATTCCTACAGATGAGAATCTATCAGATCCACTTACAAAGTCTCTTGTTCAGCGCAAGCATGAAGGGCACACTAGGAGCATTGGCATACGAGATGCACTAGATTGGCTCTAGTGCAAGTGGGAGACTGTTAGAATAGATGCCCTAAAGGCAATCTAGTTTAGTATGAAAAATAATTGTCTAGAATATTCATTTAATTATTTCTGGAGATATTTAATATAATGAAGTCCTTAGATTTACAATTTTGTTGTTTATCTTAAATACTAGTCCATTATACTAATCAACATGACAATCATCTATAGACTAGTATGGTGTTGGATTGATATGGAGATATCAGGATCCAACACATGGGTATGCATTAGTGTAATTATATACAGGATTGACCCATCTCCGAGAAGGCTACATACAGGTTATGTAAAGTTACAAGTGCTTCTCGCGGTGACAACGGTATTGTCATCCTTAGACTTGAAGTCGCTAGATTATCTAGTTGTGGAATATTGTGTTTTGGTAGCGTCAAATGCTATAGCGTGACTGGGTAGTCATAAAGGTGCGTATCAGACACAATAGGAAGCAAGCTTAGATATTGTAGTGATGTAGATATAATTTGTCCCTCCCACATAACGAGAGAAAATATCCAAGGCAACTCGAGGGATAGTTCTTATAGAATGTCTGGCAAGACTCAAATAAATAAATATAGGATATTGATGTTGTTTGCACGAATAACGCTATTCCAAGGATCGAGGAACTATAGATTGGATATACGAGTGTGACTTGTATCTATCGTGTACAATCCGGATATTGAGACAAACGGATGAGACAATACTTGCACAAGGTTTGTCGGATGACTATTTCTATTAGTTGAGTCGTATGGATGTTTTGCTAGAGACCGCTCCATATTAGTAAATAGTTACTACCAACTAAGTAGAAACCTATAGGGTCACACGCCATATGGATTTAACTAGACTTTAGAATTAATTAATATGATTAATTAATGGGAAGGATCAAAACGCAACAACTTTCTAACTTAGTAGGACTAATATGCAAGTTGGACTAATCCGAACCTGAGTAGGATTAGGAGAGGGCCTTTATGTACTAACAAGGATTTTTTGGACTATATAAAGGATGCTCCTAGCTTCCTTCCTACATACTAATTCTCGTAAAATAAGTTGAGTTGGAGATAAGCAAGGAGAGTGAGCAAGAACACGGAGCCGTCCGCCCCCTTGTCCGCCCCCTCTACCCGTCGTCCACAACAAGGAGGCCGAGCCTCCCTTTGGTCATTCATTGTGTGATTTCTTCTTCCTCTTCCATTCTTCCTAGATAGCACAAGGAGTTGGATAATCTAGATCTCAATCCTAGGCGTGGATCAACCGTGGAGACGTGACACTATGCGCGTTTGAAGTCATCAAAGGAGACCTACAAGGTACTTCTTATGAATCCTTTACTATAGTTATGAATTTTCTTCCTGTGATCCTTGGAGGCTATTGAATGGATAAATTATTGTTTATTCAGTTTCGTATCCATTATCAAAACCCTACAATTGAGACCTATATCTCAAGCCTAAGTGAGCTACCTTACACTTATACAGCTTGTGGTTCCCAACCTATCTAGTAACAGCTACAACCTGTTGAAACAATAAGAACCTATTTGTTGTTCACTGGACAAATAAACTTCTAAGTTTGCCAGGTTTAAGAATTCAGAATGAATAAAACAATCTAAGTACAGTTTGAAGAACACGGAAGAGATAAGCAAATGAAGCTTAGAAGTGTTCTTCAGATTTTATGAATGATCTTCTTCTCTTGCAGTGTTGATTGACTTGAATGAATGAAGAAATGTGTGATTTGATCTCCCACGTATGAAACTCTCTTTAATATCCTGTTGATCAGCCTCTCTCAATGTGTGTCTCTTGTTTGAAATTCAAACTCCAGCTTTTATCAACAACCTTCTACTGCTTGAGAGATTTAGGAACCGAATTCCTACAAATCCTCATCCCTAATACGCTTCTTTCAACAGCTATGCTTGGATAGCCATTAAGTTTGTTTATGGACGTGTGAACAACCAACAAACCTACACATA
This sequence comes from Linanthus parryae, assembly GCA_023055425.1. NCBI lineage: Eukaryota > Viridiplantae > Streptophyta > Magnoliopsida > Ericales > Polemoniaceae > Linanthus > Linanthus parryae. The sequence goes on along the minus strand of JALGPY010000002.1, from coordinate 139,208,368 downwards.
CTCAGCAACAAAGATCAAACAATATCTAGAAAAAATTGCTACAAAATCTGATTTGATGACGCAATCAAATCGAAGGTAAAAATATCTACGTTTTGATGACGCAATCAAAGAGTTTGGATTCATTTAGAACAAAGATGAACCTTGTGTTTACAATAAGTTCAGAAGGAGCTCTCTTTTGTTTCTGGTCTTGTATGTGGATGACATACTACTCATTGGAAACGACATTCCTACCTTGTTGTTAAAGATTGGCTAGGAAAGTGTTTCTCAATGAAATACCCAGAGGAAGCAGTGATAACTCCTTATTTGGAGTCATCTTTCGTATGTGAAACATTGCTATTTGTGTGTGTTTCGGTGTAAAGTGATGTGATTCAGGCTTAATTGGGGAGAAAATGAGATTTTGGATGTTTTGAGCTTAAACATACATTACAAGCGTTTCTTGAATAGTTTTACGTATGATTTTCATGATTTTTTCACATTTGATCTTCGAGGTAGTGTTCATGTTGTGATTTACAGGAACATTTCAAGAGGAGAGCAAGTGGAGAGAAGAAACGAGCTTCGGAAGTCAAGAGGAAGCAAGATGAGCAAAGTGGGAGGAGCAAAAGTGACCAATCTTCAATAATTCGAGTGTATCTTGAGTTTACAATGAATTTTGGAGTGAGACCAGTGGAAAATGAAGGTAGACACACAGAGATTCCAAAGATAGGTCACAGAGCTGAAACGGAGATCGGACGAGAAAGTTACGGTCCGTCGAAGAGGCTGAAAATCTGAACTCATCACCAGGGGTGTTCGTGCGAACACTTATTGTGTTCGTGTGAACAGAAATGTTGAAAACTCTCTGAAATAAGTAGGAACAATAAATTTTGCTCGTGGGAACAGAGTTTTCGTGCAAACACTTTTATGTTCTTGCGAACAATATGGGAACTCATATTTTTGGGGCTGTTTTGTAATATTTTAAAAGATGTAAGCTTGGGGGACTTGTTTTAGACCTAGTAGTCTGTTCCTATGGATCATTCTACCTACGTTGGAGCTTTTGGAGCGTGCTTGGGAGCGTTGGATTCTTCGTTCGATTTTCTATTCTCTTCTCTTCTGTAGTTTTTGTTTATGATCATTGATACTTTGTACTTTGATCATGTGTAATCGTAGCTAAACCCTCTATTCGGTATATCTCGTAGGGAACTAGGGTTTGAACACCGTGTTGGTGATTTATAGATTTAGCTTTATGCTTGTAAGCTTAATTGATGTGTTTTTTTTAGCCATGTGCGTTTTATGATTTTCATTCTCCTTTTGTATTGTTAGATGTAGAAATAGGATTGAATTGGGTTATGAGCATTAGAGGAATCAAAATTCATGACCGGAACTTGATTCGTGCACTAGATTTATCTACGGTTGAGGAATCTTGCTAGTTGGGTAAGAACTAAGAGTAGAAAACAAGAACGTAATGTGTATTTAAACTTGAATAGGCTAGAGGAATCCGGTACAAGAGTTTGAATGCGAGCGTTGGTTGAGGAATCTTCAACTTATTTGTGCTCGTTTGGCTAAGTAGAATGCATTAGTGTTTCTAAAACATGAACCCGAAGCGGTGTAAGAATCCTTAGTGAACCCGTTGAGATATCCTGAACTTGTTCACTCATTCAGTACTCGTATAAATCTTTCTCCGTTAATCGTGAAACCTTTCACGTGATTATTTCAGAGAATTGTTATTTTACTTTCGTAGGGTTAGAAAACACAAAATCAAATATCTAGCCCAGATAAGTTTTAGAATTAGTATCTAATTAGTAAAGAAGCCTCTTCGACAACCCAGATTTCCAGAATTTATCACCACAGCGACAGTTGTACACTTGCAGTTGGATCGTGTCAAGCAGCTTATATACTTGGTATCAAGATCTATAGGGATAGATCGAGGAAGCTTCTAGGATTAAGTCAAAGTACATATATAGAAAAGGTGCTGAAACGGTTTAACATGCAAGACTCCAAGAGAGGATTCTTGCCCATGTCACATGGGATCACCCTTTCGAAGGATGATTGTCCTTCCAATGATATTGAGAAGAACCGCACTGGTAGGATTCCTTAAGCTTCGGCCATAGGATATATCATGTATGCCATGTTATGTACTAGACCAGATGTGTCATACGTGTTAAGTATGACAAGGAGATATCAGTCCAATCCAGATGAGATTCACTGGATAGCAGTCACGCACATCCTTAAGTACTTGAGAAGAACTAAGGATGCCTTCTTGATATATGGAGGTGAGGAAGAGCTACGTGTAAGGGGTTACATTGACGCAATCTTCCAAACCGACAGAGATGATTTCAGATCGCAGTGGGGATTCGTGTTTTGCCTAAATGGAGGAGCTGTGAGCTAAAAGAGTTCCAAGCACGAGACAATTGCTGATTCTACAATTGAGGCTAAGTACATTGCTACATCGGGTGCAGCAAAGGATGTTTGGATAAGGAAGTTCGTAACGGAGCTTGGTGTGGTTCCTAGTATTGTGGATCCAATAGATTTGTGTTGTGACAACACTGGGGCTATTGCACAATCCAAGGAACCCAGGTAACACCAGAAATCCAAGCACTTACTAAGAAAATTCCATCTTATTTGAGAGATTATCGATACAGGATATGTGAAGATGCAAGACTCCTACAGATGAGAATCTGTCAGATCCACTTACAAAGCCGCATGTTCAGAGCAAGCATGAAGGGAACAGTAGATCTATGGGAATACGAGATGCGCCAAATTGGCTCTAGTGCAAGTGGGAGACTGTGGGAATAGATGCCCTAGAGGCAATCTTATTTAGTATAACATTATTTTGGCTAGAATAAACATAGTATAATTTGTGGAGATATTTAATGTAATTAAGTCCTTAGATTACAAATGTGTTGTTTATCTTAAATATCCCTAGTAAATTATATTAATTAATAGGATGATCAACTATGGACTAGTATGTGGGTAGATTGATATAGAGATATCAAGTCTAGCACATGGGTATGCATTAGGGGTAATGGCATACTGGAATGAACAACCACGAGAAGGCTACATACAAGTTATGTAAAGTCACAAGTGTTCTGGTAGTGACAATGGTATTGTGGTCCTTAGACTTGAAGTCACTAAATACTCTAGTTGTGAAATATTAGGCTTTGATATTATCAAACATTGCGCCTTAACCGGCTGACTATAAAGGTAGTTATCAGGCATGATAGGAAGCAAGCTTAGAGATGATAGTGATGTAGACAGGATTTGTCCCTATCACATAACGGAAACTAATATCCACGGCCACTCCAGGGGTGGTGCTTATAGAATGTCTGGCCAGACTCAGATAAATCAATATAGTATAAAAATGTTATCTGCAAGATAAGACTATTTCCAGGATTGAGAAAGTATGAATTGGATATACGAGTGTGACTTGTATGTCTCATGTCCAATCCGGATATGAAGACAAAGGGATAATACAATACGGTAACATTGGTCACAAAATTTCTATTAGTTGGGTGGCATAGATGTATTTCTGGATACTGCTGTATGTTAGTAATTGTTACTACAAACTAAGTATAAACCTATAGGGTCACACACCCTATGGACTAAATCGGACTTTAGGATTAATTAGTAGGGCTAATTAAATCAGAGGATCAATACGCAACCACGTGCAAACTAAGTAGGACTAATTTGCAAGGTGGACTAATCCGTATATGGATAGGATTAGTAGCGATGCTAATATGTAGTTAATAAGGAGTTATTAACTATGTAAGGGCACTCATAGCTTATTTTCTCATAAGTGCGTTGACAGTTAATAGAAAACAGAGCAAAGGAGAGAGGAAGACAAGGAAGCCGAAACCTCCCCCATCCGCCCCCTCCCTTGTCGTCGCCCTCGTGAGGCGCGACCCTCTTGGGTCTCCCATTTGCGTGATCTTCTTCTTCCTCCTTCTTTCGTTGCTAGCAAAAAGGCATGAGAAGGATCTGGAGGAATCTTAGGTGTGTATATCCATAGAGATGTAGACATAATTCTACGTGAAGTCATCAATTCATACAAGCAAGGTACACATGTTTTCTATCCCTTACCATCGTTATGATGTATAGTCCTGTGATCCTTGGAGGGTATTGAACAGAATTAATTATTGTTTATTCCGCTGCGTAATCCGTATCAAAACCCTACATTAACAACACATGAAAAAGCGACAAAAACAACAACAGAGGAAGAACTAAAAACGACACACAAGACGCAAACGTAAAAACATTATATAATAGGCATTATTAGAGGGGTGATTTCATCAGGGGGTCCATGAAGAGGGTCTAAACACCTCCATTATGGATATCCGCTACTGCTGCTGCAAATTCATCTGCGAAAGTGGAGAGGAACAACAGGCGTTCCACTACAACCTCCAGAGTCATGCGGCCGTTAACACCTTTGTAGGCGTTTGTAGTCACGTCTACAACTGACGGGTCCCACTTTACGGTGAAATCTGGGCAGCCAACCCCAAGGATTCGGTGTGCATTACCGGAGAGGTTGAACTCATTCCAATAAGGATGTGTTGTTTCGTCTTCCTCGGGTCCGAAAATAAATACAGCAACGTCAAATACATTATCCCTACGTAACAGTGCAACAATCTCACAGTAATTACATAGCCAAGTACCGGTGCAATTCCATAAAGTGTTATAGTTTTTAGCAAACCTTCTAAAATTGGGGCAGCCAAACCTACCCCTAGATACTGATCGACCACATTAGCGCTGAGTTCCCTAGTTTCCAAGACGACATTGCAATAACACTTCTCATTTGCATGTGTTGTCCGGCAGCTTGCATTGGTAGATTCTCCACCAATCTAGTAAATGTTCTGACTGGTTATGTGGTAGTCACCAAATGAATCTAGTGAAGTCCAGACAACAATGGGAAATGAGCTTCCCCAATAATCAGGTGTTGTGGTCCCATAATCGGAGACACAACAATGGGAGCCATGTTTGTAGTGTTTGAGTAGCAATGGGACATGCAGCAAAATTTCTAGCAAGTGCTCCCAGTGAAATATTTGAGTTAGGGTAAAGGTTGGTATTTATACAGCTACGCATACTCTTTAGTTATGTGGGATATCCAAAATGTTGCGTAACTTTGTTTGTCAATGTTACTATAATTGGTGGGTGGAATTTTGAAGTGAGTTGTCAAGTCAAAAATTTTTGGTCAATGTTACCATAATTGGGGGAGGATTGTTGATTCCCTCTGCATTGATATGTCAAATACTGAAATAGCATCATAACATGTAAGTCCAGCTAGTGTCAAGGCCTTGAAACAGTTTTCAAAGGTTTGAAATAAATTAAGATGTACACAACACGAACTTAGGGGGAGCCTATCTGTTTAATCTGATTCCCATCTCTCAATGCTTGATTATATGCACCTTGATGATGAAAGGAAAATCATTTTGAGACTCTTAATTGTTATAATGCATCTTTTTGAACAATTTCTTGCAGGGAAAATCAATTGCCTATTTTGCAGGATTACTTACCTAAACTGTGTACCTGCTGAAAAGGAAACTAGTTTGTTTGATTGATTCTGTGACTATGCAAAGTTTTCCGGACCTTCCTAACATACTCATCTACAAGATCAAGTCAATTTCTTTGAAGATAATGAGCAACTAGCCGTTCGAAGAGTTGTTAGAAGAGTCAAAATACATTGCTGATTTTTAGGGAAGTTAGTTTCCAGAAAAAACTGAAGGTCTCCAATTCAAACTAGCTCCTTAAGAGGGTGATGCACAAGGAGATTGGGACGAGAAATTAACAAAGACACTAAAACACGTTCATAGATTGACATGCAACAAAGAAGCATGTAAATTCATCTCAATCCAAGCATTTGAAGGACACTGCAGACACACTGCTAGATTCTGTCTCAGTGTTCTTCTTTCTGAACTCTATTTGTATATCATTAAGATAATACATATTTCATTCTTGTTCTCGTGAATTATTCAAGTGAACAATAGAGAATTCTTGTTGAATTAGTTAGCTCGAGCAGGTACTAGATAGGTTAGTGAGAACCACAAGCTGTAACAGAGTAAGGGAACTCTCTGTGCTTGAGATCTAGGGCTTAGCTTTAAATTAATAAGAATTGAGTTGAAAATCCTGCAGGGATCAAATCATGAGGTAGAGACGTGGTTCCATGTGGACTGAACTCTATAAATCTCTGTGTCCCTTGCATTCAGTTTGCTGTTTCATACTTAGCCATCGCAACTGCTCAAAACATGTTTCAGATCGAGGGTTTGAAAGGCATTTCAAGGCCTTGAAAACTCTCTACTTTTTATTTCTCACCTGTTTTCATTCCAAGGACTTGACATTCATTTAAAGGCCTTGAAATACTAACATCTTTGAACGGAATTCTTTGAAACTACTCTTTAGATTAAATTGCAAAAAGTTGTCATACTCTATTCAACCCCCTCCCCCTTCCAGAGTATTGATTCTTCTTTATTTCCTACAATATTGTCTTTAAATTGGTATCAGAGCTTGTATCACTGTATATATTTAACCATCTGGTAATTATGAGTACTGTAGGTGATGGTGGTTTGTCTCAGGGAAGAGCTGCTAACAGACCTCCTCTATTCTGTGGTGACGACTTTGTGCACTGGAAAGCCCTGATGAAGATCTTCATCATTGATCAAGATATGGAGTTGTGGACTATCATCCAGAATTGTCCTCACACATTCTACACACAAAAATATGGGATTAGAACCCCAAGACAGAAGACTCAGTTTCTGCTTCTGAGTTAGAACAATATTCCAAAAGTTACGGAGCTATAAATCTCTTATATTGTGCTCTGAGTGCAGATGAATTCAACAGGATCTCAGGCTGTAAGACTGCTAAAGAGATATGGGACTAATTGGTGGTAACCTTTGAAGGAACCAGTCAAGTCAAGCAGACAAAGAATAACATTTTTCTTATACAACATGAACTGTTTAAGATGAATGGAGATGAGTCAATCAAGGACATGTTCAAGAGGTTCACTGACATTTTCAACAATCTGGACACTCTAGGAAAATCATTTTCCAAAGTATAGAAATTCAGGAAGATCTTGAGACGCCTTCTCCAAGCCAAATGGGAACCAAAGACTAGTGCTATTGAAGAAGCTCAAATCTATCATCACAGTAGGGAAAACTGATCACTCATGAAATCTCCATGAATGAAGTTGATGGAGAATTCCCAGATAATGTCAAGAATCTGGATCTCAAGGCTAAAGAAACATTACCTTCTCAAAGTCTTGAAAAAGAAGAAGATGATGATGAAGATCCATTTTCTCTCATTTTCAAGGCCTTGACCTGAGTTCTAAACATTAAAAAGAACTTTGGAAACAAAGATTACAGCAGGGATAAACACAAATCCTCTAGTAGAAAAGACTAGAAAGGTACATCTTCTTCCCATGGTAATAAATATAAAGTAATGATATGCTTTGAGTGTGGTGATGCAGGACATTTGATCAAAGACTTTCCACACAAGAAAAGCAAACATTTTCAAAAGAAAGACCATGATAGGAGAAAAAGAGTTGTGATAGGATCTTGGAGTGACTCAGATTCTGAATCTAAAGAGGAACAATCCATTCTCTTCCTTATGGCTAAGCATGATGAAAGTTCTGCAAAGAACATTGAGGTAATGGTGAACTGTTTCAAAACCAAAAGATGTCCTCTCGGACTATCTTAGAACAATGCTTTTAAATGAAGAGGACTATCTGAAAGAAATCAGGAATTCGAAAGAAAAGGTTCATGAGCAAGCAAAAGAGAATTTGCAACTTGTCTGTCAAAACCAGAATCATGAAATTTCTCAGAAGAAGTCTGATAAAGATTTCAAGGCCTTTGGAAACCATTTTCAAAGCCATGAAAATTCAAGTCAGAGAAGTAGTCAGTGAGTGAAAATATTGTTTCTCTAAGAGATTAGATTGATGAATTGAAGGAAAAAAGTACTACCGTAGTTGAGAAACTTCAAGAATCTATGAAAGTTATTACAAACTTGTTGGCTCAGAACACAATCTAAACCTGATTCTTGGAGGAAGTTTAAAGTCTGTTCACAAAACTGGTATTGGCTACAATCCAAACTTTCCCAAAAAGAACAACACCAGATTTGTGAAGGATGGAAACAAAACTTCTCCGAAGTTCCATTACTAAAACAGAATTGGGCATGTTAAATTGACTTGTCCTTTTAGAAGAAGAGACCCTCACATAATGAGGAACACTTTTCCAGTTCAACTTTAAGGACAAGTTAGACAGATTTGGGTTCCTAAAGGGGTTAGACCACCTAACATGGTTGACCCTTGAATATGACTCTAAATTCCACACTTGTTCTAACAGCTGGCTAAGGTAGTGAATGTTGTTTGCAGGCTGTCACCAAGAGCAAAGAGCATAAATTGTTTATGGATAGTGGTTGTTTCGGACATATGAGTGGCAAGAGATCTCTATTCTCATAATTGAAAGAGCAATCTGAAATATCAATCACACTTGGTGACAAAAGAAAATACAACATACTAGTTATTGGTAATATTGGTACAGATTCTGAAAATTCTATTTCTTGTGTTTATTTAGTTGATGGCTTGAAGTTCAACCTGCTTAGGGTATCTCAGTTGTGTGACAATGGTAACAAAGTTATTTTTGACAAAGAGAAATGTGTGGTGCAAAATGAGAAATCTGGAGTTTGCATCCTCACTGCCTCAAGGTCAAACAATGTTTATATTTTACATACTAACAAATTTGCAGGAGAAAGTCTGAAGTGCCTCAAGGCCTTGAAAGATGATCCAAAGCTTTGGCACAGAAAGCTTGGACACATTAGCTTGCATACCTTGAACAAGCTGGTTTCTAAAGACCTAGTAAAAGGTCCGCCCCCTATCAAATTCAAATATGAAAAAGTATGCAAACCATGTGCTCAGGGTAAACAGACAAGAAGTTCATTCAAGCCAAAGAACTTTTTAAGTACTACTAGACCCATTGAATTACTTCATATGGACATTTGTGGTCCAATGAAAACTCCAAATCCGAAGGGCAAGAAGTACATGTTAGTTATTGTTGATGATTTATCCAGATTTACTTGGGTAATGTTTCTTAGAGACAAATCTGAAGCTGTTTCTGAATTTCCAAAGCTTTGTAAAGAACACTTTGATAAACCTGCATATTGATTCTATTAAATTGATCATGGTAGAGAATTTGATCAACGTGAATTTGATTTATTTTTTGCTAAGCATGGAATCTCTCACAACTTCTCTGGTCCCAGAACACCTCAACATAAAGGTGTTGTTGAAAGAAAGAGCATGACTCTTGAAGGCATGTCAAGGAAAATGCTTCTGGAGAACAAATTGCCAAAATCATTTTGGGCAGAAGCTGTGAATACTGCCAACTATATACTTAACAGGTGCTTGATTATACTTATACTGAAGAAGACTCCTTATGAACTTTTCGAAGAAAGAAACCCAAAAATCTCTTACTTCAGACCATTTGGTTGCACTTGTTATGTCTACAATAGTGGTAAGGACAATCTTGGTAAGTTTGATTCCAGGAGTGATGAAGGTATTTTTCTTGGTTATTCACTCTTTATCAAGGCTTATAGAATCTATAACAAGAGAACCAAGCATGTTGAAGAAAGTATTCATGTTATTTTTTATGAAAGCTATGATGGTTCATTGAGTGAAAGTTTTGCAGAATTGGATCTAAACAAGCATGAGTCAGAAGATGAAGCAGAGCCTTCAAATGGTTCCAAGGAAAGCTGGAGGAAAAAAAGAAAATTTTTCAAGGTCTTGAAAATGAGTCTTAAAGCCTTCAAAAAGAACAACAAGAAGATCATAGTAGACAAGCCTCTACTTCAAGTTCTCAAAGACCTGAGAAGATTCCTGGAGAACCAGAACCATGGACACAAAGTAAATGATTCAAATATCTCTCATCTCATCCAGTTGATAACATTATATATGATCCATCCACTGGTACACAAACAAGATCAAAATTAAAGAATATGTGTTCCTTCAATTCTTTTGGATCTCTTATGGATCCTAATAATGTGAAAAATGCATTACAATAAGTAGGCTGGATCACTTCAATACAAAGTGAAATCAGTTAATTTGAGAGGAGCAAGGTTGAGAATCTGGTTCCTCTACCTCAAGATCACTCTGTCATTGGTACCAGGTGGGTATTCAGAAACAAGTTAGATGATAATGGTAAGATAATAAAAAAAATCCATACTGGTAGCTCAAGGCTATAATCAGGATGAAGGTATTTATTATGAGGAGACTTTTGCTCATGTTGCAAGGTTAGAAGAAATTAGAATGTTACTTGCATTCTCATCTCACAAAAATATGAACTTTTTCAAATGGATGTGAAGTGTGCATTTCTAAATGGCTATTTCCAAGAAGAATTTTATGTTGCTCAACCCCCTGTTTACAAACTTGAAAAAGCTCTTTATGGTTTGAAACAAGCTCCAAGGGCTTGGTATTAGTAGACAAAACCCTTTTCATAAAGACTCATGAGAAAGATATTCTAGTAGTTTAAGTATATGTTGATGACATTCTTTTTGAAGCTACTAATGACTCTCTTTGCAAGGATTTTGTCAAGTCTTATGAGCAGGGAATTTGAAATGAGTTTGATGGGAGAGCTCAATTTCTTTCTTGGAATTCATATTCATAAAATGAGGAAGGGAATCTTTCTGTATCGTACACCAAGGACTTGTTAAACAAATACAATATGTCTCAGTCCAAGGTAGCAAAAACCCCTATGAGCTCCTCACTATCCTTAGACAAAGATCAAAATGGTAAGAGTGTGAATGTGAAGGAATACAGAGGTATGATTGGATCATTGTTACATCTTACTGTTAGTAGACGAGACATCATGTTCAGTGTTTGTATGTGTTCTAGATTTCAAGCACATCCTAAAGAATCACACTTGGTTGCTGTCAATAAAGTTTTTAGATATCTCAATGGTACCAAAGACTTAGGGCTTTGGTATCCTAAAAATCTAATTTCTCTTTGTGTGGCTATTCAGATGCTAACTTTGCAGGCTAAAAAGTGGATAGAAGAAGCACATCAGGGTGTTGCCAATTTCTTGGAACATCACTGACCAGCTGGCATTCAAAGAAACAAAACTCTATTGCTCTATCAACAGCATAAGCTAAATACATAACAGCAGGAGCTTGCTGCTCACAAGTTTTGTGGACAGCTCAACAAATGAGAGACCTTGTATTTGATTTCAGAGATATACCTATCAAATGTGACGACACCAGTGCAATCTCTATCACAAAAATTCCAGTTCAGTACTCAAGAACTAAACACATAGATGTCAGACATAACTTCATCAGAGATCATGCTGAGAATGATGATGTTACTCTTGAATTTGTTTCCAATAACATTAAATTAGCAGATATCTTCACTAAACCACTGCCAGAGGATAGATTTTTCAGCCTGAGATCAGAACTGGGCATGCTAAATAAAGAAGCATCGGTTTAGGGGGAGTATCAGGTAAGATACAAGGTACGTATTATGTGGTTCAAAGTTTTAAATTGATTTTCAAATTCTTGAAAATCTTTTCAAAGCCTTGATTTTATGTGTTTCAGTGGTATAACTTTTCAACGCCTTGAAAACATCTCCAAAGCCTTGAAAACAAGTCTATATATTGTTTAGTCAATAAACAGGATCTTTTAATATTGGGTTATATCTCTGTAGATATTTGCTCAATATTTCTTTTACCTTTTAAAACTTATTTCCTTTAAATTAGTATTATATTATTTCCTTTTCCAAGTCACACACTCACACAAATTTAAATCTCACTAATTCTGCACAATCTCAAAAGATTTGGAAATATCTTTGTTACCTTTTGAAACTCAAACTCTTCAACACTTATCTTCTCTCTTCTCTATCTTTCACTTATCATTCATGCCTCTCTCCTCTAAACTCTCAAATCCTAATGAGCACCATAAGAACGTATGATAGGATCAAGATAGCTGGAGGACCAAAGAAATTTACTGACAAGAAGAGGAAGACTGTAGAGGAAGAAGTTCAAACTGTAAGTGATGACTCAAGTTCCATAACCCCTAGTGTAGAAAAGGCTGCTTATCCTTCAAAGAAGAAGATCAAGAAGGACCAGACTCCAACTTCTAGCTAGAAGAAGACTACTGGTAAGTCTGATCCAGAAAAGCAACCAGAAGAACAGGTTGCCAGTCCTAATAAGGGGAAGAAGAATAAGCCAACAAAGGAAGATAAAGGCAAAGGTAAAGTAACGGAGGAAGACCTAGAGACAGGTACTGGAAAAGAACGGCAGATCTACTTAGAAAAGAAATGTTCCCCTGGAAAGAAATCTTGCATTAATAGCAAGTGGTTTGTTTCTAATGTTGCTAGAGGAAAATGGTTAGATGGTTTTGCTTCCATACCAGTAGCTTTTTACAGCATTATTAGTGTCAATATGCTGAAATCCATGAATCTAGAGTGTATTAAAAGATTGAAGAAGAGTGCTATTTGGAAGATCCTAAATCCTCCGGAAGTTGCATATTCCACACTCACTAGGTCTTTCTATTTGAATATGAAGCGAGTTAAGACTGTAATCCTAGTGATCCAAACCAAAGTGGCTGGTGTTGATATGGAGTTAGGTCATTCTGAATTTGCTAATGTCTTTCGTTGTCCCAAGAGGTATAACAAAGACAACTATCCTAACAAGAGTGAAGCACTTAAATTAGCAAGGACATAATTCTTTCTACCAAATGTGTCTACCTCCTCCAAGCAGTTAACACACTCTGTGCTAAATGTTAAAGTCAAAGTTTTGTTTACTATTCTTATGAGGTGTGTAGTACCTAAGGATAATTCCAAAGAATTGATTACAGATAGGGTGTTGTACTTGATGTATTTTATTATGCATGGTTATGAGATTGATGTTCCTAAAATTGTGATGGAACACATACTTTACTCCCAGACCAAAGAAAGAAAGCATCCTTTACCATATCCCAACCTCCTTTCTGTCTTCTTTCAACACCTTGAGATCCCAAATGACAGAGAAGAGACAGTTACCACTGGTTTTGGTGTGTTTGATGAGAAAGCTCTTGAAAGAATTGGAATTGTGAAAACCAGTGAAGGTAACTGGAAGCTATAATCTGAACAGCCTGAGGAAGAGTTACAATCCAAAAAGTTTCCTAAACCCAAGGCCTTGATCTCTCCTTCAAACATACCCTCTCAATCTCAAGACCTTTCTATGTTATGTCAAAGACTTGATGTTATGGAGAAGGATATGGAAGAAGTTAAGGAAAATCAGCATGAGTTTGAAACTCAGTTCAAGCAAGTAAGGTATATGGTTGAAAGCATCTTCAAAAGCATCAATGCTCTTCATGTGGAGGAAGAAGTCTCTCTGGCTGCAAAGGGATCCAAGAACTGGTCCAACCAAGGATTTTTCAGTGACCATACAACAAAGGATGAGGCTGCAGGGGTGGTGGAAAAGGGGAAACAAGTAGCTCAGGAGCAAGGGGATGAACATCAGGAACAAGATGATGCTGAAAATCCAGACTCATGAATGTTGATCAAAGATATTAAGAAGAAGAAACAGAAGAAACCCATTCCAGAGATAGTGACTGCAGCTGAACTCTTTGATGATGAGGTGGTTGGTGACACTGGTGATAAAGCTGCTCAAGAAGAAGAACAGAAAGATGATGAGGATGATGAAGAGGATAGCGGAGAAGAAGATGCAGAGCCAAAGGGAGATGCAGACCCAACCTTTTAAATCTTGTCTCTTCTTTCTTCTGTTTTCAAGGCCTTGAATCCCTTTTCAAAGTCTTGTGAAATTTCTGCTTTTCAAAAATTTTTACTCTAAATTTTTTCAAACTATGATCCTACATTGTCTCATTCTTTTTTATGAAAGTCAAAATGGGGGAGAAAATCTTAGGTTTATTTGTTATTCTGGTACTTTTTAGATAGATCTGGTTGAGATCAGTAGGATTTTTCTTTTTTTGCTGCATAATAAGTTGGATTATTTGGATATTGTGTTACAGTTCATATTTTCTGATTACTCTGCTATGCTCTAATGACTATGTTTTTGCAAAGAATCAGTCCTTAAAAAGAATGAGGTTTTGTCTTTCATCAAGTGGGAGATTGTATGTTCAGCTAGTTTCAAAGGCTTGAAATCGTTTGTTCGTTTCAAGGCCTTGAAACTTTTTTCAAAGGTTTGAAATAAATTGAGTTGTACACAGCATGAACTTAGGGGGAGCCTATCTGTTTAGTCAGATCCCCATATCTCTACGCTTTATTATATGCACCTTGATGATGAAATAAAAATCATTTTGAGACTCTTAACTATTATTAATCCATCTGTTTGAACAAGTTTTTGCAGGGAAAATCAATAGCCTATTTTGCAGGATTACTTACCTAAACTATGTTCTTGCAGAAAAGGAGACTAGTTTGTTTCATTGATTATGTGACTATGCAAAGTTGTTAAGACCTTTCTAACATACTCAGTGTAGATAGTGCTTTCTGAGCAGACAGATCTTGGCAACGTGGCAATCATCTAGCACACCATATTGTGCTCCACACACACCGGATCACCAGCCGCGCTGATCCACGTGGGGGCTGCGAGACAGGGCCCTCGCATACCACTGCACGGGACTTGTAGGGACTTAGTGGTCTGGAGGCTAGAGTAAGTCCTGTCGCGTGCGAGCCAAGCCTGCGCGCGACCTTTAGTAACTGCTTTTGAGAGATTTATGGCACGAGCTCCATAAACCCGGTCAATCCCGGTCAACCCCATAACGGTTCCGGTATACGCGTATAACGTGCTGTAACAGTCCCCATATACGCGGACGAACGTGCCGTTGTGGTTAAGCTAATTAAGCCGCCATTGATGGGCGCATTAACCACACTACAACGGTCACATTCTCCGTTATATATAGGACGTTAACCCTTCCATACAAGGGAGGACACACCAGACATACGCGGAAGGTCTGCCAAACCCCTGTCTCTCTCTCAGACAGTGCTATTGCCTTACTCTCTCCCTACACACAACCCAACACTTCTTGTGCCATTTTCTATTCTCTGCATTTGGTGTACACGAAGTTCTCTCTGCAGGATTCTCTTGTGCACATTTTGGTGAACCCGACGTGAACTTACCATTGCAAGCAACCATGTCTCATGAGGATGATGTCAGTAACAGATCGCCTACCACGGAGACTGCCTTGGGAGAGGAGACTCGCCGTACTCCTACGGCCACCGGTGAAGCTCCGACGCTAGAAGTCTTGGACGCCACCATCCAGAATCAGGTGAAGGCTCTCAAAGCTCAATCTGCACAGCTAGAACGGATCATGGCTGTCTTGGGGACTCTCGCTCCAAACCCCGCACCAGCCACCGCCATCCCTCAGGGAGGAGGAGCCTCGACCACTCAAGGATTGGGAGTATCGACCACACCACCCAACCCTAACCTGCAAACTCCACTGGCGACTACGCAGCTACCCTCAATTCAGGGTTCAACAGCTCAAATGTTGCCTCTTGCTACTCATACTCCTCCACCTCCGACTTTGGTTCCTAATTCGGTCTCACAGTATCCCTTGCCTCCTCCGACGGCAATCTGCGGTAACGTGAATTCACAATATGTCCCTAGCCCTCCTGCGACATATGTGTCGCCTCCGCCTGTGGCAACCCCTCCCCCTGCTGGGTACAAGGCTCCTAAATGGGACAAGTTCGAAGATGTCAATGGGAACGCCCATGAGCATGTCATGCGCTTCATTGATGTGATGGGGCCGTATGGGGCTGATCCTAAACTGCTGATGCGCGAGTTCCCGAAATCCTCGGGGAACGTGGCTTACAAGTGGTACAGGACGTTGGAAGCTGGATCCGTGAAGACTTGGGACTACATGGTCCAGAAGTTTTACACCAAGTTCTTCCAGATGGAGGAAAAGGTGACGATGATTCATCTCTCGCGGATGGATCAGAAGCGCGAGGAGGATGGGATAACATTCATCAAGAAGTTTAGGGCCAAGTCCTTGGAATGCAAAGATGTGATACTCGAAAGCAGACTCGTCGAGATATGCCTGCAATGCATGCGAGACGAGTACAAAGGTATGCTTATCAACCTGCAGACGCCTACGTTTTCGAAACTAATCGAATGCACGAAGAACATTGAGCCTATAGTAGAGAGGCCGAAAAAGAGGAACGCCCCTGAGCGATCCTCGGGAGGTACTACTTTTAAAATCGGGAGATTCTGCTATAAAAGGGGACGTGAAGCTGAAGTGAATACGGTCTCGCCCCAAAAGCAGCCGAAGGTAGTGAACTTTGATGCACCACCTCTGCCTTGGAAGAAGCAAGCGACCTTTGCAGACAACGGCGTAAGGACGGTGTCCTGTCGCCGCTCGAAAAGGCACCCTCCAGGGAGATGGTGAGGGACCCGAAGTGGTGCGAATGTCACGGAAAGTTCATGCATCCCACGGCGGACTGCAAGTAGCTCAGAATCATGGTAAGCCAAAAGATGAAGAATGGCGAACTGATCATCAGTGATCAAAGGCAGGATGTGCGCAACAATCCGCTCCCTGCCCATGCGGAGCAGGAATCGAAAGGCAAAGAGGTCGCTATGATCTCGATTGTGGACCTTGAAGAGGTTGTGGAGGATGGTTTACCCATCATTGCCGAGATCCATGATGACGAGGACTACAGCATAGACACGGAGGACGAACGTGCCGATCGAATGAAGGGATCGCATGGGTTCAACAGGTTCTTCGATGAGATGAAATTCTCAAAGAAATGTCGCAAGGAGATGACAAAGGCGATCCTGAGGATAGCAGAAGATTACGAGGATGATATCGTAGTCTCCAATGGGAAGGTTGTCAGGGCGTCTCGCTCTACAGAAAAGGTCATAACTTTCTCCGCAAGCGACAAAAAGACAGATGCGAGCCATCAGAAGCCTCTTTATGTGACAGCCATCATCAATGGTTTGAAGTTCAAAAGAGCGTTCGTTGACGCAGGAGCAGCAGTTAACGTTGTTTCGCTCCATACTCTGAAGCTAGCGGGAATTCCAGAGGAAGCGACTCCAGAATGACGATAGGATGGATCCGCCTGGGTGTCCTGATCGACAAAATCAAGTGTTCAGCAAAATTCTATGTCATAGATGCGAACACTACGTATCATATGATTATAGGCCGGGCCTGGATTCATCGCCTTGATGCTGTTCCTTCAACGGCTCACCAAGTGATGAAAGCCATCTGGAATGACAGAGTAGTAGAGATACCAGCTTCGACAAATCCTTTCAACATGGATGAAGCGCATCTCACTGAGGCGGTGTGGTTCACTGAGATGGCAGATGAGCAAACGCCGGGACCATTCAACCCCACTCCTTTGCCCCGATGGGAGGACATCAAAGATCAGTCACCCGCAGGAGTGATGGTGACAAGAGAGGATGCCAAGGAAAAGCCGTCTAGCAAAACATGATCCTGAAGGCAAGGAGATATAGAGTTTCTACGCCAACGGGAAGAAATGCTATCGCATATGAAGGTGCGCGGGGGTGTCGTCACGCGAGCATGGGGATATCCCTGAGCAAATCAATCAAATTGAGCAGGTTTCGGAGACAGACAAACCAATGCCAAGCACTCTAGAAGAGAAACTCAAAGAAGCACCCTAATGCATGGAAGACAAACCCAGACCACAAAAGAAGGAGCTGAAGGAGGTATTCCTAAGCCAGAATGAAGAAAAGAAGAGGCCAGTCTTTCTAAGCGCGGAACTCACAGGCGAAGAGGAGGAAAGATTGCTACAGCTCTTGACTGAGTACAAGGACGTATTTGCATGGGAATACGATGAAATGCCCGGCCTGGACACGAGCATCACCATGCATCGGTTGGATGTGATTTCGGGATCCAAACCGGTAAAACAGAGCACAAGAAGCTTTAGGCCGGAACTCAATGTGAAGATTAAGCAGGAAATTGTCAAACTCCTAGCTGCCAAATTCATAGAGCCAAATCACCATCCCACATGGTTGGCCAACATTGTGCCAGTAGTAAAGAAGAATGGGCATTTCGCATCTGTGTAGACTTCCCAGATCTTAATCGCTTCTGCCCCAAGGATGATTTTCCACTCCCCAACATCGACTTACTTATCGATTCGACCGCGAGTCATCGCATGTTCAGCTTCAAGGACGGCTTCAGTGGGTACAATCAGATCAAGATGGACCCCGAAGACGCACGGAAAACCGCATTCATTACCCCGGTGGGAGTATTCAACTATACGATGATGCCTTTTGGCCTCAAAAACGCAGGTGCGACTTACCTGCGGGCCATGATGGCCCTGTTCCACGACATGATGTACAAAGAAGTGGAATTCTATGTGGATTACCTAGTTGTCAAATCCAAGGAGGAAGCGGACCATCTGGGGGATTTGCGAAAAGTGTTCAATAGATGCAGAAGCTTTCAATTAAAGATGAACCCCATGAAGTGCGCGTTCGGAGTAACACCAGGGAAATTCTTGGGATGTGTGGTACATCGTCAAGGAATCGAGCCTGATCCTGCGAAAGTATCGGCCATCACTAGCATGGCGTCGCCACATAACCAAAGTACCTTGAAAACCTTCTTGGGAAAGCTATCCTATCTGCGATGGTTCATCCCAGCGATCGCCGAAATCACCTTCTGTTTCAGTGATCTTCTCAAGAAAGATGCTGTATACAACTGGACTGCAGAGCACGAAGCTGCGTTTGGGAAACTAAAGGAGCTGCTGAAATCGTCAAAAGTAATGATCGCATCTCAGCTCGGATCACCACTCTTGTTGTATCAGACGTCAACAAGGAGGTCTATAGGAGCACTCCTAGCTCAGGAGTATGAGGGTCAAGAAAGGCCCATCTACTACATCTCTCGCATCGTGCAGCCCGCAGAATCAAGGTACACGGACATCGAATGTCATTGCCTTGCTTTATTCTTTGTTATAGAGAAGTTGAGACACTATTTTGCTTCGCACAAAGTAGTGGTGGTCACAGAGAGCGATCCTATACGGTATCTTCTGACTCACACCATTCCTGGGGGAAGATTGGCAAAGTGGTATATGACCATTTCCCAATATGACATCACATGCGTTCGGCCGCGGGCGATCAAATCGCAGGCGGTAGCGGATTTGCTGGCGCAATTCCCTGATAACAGTCATGAGCCCGTGATTGAAGAAGAATTGGAGGGACCTGAAATCTACGCAGTTGAGTTGCCCTATTGGACGCTCCATTTCGATGGCTCGTCAACAAGGAAAGGTGGAGGCATCGGAATAGTCTTGACCAAACCAGATGGAGAGGTCATACAGATGTCCGCAAAGCTCGACTTCGCATTCACCAACAATGAAGCAGAGTATGAGGCTCTCATCGCAGGTCTTCGCGCAGAAAAGGCATTAGATGTAAGCAATCTGACGGTTATGGGGGACTCCAAGCTAATCGTCAAACAAGCCTCGGGCGAGTATGGTTTGAAGGAGAAAACTTATTGCCCTACCAGACCTTGGTACAGAAATTGGTGCAACAGTTCTGCGACGTTAGATACGAGCACAAACCTCGAGCGGACAATAGGCATGCTGACGCTTTAGCTACCTTGGGATCCAAGGTCAGTACGGACAAATGTCCTGCGAGAATCTCGATTGAAGTGCAAACATCCTCGGCGTTGACAGAGGACGCGTGCGACGATGAATGCATGGATGATGCGGACTGGAGAAAATCGGTCTTACGGGCCATTGTCGAAGGCACGAGCAGCGAGAACTGGGCATCCACAAAGGGGTATTTCATACATGACAATACCCTCTACTACAAGGGCCATGGCGGAATACTCATGCGATGCGTCTCGGAGCAAGAGGTACAAGCGCTGTTAGAAAAGATTCAACAACATGCTTGCGGGGAAAGTGAGGTGTCAATCTATCGGAAAGCCCAGAGGTATGGCATTCATTGGCCGGACATGTCAACGGTCGCAGCATTGATTCAAGGAAATTGCGAGAGTTGCGCACTGATCAAAGACTCTTTATTCATTACTATGACCGACGATGATGCGGTTTGGAGGAAACCACTCTTTGACTTTCTCACCCAGGGTATTGTACCCGAATCGAGAAAAGAAGCCGAGAAACTAAAGAGAAAAGCAGCCCGATATGTGGTGCAAGAAAATCTGCTTTGGCGAAGGGTCCATCAAGTTAACTTGCTGCGATGTCTAGACAGCAAGGAAGCACAAGAAGTGATGGACCTTTCTCATCAGGTGGAACATCAGGGAGGTGCGAAATTATGCAGACAGCTCCTCTCGATTGGATACTTCTGGCCCACCATGGAGGCTGATTGCCGCACAAAAGTAAGACGCTGCCAGGAGTGTAAATTCAAAGGTAATCTAGTGCACGCTCCTGCCGTAGATCTACACGCGTTGGGAACACCATGGCCGTTCCATACATGGGCTCTGGATTTCGTCGGTCCCATTCGACCGACCTCGCACGGGAATCATTTTATTCTCACCGCGATCGAGTTGTTCACCAAGTGGGTAGAAGCAATACCACTAAAGACAGCAAATGCACTAGCCGTGGTCCATTTCATCCAAAAAAGCATCATATGCAGGTTCGGAATTCCAAACACCATTCTTTCGGATAATGGTAACCCCTTTGTCAATCGACAGGTGGCTGCAAAGCTAGCAGAGTACAACATAAGACAGATATGCTCCACTCCATACTACCCGAAGGGGAATGGGAAAGCGGAAGCAACCAACAAGACTTTATTGAGAATCTTGAGCAAGATGGTCGCAGATGACCACAAGAAGTGGGCTGATTCTTTGAACATAGCCCTGTGGGCTTATCGGACTTCTCCAAGGACGCCCACAGGGGACTCGCCATTTCTTTTATGCTATGGAGCTGAAGCTGTGGTACCTGCGGAAGTAAAGATTAACTCTGCAAGGTTGGCTTTTCATGCATTATATGACAATCAACGCGATCATGACTTAGACCTGCTAGAAGAGAAGCGGGAGCAAGCTAAAGGGACTAACAAACGATACCAAGAAAGGATCGCTCGTGCGTACAACAAAACAGTCCAACGTCGAGATTTCGCAGTTGGAGATTTGGTCTTGCGCGCGTCTGACCATTGCATGCGAGAGGAAACTCACCCAAAATTCGCAACCAATTGGGAAGGACCCTTTGAAGTCACAGAAGTCTTTGATAGTGGCTATCTCAACATACGGAGGTTACATGGAACGACCTCAACCCCAAGTTGTAATCTCATCTCTCCCATATGAGAATATTTTATAGTAAAAAGACTTCTCCCAAATGAGAAGAACTTTATGCTTTTAGTTGTCTTTATTGCTCTGTTTATTTCATTATTTCCGTCAGCGAAAGCCTATCCGCCGCGATAGCAGCCTATGAGAATACGATCTTTAGTGATCTTCTAAAGCCTATCCGCCGTGATAGCAGCCTATGCGAATACGATCTTAAGTGATCTTCTAAAGCCTATCTGCCATGATAGCAGCCTATGCGAATATGATCTTAAGTGATCTTTTAAAGCCTATCTGCCACGATAGCAGCTCACGCGAATACGATCTTAAGTGATCTCTTAAAGCCTATCTGCCACGATAGCAGCCTATGCGAGTATGATCTTACGTGATCTTTTAAGCCTATCTGCCATGATAGCAGCCTATGCGAGTATGAATTTAAATGATCTTTCAAGCCTATCTGCCACGATAGCAGCACTACACGAATGCGATCTCAAAATGATTTTTAAATCTATCTGCCATGATAGCAGCATTATGCAAAATGATCTTAAGTGATCTACAGAAGCCTATCTGCCGAGATAGCACCCGCACTTGAGTTTAACCTTAAGTAAATCTCAAGCCTATCTGCCAAGATAGCACAGCTACGCAAATACAATCTCGAACGATCTAAAATCATATATGCGAATCTATCTGACAGATAGAAAATCATAGCAGCAATGCAAAGTGTGAATACAGCAGTACAGAGGGCGAAATTTGCCAATACGCATGCGAAATTGTAATTTGTTGTAACGAAAACAGCAAATCATACAAAGCGATTTATCATTATGAGTCAAAATGACTTACAATTTAGCTGTCTAGATAGCAGCCTACAAGCGAAAAGCTCAGATCAAGCTAGTTACATAGCCAACATGGCTTACAGTGCATCTAAATAGTAACTTACAAGCGAAAGTTACACATCGAGGGAATCCCAACTGGAAAAAGATCGACATAACAGTCCTAGCAGAAGCTATGCGATACAACGATCTGCGACCAAAGATCTGTAGCAAGTAGGGTGTTCCTGCAAAAAGAACAGCCCGCCATGTCTACAAGACCTATGCGATGCTATGTTCAAGATCCCAGGATCTGACAAGGCCATTCTTTGGTCTTATGCCCAAGAGACGTGCCTGAGGAACCACCTGTTTCGGCGTATGCGGCTGTGAAGAACAGGCAAGCTCAAACTCCTAGGGAAAGAGGCTCCTTGTCCACGGAGACGATCATAATGGCTCGCCACCTTGAGCTCAAGAACGTGGTGGCGAATGATCAACCTTCGGGCAAGCTAGAGGAGAAATCCGCCGTTCATTACGAGTCAGTAGCAAGGTCAGTACGGCGCTGCACCTCGCCGGGAGGCGGCCGGAAACATGACCTGCAAGCATAATAGACGAAGAAAATTCTGCGAGCAAGCATGAGGTATTATATGTATCTTCTTTATGATAGTTATAAAGATCGATAAACCTTGTAAAGTGGATCTTGGAAGCTATTTCTACGGCACAAAGCACAAACTCAGGTTTTGCAACTTGAAGCTGCCATGAATCAACGAAAGACAAGCGTTGAAGCCAACAGTCGTAAGGACTCACGGCAAGCCACATTGTGGGATGAAGAACCCAAATAGCAAAAGGCATGGTTTATATAGACCCTGTTGAGACTCTTCAGTTGCTGAGATGAGTCAGCAAAACTTGAAAAGAGGGTAAGAATCAATCACTTACGCCTTGAAAAGAGGTAACAATCAATTACCCTACTAAAGGCTACGACGATTCGGTTGCGTATCCTAATTAATGACAGATGGTCATGATACGGATGGACTTCCCAAGGAAAGCGTGCTTATCTGATGAGCAATTAGCGCAAAAATCAAGGCAGAATATCAATAGCTGACGTCATAATTGATATGCACAGAGATATTCGAGCAAATCTCGGGAAGGGCAAAACAGGCATTCAAATTCTTTTTTTTTTAAAAAAAAAAAAAGGGGTGGGGGGGGGGGAGAAAACTGACGCGACAGATTTTCCACTTGCTCCACTTCTTGCTTCAATTGCTCGTATTTGGCGTTCATCTCATGGAAGAGCTTCACAGCCTCTTCAACCTTTTGCTTTTGCTGCTCCACCTTCTGCTCCTCAGCTGCGAGGTTATGGTAGCCGCGCTTCAAATTCACGGCTGCGCGAATCTGGGTGACTCTTTTGATAAGAAACCCAAAGCCCAGCTTGCCTTGAACTTTGGCGAGAAGGTTTTGACACATGCCAAAAAGCAGTTCCGCGCTCTGAGGAGAAATGGTCGCAGGAGTGGCTGCAGATAGCTGCTCCAAAATCCAGATGGCTTCAGTCAAAAACAGCCTCCTGTCGAAGGGCCCTATCTCCAGAGACCTCACAAATGATTGAGGATAGGAGAGGCGCATCCGAACTAGCCAGTCCACGTCAGCTTGCTTCAACCCTAAAGCAATGTTAAAACCAAGTTAGAATATCGAACTTGCAAATGAGGAATGCAAGATGCGAACAGCAAATTACGACATACCAGTTCCTTCAAGGATCTCGCGCAAAGAAGGAATGCGCATTGCTGGGGCAGTTGAAGACTGTCTTTGCTCCATTGACCTCCTGTCAGCCGCGAGCTCTAACTCCTCATAGTTGGTAGGAAGAGTATAAGCCGCACCAGGTGCGATTGCAGCCCCGACCTGCGAACTCCAAAAGTTCCACGCAGGAAGAGGTGCCACAGGCTCAGTCATTGCCGGAGGCATAGCAGCGGTAGAAGTTGCAGCTTGATCGGGGATGCCTTCGGGTGCGATAGCATTAGCAGCATCTACTTCTGTTTCCTCAGTACCAGCATGGGCATCTTCCTCCATCAACACGGTGTCAGTTTCGACATCATCAGAAACTTCAATGATGTCCTCGAAGGGCTCTCCCGCATATTCAGCAGCTGCGACGGGATTCTCAGTATGAGAACTCGGCACCGGGACATAGGATGCAGAAGGTTGACTCCTTTGTTCCAACATGGCTTCATCAGCGTTGCCTGCGATACAAGATACGATAATGTGAGGTAACTTGTATTGCATAATGTTTTATTGTCTTTGGTAAGCTAAGAGCAAGCACCTCCACGCGAAGGTGGGATTGCAGCATCTTCGTCATATGCTAAGGACGTGGAACCTTTCCCTATTATTGTATCTTCATTAAGCATATCTTTAAGACGAGCGTGACCTGGGGCGCGAAGAAACCAGTCATGATTATGTTTGGGTTGCTAAGCCTAGCTCACACATGTTGCTCAAATGATTACCTGAAGGTTCTCTGCACTTGCTTACTAGCCAGCGGTGGATGTTAGCTTTCGACAAGCCGTGCTTTAACGCACCGACAATCACATCTCGGTAAGTTACCGCAAGATTAAAAATCTCACCTTCGTTACCACCTGCGATTTCTTCGAAGTCCGCTTGGACTTGCTCTAGAGCTGCTGCATCTTCTCCTGGAGTCGCATCCTCCTCAGGAGCGTCCTCTTCTGGAACCGCACTTCCCTCATGGGTTGGAAGAACTAAGTCGTCGACGTGTTGTTCTTCTAGGCTCCTTTGCTTCACGCGTTCGAGCTCCTCTTCTTCTCGCTTTCTTCTTCTTTCAGCAGCCTCCGCGGCTGTTCTCCTGGACTCGGCAAGAATGTCCTTGCTTATGGTTTCGTCGGAAACACCAGAATGAGAACCCCTCTTCTGCTTCTTGGCCAAAAGGCCACTGATGGTCTCATCGTCAACATCTGCTAAGAAACAATTCGTTCAGATAAGATTGCGAAAGAGTTAAGATAATGAGAAGAGAAGTACGATTGAGATACGTCCTGACTCTTCCTCTTGTATCTCATCTCTCTCTCTGTCTCTGACAGCTTCAATTCTTTCCTCTTCTTCATCTCCTTCTCTTGTCTCTCTTCTCTCCTCCTCTTCCTCCTGGCCAAACGGAACAAAGGTCTCCACTGCGAGCTCCTTTCGCGCTTTACTGGGCATGCGACCTTTACCTTTATCCCTGGCAGTAAGGGATCTCGCAGGAGGGGAAGTTGGAGCGCTCCTAGGGGAGGAGATTGTGATTCCTATTTGTCTGGGCCTCTTCGCTCTCGGAGCAGCAGTCGCTGGAGGAGATGGATCATTCCTGGGTGGAGACAAGGCTGGAGTATTGTCTATCAGCGAATCAGCAAAAGCATTCATGATCTCGCGAATTTTGGTCTCAACCGCGGGATCCACCTTCGAAGCTAGCCGAACTGGTTGTCCCTGCCTTCTTGCGGTAACAATGGTAGTGACCAGCGATTTGGAACGCTCACCAGATGCAAACCTCCTCACATAGCACTGCGGCAGAAAATGAAGCATGAAGTTTTCAACATATTGGAATAAAGGAAACTCAGCACATGCAAGAGAAATTTCTTACCTTAGCGAAAGTTTCGCTGTATCTGATGACATGAGAATCACCCCTCTTAACCGCGGCTATCTTTTCGTCAAGAATGGTGGAGGGACACAGGTGATTCTCGCGATCCAACAACGAATAGCAGCCATATTCAGACTCGTCCAGGCTACAGTTGGGACGAAAAGGGAAAGAATTCCTTTTGATCACAGGAGCTCTGCTTGGTTGAGGGGCCGACTGCGTCTCAAACCTTGTCTGCTGGGCATTCCAATAAGCGATCCAGTTTCTGGAATAGCCACCTTCGCGGTTACCTGGAGGTTGCTCGAAGGGAAGATTGCTCCTCAAGATTGTTTTACACTCCCCAGACAATAACCGCTTGTAGCAGCCTCTTATGATAGACTGCGGCCAGATTGATGGTGCTACTGCGTCGAAGCCGAACTGGGGAGAAACGCGAGTAGGATCAACATCCACGGTAATCCTCTCGTACCTAGGGGCGAGCTCACGAACATGCTCTGCAAGAGCAGGAAGAGAACCTCTCAGACACCAGCAAAAGAATTCGCGATAGCGCTCGTGGAAATGCTCCCCGCCCTCGAAAAGAAGCTCTTCTGAGAAAGCAACAGCCTTAGAGGGATACAGTTTTGGGAACCATCGCACATTCTCAACGCGCGCGGCATAAGGCCTGGCTATAAACTCTTCCCGATTGTCGCATATCAGGCTCCAAACGCACTTAGGAAAGTGAGTTCCAAACCACCTCGCAGCCCTACCGCTATTACGCTCCTCCTCCACACCTGGGGGACACCATTTGCTGGGCTTAGAAGGAATTGGGGCATAAGAGGGCCATCGCTCGAAGACCCACATTGTCAAGAAAGCAATGTTAATGTAAGTCAGTACGTCGAGGCGACACGCGATTCCTTCATTGCCACGACCAGCTGATCCAACCTGTGGTACAGCGTGCCCAAGACTAAGGGTCCGAGTGCGACTTTCTGACCAAGGGCCAGTTTCACAGCAAGAGGCAGAACATGATAGAAGACCCCATCATGCGGGTGACCATCGATTAAATACCTCGACAACCAGGCACAGAGGAAGGCGCATAGGGTCAAGTGATAACCCTTGCCATTCACATAGTTTTTTGCCTTTGGGTTTTGGCTCAGAAGCTTCTTGGTGATACTGCTGTTCGCATAATCGCGAAAGAAATATTGCACCCACTTGTTCCAAGTGTTCTTCGCAGATGTGTCAACCAACTGCCAGTCAGAGAGGAGTTCAGTGGGAATCCACCGTAAAAGACCAGACTGTGGCGAAAGAAATATTGCACCCGGTGGATTCCCACAGAACTCCTCCCTGACTGGCAGTTGGTTGACACATCTGCGAAGAACACTTGGAACAAGTGGGTGCAATATTTCTTTCGCGATTATGCGAACAACAGTATCACCAAGAAGCTTCTGAGCCAAAACCCAAAGGCAAAAAACTTTGTGAATGGCAAGGGTTATCACTTGACCCTATGCGCCTTCCTCTGTGCCTGGTTGTCGAGGTATTTAATCGATGGTCACCCGCATGATGGGGTCTTCTATCATGTTCTGCCTCTTGCTGTGAAACTGGCCCTTGGTCAGAAAGTCGCACTCGGACCCTTAGTCTTGGGCACGCTGTACCACAGGTTGGATCAGCTGGTCGTGGCAATGAAGGAATCGCGTGTCGCCTCGACGTACTGACTTACATTAACATTGCTTTCTTGACAATGTGGGTCTTCGAGCGATGGCCCTCTTATGCCCCAATTCCTTCTAAGCCCAGCAAATGGTGTCCCCCAGGTGTGGAGGAGGAGCGTAATAGCGGTAGGGCTGCGAGGTGGTTTGGAACTCACTTTCCTAAGTGCGTTTGGAGCCTGATATGCGACAATCGGGAAGAGTTTATAGCCAGGCCTTATGCCGCGCGCGTTGAGAATGTGCGATGGTTCCCAAAACTGTATCCCTCTAAGGCTGTTGCTTTCTCAGAAGAGCTTCTTTTCGAGGGCGGGGAGCATTTCCACGAGCGCTATCGCGAATTCTTTTGCTGGTGTCTGAGAGGTTCTCTTCCTGCTCTTGCAGAGCATGTTCGTGAGCTCGCCCCTAGGTACGAGAGGATTACCGTGGATGTTGATCCTACTCGCGTTTCTCCCCAGTTCGGCTTCGACGCAGTAGCACCATCAATCTGGCCGCAGTCTATCATAAGAGGCTGCTACAAGCGGTTATTGTCTGGGGAGTGTAAAACAATCTTGAGGAGCAATCTTCCCTCCGAGCAACCTCCAGGTAACCGCGAAGGTGGCTATTCCAGAAACTGGATCGCTTATTGGAATGCCCAGCAGACAAGGTTTGAGACGCAGTCGGCCCCTCAACCAAGCAGAGCTCCTGTGATCAAAAGGAATTCTTTCCCTTTTTGTCCCAACTGTAGCCTGGACGAGTCTGAATATGGCTGCTATTCGTTGTTGGATCGCGAGAATCACCTGTGTCCCTCCACCATTCTTGACGAAAAGATAGCCGCGGTTAAGAGGGGTGATTCTCATGTCATCAGATACAGCGAAACTTTCGCTAAGGTAAGAAATTTCTCTTGCATGTGCTGAGTTTCCTTTATTCCAATATGTTGAAAACTTCATGCTTCATTTTCTGCCGCAGTGCTATGTGAGGAGGTTTGCATCTGGTGAGCGTTCCAAATCGCTGGTCACTACCATTGTTACCGCAAGAAGGCAGGGACAACCAGTTCGGCTAGCTTCGAAGGTGGATCCCGCGGTTGAGACCAAAATTCGCGAGATCATGAATGCTTTTGCTGATTCGCTGATAGACAATACTCCAGCCTTGTCTCCACCCAGGAATGATCCATCTCCTCCAGCGACTGCTGCTCCGAGAGCGAAGAGGCCCAGACAAATAGGAATCACAATCTCCTCCCCTAGGAGCGCTCCAACTTCCCCTCCTGCGAGATCCCTTACTGCCAGGGATAAAGGTAAAGGTCGCATGCCCAGTAAAGCGCGAAAGGAGCTCGCAGTGGAGACCTTTGTTCCGTTTGGCCAGGAGGAAGAGGAGGAGAGAAGAGAGACAAGAGAAGGAGATGAAGAAGAGGAAAGAATTGAAGCTGTCAGAGACAGAGAGAGAGATGAGATACAAGAGGAAGAGTCAGGAGGTATCTCAATCGTACTTCTCTTCTCATTATCTTAACTCTTTCGCAATCTTATCTGAACGAATTGTTTCTTAGCAGATGTTGACGATGAGACCATCAGTGGCCTTTTGGCCAAGAAGCAGAAGAGGGGTTCTCATTCTGGTGTTTCCGACGAAACCATAAGCAAGGACATTCTTGCCGAGTCCAGGAGAACAGCCGCGGAGGCTGCTGAAAGAAGAAGAAAGCGAGAAGAAGAGGAGCTCGAACGCGTGAAGCAAAGGAGCCTAGAAGAACAACACGTCGACGA
This sequence comes from Linanthus parryae, assembly GCA_023055425.1. Lineage (NCBI taxonomy): Eukaryota > Viridiplantae > Streptophyta > Magnoliopsida > Ericales > Polemoniaceae > Linanthus > Linanthus parryae. Next base: position 139,179,435 of record JALGPY010000002.1, on the reverse strand, counting down.
CTTAGTTCTTCCAACCCATGAGGGAAGTGCGGTTCCAGAAGAGGACGCTCCTGAGGAGGATGCGACTCCAGGAGAAGATGCAGCAGCTCTAGAGCAAGTCCAAGCGGACTTCGAAGAAATCGCAGGTGGTAACGAAGGTGAGATTTTTAATCTTGCGGTAACTTACCGAGATGTGATTGTCGGTGCGTTAAAGCACGGCTTGTCGAAAGCTAACATCCGCCGCTGGCTAGTAAGCAAGTGCAGAGAACCTTCAGGTAATCATTTGAGCAACATGTGTGAGCTAGGCTTAGCAACCCAAACATAATCATGACTGGTTTCTTCGCGCCCCAGGTCACGCTCGTCTTAAAGATATGCTTAATGAAGATACAATAATAGGGCAAGGTTCCACGTCCTTAGCATATGACGAAGATGCTGCAATCCCACCTTCGCGTGGAGGTGCTTGCTCTTAGCTTACCAAAGTCAATAAAACATTATGCAATACAAGTTACCTCACATTATCGTATCTTGTATCGCAGGCAACGCTGATGAAGCCATGTTGGAACAAAGGAGTCAACCTTCTGCATCCTATGTCCCGGTGCCGAGTTCTCATACTGAGAAGCCCGTCGCAGCTGCTGAATATGCGGGAGAGCCCTTCGAGGACATCATTGAAGTTTCTGATGATGTCGAAACTGACACCGTGTTGATGGAGGAAGATGCCCATGCTGGTACTGAGGAAACAGAAGTAGATGCTGCTAATGCTATCGCACCTGAAGGCATCCCCGATCAAGCTGCAACTTCTACCGCTGCTATGCCTCCGGCAATGACTGAGCCTGTGGCACCTCTTCCTGCATGGAACTTTTGGAGTTCGCAGGTCGGGGCTGCAATCGCACCTGGTGCGGCTTATACTCTTCCTACCAACTATGAGGAGTTAGAGCTCGCGGCTGACAGGTGGTCAATGAAGCAAAGACAGTCTTCAACTGCCCCAGCAATGCGCATTCCTTCTTTGCGCGAGATCCTTGAAGGAACTGGTATGTCGTAATTTGCTGTTCGCATCTTGCATTCTTCATTTGCAAGTTCGGTAATCTAACTTGGTTTTAACATTGCTTTAGGGTTGAAGCAAGCTGACGTAGACTGGCTAGTTCAGATGCGCCTCTCCTATCCTCAATCATTTGTGAGGTCTCTTGAGATAGGGCCCTTCGACCGGAGGCTGTTTTTTACTGAAGCCATCTGGATTTTGGAGCAGCTATCTGCAGCCACTCCTGCGACCATTTCTCCTCAGAGCGCGGAACTGCTTTTTGGCATGTGTCAAAACCTTCTCGCCAAAGTTCAAGGAAAGCTGGGCTTTGGGTTTCTTATCAAAAGAGTCACCCAGATTCGCGCGGCCGTGATTTTGAAGCGCGGCTACCATAACCTTACAGCTGAGGAGCAGAAGGTGGAGCAGCAAAATCGAAAGGCTGAAGAGGCTGCGAAGCTCTTCCATGAGATGAACGCCAAATACGAGCAATTGAAGCAAGAAGTGGAGCAAGTGGAAAATCTGTCGCGTCAGTTTACTCCTAATGATTCCCTGGTCAAAGGCTTATTTTGAAAAGTAGCAAATCTGTGTGGAGAAAAATGCTAAAACATTACTGTAATGTTGCTAGGGTTTCTCTCCTCCCCCCCCCCTTTTTTTAAAAAAAAAAAGAATTTGAATGCCTGTTTTGCCCTTCCCAGGATTTGCTCGAATATCTCTGTGCATATCAATTATGACGTCAGCTATTGATATTCTGCCTTGATTTTCGCGCTAATTGCTCAGTAGATAAGCACGCTTTCCTTGGGAAGTCCATCCGTATCATGACCATCCGTCATTAATTAGGATACGCAACCGAATCGTTGTAGCCTTTAGTAGGGTAATTGATTGTTACCTCTTTTCAAGGCGTAAGTGATTGATTCTTACCCTCTTTTCAAGTTTTGCTGACTCATATCAACAACTGAAGAGTCTCAACAGGGTCTACATAAACCCTGCCTTTTGCTATTTGTGTTATTCATCCCAAAATGTGGCTTTCCGTGAGTCTTTACGACTGTTGGCTTCAACGCTTGTCTTTCGTTGATTCATGGCAGCTTCAAGTTGCAAAACCTGAGTTTGTGCTTTGTGCCGTAGAAATAGCTTCCAAGATCTGATTTACAAGGCTTATCGATCTTTATAACTATCATAAAGAATATACAGATAATACCTCATGCTTGCTCGAAGAATTTTCTTCGTCTATTATGCTTGCAGGTCATGTTTCCGGCCGCCTCCCGGCGAGGTGCAGCGCCGTACTGACCTTGCTACTGACTCGTAATGAACGGCGGATTTCTCCTCTAGCTTGCCCGGAGGTTGATCAATCGCCACCACGTTCTTGAGCTCAGCTTGGCGAGCCATTATGCTCGTCTCCGTGGACAAGGAGCCTCTTGCCCTAGGAGTTTGAGCCTGCCTGTTCTTCACAGCCGCATACGCCGGAACAGTTGGTTCCTCAGGCACGTCTCTTGGGCATAAGACTAAAGAATGGCCTTGTCAGATCCTGGGATCTTGAACATAGAATCGCATAGGTCTTGTAGACATGGTGGGCTGTTCTTTTCGCAGGAACACCCTACTTGCTACAGATCTTTGGTCGCAGATCGTTGTATCGCATAGCTTCTGCTAGGACCGTTATGTCGATCTTTTTCCAGTTGGGATTCCCTCGATGTGTAACTTTCGCTTGTAAGTTACTATTTTGATGCATTTTAAGCCATGTTGGCTGTGTAACTAGCTTGATCTGAGCTTTTCGCTTGTAGGCTGCTATCTAGACAGCTAAATTGTAAGTCATTTTGACTCATAATGATAAACCGCTTTGTATGATTTGTTGTTTTCGTTACAACAAATTACAATTTCGCATGCGTATTGGCAAATTTCGCCCTCTGTAGTGTTGTATTCACACTTTGCATTGCTGCTATGATTTGCTATCTGTCGGATAGATTCGCAGATATGATTTTAGATCGTTCGAGATCGTATTTGCGTAGCTGTGCTATCTTGGCAGATAGGCTTGAGATTTACTTAAGGTTAAACTCAAGTGCGGGTGCTATCTCGGCAGATAGGCTTCTGTAGATCACTTAAGATCATTTTGCATAATGCTGCTATCATGGCAGATAGACTTAAAAATCATTTTGAGACCGCATTCGTGTAGTGCTGCTATCGTGGCAGATAGGCTTGAAAGATCATTTAAGATCATACTCGCATAGGCTGCTATCATGGCAGATAGGCTTAAAAGATCACTTAAGATCATACTCGCATAGGCTGCTATCGTGGCAGATAGGCTTTAAAAGATCACTTAAGATCGTATTCGCGTGAGCTGCTATCGTGGCAGATAGGCTTTAAAAGATCACTTAAGATCATATTCGCATAGGCTGCTATCATGGCAGATAGGCTTTAGAAGATCACTTAAGATTGTATTCGCATAGGCTGCTATCACGGCGGATAGGCTTTAGAAGATCACTTAAGATCGTATTCGCATAGGCTGCTATCACGGCGGATAGGCTTTCGCTAACGGAAATAATGAAATAAACAGAGCAATAAAGACAGCTAAAAGCATAAAGTTCTTCTCATTTGGGAGAAGTCTTTTTATTATAAAATACTCTCATATGGGAGAGATGAGATTACAATTCTCTCATATGGGAGAGAAGATGCACGAGTTATAGCAATACAGAGCATAAAGCAGACGTTGTAATCTAACGCATATAATGAGAGAAGTTAAGGATAATACTTCTTAATCCAGCGCATGTTGACTGAGCTTGGGGTTGAGGTCGTTCCATGTAACCTCCGTATGTTGCAATAGCCACTATCAAAGACTTCTGTGACTTCAAAGGGTCCTTCCCAATTGGCTGCGAATTTTGGGTGAGCTGCCTCTCGCATGCAATGGTCAGACGCGCGCAAGACCTAATCTCCAACTGCGAAATCTCGACGTTGGACTGTTTTGTTGTACGCACGAGCGATCCTTTCTTGGTATCGTTTGTTAGTCCCTTTATCTTGCTCCCGCTTCTCTTCTAGCAGGACTAAGTCATGATCGCGTTGATTGTCATATAATGCATGAAAAGCCAACCTTGCAGAGTTAATCTTTACTTCCGCAGGTACCACAGCTTCAGCTCCATAGCATAAAAGAAATGGCGAGGCCCCTGTGGGCGTCCTTGGAGAAGTCCGATAAGCCCACAGGGCTATGTTCAAAGAATCAGCCCACTTCTTGTGGTCATCTGCGACCATCTTGCTCAAGATTCTCAATAAATTCTTGTTGGTTGCTTCCGCTTGCCCATTCCCCTTCGGGTAGTATGGAGTGGAGCATATCTGTCTTATGTTGTACTCTGCTAGCTTTGCAGCCACCTGTCGATTGACAAAGGGGGTACCATTATCCGAAAGAATGGTGTTTGGAATTCCGAACCTGCATATGATGCTTTCTTGGATGAAATGGACCACGGCTAGCGCATTTGCTGTCTTTAGTGGTAATGCTTCTACCCACTTGGTGAACAACTCGGTCGCGGTGAGAATAAAATGATTCCCGTGCGAGGTCGGTCGAATGGGACCGACGAAATCCAGAGCCCATGTATGGAACGGCCATGGTGTTCCCAACGCGTGTAGATCTACCGGCAGGAGCGTGCACTAGATTACCTTTGAATTGACACTCCTGGCAGCGTCTTACTTTGGTGCGGCAATCAGCCTCCATGGTGGGCCAGAAGTATCCAATCGAGAGGAGCTGTCAGCATAATTTTGCACCTCCCTGATGTTCCACCTGATGAGAAAGGTCCATCACTTCTTGTGCTTCCTTGCTGTCTAGACATCGCAGCAAGTTAACTTGATGGCCCCTTCGCCAAAGCGAATTTTCTTGCACCACATATCGGGCTGCTTTTCTCTTTAGTTTCTCGGCTTCTATTCTCGATTCGGGTACAATACCCTGGGTGAGAAAGTCAAAGAGTGGTTTCCTCCAATCCGCATCGTCGTCGGTCAGAGCAATGAATAAAGAGTCTTTGATCAGTGCGCAACTCTCGCAATTTCCTTGAATCAATGTTGCGGCCGTTGACATGTCCGGCCAATGAATGCCATACCTCTGGGCTTTCCGATAGATTGACACCTCACTTTCCCCGCAATCATGTTGGTGAATCTTTTCTAACAGCGCTTGTCCCTCTTGCTCCGAGACGCATCGCATGAGTATTCCGCCACGGCCCTTGTAGTAGAGGGTGTTGTCATGTATGCAATACCCCTTTGTGGATGCCCAGTTCTCGCTGCTAGTGCCTTCTGCAATGGCCCGTAAGACCGATTTTCTCCAGTCCGCATCATCCATGCATTCATCGACGCACGCGTCCTCTGTCAACGCCGAGGATGTTCGCACATCAATCGAGATTCTCGCAGGACATTTGTCCGTACTGACCTTGGATCCCAAGGTAGCTAAAGCGTCAGCAAGCCTATTGTCCGCTCGAGGTTTGTGCTCGTATCTAACGTCGCAGAACTGTTGCACCAATTTCTGTACCAAGGTCCGGTAGGGAAATAAGTTTATCTCCTTCAAACCATACTCGCCCGAGGCTTGTTTGACGATTAGCTTGGAGTCCCCCATAACCGTCAGATTGCTTACTTCTAATGCCTTTGCTGCGCGAAGACCTGCGATGAGAGCCTCATACTCTGCTTCATTGTTGGTGACTGCGAAGTCAAGCTTTGCGGACATCTCTATGACCTCTCCATCTGGTTTGGTCAAGAACATTCCGATGCCTCCACCTTTCCTTGTTGACGAGCCATCGAAATGGAGCGTCCAATAGGGCAACTCAACTGCGTAGATTTCAGGTCCCTCCAATTCTTCTTCAATCACGGGCTCATGACTGTTATCAGGGAATTGCGCCAGCAATCCGCTACCGCCTACGATTTGATCGCCCCCGGCCGAACGCATGTGATGTCATATTGGAAAATGGTCATATACCACTTTGCCAATCTTCCCCCAGGAGTGGTGTGAGTCAGAAGATACCATATAGGATTGCTCTTTGTGACCACCACTACTTTGTGCGAAGCAAAATAGTGTCTCAACTTATCTATTACAAAGAATAAAGCAAGGCAATGACGTTCGATGTCCGTGTACCTTGATTCTGCGGGCTGCGCGATGCGAGAGATGTAGTAGATGGGCCTTTCTTGACCCTCATACTCCTGAGCTAGGAGTGCTCCTATAGACCTCCTTGTTGACGTCAGATACAACAAGAGTGGTGATCCGAGCTGAGGTGCGATCATTACTTTTGACGATGTCAGCAGCTCCTTTAGTTTCCCGAACGCAGCTTCGTGCTCTGCAGTCCAGTTGTATACAGCATATTTCTTGAGAAGATCACTGAAGCAGAAGGTGATTTCGGCGATCGCTGGGATGAACCTTCGCAGATAGGATAGCTTTCCCAAGAAGGTTTTCAAGGTACTTTGGTTATGTGGCACCGTCATGCTAGTGATGGCCGATACTTTCGCAGGATCAGGCTCGATTCCTTGACGATGTACCACACATCCCAAGAATTTCCCTGATGTTACTCCGAACGCGCACTTCATGGGGTTCATCTTTAATTGAAAGCTTCTGCATCTGTTGAACACTTTTTGCAAATCCCCCAGATAGTCCGCATCCTCCTTGGATTTGACAACTAGGTCATCCACATAGAATTTCACTTCGTTGTGCATCATGTCGTGGAACAGGGCCATCATGGCCTGCTGGTAAGTCGCAACTGCGTTTTTGAGGCCAAAAGGCATCACCGTATAGTTGAATACTCCCACCGGGGTAATGAATGCGGTTTTACGTGCGTCTTCGGGGTCCATCTTGATCTGATTTTACCCACTGAATCCGTCCATGAAGCTGAACATGCGATGACCAGCGGTCGAATCGATAAGTAGTCGATGTTGGGGAGTGGAAAATCATCCTTGGGGCAGAAGCGATTAAGATCTCGGAAGTCTACACAGATGCGAATTGCCCATTCTTCTTTACTACTGGCACAATGTTGGCCAACCATGTGGGATGGTGATTTGGCTCTATGAATTTGGCATCTAGGAGTTTGACAATTTCCTGCTTAATCTTCACATTGAGTTCCGGCCTAAAGCTTCTTGTGCTCTGTTTTACCGGTTTGGATCCCGGAATCACATCCAACCGATGCATGGTGATGCTCGTGTCCAGGCCGGGCATTTCATCGTATTCCCATGCGAACACGTCCTTGTACTCAGTCAAGAGCTGTAGCAATCTTTCCTCCTCTTCGCCTGTGAGGTCCGCGCTTAGAAAGACTGGCCTCTTCTTTTCTTCGTTCGGGCTTAGGAATACCTCCTTCAGCTCCTGCTTTTGTGGTCTGGGTTTGTCTTCCATGCATTCGGGTGCTTATTTGAGTTTCTCTTCTAGAGTGCTTGGCATTGGTTTTTCTGTCTCCGAAACCTGCTCAATTTGATTGATTTGCTCAGGGATATCCCCATGCTCGCGTGAGGACACCCCCGCGCACCTTCATATGCGATAGCATTTCTTCCCATTGGCATAGAAACTCTCTATCTCCTTGCCTTCAGGATCATGTTTTGCTATCCTTTGAGAGTTTACACGTTCTTTCGCTGGTAGGCAATCCGTGGCGCCTCTTCTCGCATAGACGGCTTTTCCTTGGCAACCTCTCTTGTCACCATCACTCCTGCGGGTGACTGATCTTTGATGTCCTCCCATCGGGGCAAAGGAGTGGGGTTGAATGGTCCCGGCGTTTGCTCATCTGCCATCTCAGTGAACCACACCGCCTCACTGAGATGCGCTTCATCCATGTTGAAAGGATTTGTCGAAGCTGGTATCTCTACTACTCTGTCATTCCAGATGGCTTTCATCACTTGGTGAGCCGTTGAAGGAACAACATCAAAGCGGTGAATCCAGGCCCGGCCTATAATCATATGATACGTAGTGTTCGCATCTATGACATAGAATTTTGCTGAACACTTGATTTTGTCGATCTGGACACCCAGGCGGATCCATCCTATCGTCATTCTGGAGTCGCTTCCGAATCCCATCAGCGGGGATGGGCTCTTGACAATCTTGTGCTCTGGAATTCCCGCTAGCTTCAGAGTATGGAGCGAAACAACGTTAACTGCTGCTCCTCCGTCAACGAACGCTCTTTTGAACTCCACGCCATTGATGATGGCTGTCACATAAAGAGGCTTCTGATGGCTCGTATCTGTCTTTTTGTCGCTTGCGGAGAAAGTTATGACCTTTTCTGTAGAGCGAGACGCCCTGACAACCTTCCCATTGGAGACTACGATATCCTCCTCGTAATCTTCTGCTATCCTCAGGATCGCCTTTGTCATCTCCTTGCGGCATTTCTCTGAGAATTTCATCTCATCTAAGAACCTGCTGAACCCATGCGATCCCTTCATTCGATCGGCACGTTCGTCCTCCGTGTCTATGCTGTAGTCCTCGTCATCATGGATCTCGGTAATGATGGGTAAACCATCCTCCGCAACCTCTTCAAGGTCCACAATCGAGATCATAGCGACCTCTTTGCCTTTTGATTCCTGCTCCGCATGGGCAGGGAGTGGATTGTTGCGCACATCCTGCCTTTGATCACTGACGATCAGTTCGCCATTCTTCATCTTTTGGCTTACCATGATTCTGAGCTTCTTGCAGTCCGTCGTGGGATGCATGACCTTTCCGTGACATTCGCACCACTTCGAGTCCCTCACCATCTCCCTGGAGGGTGCCTTTTCGAGCGGCGGCAGGACACCGTCCTTACGCCATTGTCTGCAAAGGTCGCTTGCTTCTTCCACCGGACATGGCAGAGGTGGTGCATCAAAGTTCACTATCTTCGGCTGCTTTTGGGGCGAGACCGTATTCACTTCAGCTTCACGTCCCCTTTTATAGCTGAATCTCCCGATTTTGAAAGTAGTACCGCCCGAGGATCGCTCAGGGGCGTTCCTCTTTTTCTGCCTCTCTACTATAGGCTCAATGTTCTTCGTGCATTCGATTAGTTTCGAAAACGTAGGCGTCTGCAGGTTGATAAGCATACCTTTGTACTCGTCTCGCATGCATTGCAGGCATATCTCCACGAGTCTGCTTTCGAGTATCACATCTTTGCATTCCAAGGACTTGGCCCTGAACTTCTTGATGAATGTTATCCCATCCTCCTTGCGCTTCTGATACATCCGCGAGAGATGAATCATCGTCACCTTTTCCTCCATCTGGAAGAACTTGGTGTAAAACTTCTGGACCATGTCATCCCAAGTCTTCACGGATCCAGCTTCCAACGTCCTGTACCACTTGTAAGCCACGTTCCCCAAGGATTTCGGGAAATCGCGCATCAGCAGTTTAGGATCAGCCCCATACGGCCCCATCACATCAATGAAGCAGATGACATGCTCATGGGCGTTCCCATTGACATCTTCGAACTTGTCCCATTTAGGAGCCTTGTACCCAGCAGGGTTAGGCATGAGATAGATCTCTCGTGGAATAGGCAGATCGTTGTCAAGCTTCGTGATGATGGTATCCGCGAACGATTGGTGAGCCAGAATAGTGTCTATGCGCCGTTGTAGCGACGTCATACACTCCGGAGCACTTCCCTCGGCAGCAGGAGGAGGGGTTGCCGTAGGCGGAGGCGACACATACGTCGCAGGAGGGCTAGGGACATATTGTGAATTCACGTTACCCCAGATTGCCGTCGGAGGAGGCAAGGGATACTGTGAGGCCGAATTAGGTACCAAAGTCGCAGGTGGAGGAGTATGAGTAGCAAGAGGCAACATTTGAGCTGTTGACCCCTGAATTGAGGGTAGCTGCGTAGTCGCCGGTGGAGTTTGCAGGTTAGGGTTGGGTGGTGTGGTCGACACTCCCAATCCTTGAGTAGTGGAGGCTCCTCCTCCCTGAGGGATGGCGGTGGCTGGTGCGGGGTTTGGAGCGAGAGTCCCCAAGACAGCCATGATCCGTTCTAGCTGTGCAGATTGAGCTTTGAGAGCCTTTGCCTGATTCTGGATGGTGGAGTCCAAGGCTTCTAGCGTCGGAGCTTCACCGGTGGCCGTAGGAGTACGGCGAGTCTCCTCTCCCGAGGTGGTCTCCGTGGAAGGCGATCTGTTACTGACATCATCCTCATGAGACATGGTTTCTTGCAATGGTAAGTTCACGTCGGGTTCACCAAAATGTGCACAAGAGAATCCTGCAGAGAGAACTTCGTGTACACCAAAGGCAGAGAATAGAAAATGGAACAGGAAGTGTTGGGTTGTGTGTAGGGAGAGAGTAAGGCAATAGCCCTTTCTGAGAGAGAGACAGGGGTTTGGCAGAGCTTCCGCGTATGTCTGATGTGTCCTCCCTTGTATGGAAGGGTTAACGTCCTATATATAACGGAGAATGTGACCGTTGTAGTGTGGTTAATGCGCCCATCAATGGCCGCTTAATTAGCTTAACCACAACGGCACGTTCGTCCGCGTATATAGGGACCGTTACAGCACGTTATCCGCGTATACCGGAACCGTTATGGGGTTGACCGGGTTTGACCGGATTGACCGGGTTTATGGAGCTCGTGCCATAAATCTCTCAAAAGCAGTTACTAAAGGTCGCGCGCGGGCTTGGCTCGCACGCGACAGGACTTACTCTAGCCTCCAGACCACTAAGTCCCTACAAGTCCCGTGCAGTGGTATGCGAGGGCCCTGTCTCGCAGCCCCCACGTGGATCAGCGCGGCTGGTGATCCGGTGTGTGTGGAGCACAATATGGTGTGCTAGATGATTGCCACGTGGCCAAGATCTGTCTGCTCAGAAAGCGCTATCTACAACTGTCTTTCATAACCGCTAAAAAAAGATCAGCAAATCCATTCTACTTCACTCAAGCAAGTACCTACAAAGAAAATCTAAGCTACTTTACATCATACTCAAACACCTACATACAAACATATGAACAAATCAGTAAAAACTTGTGAAGGAAATGTCAATCTGTTTGTGGTATTTGCCTACATCAGTTAAGACTTCACAAAAATGGTCAATAATTTGAATTACTTATCCTCTGTGGCTCATTTCAAATGCATTTGAAAGGTAGTGCTACTTAGAAGTTATAACTACAACATGACTCTAAAATTACACAATTGTTAAGAGTTACACCCTTACAGGGCATAGAAGAGTCATCATATGTACCTCTTCAATCCGGACAAAACAGAATCTACAACAGTGATGTGAGACAGACCATCCCTACCATAATCATACTGTTGAATCTCAGGAATATTCCTCCCCAAAGGTCCTCAGGCTTTTTGCAGTGAATAATGTCATTCAACATAAAGAACAACCCAATTGTCAAGTAAATATCAATCTGAAAATGACTTGTGGTAATGAATTTCCAAGTAAAAATTCTTTGGAATACTTCACGATCAATCCTGACTAGTATCACAAGAGTAAAACGATCAGCAAATCTAAGCTACTTCACTCAAACATGTACATACAAAGCAAAACTATGATACTTTATATCATACTCAAACAGGTTACTACAAACATATCAACAAAAGAGTACAAATTTGTAAAGTAAATATCAATCCGACAATTCAATTAAAATGTCTTTGGTCAATTTCATTATCATTAGGTGTTCCATTTTATTTTATTTTGCTATCCTCTCCATGAGTTCTAACATCAAGACAAAAGCATTATAACTTTCAAAAGAGTGAATATCAGAAAATCTGAGATTCTTTACAGAAAGGGGTGTGACCCGCCTGTCACGCGGGTGACCGGGGTTCGATCCCCGGCAACGGCGCCAAAAACTTGTTCGACAAAATAATCCCAAGTATAGGATATCGTCTCAAGTAATAATCCGGTAAGTCCGGAGTTGAATCCACAAGGAGAGGAGGTTTAGACAATGACTTACTATCACTAGAGTAACACAGCTAAGGAACTAACTAGAGCAATTAAAGGAAATTTCTCAATGGCTTTAAAGCTTGCCAAGCTATAAAATCCACCAAAATCAATTGATGGAGCAAGTTGAGGTTCAAGTTTAAGAACAAAGTAAACAACTACTTGAGCTACGATTCAAGAAACTAAGTGAAATGACAAGTAGAGAGGGGCTAAGGATCATCGGTTTCTCTAGTGACCAATCCTCCTATTACATTCAAGCCCGGTTCTCACATTGCATATGTCAATCCACAAGACAAGTATCTCAAGAAGTGATTGCTCATGCAATCCAACTCGCGACAAGAGAAGTGTGTAAATCCAACACGCTAATCAAGCACTAAAGAGGCTATTCAAATGAGATTCCCCAAATTTCAAGTGTTTCAAGCATCAACCATATTTAAACACACATAGGTGTTTCCACATGAAAGATCAAGCAACAAATGAGATTTGTAGATTCTCACTCAAATCACCTAACTAGAACTCGATTTCTCAAAGTTAGGATTGATGAGTTCCTCTCACTCAAGTGCAACTTCAAATAAAACAAGTCGAGAGTAGTCGCACATCTACCTATTCAATGCATCAAATACTTCAACAAGAGAAATCCAAACATTGCATTAAGCATTCAAGTGAACCCAATTCAACCCAAACATCCTTGAAGTTCAACTTGAATCAATATGAGGATTGAGGCACTAGATAGTCTCAAATCACCACCCAAGCAATTGAATTAGCTAGACATGATAGATTCAAGAGTAATAAAGAGCAATGATATTTTGATAACCAACACTTGAATTCAACCACTTGTTTTCAACAATTCAACCTCAATACATCAACTACTACTTGATTCGAATACACAAAACAAAGAGCAAAATAGCTACAAGCACTAATCATTAGCTATAAACTAATGGAGAAATCGGTAAAACTAAGTTGCTGGTGCTATAGTGTCAAGAACAGCAAGACACAGCAGCAGCAACAACCCAGCGTCACAGCAAAAACAGGGCTCTAACAATAACAAAACAAACCCAAATTGTGTCCAAAATCGGACTGAAACTTCTTAGATTCAATACTCCTCTCTCCCTCTCTTCATGTTTCTCTATTCTTAGCCTTTAGGTAGCTCAAGAACAAACCCAGAAAGGGAGAAATCAAAGAGAGAGAGAGGAGAAATAGGGGACCCGAACAGAGCACTGTAGCCGTATGGGTGTGAGAGAGATCTCTACAATCTTCGTCCTTAGCTTATATAGGCGGTGGGGAAGCGGTTTCTTAGCCTCCAAGAACATATCTCACCCCTTGAATTGAACCAATCTTCTCTCAATCGTTGATTTTAGGAAGTTTCATGAACCAAGGGTGAATTGGGGCTTTTCTCTTCATGACTTCTTGGGCCGAATTAGGGGTTGGGATATGTAGAGAATTGATTGGGGAGCAATTTGGGACAAATTTCATCCGATTTGGTGAAGAAATGAGGCAGGGGTGAGGGTTTGAAGGAGCTTGGTCGAAGCTTCCATAGAGATTTTGTGGGTCTTTGTGTTCTAGCGACAGGAGAGAGAAAAGACGTGAGGGAAGGGATCCGTTTCATCATAATTTCACCCGGCTCCCCCTTTGTTTGCTAGAAGCTTTTAAATACCCCCTTGCCTCTTAAAACGTTGAGAAAATTGCAATTAAACCCCCATCTGGTAGAGATGATTCAAATTAGCTCTTTAAAATGTTTAGACCCTTGCACTTTAGCCCCAATCCGTTAGTCAATCTTCAAATAAGCCCCTTTGATGTAACTTTGGCCTTCTAACTTTCTTTGTCTTCAATCTTGGCCTCTCAAATCTTCACTATTCTTCTAATCAAGCGCTCCAAGTACCTTCTTCGTGTCTTTTGGCCCTCCTAAGCTCCCTTGAATCGCCTCTTGAGTTTTGTGGAATATTTCCTTGAGTTGTAATGCGCAATATTTCCTACAAAATAAGAAAATTTCACACAAAATAAAAGAAACAAACATAAGTCTAGAAATAGGGTTATAATACACAAGTTACACATAAAAGTAAGTTATCAAGAGTTCAATAACATACTAAAATGTGCAATTAACGTTCCTTAACACACCCCCCAACTAGCCTTTTGCTCGTTCTCGAGCACAGAGAGCGATATAAGTAGTAAACTAGTGAAGAACCAATCATGAGAGACACACACTCAACAAGACAAGGCTTGACACAATTCTAAACTAGACTCAAATATTTACAAAAACGCACACACACATTATCTATCCTAAGTGAGAACCCAAAGAAAATTAAATACTAAGAGTTACTAGCTAATTTTAATTATATATATTTTTTTTTGGTGGGGGAAAAAGAGGAATGCACAAATGTCTTCTCAAATAAATTATCAAAGTCCACAAAGATTGAGAAAGAAGCCTATGGCCGTCTAAGCATATACTCATACAAATGTGGGTGGTGTGTGGCAGAAGTTGACCCATGCGAACCACAAAACTTGTTAATTAAGTCCAATTTGCGAGAAAGTATGCCTTCAAAAATAAGGATCACATGAAACTAGACATTCTCATACTTATTCAAAAGCACCCATGTAGGATGGACCTCCAAATCTTTGAACAAAAACGAGTTTTAGAATGGCGGATGTGGTTGTGGGCTTGTATGATCCTTTTGTGGATTTTTGGGAGGTGGTGTGATTTACCATAATTTCATTTATTTATTTTCGAGATATATAGCATTAACATTTTTTTTTACCTCCAATCCAAGGCTCCAAGACCCACAACAAAAGAAAGGAATATACAAGCGAGTGGGCTTTTTAAGCTAAACCAAAGGAGCTATCTAGGTGATGACGTAACATCATCCCCAGACACCCCTCTATTTCTTAGACATCGCATGGGGTGTCATTGGTAACCACCACTCCAATGGGATACAAATTTCCACCGCAAAAACGATTAGAATTAAATCCTTTTTGTAGAGTTCAAATAGCTTTAGAAATGCACCCTTTATCAAAAGTAGTAAGAAGGCAAAGTTTATGTGATCAACTTAGCTTGAAGGACTTACACATGAAACGTAAATTTAGTGTCTCGCTTTATGAGAACGCATGATATCGCGGAATGTGGGATATTGGTGTAGATGTATAAGAAAAGAATTCCTTATTAAAATAAAAATAAAAAGAATATGGACTAAGAGATTTCATTATTTGAAAACATCTAGCTTTCCGAAATTCCCCATTTTTACTTTTTATCCTTTTTTTTCATTTTTTTCATTTTTTTTTAAAGTGATTCAACTATAACTTCTTAAGACTCAATAAAGCTATCAAATAAGAAAATAAAATCTAGACTCAATATGGAAGGTTAAAATACATAAAACTACCAAAGAAATAAACAAAATCTATGGTTCGACACGGGAAAAGAGTGATGCTTCTCATGAAGGGTTCACACACTTTTTTTTTTCAATTTTTTATATATATATATATATTATATTTTTCACTTTTCAATTTTTTTTCATATTTTTGTATTTTTCATGTATATCGCTAATGAAAGAAAAAAAATCATGCTAGTAACCATTTAATCAAGAAATAAACCTACTCCACCCCCAACTAAAATATCACATTGTCCTCAATGCGTGAGAACAATGGAAGAGCATACAAATTTAGCAAGAGATAAGGGGATAGAAAGACCTCATTTTAGCTGCTTGGTCACCAAGCACCATCCATCTTCTTCCAAGAGCAACCTACAAAATGTAAATAGAAAAGATAGAAAAAAATGCAAGAAATAGAGATAAACTAATTTATTTATGTACAAGACGTGACTTCTAACGGGAGAAGTCAATTCATGGAAATTTTAATTTCTTGTAGTCTAGGCAAGCTTGCCTATGACTATGAGCATGAGTAGGGTCAAGACAACCCTCTTTCATTCTTCTCCTTCACATTCTCTAATATCTCAAGCACGAAAATTGGGAAACTAATACCCGGATCAAGTAAATCAAAATGTAAGGATTTGAGTGTTCCATTCTTAATGAAAATAGCACTCTCTTGTTTTCCAAATAAATTCTTCAAAATGCTCATTTCAAAGAAAGTGCAAGAGATATCACACATTTTGATAGAAAAACTTGACTCATTTTGGGAATTTAAAATGAGAGAATTTTCATGAGAGAATTTAAGAGGATGATCTTTACCACTAGTTAACATAATACCTTCAATGAGAAGAACATTTTCACTACAAAAATCTAGCTTATGATTCTTTTCTAAAATATGAACACAAAAATTCTCACTCTTTAATTTCACACTTTCATCCAAGATTCTACCCCACTTCTCTTTCACAACATGAAATTTATTTTCATCAAGATCAATAGGAGAAATATGAAAGAAGACTTCAAAATTTTCACAACCAACATTTGAACCCCCCCCCCCCCCAACTTACTTGAAAGTACATCCACAATCTCTAGTGGTGGGGGTTCTCTTTGAATGTCCTCTAAGTCATCACAAAACAAGTTATGGTCACTAGCCATGCAAATGAGATTATCATCAACCCCTAAACATTCATCTTTTAATTCCAAGTGATGGGGTTTCAAATCATAAGTAGGAGGTTCCCTTACTATGGAAGGTAACTTCATTTTATCATGTAAATCAATATCACTACAAGAATGCTCATGGGTAGATTCTATAGGAGGCTTCACAAGTTCAAGTTGACTAACAAGACTAACCCAATCATCCACATTAAATTCCTCACTCATGAGCAATGATGAGAAAATGCTATTTTCTTCACATAAAAAATTCCAAATTTTGCACAATAAGATCATCTATTCCATTGGAACATGTAGTAGGATCCTCAATCACTTCAACATAAGAATCAATCCAACTAATCCCACATATGTCATCATCATCTTTTGAGTTTGATTGATTACTTGTGTTGAAGATGTTGAGTTCCAACGTCATATTTCCAAATGTAATGTTCATCACACCATTCCTACAATTTATAATTGCATTAGAAGTAGCAAGAAAGGGTCTTCCTAGATAGGAATGGGAGAGGTGCCACTAGAAAAAGGGGTAGTGTCTAAATCTATGAAATCCACCGGAAAATAGCATTTGTTCACTTGAACCAACACATCCTCACTGACGCCTCTAGGAACTCTAGTGGACCTATCCGCTAATTGAAGAGTCACTCTTGTGGGTTTCAACTAACCCAACCCCAACTTCTCATACACCGAGTATAGAAGAAGGTTTACACTTGCACCCAAATCTAGCAAAGCATTAGCAATCTTATGACCCCCAATTGTGCAAGTGATGGTTGGTGAACCCGGATCTCTATACTTTGGAGGGAGGTTATGTTGGAGAATTGAGCTCACTTGCTCGATGAGAAATGCCTTATTTCTCACTTGAAGAGTTCTCTTGAAAGTGCATAAGTCCTTGAGAAACTTGGCATAAGCCGTAATTTGCTTTATAGCATCCAAGAGAGGAATATCTATTTTGACATTTTGGAATGTCTCAAGGATGTCTTGGCGACTTGCTTTCATCTTATTGGCCACTAGCCTTTGGGGAAATGGTGGAACAATCCTAATTTCTTCATTATCATCAACCACTTCTTTTCTTTTGTCAAGACTCTCCCTAGACTCTTTCAAGTCAACAAATCTCTCTTGGTCATCACTTTTCTCAAACTCCTCTTCTTCCTCATTTTCATTGGACTCCCCACTTGGAAGTCCATTGTCAACAACCTTCCCATTTCTTAAAACAGTGATAGCCTTAGCATGCTCCACTCGATTGAAACTTTGGCCTCTTGGATTTTGTTGAGGTTGAGAGGGGAATTTTCCCTTCTCTTGAGCATTTAAAGTATACTCTAGCCTAGCCACCGCATTTTTCAAATCTTGGTTGGAATTTCTCAACTCTTAGTTGGAATTTCTCAATTCTTCATGAGAAGCTCTCCACTCTTGATCGGTTTGGTTTTGCCTAGCTATGAACCTTTCTATGGTGTCTTCTAAAGCACTCTTTTGGGGAGGGACATAAGTGGAACATGAGGGGTTCACTTGTGTCTCTTGGACATGTTTCCATCCAAAATTATGGTGACTCTTCCAATTGGGGTTATATGTGTTTGAGTAAGGCGAGTTGTCATATGACTTCCCAGAATTGTTAGAATTGAGAACATTCACTTGCTCACCCATGAGCTCTTGGGCTCTTAGGAAGTCGGGTCAATCGCCTAAACTCATGAGAATCACTACAAAAAGAGCAGAATGCCTCATTCTTAGACTTAATGTAATGCATGCTACCTTTAGGCTTAGAAGACAATTCTTTTGAAGGCTCATTCATGTCCCACGATTGAACTTTTTCACATATCTCATCTAAGCAATCCCACCCCTCATCTTCACCTTTTAAAAAGAAATCTCCCCCACTCATGGACTCGATTGTGTGCTTGTGGTTGGATGTCAAACCCTCATAAAACGAGCTAATCAATCTTCAAGTTTCAAATCCATGATGAGGACAAGCAATTAGGAGATCCTTGAAGCGTTCCCAAGCTTGGGGAAGAAGCTCTCCCTCATTAACACAAAAAGTCACAATTTACCTTTTTATGGCATTAGTCTTGTAAGTGGGGAAAAATTTCTTGAGAAATTCTTTCTCCAATTCTTCCCAAGTGCCTATCGTCCTAGGTCTCAAGGAGTGAAGCCATGATTTGGCTTTATCCTTCAAAGAGAAAGGAAACAACCTAATTTTGATAGTGTTGCTAGAAACACCATTACAATAAACCGTTGAGGCAATGTCACAAAAGAGTATGCACTCTCGGCCTCTAAGTCCTGATACTTGGGTAAAAGTTGGATTGTACCCGGTTTAAATTCAAAATTGCTTTCACTCAAAGGAACCACAAAGCAAGAGGGTGAACTTTTCCTAGATGGATGCATCAAATCGCTAAGTGTACGAAATGGCATCATTTCGTTGTTGCTACTATGACCATCATCTTCATCCATGATTTCTAAGCTATTAAGTAAGCTTAAATATTTGGAAGGGGCTAAGCTAATACTACCACTAATAGATGAACAAAAACTAAGAGTATGTTTTTGTGATTTTTTACTTTTCGCTTTTTTTTGTTCCAAAGTTCAAATATGAACCCGGAATTTTCTTTAAGCGTATCTAAAAAATAAAAACAAGAAAAACAAGCACGTAACTAAAGAGTAAGTCCTCTTATCACCAATCCCCGGCAACGGCGCCAAAAACTTGTTCGACGAAAATCCCAAGTAAAGGATATCGCTACAAGTAGTAATCTGGTAAGTCCGGAGTCGAATCCACAAGGATTGGGAAAGAGAGATCTCACACTTGATTATAAAGAAACAATCTAAACTAAATCGAACTAGTGCAATAAAGTAAATTTCTCAAAGGCTTTTTAAGATAGCCAAGCTTCAAATCTACCAAGTAAGCTTGGTAGAGCAAGGATTGGTGTGAAACAATTCAAAGAAACTCAGTAAACAACTAGGCAATTAAAAAGATGTTGCTAAAGAGTTTGTAGAACTAGTAAGAGAAAAGTTGGATCAATTGGATCTCCTAGTGATTCATGTAACCCGATTTCAACAGCCAACTCATTTTCTTGAGAGTTCAATCCATGAGTTCAAATGGAGAAATCCAAATCAATGTTGCCTCAAGCATTGAGTATGTCTATTTCGATTGAAATCCACATACTCAATCAAGCCACAATAAAGATTCCTATTTCAACTCGTAGAACTCAAGAATTCAATCCCTCAAACAACAAAACACAAAGCACAAACGTATTCTAGTTTCAAGAATCAACTAGGATCACCAATCAATCCAACAACACATTTAGCTACTCATGTTTGAGAGTGCAACACAAGAGATATCAAGCATACTCATGAATATTTTAATTATATTCAAGCTTCAACTCAAGAATACACAAGCTATTCTTCAACTTTAACTAAAAGTAGCCAAGTAACCCAAAAAAAATGAAGAACAAGCTAAGAACAATGAAGAACACTATGAAGAACAACCTTGAATCTGACCCAACTCTTCCCTAAGGTGTTCTTGGCTCCGAATTTGCTCAAAACGAGCACGGAATCACCAAGAACTACCCAGAAATCGGCCAAGGCCGAGAGAGAAGAGAGAGAGAGAGGCAAGGGTTCGGCTTAGCTTTTGTGTTGGTGGAGAGGTCCTTTCTTCAATCTTCGTCCTTAGCTTATATAGGCAGTGGGGAAGGGGTTTCTTGGCCTCCAAGAACATATCTCAACCCTTGAATTGAACCAATCTTCTCTCAATCATTGATTTTAGGAAGCTTCATGAACCCTAGGTGAATTGGGGCTTTTCTCTTCGTGACTTATTATGCCGAATTAGGGGTTAGGATATGTAGAGAATTGATTGGGGAGCAATTTGGGACAAATTTCATCTGATTTGGTGAAGAAATGAGGCCGGGGTGAGGGTTTGAAGGAGCTTGGTCGAAGCTTCCATGGAGATTTCGTTGGTCTTTGTGTTCTAGCGACGGGGAGAGAGAAAAGACGTGAGGGAAGGGCTCCATTTCATCATAATTTCACCCGGCTCCCCCTTTGTTTGCTAGAAGCTTTTAAAATACCCCCTTGCCTCTTAAAACGTTGAGAAAATTGCAAATAAACCCCCATCCGGTCAAACTAGATCTTTAAAATATTTAGACCCTTGCACTTTAGCCCCATTCCATTAGTTTATCTTCAAATAAGCCCCTTTGATGTAACGTTGGCCTTCTAACTTTCTTTGTCTTCAATCTTGGCCTCTCAAATCTTCACTATTCTTCTAATCAAGCGCTCCAAGTACCTTCTTCGTGTCTTTTGGCCCTCCTAAGCTCCCTTGAATCGCCTCTTGAGTTTTGTGGAATATTTCCTTGAGTTCCAAAGCGCAATATTTCCTACAAAATAAAGAAATTCTACACAAACTAAAAGAAACAAGCATAAGTCTAGAAATAGAGTTATAATACACAAGTTACACATATAAGTAAGTTATCAAGAGTTCAATAACATACTAAAATGTGCAATTTACGTTCCTTAACAGGGTGCCTAAAGCAAATCTAGGCTGGATTAATATCATACTGAAACAGTTACCTACTAAAATATAAGCTACATTGTAGGTGAATTGTCAAGTAAAATTTCTTTGGCCAATTTTACTATCACTGGAATGTGCAATGTTTTTTCTGTTACTCCCCTTTGGAATTAATTGTAACAACAAGACAGAAGCATCAAAACAGTCAAAAGAGAGAATATCGGCAAAATCATCATGTTTCCCCATATCCTTGAATGGGATGGCAATTTCCACCAACTCAAGAATTCAAACAGCAAAAAAAGTTAAATTATAGGCTTCATTAAAGAGATCAAGATGGGATTTCAAACACAACCTACAAAAGGGTTAACAAAATTCTGGCAAGAACAACACTACTGAAAGACTAACAACACATGAACTGACAACAACATAATATAATAGGCTACATTAGAGGGGCGGCTTCATTCAGGGGGCCATGACGGGGTTTTATGTAATATCTCAAAATTTTAAAAATAGGAAATTATTTGCATTTTATTGTGAATACGTGACTTTGACATAACCTGTAAGCATGCTCCATTGCTATTGTATGCAGTGTAGTTGTTTCATTGTATAGTGGTTGTGTTTATGAACCTTCTATTACTTTAGTGAATTTTATGTTATTTAGTATCCTGATAGATGAACTCATAATTGTAAAAGTATAATAGTTAAGCTCGTTCAGAAATACATCGAAAATCTTAATTTATTATTTAATTGATAAATTGAGGATAAAAATATTTAAGAAATAATTATCACTAATCACATGTTTAAGTGTTAATTAGCTTAATTAATCATGATTAGTACATAATGACACGTATCATAGAATGTGTATAGCTTGTATGGGTGTAAGTGTGTACCAGGAGACACGTAGGGTGACTCGTGTCACTTCCTTAGCCACTTTCCCAGATGTTTGACACACGGCTCTGCTGCATGTCGTTGTGTGCCAGCTTTAGTCACATACGCGACACGTGTCCTACTGCAAGTTAGATGATTCTGACACATAATCCATCTGTGTGTCGCTGCCATAGCCTCCTACTCTGCATGCGTGACACCTATGCGACATATTTCGTGACTCAGGCCTCCGACCCCTGCGTGGATGACACGTGTGCCTACGACACATTGATACGTGATTGGTCGCCATCTTCTATAAATAGGGACTAGTGCATTGGTTATCTCTCATTCATATTCAAGTCGAATACTGATAAGTGTGTGAGAGAGAGTACTGAGATCATTCTATACTTGAGTTGATGTCATTGTTTTGAAGTCGTTATCAGATGCTATTTTTGAGTTAGGGATTATGCAGTTTACAATAGTATTATTGCTTACGGTATATCAGCATGCTTCGTGTTATATATATGTCGATTCATTTATTATCGTTCTTATATGTTGGCATGCTATTGGGTGCTATGTGATTATTATGTGATATCTGATACTACGTGTAACCTTCCATAATTGTATTGTTTATTGCATTTGACCCTACTGTTGCGGTGAACGACCTACTGGGCGCGAACTCACCCCATTACAGTATTTGCAGGTTACAACGGGCGGATCAGACGGTAGAATTAGTGAAATAGCTTATTGATAGAGAAATTTTGTTATGATTATTGTACCCGTTTCTTTTTCATTATTTGTATAAAAAGATGACTTTTCAAATCCAGTGTCACGTACCCCTGTATCGTCTTTTATGAAATAAATGAATAAGTGTTTATTCTGATACGATGTTCTGTTTGGTACCTGAGCTGGTGGCTCAGAAGGTACCTGTTTGGAGACGAGTCTTTGTTTCGATACCCGTCGTGGTGATTAGCAGGTGGTAGCCGTTAGATCGTCGTGCGGGATTTCAATTGTCACCATTTTATCCTAAATTGACCCCTGGGTTCCGGGGCGTCACAACATGGTATCAGAGCACGGTTATGCTCTGTTTTGGGACGACGGGACAATATGGGTTTATCTACGCCGTATTTCTAATTGGTTTTGAATCACAGATCCGATGACAAAGCTCTACCAAAGTGGAAAATGATGTGGACTCAGTGCTTAGTTGTGGCTATTGAGTCATGGACTCGGTTTATTGCTGATTGTGATATCAGCTGATTAGAGATTAGGGTTGCGCAACTAAGGCTGTATGTGACACATTCCCCAAATTCGTACGAGTTTGTCAGTGGTGATGACTCAGGTACGTGACCGATTTTCAAATAAAATATCTCAATTTACTTTGAAATTTCGGGAAGAAATTTCTTTAAGAGGGGTAGATTGTAATATCTCGAATATTTGAAAATAGGAAATTATTTGCATTTTATTGTGCATACGTGACTTTGACATAACTTGTTAGCATGCTAAATTGCTATTGTATGCAGTGTAGTTGTTTCATTGTATAGTGGTTGTGTTTATGAAGCTTCTATTACTTTAGTGAATTTTATGTTATTTAGTATCCTGATAGATAACTCAAAATTGTAAAACTATAATAGTTAAGCTCGTCCAGAAATACACCGAAAGTCTTAATTTCTTCTTTAATTGCTAAATTGAGGATAAGAATATTTAGGAAATAATTAGCACTAATCACATGTTTAAGTGTTAATTAGCTTAATTAATCATGATTAGTACATAATGACAAGTATTATAGAATGTGTATAGTTTGTATGGGTGTAAGTGTGTACCAGGAGACACGTAGGGTGACACGTGTCACTATCTTATCCATTGTACCAGATGTTTGACACATGGCTCTGCTGCGTGTCATCGTGTGGCAGCTTTAGTCACATGCGTGACACGTGTCCTACTGCAAGTCAGATGATTCTGACACATAACGCACATGTATGTCGTCGTCATAGCCTCCTGCTCTGCATGTGTGATACCTATGCGACATGTGTCGCGACTCAGGCCTCCGAACCCTGCATGGATTTCACGAGTGCCTACGACACATCGATACCTGATTGGTCGCCATCTTCTATAAATAGGGACTAGTGCATTAGTTATCTCTCATTCATATTCAAGTCGAATACTGATAAGTGTGAGAGAGAGAGTACTGAGATCATTCTATACTTGAGATGCTGTTATTGTTTTGAATTCGTTATCAGATGCTATTTTTGAGATAGGGGTTATGCAGTTTACAGTACTATTATTGCTTACGGTATATCAGCATGCTTCGTGTTATATATATGTCGATTTGTTTATTATTGTTCTTATATGTTGGCATGTTATTGGGTGTTATGTGATTATTACGTGATATGTGATATTACGTGTAACCTGCCACAATTATATTGTTTATTGCATTTCACCCTACTGTTGAGGTGAACGACCTACTGGGCGCGAGCTCGCCCCCTAACAGTATTTGCAGGTTAGTAACGGACGGATCAGACGGTAGAATTAGTGAGATAGCTTATTGATAGAGACATGTTGTTATGATTATTGTACATGTTTCTTTGTTATCATTTGTATAAAAAGATCACTTTTCAAATCTAGCGTCACGTAGCCTGTATCATCTTTTATGAAATAAATGAATAAGTGTTTATTCAGATACGATGTTCTATTTGGTACCTGAGCTGGTGGCTCAGAAGGTACCTGTTTGGCAGACAATTCTTTGTTTCGGTACCCACGGTGGTGATCCGCATTTGGTAGCCGTTAGATCGTCGTGTCGGATTTCAATTGTCACTATTTTATCCTAAAATTGACCCCTGGGTTCTGGGGCGTCACATTTTAAGCACCTCCATTATGGATATCCGCTACTGCTGTTGTACAATACTCTCTTTAGTTGTGTAGGATATCCAAATGTTGTGTAACTTTGTTGGTCAATGTGACGCGGATTACTAACGCGTATTACGCAAGTGCACGGTCAAGTAGTAAGAGTGGAGTATTTTTAGGAATCCGGGTTGTCAAACCCTCGAGGACAATCTCGCAACAGGTTTATATTTAACAATTTAGAGTTGTTCACTAGGTAACCGGAGTAAAAAAGTGATAATTTGTGGTGTTGCCACCCCCAAACAAGTGGCTGTAATAAAGTCAGAAATAAATAATAAACTGGAACTAAGAAGAATTCTTAATCAATTAATGGAGTGGACTAGGCAATCTCGCTGATCACCTAGGGTTGTAAACGATTTCCGGATTATTTGAGCAACATGTTAACTCTATTCTAATTAAGCCGGGTAACAGCGCTGACTATTTCCTATCGGTCTCAAGTCATTCTACTTCACGGTAGAATACAATCTCCTATCGGTCTCATGTGTCTACCGGTCCGTTCTAGTAGGCTAACGACATGCACGACAACGGATCCTGTCGGTCCACCGTTGCACGAAACCGTCGAATCTCACCTACCGAATCTACCTACATTTGGCCAATCCTAACACGTATCTTCTCAGTCTCAGTGATACGGGATTGATGTTCAAGTCTCATCTTAGTTAGTTAGAATCACTATCGTGCATTCTCTAACTAAGCAGTGTTTCCGGTTAGCTACTCCATTAACACTGAGTATTAAGCATAGTACAAGAACAATTGAATAAAAATAAGCTAACTTTAAGCATGAATCAACTATTGAGTGAAACCCTAGTTTATCTCCTAATCGTGTCACTCAATTAGGATTACTAACATAAAAAAGAAACTAGAATTGATTCAAAAGAAGAAATCAAGAAATCATGAAGCAAAGATTAAATCCGGAAAATATTCATCGTTTACATGAACCCTAGGTTCTCAAATCGAGATGCCTAGCTATGGAGTTTTTAGCTACTCATAGTTGAATAAGAAAAAACAAAGAGTTTCTCCATAAAAATTGATTAAGAAAGGTAGGAAGAAGAAAAAGCAAACACTAGAGCTTCAATGGTGAAGCTTGTCTCTTCCTCGTCGTCTCCTCTTGCTTCTCCTTTTCTTCTCACATTGATGGCTCCTCCCTTTTTTTCTTTTCACGTCTCTCTTATTTTAATATAGGGTGTATTAATTAATCATCAAACATTATTAATTAATAACCCTAATGCCTCTTTTCTTTTTCCGTGCGTGCGCTGGTTCTGCTAGCAGATCGCGCGATCAGCTTTTGCTGATCGTGCGATCTGCTGTTACGTTGGCTTCTAATCTTCTGTCTAATCGTAGGATCACCAAATCTGATCCTGCGATCTGCTGTTGATCGTAGGATCAACTTGTGATCCTACAAGTCAGTGGGTTTTCTTCTTTTTCTCTACAACCTTCGCCCACTTGATCGTGCGATCACATATTGTGATCCTGCGATCTGCTTTGATCCTAGGATCAACTTTTGATCCTACACTTCAGTGGGTTTTCTTCACTTTTCTTCCGCTCAATTTTTCTAAGTCTTCTTTCTACTCTTCATTGGGGGTGTTAAGTGTCATTATCCAAACTTTCTAAAATGACACTTTGACCCCCTTTTTCCATCTTTGTCCGTCTTTCTTCCAATTTCTTCCTATCCCAAGCTTCCGCATATGTTCCGAAGTTCCTTTTCCTCCTCCTCTTGATCCATGAGCTCCGTTTTCTGTCCAACACAACACGAAAACACCCCGTTCGATCAAAAGTGACAAAATAAATGTAAATAATGTGAAAAACGCCCGGATTAACAATTTATCACTCAAAGCTAAGCTTATCCAATTTCCTCAAGTTCATAGTGTATTTATAATATATTCAACCCGAAAACTACACAAAACGGTACACAAACGTAGAAGAAATATAACTCTAATATAGAGTTATCAAATCCCCCCACACTACCTTTTTGCGCGTCCCGAGCAAAATCAAAAACACTTCCCACACTATGATTTTCAATCCACCGAATTGCATTTAACTTCACTAGCCATGTGACACAAACAACACACACACCCATTCAATCTACATGACTATACAATGCAACTCGATTATCAAACAATGCAAAAATTGAAACAACACCAATTTTTTTTTCTTTTTAGTTAGAGATTGGGCAATCTCAAAAGTAAACCGGCAAGTCATAAGGCTCACATATTCCCTCGGAAGTTCTATAACTTTGGTGATCGGTAGAACTTGCGGCCAGTTTCGTTAGACAGAACGGGCACGAACACAAAAGATGTTGCTTCCGCACACTCATCAAACGTATCCCTAGCACTTACCTTCTGAGCTATTTATCCACGGGTTAAATTGCTGACGGTTTAGGACGGGTAGGATAGGATATTTAGAAGCGTAGTCCTAGACGTCATGATCTAACTCATAAAACCCGATTCTCACACTCCCTCACCAAAATCCAAGGAACCACACCGAATCTCACTACTTCGGACCCTCATTCCCTCAATCTTGGTACAACGCCGTTCTCGCGGCCACAAATGTGAAGAAGTGGTCTCGAACAATAGCTAATCTCCCCGTTATTCAATTTCAAGCTTGCTCCTTTATTCCCTTTCAATTTCACTTTCATTTTCTATTTTACTTTCTTTTTTCTTTTTTTTTCATTTCCACACAAGAACATTAAGCACATGGAGCCGACAATACGATAGTAATATCCGAGGAGATCAAATATCAGAATTAGATAACATGGGGGTGGAATGTGTCAAATTAGTGAGGTAATAACATAGATGTCGACACCCCCACACTTGATGCAAAGCAAATCACGAACCCAGTAGTCAGTGTGTAAACGTGCTTTTCCAACCGATCCTCCTCGTCACCTAAGATATAGAGAATATAAATAAAGTATAAGCACAGCCTCCTATAAGATCAACCAACCCCCACCCCATGACGTGCGGAAGAAATACCACGCACTACGGTACTCCACCTGTGATCGTGGTGTAAGGACACGACTCACCGCCACACCGAAGTGTGCTACCGTCTCTAACTCACCCTCACATCCCCTCAAAAGACGACATGTAAGAGAATCCACATAAGATGTATCAAATCAGCTCACCCTCATCAAAACTCCCTAACTCAACTCCCTCTATCATGACGCATAGGAAAGGACCATTCTAACAAGTGATGAAAGTCACAATGAAAGGCTTCCTAGGCTAGAGGCTGTGAATAAAAGGGGTAAACGGATCAATAGGGGTAACTAGTGGACCTAGGAGATGGAGACGGGACGTGAGGCCCCCATAAACATCACTCGCACAGCTGTTCCGTTGCCACTACGAGGAGGGTTGACGACTACCTAAGTGACGGTGGTGTAGCGCTAGTAGGATAACTAGTCTGAGAGGCAGCTACTCGCATTTCTAATGTGCATTAGCCCTATAAGTCTTCCTACTCCAGATTCTCGCGTCTACCTCACCTCAGATTTTCATACTCCTAAGGAATTCTATCATTAAGCCCTCTCCACATTCACTCTCTTCGATTTCCCTTTCTCAAATATTTAAAATGTTATGATTTTTTTTTCTTTAATATTTCCTAACTCTATATGCTTTTGGCCAACTCGATTAAACACAAGTTTTGGGTAGGGGACTCAATAATGTAAAAGTGCTAACAAAATTCATAAAATACACACTCCTACCATAAACCAACAAAATATGAACACGTAACTATATGTAACAAGGCGATGCAAACAAAGACATGGCTAGTGAACATAGATACAAACCCCCCCCCCCCCCACACTTAAGCGTTTCGTTGTCCTCAACGAATTTAGAGATAATGAAGGAGGACTCATCGCTTAAATGTGTAGGCGGTGGATTGCCTCATTCATCGCTCAAAAACGTAGACTTGAAAGAGAGTGTTAGAGGTACCTGGGTGCCCGGACCTACATGGGCACCGTTGCCGTGAAATTGCAACAAGAAGGGGTCTTGTGGAACGTTGACAATTTCCGGAGAAGTCTCTACGCACCCGGATTCGATGTGCGGCTAAGATATAAATTGTATCCCTCTCATGCGTGTGGCACCCAACATATTGGAATCGCTCATCGACCTCGAGCAATTCTCTATTCTTTTATGCATAATCCTGTGGGGCTTTTTCTTTCCATAATTTCATGCAATCTCTAGCATGCACATCAAGAAGGGGAATCTGGTGCGTCTTCTGTACCTGTGTCCCTGCACACTGATTAGAAAAATAAGTCCACTCTCTCTCACCCCTCATAGTCAAATATAGAGAACTCATAAATAAATAAAAACCATAAAGAATCCTACTCTACATGGGTTGCCTCCCAAGCAGCGCTTTGTAATTTAAGGTCGACGGCCCGACCATGTTACCTCTGCCACCTCACGAGGGTGGTCTGGCACATTGTGCCGCTTCCAGCTTAGCTTTCCTGTGCTGAATTTGAAGCACTGCTTCTTGTGCTTGCACAGCAGATGGCTTGTTCCTTGCCCAATAATCAGGTGGATCCCCTTGCGAAAACTTTGGGATTTGGCGCTTCATTGGCACAGAAAATTGAACCCCTGGCTGATACTCCCACGAGTATTGGGGAGTCGGTTTGAAGACTCGAAATGTCTCCATGTCATCATTGACTCTCATAATCAGCTCCCCATTCTCTACATCAATGAGAGTACGACCTGTCGCCAAGAACGGTCTGCCCAAAATGATAGGCACATCACCTGCTGGCATATCGAATATGACAAAATCGGCAGGAATTATCAGGCTGCCAACCCTCACAAGGACATCCTGTATCATCCCACAGGCTCTCTTGGATGATTTGTCTGCAAATTGGAGAGTGATACAAGTTCTTGGAGGCTCCCCCACACTTAGCTTTTTGAATACCGATAACGGCATCAAATTCACGCTCGCTCCCAGATCACAGAGAGCCCTTCCTGTGTAGGCGTCACCCAAGGTAGCTTCAATGACAAAACTACCTGGATCCTTCTTTTTCTTAGGTAGTCCATGCAAAACACTTGAACTAACCTGTTCATTTAAGTTCACTCTCTGAAATTCATCCACCGCTTTCTTACCAAGGACTGCATCTTTAATAAACCTTGCATATTTTGGCATCTTTTGAAGTGCCTCAATCAACGGAATATTAATGTGAAGTTTTGAAAATACGTTTAGAAAGCGCCTGTATTCCATAGAATCGTCCTTCTTCTTCCTAGTACGTAATGGAAATGGTAGTTTGGAAGAAGAAGAAGATGGAAGTAGTACCTCAGTAGATTTCTCTGCATCCTGGTGAATCATGCCCTTTGATTGGGGGATCATGACAGGTGTCTTCTCAGAATAGAAGACCTCATGCTCCTTAGCCTTTGATGCTGTAGCTCTGGCATGACTCGGATATGGTGGATCCTCAAGTGCAATACCACTTCGAGTTGTGATGGCTTGAGCTTGCTCCTCAGAAGTATGAACAATGTTGCTCGGTGCTCTTTGTTCGATTTTCTCTTTCAGATCTTTTATTTCTGCTTGAGCCACCTGAAGTGAAATTTCCAAAGTGCTGACATGTGTAGACATGTCCGTCATGTGCTGAGTCATTACCTTTATTATCCCTGTCATCTCGGTCAAATTTGAAGGTGGTACTGGCTGCTGATGATGCATCACTTGAATCGCTACTTCATGCACTACCTCCACCGCATTCACCTGAACCATGTTATGTGCCAAGGAGCTATGCTTCATCAGTTCTTGATGCTGGCACTCAGAATCCAAGCTCTCCTCTTGCTCAACCACACATCTTATCAACTCATATGCACCCTCCACATCGCATTTGAACAAGAAGCTACCTCTAGCTTCCAAATCGACCTTATTTTTATCAGCCTTGTCAAGCCCATTATAGAATACCTCAATGATATGATCTCTATCAATGCCATGATTGGGGCATTTACGCAACAAGAAAGTGAGGCGCTCCCATGCTGTGACGAGTGATTCATTCTGCTTTTGCCTAAAATTCCATATCTCGTTCTGCAGCTGAATCATACGTGATATTGGAAAGAATTCGCACATAAACTGAGAGACACAATCTTCCCACGTTGTGATTGAGTTGGAAGGCAAATAATCCAGCCAATCTTTAGCAGCTCCGGTGAGGCAATGAGGGAATAACAACAGTTTAAGTGATTCAGCAGTGACCCCCTTGTAGCGTATTACCTGGCACGTGTTCTGAAATTTTCCAATGAATGCATGAGGATCTTCATCATTTGTGCCAGAGTAGGTTCCCCTCTCTTGTATGAACTGAATTGTGGACAGCTTGAGGCAGAAATTTTTTGCCTGAATTGGTGGCACCACAATGGCTGGCTCAGTTCCTTTCAGGTTCGCCTCAAATGCATGGATGATCGCTTTCCCAGACTTGTTATATGGTTTTGAGTGCTGCCTAGTCATTGCTGCCCGCAGTAAT
Organism: Linanthus parryae; assembly: GCA_023055425.1. NCBI lineage: Eukaryota > Viridiplantae > Streptophyta > Magnoliopsida > Ericales > Polemoniaceae > Linanthus > Linanthus parryae. Next base: position 139,148,451 of record JALGPY010000002.1, on the reverse strand, counting down.
TTTTCAGCCTCAACTAACCTGGCTTCCATCTGTTCTCGGGTGGGGCTACTCGGCTCTTCGCCCTCTTCCATTGTTACCTGAGATCACAGCACTAGAAAACCCGTGAAGTAACAGATAGTGTACAAAACAAAAATAAAAAGTAAAATAAACTAATTGTTAATTAAAGACTTGTTAAACGTTGTCACCTACCGAATCGACCTACATTTGGCCAATCCTAACACGTCCCTTCTCAGTCTCAGTGATACGGGATTGATGTTCAAGTCTCATCTTAGTTAGTTAGAATCACTATCGTGCATTCTCTAACTAAGCAGTGTTTCCGGTTAGGTACTCCATTAACACTGAGTATTAAGCATAGTACAAGAACAATTGAATAAAAATAAGCTAAATTTAAGCATGAATCAACTATTGAGTGAAACCCTAGTTCTTGAACCCTAGTTTATCTCCTAATCGTGTCACTCAATTAGGATTACTAACATAAAAAAGAAACTAGAATTGATTCAAAAGAAGAAATCGAGAAATCATGAAGCAAAGATTAAATCCGGAAAATATTCATCGTTTACATGAACCCTAGGTTCTCAAATCGAGATGCCTAGCTATGGAGTTTTTAGCTACTCATAGTTGAATAAGCAAAAACAAAGAGTTTCTCCATAAAAATTGATTAAGAAAGGTAGGAAGAAGAAAAAGCAAACACTAGAGCTTCAATGGTGAAGCTTGTCTCTTCCTCGTCGTCTCCTCTTGCTTCTCCTTTTCTTCTCACGTTGATGGCTCCTCCCTTTTTTTCTTTTCACGTCTCTCTTCTCTTAATATAGGGTGTATTAATTAATCATCAAACATTATTAATTAATAACCCTAATGCCCCTTTTCTTTTTCCGTGCGTGCGCTGGTTCTGCTAGCAGATCGCGCGATCACCTTTTGCTGATCGTGCGATCTGCTGTTACGTTGGCTTCTAATCTTCTGTTTGATCGTAGGATCACCAAATCTGATCCTGCGATCTGCTGTTGATCGTAGGATCAACTTGTGATCCTACAAGTCAGTGGGTTTTCTTCTTTTTCTCTACAACCTTCGCCCACTTGATCGTGCGATCACATATTGTGATCCTGCGATCTGCTTTGATCCTAGGATCAAGTTTTGATCCTACACTTCAGTGGGTTTTCTTCACTTTTCTTCCGCTCAATTTTTATATGTCTTCTTTCTACTCTTCATTGGGGGTGTTAAGTGTCATTATCCAAACTTTTTTAATGACACTTTGACCCCCTTTTTCCATCTTTGTCCGTCTTTCTTCCAATTTCTTCCTATCCCAAGCTTCCGCATATGTTCCGAAGTTCCTTTTCCTCCTCCTCTTGATCCATGAGCTCCGTTTTCTGTCCAACACAACACGAAAACACCCCGTGCGATCAAAAGTGACAAAATAAATGTAAATAATGTGAAAACGCCCGGATTAACAATTTATCACTCAAAGCTAAGCTTATCCAATTTCCTCAAGTTCATAGTGTATTTATAATATATTCAACCCGGAAACTACACAAAACGGTACACAAACGTAGAAGAAATATAACTCTAATATAGAGTTATCACAATGTTACTATCATTGGGGGTGGAATGGTGAACTCTGTCACTCCCCTCTGGAATGAATTGTACAATCAAGACAGAAGCTTCACAACTGTCAAAAGAAATAATATCGACAAATATGCGCTTCTTTACTGAAAGGGGTGCCTAATAATAATATCTAGGCAGGAATTATATAATGCGAAGACATCTCTTATAAAAAAGCAAACTCTATATACATGATCATCTAGTTCCCCCATCTCCTCTAGTATGCACGAAACCTGATGTCCCAAATTTTCTAATAAGAAAGTCATCCCCAGTTTTGCTATTTACATCTATCAAGAATCTGAGAGGAGATAATAGCCATACGGCTCTTTTAAAAAAGCAAAACCTCAATATGTAATCATCATGTTTCCCATCTCCTCCAATGGGATTGCAATTTCCACCAACACAAGCATTCAAACAGCAAAATATTACATGATATGCTTCATTACAACGTCCATGATAGCGTTTCAAACACCATCATTTGGGTTAACCGACTGCCGACAAAAAGGGTTAACCTAGTTCTGACATGAAAAGAACACGCTAATGAATTGAACCACAACACAATGAAGACAACGACACACGTGAAACCAGACGTACAATACAAAAACATTATATAATATGCTTCATTAGAGGGGCGATTTCATTAGAGGTGGCCATGATGGGGGTTTAAACACCGCCATTAGGGATAGATGTTGTTGCTACAACTGCAAATGCATCCGCAACAGTGGAAATGACAAACATGCGTTCCACGACTACCTCCAGAGACATGCGGCCGTTAAAAACTTTATATTCCTTTACAATCACGTGTACGACTGATGGGTCCCACTTCACGATGTTAACTGGGTAGCCAACACCAAGGATCGGGTGTGCGCTTCGACTGAGGCCCAACTCGTTCCAATAAGGATGTGTTGTATTGTCTTCCTCTGATCCGCAAAGAAATATAGGAACGTCAAATACGTTGGCCCTACGCATCATGGAAACCGCCTCACGGTGATTACACCGGCACGTATCAGAGCAATTCCAGAACAGTAATCTATTTTTTATCAAATCATCTAAAATTGGGGCCACCACCACCCCAGCATACTGATCGACCACATTAGCGTATAGTTGCGTGGATGTTGTGTCCAACGGCTCTGCAATAAAAATTCCCTTTTGCATGTGTTCACCGACAGCTTACCTTAGATGATTTATGACGTGCTTAGTAAATCTTTTTACTGGGTATGTAGTAATTACCAAATCAGTTTGGTGACGTCCAGGCAACATTTGGAAACGGGCTTCCCCGTTAATCAGGTGTCGTGGTATGATAACAGGATACCAAGCATAGTGAGCCATTTTTTTGTAGTTTTTTATTAGCAGCAGGAGATGCAGGAAAAATTCTTGCAAGCTCTCAAAGTGTGTAATGTTTGATTTAGGGTGAAGGTTTATACAAGTGGACAAGCATCTCTTTAGTTCTGTGGGATATCCAAATGTTGTGTAACTTTGTTGGTCAATTTTACTATCATTGGGGGTTGAATTGTGAAATGAGTTGTCAAATCCATACTCGTATCACAACAGTTTAAAAAAGAGAATATCAGTTACCTACAAACATATCAAACAAAAGGTAAAAAAAAAATCATGTAAATAAACATCCGACAATTTTACTATCATTGGGGGCGGTGAAATTGTGATATCAGTCACTCCCCTCTTGAATAAATTGTCAGTTCCTGACAGAAGCATCACAACTGTCAAAAGAAAGAATATCATCAGATCTGCGATTCTTTACTCAAAGGAGACCCTACAACAACAACAGATGAAGGACTAAAAACAGTTACCTACTCAAACAACACACACTTCAAGATTAATAACACATGAAAAACCGACAACAACAACAACAACAACAACAACAACAACAAGAACACTAAAAATATCACGCAGACGTACAATAAAAAACATTATAATAGGCATCATTAGAGGGGCGATTTCATCAGGGGATCCATGACGGGGGGTCTAAACACCTCCATTATGGATATCCGCTATTGCTGCTGAAAATTCATCCGCGAAAGTGTAGAGGAACAACAAGCGTTCCACTACCACCTCCAGAGTCATGCATTCGTTAACACCTTCGTAGGCGTTTGCAGTCACGTCTACGCTGACGGGACCCACTTTACGGTGAAAGTTGGGCAGCCAACCCCAAGGATCGGATGTGCATTGCCAAAGAGCCCCAACTCATTCCAATAAGGATTTGTTGTTTCGTCTTCCTCGGGTCCACAAAGAAACACAACAACATCAAATACGTTAGCCCAGCGCAAGAGGGCGACCATATCACGGTAATTACATAGGCAAGTTCCCGAGCAATTCCACAAGAGTATCTCTAGGTTTTATCAAATCTCTTAACATTGGGGTAGCCACCACCCCAGGATACTGACCGACCACATGAGCGACGAATTCCGTTGATGCATGGTCCAACAGTTCTGCAATAACACTTCGCATTTTCATGTGTTCACAGGGAAATTGCGTTGGTTGGTTCACTGCGTAACCAATCTGAACAAAACAGTACAAACTTGTAAAGGAAATGTCAATCTGTTTGTGGTATTTTCCTACATCAGTCATCAGACTTCACAAAATGGGTAATAATTTGAATTACTTATCCTCTGTGGCTCATTTCAGATGCATTTTAAAGGTAATGCTACTTAGAAGTTATAACTACAACATGAATCAAAAATTACGCAATTGTTAAGAGTTACAACCTTACAGGGCATAGAAGAGTCATCATATGTACCTCCTCAATCCGGACAAAACGGAATCTGCAACAGTGATGTGAGACAGACCAGCCCTACCATAATCATACTGTTGAATCTCAGGAATATTCCTCCCCAAAGGTCCTCAGGATTTTTGCAGTGAATAATGCCATTCAACATAAAGAACAACCCAATTGTCAAGTAAATATCAATCTGACAAGGACTTGTGGTAATGAATTTCCAAGTAAAAATTCTTTGGTATACTTCACGATCAATCCTGACTAGTATCACAAGAGTAAAATGATTAGCAAATCTAAGATACTTCACTCAAACATGTACATACAAAGCAAATCTAAGATTCTTTATATCATACTCAAATAGGTTCCTACAAACATATCAACAAAAGAGTACAAATTTGTAAAGTAAATATCAATTTGAAAATTCAAGTAAAACTTCTTTGGTCAATTTCATCATCATTAGGTGTTCCATTTTATTTTATGTTGCTCCCTTCTGTATGATTGTAATATCAAGACATAAGCATCATAACTGTCAAAAGAGTGAATATCAGCAAATTTGAGATTCTTTACAGAAAGGGGTGCCTAAAGCAAATCTAGGCTGGATTAATATCATACTGAAACAGGTACCTACTAATATATAAGCTACATTGTAGGTGAATTGTCAAGTAAAATTTCTTTGGTCAATTTTACTATCATTGGGGGTGGAATTGTGATTTATGTCACCCCCTCTAGAATGAATTGTAACATCAAGACAGAAGCATCACTACTGTCAAAAGAGAGAATATCAGGAAAGGTGCGTTTATTTACTCAAAGGGGTGCCTATTAAGCAAAATTAGGCTGGATTAATATCATACTAAAACAGGTACCTACTAATCAAATATGGGTTAATATGAGATGAGACAAAAATCCATACAACTATCTTAAAAAAGCAAACTTTATATACATCATCATCAGGTTTTCCCATCTCCTCGAATGGGATGGCAATTTCCACCAACACAAGCATTCAAACACCTTTGTTCAAAACATACATATTGTTTTCAAAATACATGGGGAGAAATACTTGCTAGATTTGTTCAAACACAAGAACGGTTAGTTAAGTTGCTCCAGAGAGTCATTTGATGGCACTGCTAATGTTGATGATGAAATGGGGGGCCGGAGGGAGTGCTGGCTGCAAAAAGGTTGTAGTCCTGATGCCGCTATTCCTGGCTCCGATGGACTTGCTTCAGCTGAGAGTGGTGGATGGCAAGATCTTGAATGTTAGTACCCAAAGTAATACAAATTTGAGTTTGCAAAAGAAGGGGTTGTAAGAGAACATATTGTTACCTCATGTGAACCAACATGCAGTAGAGTACTGACCAAGTTTTCTCGAAAAAAAGTAATCCTCTGTTTTTTGTTGAAATCTAGTTTACAGTCTGTTGTGCATAAGTGTACTTACGTTGTTCATGTGTTTTGGTTGGCACAAGTGAAGGAGATTGGTGATGACAGTGGTTGTGACAGGGTAAATGTGATTTATGACATGTTGGAGGACGATATACATCAAAAGTAAAGTGGAATACGGTGGCATTTACCCTCACCTGCATGGATGTCATTTGATGGTTCCGCCTCATTCCCCGATGTTTTCTTTCTAGGCACCGAAGAGCCTTGAATTTCATCATCCGAAAAAAATTCAAATCGACGCTTCTTGTGTATTTCAACCAGTTGCGTCGTACTCCATATCTCCTCTTCCAACCTCTGAATCTCCCAATCCATGGTCTTTCGAAGTTTATCCCTTTTGTGCTTATCAAATCGAGCCTTCAAAGACTAAGAAGGCTCATATTCTCCATCGGACTCAGTCATAGCACCGGGACAGCCTCGACGTATTTACTTGTGACTTCTTCTCCTGAGGGAGTCCTCGTGTACGTGGCCAAGGAACTTTGCTTTTGTGAAGGGAAGTTCTGATAGAAGTGGGAGAGAATTACAGAGTTTGTTACTGTTACAGTTGCAGTGAGAAGTGGTGAGTGATGAATATAGTTCGGGAAACAGAGGGTTTGTCATAATTGATGTTCATGGTTTACACTATAAAGTACCCATGCAACACTGGTTGTTGGGATGGCAGTTATGTGGTGATGGAAGTGGGTTTGGCAGTAAGGAAGTTGGCTGTCGAGTTACTGTGGCATGAAAAAGCCTAAAAGGGAATATAGGCTGACCTAGGGTGATTTAATAGGCAGACTAGGGTTGTTTTATAAGTTTGCAAACAGGGTCTGGATTATGTGATAGGAGTTGGTGGTCTCTGTATGAAATTATTTATTTGTGAAGAAGGCACAACTACCAAATTATTAAAATGTAATTATCGTCAAAAAATGGGCTTCATCGTGCATGTGGTAGTGAACGTCATTTAATCACCAGGGGTCGTAGTAAATCGGCAATGAGACCGGATGGGGCCATGGGGATCAAAACATGTATCTTAGGTTTCAACGGAGGCTTGCCTACTGTAATCAAAACAGTTGAAGGTCGTGGATTAAAAAACTGGACCGATTTACGCTCAAACATTTATAGAAACATTGTCTACTCTCTTTAAGTCCACTAGATATCCTATTTATTTTTTCGTTCAATGGAATACTTTCCGTTTCATCCCTACAAAAAGAGATGTTCGGAAAACCATTTTTTAATGTACTTCACTTTTCGTGTAACAGGATCTTGAACCAACCCTTCTATTCCCTACAATGATATTTTTTAGTTTTCTATTTTAAAGGTTACTATAGGTACGAACAAACCTAGTGATATTATAATATATGATCAATAGTGTTTTGGCCTTGGCATAACCTCATCCTAATCCTCTCCAACTCTTTTTTTCACTGTTCACCTTTTCCCCACACTTTCTTACCAAAGCTAAAATTGTCCCACGATAAGAGGTTGTGTAATTCTAACATCTTGTATAGTCTTCTTGCCCCGTTGCCACATGGACATACCACTAACTTTTCACACTCAAATAGTAGTTTTGCCCCATTAAAAAAATTGAAAAAGAGTGTTTTAAAAAAAAAGGAAAAAAATTGCAAAATTTGGAAAAAAAAATTATACTGTTTGCAAAAACTTCTGAAAAATAAAGATAAAAATATTTCTAAATTATTTGCAAAGACCGAAAAAACAGATAAAATACAGTTTGCAATTTCTGAAAAAAAGAAATAGTTTAAAAAATATTTTGTAAAAACCGGAATAAAACAGTTTAAAAAACAGTTTGTAAAACTTGAAAAAAATCAAAAACACTTGTTGCAAAAAAGAAAAAAAAAACTTTCAAAACAGAAAAAAACAATTTCAATAAAAGTTGCAGAAACTAGAAAGACAACAAAAAAGAGAAACTATTTGCAAGAACAGAAAGAAAAAAGTCTCAAAACATCCTCTCCAAATCTTCACATGTACTACCTCCGTTTCGTCTGTTTCGTTTGCGTTTGACAATAGGGTGACTTTGACTTGGTGGTTTGAGTACCAAAAGGATGTAATTTTTTAACAAGTTTTTTATGGTATTGTAAAATAAACTTTCTTCTATAACACCATGCAAAGATTACCAAATTCTTGTATCGTTTTGCTAATCATATCACCGGATGAAAGTGACCCGAATAGTGACAAAAAGTGAAGTAGGCTGAAACAGGCGAAACAGAGGTAGTAGATATTTAGATGAGACGAAATCTGATTTCTATTTCACATACTTGTACAATATAATTATAAAAACACTTTATATTAATATAAGCACAATGTACAATGTGTAATTCAAAAATATATTTTCGATACTTTTATACTATTTATAGTCATTGAAACATAATATTTTCATTACATAATAAAAATATACTAAAAACACAAAATACTATTTTACTTCTTTTCAAAATACTATTCTACTTTTTTTTTTAAATAGTGGACAATGTCTAGTCTCACACCCTGCCCAAAGAGGTGGAAACATGCCTCAAAAGCCAGTGAACAACCAGAGCCCCTTTTTCTGCCCTGGTGCCCCAACGAATGGACATGGCGTCAGAGGTGGGACAAGAGAGAGGGCTCACCCGCCATTGTGGATAGTCTTAAAACTATCAAAGGCACCACCATAAAAGAGAAAGACCTGAGCCATAGATCATACAAGTATACGCTGAGGGTTATAAAATGTTATCTCCTAATATCTCATAGAAGTTGGGTGGCATTAAATTTTCGCCAAACAACAATGGAGATTATGAAGATTATATACTCAATTTAGCACCATGCTCGTACAGCCTGCAACTGAAATACTAAACAGGCCATGTATTATGGTGCCCTAATTTAACCACATCTCAAAACCCTAATAAATCTTCTGTAACAGTATGCAAAGTTCAAAACCTACAGAGCATTACAGTAGATTTAAGAGGTGTAGACCGCAAAAAATAATGAGACGAAGTATACAACAAAGTAATCAGAGAACTTTGAAGGCACTACTAATATATTATTCCACATTGGAAATTTCAGAGTAGTAAGAGTTTCATCACTTTACTTCACTTGTACTGTAAGTTCGAAGAAAAAAAGGGCATGTGAGTATGAATAAATTCAAGGGTAATGGCAAAGCAATCGCAGAACTTTGTAGACCACTGTAGAGTCCGCCTTACAAACACACAACATGTTGTCTTCAGATCTACTATATATGTTCCGAAAAAACGGAGACAAACAGAGAAGTCTAATCTCTCTGCACATCTCTCTAAATCGATTGCGCTAAAAACATGAAAATGGAGCAAATAGGGTTGATTTTGCAACGATGATACCTTAAGTTTCTCGATGTTTCCTCGCGGCTATAGTTTTGAAGCCGTGAGGGGCTATCTAGTGCTTGTGGTTCGAGTAGAAGAACAAGAACTAAAGCTTAAAAATCTCTCTCTAGACTCTCAGATGGCCGCTTCCCTTTGCCTGAAGGGGTAAGGGTGGAGTTTTTATAGGGAGGGATTAGGGTTTGGTTACCTGGACTTTGCTTTTTTTGGTACTTGTACGATACTGTAGATGTAAGATAGATGCTGGATGTGACTTGCCGGTAGGTGGGCTTTCAAGTTTCAACTTCTTGGTCTTGCCAATGCATGTAGGTGGGCTTTTAACTCCTTGGGCTTGCTAATTCTCGTACCTCGTGGAATATAAAAGTGGACGATACTTGGGACCTTGTGTTACTACTATTTTCTTTTTTGAGGGAACCTTTTTTCTCAAGTTGTAACGGATCATTCCAAAAAAATGGGCTTCTACTGCCCGAAGAATTTGAACCCAATAGCCCATTTGAACTATTTCATAGAAAGTTAATTCTATCACTCATAGAAAGTTAATTCAATTATCTCAAAAAAAAAGAGTTAAATTTTAGTGACTTCCTTGTAAAATAATGTGCTATGTAATTCCCTCGTCGACGATCGAGGGACAATGGGCTTTGATTGAGTTTGACATGCCGTCAATTTAACGCACTGCTCGAGTATTATATATGTCAGTAAAATACATTTAGCTCTAATGGGTGCTTATGTAATTAGTCACAAACTCTAAGGGGGTTAGTTGCAATAAACTAAAAATATGTCTATATAAGGATACAGTCTCCTGCTGAATTAAGTAGAGATCATGTGCTGATCAAAACAAGTGTAGAGACAACTTCTAGGAACCCTAGCCTTTCTCACTAACTTGCATCCAAAGGTGAAACGTGGTGTGAAACACATTGTTCGTCCACGAGATTTGCACTAGACCGGTGGGAGCACGACGAAGTGGAAGGCACGTGAAAGCAAGCAACAACTACTATCATCATCTGTTGCGTAGGAGCTAAGGAGAAGAGGTAAACACGAGAATCTTCCACATTAGTTTCGCGTTTAGATCTATGAGTGATTAGATCATATATTCCTTCAATATCAACCTTTTATTTCCAGTGGAAACTTTGTGTTAGTTCTATTTTAGTGCAAATGGGGTTAGATCAACCTTTTATTTTTTCTTCATTTTATTTTTATTTTTCTAATTATTTTGAAAGGCAACTTCCTAGAGACATGTAACTCATATTAATTCATATAACACCTACTTCTTGAAATAATTTTGTTCAAAAATAATGATAGTATGCAAAGGACATGAAAATGAAAATGCTTAATTACTTAATGCGGGCCCCCAGTTTTCCAAGAATATCACATAGCAATCACCAGTTCTAGAACTAGCTAGTTGTCTCCCCCCATTTACAAAAAAAAAAAAAAAAAAAAAAAAAAAAAAACATTAAAGTTAAATTGGGAATAAAATTTAATCATCAAAATAAAATCGACGAAGGTATTTTCATAAAGTGTGCATCGTGTATGATAAAAAGGTATCAAATTGTGTGAAATAATAGCCTCCGAGTATATTAATCTTGCGATAAAAATTCATTCTCAGTTTGACATTAACGTCTTTCCTGCAAGTGAGGGATGCAATCAGTTATTTTTAGAAATGGGGGTTGCAATGTGATAATTATGGCAAAGTGGGGGTATGTATTGGGTGATTAAGCCAAAAGAAAACATGTGATAGTTCAGTGATAGAGAGTTAGAAGTACCTGCACTATGAGCATGTGTTTGGAGACATGCTAATTTACTCTATTATTTTGCATGTACAATAATGACATATACTTGGGTTTTTTTTTACATTCAATAAAGGTGAAAATATCTTCTAACCAAACGGAAGTATGAAAAAAACATAATTTTCTTTTTTTTTTTTCAGAAAATAAGCAATTGTATTGATCAAGAGATAATGAGAAACTTACAGCAAACCCACAAATGAACAAGAGTTTGGCTACTAACAGAAGACAACCTAAGCTTAGAAATAACAACATAATTAAAAATTAAAACTTGAGTCTCATGACTGAAGAAGAGATTGATCATATCCAAGAGTCTTGCTTTGCATTGCAAGGAGTGATACCCAGGCTGAAGATGTTGATGCCGGTGCTAGCAAAGCTCAAAGTGATGGGATGTTGATGGGAGAAGGTCTGAGAGGGGGTGTTCTTGGACAAAACATGATCCAAGAAATGGCTTGTATTGATTAAACATGGTGGATTACTAAAGCATCCGGTTTTGTCGAATTCGAATTAAGCTAAAATTGCCACGAGGCATAATAGAAGCATTGAATAGCTTCGTTTGAGAAGGATGTCTTGGCGGAGCTATTGGTGGAAGGAGCAAGTGCATAGGAAAGTAAAAAAGAAAATAAAATCCAGTAAACCCTTACAGAACCGCGGCGGTCTTGATCACCGAGAGAAGCATAAGCAAGCAAAATGAGCGAGAATCGGAGGCATACCAGCCCCTCTTAAACTGGAGAAACAACAGAAAAACGAAAACCAAAGTAAACAATAAAGGACACGATACTGGCTGATCGAATTGTGCAAGGTTGTCCCTATCTTGCCAGTCCATAATTTTCAAACACAAACATGCAAGTCCAAAACTTTATCATTGGTGGAAGAGATTCGTTACTTATTTAATAAATTTTTGGAGATAATAAATATTGTAGAAATTGGTTAAAAAATTGTTTAGAGAAAATTAAAAATAAATGTGAAATCAAAATAAGTTTTGGATCAATATAACAAAATTGTACTTATAAAAATAATTGAATAACATTGCTTGCTTGGGAACACTAATTTGAATATATGTGCTTTTAGTTAAATTGTGTTCAGGAGAGTATTTTAAATTTGAATTAACCATTTTTTGTTAAGATATGCATATTATTTAGTCTCTCAAAGTTTTGTAATTATCTCACATTCTACCAGTTTTCAATTCATATCTAGTTTACTATAGATTTTCAACTAGTTTAGTTTTCCAAATTAGTTTCACCCAATTTTCAAATCCTGAAAGAACATAAGCGGACAAACTTGTCATGTAGTTAGTAATTAGAGCATCTCCAACCGTGAGAGGGAGGGGGAGGGTGAAATGGAAGGCGGGGGTGATTTTAGGTATGGGTGGGGAATAGTTATGACGCATTTTGTTGGTTTTGGATACCCTAGAGGCAATCTGTTTAGGATGAACTTTAGTTGCTAGAATAAATCATTGTATTATTTATGGAGATATTTAATATAATGAAGTCCTTAGATTACAATTGTGTTTCTTATCTTAAATATCCCTAGTCCATTATATTGATTAACAGAAAGATCAACTATAGACCAGTATGTGGGTAGATTGATATGGAGATATCAAGTCTAACACATGGGTATGCATTAGGAGTAATGGCATACTGGATAGATTCGCCACGAGAAGGCTACATTAGATTATGTCAACGTCACAAGCGCTTATCGTAGTGCTAATGGTGTTGTAATCCTTAGACTTGAAGTCACTGGATACTCTAGTTGTGAAATATCATGCTTTGATATTATCAAACGTTACACCGTAACTGGGTAACTATAAAGATCGCTATCGGGCATGATAGGAAGCAAGCTTAGAGGTGGCAGTGATGTAGGTAGGATTTGTCCCTCCTACCTAATAGGAGTATATATCCACGGCCACTCGAGGGGTAGAGCTTATGGAATGTCTGGCCAGACCTAGATAAATCAGTATGGAGATATTGATGTAATCTGCATGGATAAGTCTATTCTCAGGATCGAGAAACTATGGATTGGATATACGAGTGTGACGATTATGTCTCGTGTCCATTCCGGATATGGAGACAAAGGGATAATACAGCACAGTAACATTGGGCACAAGGTTTGTCGGGATCACTGACAATTACTATTAGTTGGGAGGCATAGATGTGTTGTTAGACACCGCTCTATGTTTGTAATAGTTATTACCAACTAAATAGAAACCTATGGGGTCACACACCATATGGATTAAACTGGATATGGATATTAATTAGTTGGACTAATTAATAAAGGTATCATAACGCAACCTGAAGCAAAGTTAGTAGGACTAATTTGCAAGTGGACTAATCTGTGTAAGGACATGATTAGTATTGGGGCAATTATATAGTTAATAAAGAGTTATTAACTGTATAAATGAACTCTAGCTTTTTATTTTCTCAAGTAAGTCAATATTGAGATAACATAACGAAGCAAGAGATAGAGAGAGACAAGGAGAGGTTCGCCGCCTAGTCTGCCCCCTTGCTGCCGTCGGGCCCCCTTGGGCGTGGTGGTTCTGTTTTTGCGTGATCTCTTCCCTCATTCTTCCATTGCTAGCACTACACGTGGAGAAAAATTCCAGTCAATGATCCATGGTGTGGATACTCGTAGATACGAAGACACAATTCTTCATAGTGATCACACAAAAAAAGGTACACATATTTCTACCATAATCATGTTATGATTGCTTGCCTGTGATCCTTGGAGAGGTTTGAGCAGGAATTAAATTTTTGTTATTCCACTGCGCAACCTGCATCAAAACCCTATAGCGGTATCAGAGCCACATGTCATTACGCATAACATGATATTATGTGTTACTATTTTTCAATTTTTACACTGTATATGTTATTTTACGCGACAACTGAAATTTATTAAAATATTAGACGCAAATTGAATATGATTCAACCAATCAAGATATAATTTTACATAAGATTTAGGAATTAGTGATTTTGAATCACATAGGATGTGGTATTTTTGGATCTAGGAACTAGGGTTTGGGCACAAGTTGGGAAAAGGTGTTTTTCAAACTTGGAAACAACTAAACTTGGGCAACAAGGCAAGGAGTTTTTTTGGAAACAACTCCATAAGAGCGTTCGTTCCCCCTAGGGACCGCCCCCCTTGCCTTGCCGCCCAAGCTAGGACACGGCCAAGGGCTTGACCGGCTCAGCGTGCGGCTTGGCCGTGCATGGGGCTTGGCCGACCGGACAAGGTCGTGCCTTGGTCCTTTGGGTGGTTTGGCCATGGTGATGGTGGACCCCTTGGACCTTTTTACCCTAGTTGCCTAATTTCAACTAAGATTGAACAAGCGCCTTAAAAATTGCTTTTAACTGTATTATGTGCTTTGTTGCATGATGGATGGATATGGCCTAGGTTATGGTTGTTTACTTTGTGGTTTGGTTTACGGCCTGCGAGCAGATCAATTATTATAATAATTACTTTTAAGGCCTGCGAGCTGATCATCTTCTCAACATGTAAGGTTTTTATATTTATTTAGTTCATATGCTAGCTAAAATAGATAATTAGATTATAGCCAAGAGCATGGAGAAGAAGACCAAAAGACCCAAGGAGCCACAAAGATGATGGAGTAACTCGCACACCTAGGGCGCGCGGCTATGGTGGAGGCAAATGGAGATGAGCTTGTCACTTTAGGGCATATATATATTATCATTGTCTTAGTAATATCTTAGCCTTAGGGGCCATATCCATGCCACATTACTTTTATTTTGTGGATGTTTACTATTTATGTCTTGTTATTTATTTTGTGTATGGCTGATACAAGCAAAACGTAACAAGATTATAATAAACAAGAATGGTCTTTTATTGTGGATTGCCCGATCCAAATAAGTAGATCATGTTGATGGGATCAACCAAACAAATTAAGTAGTGATATTTAAATCCCTCAAAGGAAATGTTACGTTTTTCCATCTCTTATTTTGACACCCTTCATGATCAGCGTTTATTAATTTCGGGCTTGCCAAAGCAAGGCGATTCTTTAATTTACCATGATGTGATGCGGCGACGCAAACAAGTAATGTGCAGTTGTTGAAATAAGATGTTAAATGTAACTAAGTAGTTTCAATTAGATTGATGAATTAGAGGCATGACAATTGGGATTATCTATGAGATAGATAAATAAGGAGTTATTTGCCCGGTTGCACCAAGAGTTGCATAAGGATGCAATTGGAAGGACGTTCCTACCTAAATAAATAATTCTAGGGTGACTTGCCAAAGCAAGCTCGAGAAGAAGTGAAATATGGATCTTGGAACCACTAGAAAATATATGATATTTTTTGCATTAATGGTGACAGCTATTAATTCGAGAAAAATAGTGGGAGCTATATTTGATAATCTAGAAATTATTGAATGTAGTTAAATTGTTAGAAATACTAAAATTGCATATTTCTCATTTGTAGAATTCCAATGGAAAACAACAATCAAACATCGACAGCATCCATGTGTTTTGTCCTTGAGAAGGACAAGTTGCTAGGGAACAACTTCCTAGACTGGGACAGAAACTTAAGGGTCATCCTTAAGCAAGAAAAGAAGTTGTACATCTTAGATGCAGCCGTTCCAGCACCACCAGCTGAGGATGCACCCGAGGCTATCGTAAGGGCATATCAAAAGATTGTGGATCACAATAATGATGTGACCTGTCTGATGATGTGCAACATGAGCTCTGAGCTTCAGAAGCAACATGAGAACATGGAGGCGTACGATATGGTCGTACATTTGAGGTAGCTCTTCCAAGAGCAGGCCTGGCATAAGAGGTACGAAGTATCCAAAGCATTGTTCAAGTGTAGTCTCGCAGAGGGGAACCTAGTTGGAACTCATGTACTCCGTATGATCGGATACATTGAGAATCTCGAGAGGTTAGGTTTCCTGTTCGGCCAAGAGTTGGCCACTAATCTCATCCCGTAATCGTTGTCGGATAGTTATAGCCAGTTCATCATGAACTATAACATGAATGAGATCAACAAGACTCTGCCCGACTTGCTCAATATGTTGAGGACCGCTGAACAGAGTATTAACAAGGGCAAAGGCAAGGCCATAATGATGGTCACAATAAGAGGAAAAGCAAGTCAGTTGCTTCTACCACCAAAGGAAAGAGAAAGAAAGTTGCAAAATCCAAAGAAACCGCCTTAAAGTCCGGTGGAGGCGTGACTAAGGGTGAATGTCACTACTCTTGTCAGCCTGGACACTGGAAGAGGAACTGCCCCAAGTATCTGGAGGATAAAAGTCTTGGAATAGTGATTCCACCACCACCAGGTATTTTTGTTATAGATTTCAATCTTTCTATTTCTTCATCTTGGGTGTTGGATACTGGATGTGGATCTCACATTTGGCGTAATGTGTAGGATTTGAAAAGAAGTAGAAGATTGGCTAAAGGGGAGATAGACTTGCACGTCGGGAATGGAGCAAGAGTTGCTGCATTAGCTATAGGCGTGTATGAGTTATCTCTGCCTTCAGGGCTTATTTTAGAATTAGACAATTGCTATTATGTGCCTGCTATGAGCAGAAACATTATTTCTATTTCTTGTTTGGACGAGAAGGGTTTTACTATTTCAATAAAGAACAATAGTTGTTCCATTTATTTTGATAGTATCCACTATTATAGTGGGAATTTGTCTAATGGATTATATATCCTTGATCTAAGTAATCCCATATGTAACATTAATACTAAGAGGATTAAAATTAATGAATTAAATCCTGCTTATCTATGGCATTGTCGTTTAGGCCATATAAATGAGAAACGCATATCTAGACTCCCTAAGGATGGATTACTAGACTCATTTGATTATGAATCGTATGAGACATGTGAGTCTTGTTTGATTGGAAAGATGGCAAAGTCCCCTTTCAATAAGAAAGGTGAAAGGACTAGTGAGTTAGCTGCACTCATACATACCGATGTATGTGGACCATTTCCCACACCTGCCAGAGGTGGTTACACCTACATCATTATGTTTACTGATAATTTCAGTAGATATGATTTTGTGTACCTTATGAAGGCCAAATCTGAATCCTTTGAATTGTTCAAGGAATTCAAGAATCGAGTAGAGAAGCAACTTGGTAAGAGTATCAAGGCTCTATGATCACATGGTGGAGGAGAATACTTAAGTCAAGAGTTTGACGAATATCTTAGAGCGTGTGGTATTGTGACCCAAGTCACTCCACCCAGAACGCCACAATGGAATGGCGTTTCCGAGAGGAGGAATCGCACCTTGTCCGACATGGTGCGGTCTATGATGTGTCAAACAGATCTTTCAATATGGTTTTGGGGACATGCTCTAATGACAACTGCTTTTACCATTAACCGTGTTCCATCCAAATCGGTCATGAAGACACCATATGAGATATGGACTAGGAGGCGTCCTATAGTATCGTTTATGAAGATTTGGGGTTGCGACGTCTATGTAAAACGTTTACAGAGTGACAAGATAGGACCCAAGTCAGTTAAAAGTGTAAGTTTATGGGATATCCTAAGGAAACTAGAGGATATTACTTCTACAACCCAACCGAGAACAAAATGTTTATTGCTCGAACTGGCGTGTTCCTAGAAAGAGAGTTCATCTCTAAAGGAGCAAGTGGGAGGGCTGTAGAACTTGAAGAAATTCTAGAACCACAGAACACTGATATGACGATGGAGCATGAACAGGAACCACAAACGGTTGTGGAGCAACATATTCAAGTAACACAAGAACATTGTAGGTCAAGTAGGTAGGTCATGAGCCAAATAGGTATGGACTTCTCGTTAATGAGCCTGGTGACATATTACCCATATATGATGAGCCTACTACTTGCGGAGAGGCCATGAAAGGGCCAGACTCAAAGAAGTGGCTTAAGGCCATGAGATCCGAAATGGAATCCATGTATTCCAACCAAGTATGGACTTTGGTGGAACCATCCGATGGGGTTCGACCCATAGGGTGCAAGTGGGTCTTCAAGAAGAAGATTGACTTAGATGGCTATGTATTTGCCTATAAGGGCCGACTGATGGCTAAAGGATTCAGACAGATTCATGGTATAGACTATGATGAAACCTTTCCCCAATAGCAATGACCAAATCCATTCGAATCCTACTTGCGAATGCAGCTTACTATGAGATTTTGCAGATGGATGTCAAAACAGTGTTTCTGTATGGAAACATCCTCGAAGATGTTTATATGACACAACCTGTGGGCTTTGAAGATCCAGAATATGAAAATAAAGTCTGTAAGCTAGAACGATCCATTTATGGATTGAAGCAAGCTTCTAGGAGTTGGAATCGACGTTTTGATGACGCGGTCAAAGAGTTTGCCTTCATCAAGACCGAAGATGAGTCTTGTGTTTACAAGAAGGTTAGTGGGAGTACTGAAGTGTTTCTGGTCTTGTTTGTGGATGACATACTACTCATTGGAAACGAAAGTCCTATGTTGCAATTTGTGAAAGATTGGCTATGAAAGTGTTTCGCAATGAAGGACTTAGGGGATGCAGCTTATATACTGGGTATCAAGATCTATACGGATAGATCGAGGAAGCTGCTCGGCCTAAGCCAAAGTACATATATAGACAAGGTGTTGAAACAATTCAACATGCAAGAATCAAAGAAAGGATTCTTGCCCATGTCGCATGGAATCACCCTTTCGAAGGATGATTTTCCTTCCAATCAGATTGAGAAGGAACACATGAGTAAGATCTCATATGCATCAGCCATAGGATCAATCATGTATGCCATGTTGTGTACTAGATCAGATGTGTCATACGCATTGAGTATGGCAAGCAGATATCAGTCCAATCCGGGTGAGAGTCACTGCATTGCTGTCGAAAACATTATTAAGTACTTGAGAAGAACTAAGGATGCATTCTTGATATTTGGAGGTAAGGAAGAGCTTAGTGTAACTGGTTACACTGACGCAAGCTTCCAAACCGACAAAGATGACTATAGATCGCAGTCGGGTTATGTGTTTTTCCTAAATGGAGGAGCGGTGAGCTGGATGAGTTCCAAGTAAGAGACAGTTGCTGATTCTACAACTGAAGGTGAGTACATTGCTGCTTCAGGCGCAGCGAAGGAGGCTTTTTGGATAAATAAGTTTGTCACTGAGCTTGTTGTGGTTCCTAGCATAGTGGATCTCATTACGTTGTATTGTGACAAAATTGGGGCAATCGCACAAGCCAAGGAAACCAGGTCGCACCAGAGGACAAAGCATGTACTTAGGATTTTCCATGTAGTTCGTGAGATAGTCGATCAAGGAGATGTGAAGGTATGCAAGATTCCAACAGATGATAATCTTTCATACCCTCTCACAAAGCCGTTGGTTCATGGAATGCATGAGGGCACACTAGGGGTATAGGCATGCGTGATGCACCAGATTGGCTCTAGTGCAAGTGGGAGACTGTTGGTTTTGAATACCCTAGAGGCAATCTGTTTAGTATGAACTTTAGTTGCTTGAATAAATCATTGTATTATTTATGGAGATATTTAATATAATGAAGTCCTTAGATTACAATTGTGTTGCTTATCTTAAATATCCCTAGTCCATTATATTGATTAACATGACGATCAACTATAGACTAGTATGTGGGTATATTGATATGGAGATATCAAGTCTAACACATGGGTATGCATTAGGAGTAATGGCATACTGGATAGACCCACCACGAGAAGGCTACATTAGATCATGTCAACGTCACAAGCGCTTCTCGTAGTGCTAATGGTGTTGTAATCCTTAGACTTGAAGTCACTGGATACTCTAGTTGTGAAATATCATCCTTTGATATTATCAAACGTTACACCGTAACTGGGTAACTATATAGATAGCTATCGGGCATGATAGGAAGCAAGCTTAGAGGTAGCAGTGATGTAGATAGGATTTGTCCCTCCTACATAATAGGAGTAAATATCCACGGCCACTCGAGCGTTAGAGCTTATGGAATGTCTGACCAGACTCAGATAAATCAATATAGAGATATTGATGTAATCTGCATGGATAAGTCTATCCCCATGATTGAGAAATTATGGATTGGATATACGAGTGTGACGATTATATCTCGTGTCCAATCCGAATATGGAGACAAAGGGATAATACAACACGGTAACATTGAGAACAAGGTTTTTCGGGATCACTGACTATTTCTATTAGTTGGGTGGCATAGATGTGTTGCTAGACACCGCTCTATGTTTGTAATAGTTAGTACCAACTAAATAGAAACATATGGGGTCACAAGCCATATGGATTAAACTGAATATGGGTATTAATTAGTTGGATTAATTAATAGAAGGATCATAACGCAACCACAAGCAAGGTTAGTAAGACTAATTTGCAAGTGGACTAATCTATGTAAGGACATGATTAGTATTGGGGAAATTATGTAGTTAATGAAGAGTTATTAACTATTTAAAGGAACTCTAGCTTGTTATTTTCTCAACTAAGTCATTATTGAGAGAACATAACGAAGCAAGAGAGAGAGAGAGAGAGAGAGAGAGAGCGAGAGAGAGAGAGAGAGAGCGAGATAAGGAGAGGTTCGGCCCCCTAGTCCGTCCCCCCCCTTGGTGCCGTCGGCCCTCCTTGTGCGTGGTGGTTGCTCCGTTTTGCGTGATCTCTTCCTTTCTTCTTCTGTTGCTAGCACTACACGTGGAGAAGGATTCCAGTAAAAGATCTAAGGTGTGGATAGTCATAGAGACGAAGACACAATTCGTCGTAGTGATCATACAAACGAATGTACACATGTTTCTACCGTAATCTTTGGAGGAGTTTGAGCAGGATTAAATTTTTGTGATTCCGCTGCGCAACCTGCATCAAAACCCTAATCATGTTATGGTGGCTATTAATCCAATAAAGTTTTTTTTTGTTATTGTTATTTTATTTTGTTTTCAGTTTGATATATCTTATTTTTTGTAATAATTAGCAATTATATTTACCGAATAAAAGTCTTGTTTGTTTTTGTTGTTATTATTAATTTTGCTATTTTTTTAATATATAAATACATTTATACTATGTCATATTTATGTTTTATTAGTATTAATAATTTAATTTTATATTATTGAATATATTTTAAAAATAAACTATATTGGGTGCGGGGGTTGGAATCGCTTGTAGATGGATAGCAGTTTAGGGGGGGGGGGGAATGGTATTGGTTGGAGATGCTCTAAAAGGGAGCTAATAGTTTTCCTAAAAAAAAAGAGCTAATAGCTAATTTGACATTTTTTGGAGTACAATTGCCCACTCTCTCTTCATCTTTGTGCCTTATACTTACAATATCATAGTACAAATTAAAACTAGCAAACTACAGTCTAATTGCAAATCGAGTGCCCTAAGAATTAAATCATGAAGATTAATTTGGTATCAAAGTTATTCGCACTTGGACAAATCACTTGTTCCATCTTCATGTATAGACGAGCTTGAGATTTTCGAAAGTGAATATATAGTCTGGCACATGATATGAACGCATGTGAGTACGAGCACGTCTACCTTTTTGAACAGTTAAGCATAGCGGAAATCAATAAAAACATTGAGCAAATGAATAGTATAAATATTCGATAGAAGAGATGATTATCAAAGTAAATATATCTAATATATTTCATCTTAGACGTATTGCGCAAAGATCATGCTTAGATGTTTCAATGATAAGTGGAAATTAAACTCTAAAGTAAACGAAATAGTTAAAGAACACGGTACACGTCACACATATTTTTACCGAAGAAAAATTTTCCTGGAAAATCACCACTGTGAAGCCTAGTATGATTAAAACCCCACATGCTAATACCAGCTAGCTTTAGAATATTCTATTGCACAAAAATATCTATTACAAATATACTATGCTAACGTAATCGCAAATCAAAGTTATGCATGAAACGCCTAGCTTTTTTGCAGTTGTGTAGCACCCCGACGAGGTATTTCAAGACACACTTAAGAACATGTCGATTCTTCCTCTGAAGTTGTTTTAAGCTCTTCTAGGACCAGTCAAGATATTTCTAAATTTTTTTAAATGACTCTCTAGAATAATCTACTCCTATTGACCTAGACCAAGTCGTCTGTTAGTTTGCGTGTGTCTAGAATCAAGTTATTGTTTACATAGACTGAACAAATTTTTCCAATTTAATTTTTAGTTTGGTTTTGCTTCATATATGTGTTTTAGATTGTCTCTTCTCTATATACGTCTCACAGAATCTGAACACTAGGATTTGTCTCTCAAAATTATCCTAGAGTCGATATTATTTCCAAATCTGTTATCATGAACAACTATATCTTCATACTATTAGATCTGAAGTTGTTTCCCATTTACTGGGATGTGAAGAGTCAACCATAGTGTTTGTCTCTTGTATATTTTAGGCCTAGGTTTCGTTTATCATCGTATTGCATGTTTAGATCTTATCCTTCTTATAGAGTTGTTTACTCACAAACTAAGCGGTGATAGTTTTGTTCACTTGAAAAAAATACGGAGGGAAGTTAATAGGTACACGTTTTATGAGGTGCACCGTGTATTTAGGTCACTAGCTCGAGGAGGAAGTGTTCTATCGCCAACTAGGTTCAAGCAAGGCTTGGATTGCAAAGGCGTGGGGTGCTACACAAGGTATTGTAGGAACTAGGGAGATACATATATAGTGTTAGTAATTGATCAGGTGTGATGGCTTTGTGATATATCTTGTATATGATGTTTCTGGGCATATAGTTGTCTAGCACTTGTTGGTGCTAGCAGGTGGGTTTTTACTCCTAACTGCCCTTCTCAGGAGTAGAACACTGTGAATGTTTCCCCACGGTAAAAATATCGTGTGTCATGTCTTTTACCTTTCATATATCTGGTATAACTGTTAGATTAGTTCTAGGTTTCAGTTCTATTGCTATATATATTTTATCCTTACGCAGTTCTTATAATTATAATAGATCTTATTTTTTAGCATTATCTATCATTCGATATATTGAGGTTTTGTACAAGAACTGTTCCTATTGGATATACGATTGTAGTCTTCCGATATATCGCGTAGTGTCGCAGATTGAGGGTGTATAGAACTAGACACACTTGTTCTTGCGTGTTTTACAGTCTATGCAAGAGAATTGCCTTCTCCTTTCACCACATGGGATTTGATAAACGACTATTTCTTTTCCATTAGTCAAATTTTTTATCCACATGGCATACAAGTTGACTATGTGTGCCAATAGATTGTTGGCAACTAATATTAAACTAGTCGTGACCCCGCGCTACAGATTGGGGTTTGCGAGTAAATTTGGTACTTGAATGTTGAATATACTATAGTAATTTTTATGCGGTTTGACATACGAATATTTTTGGATCATAAGCTTTAAGATCTCCACATTTCATAAGCTTGAAAAATGTGTTAAATCGGTAACAAATTTTCTTCATAAAATTTCATTGAACTATCATCACAATATACAACTGAAGGTACCTGCAAGCTTTTCAAAAGCTCATATACCTCCCTTAAAAATTTCATATCACTCCTACTCCAAAAGAACCTTGAATAAATGGAATTTAATTTTAGAACTTTTGACGGAAAACCCCCTCGCAGTTCCGCATCACTAACACTTAGCTACATGCAGTATTGGTTTTACCGTCTCTGCATTTTGTAAAATTGCGATATTTAGGTCAAAATAAACTAGCACCGTGAACTTCCGTTAAATAAATATGAAGAAGAAAATGAAGAAAAAATAATAAAAATATATACATAAAATTGGAAGAGAGAAAAACGAAAAAGAAAAAAGAAAAACAAAGGAGAAAAGACCACAATGTCCCTTTAAAGTATTAAAAGTACTAAAATACAACTCACTTATTTAACGGAAGTTAACGATGTTAGTCCATTTTGACCTAAGTGTCGTAAGTTTACGAACTGCAGAGGCAACAAGTGGTAAAACCAATACTGCATGTAGCTAAGTGTCAACGGTGGGAAACGGCGATGTGGTTTTCTGTCGAAAGTTCTTTAATTTTATATATCTGATTTTAAAGTTTAATTTAACAGTGTGAAAGTAGACTCCATTGAAAGCTTTAAAGCCTTCCATACGATGATTATTATCATAATAATGAAATGAACTTATCATATTGCAGTTGCTTAAATATAATTTTAGTTAAAATAAATCGTGAACTTGAACTTACCATATTATATGCATAAGTTAAATTTCCATAGCAATACCATGAAGAAAATAGTGAATACTGAAAGTTGTTTAATCTCCGAAGAAAATCGTTTTGGTAGGGATCACAATATTCCAGTTGGGGGTACACCAACACTCCTTAAATCTGCACTGATGTGTGAGCTCCCATGAATTAGGAAGACTCTATCTCATAGTTATTAAACCCGTACCGGTGATTGACCCGGCAAATATGCCGGGTCACTGGGTCACCGGTTCAACCGGCGGGTCACTGGTCGGACCGGTAGGTCAATAACAAATTATTAATAATATATTATAGTACATATTTGTAGTGAAATATATTAAAAATTGACATATAATAGCTCAAATTATTAATTTGTGTGTTGTTTAACACTTTTTTACGTTTATTATTAATGAAATCACACAAAATGATCAATAAAAATGTTTAAACGAGCATTTCAATTTGTTTTTTAATGCTTAAAATATGTAAACTCCGGACCGATTCAACCAAGTTAACCCGGACCGGGTCACCGGGTTGATCACAAACCCGTCGGGTTTGACCGGGTTTGGTCAGGTTTGACCGAGTTAGTGACATATACGAACCGAGTAGTGACCCGGACCGGTTTTGGATGTGGTTCACCGGGTCACCGGTCGGACTGTGCACTTTACTCAATTCACTGTGCATTGCAGCAAAGTGAGTACAACTAGGTAAGATTCTTTGAGTTCTTCAGGAATAAGCCAACAACGAAACAGACAGCTCCTCTTGCTAAACCAGTGAAACAAACGAAGCAGAAAGTCAGTGGTCCATCCAGAGCTCGTAGGCCACAGTCAAGGATCCATATATTTTATGACTGTGGAAAGACTCAACACGTGAATTTTGAGTGTCCCAATGGCAAAATGCAAAGATCGTCACAGTGATCACTACGAAGAAAGAAGATGGAGTGAAGACACTTCGGAATGCCATGAGGTCTGTTGTACGTTTACAATAGTAGAAGAACACTCCTCAGGTACACATCCTTCTATCTCTTTTTATTATGGCAATTCTGAGTATGAATTATGGAGTGATGATGAAAGTGTTAAGTATAAAAGTGACAAAATCGGCCAGCTAGCAAAGAGTCTAAGCAAGATTCATACTTGCATCGTTCCCCATCCGCTCCTTGTTCAAATTGTGTAGACTATGTTCAAACAATCAAGGAATGAGGATAAATAAACGAAAAATTAAGGGATGATTTGCCTTATACGTACTATAAAGAAAATTATGAAGAAATTCAGTATGAAGAAAGACAAATCTCAGTCCACCATTTTAGAACTTCATGAGACTGTTAGACGAGAATGTGTGATAACTTCATATACGACGTTATGTTTATAGTTGAAAACTTATCGATTTTCCTAATTCCCGACGCGTTTTGATGAGTAAAGAGCTTTATAATTGAGATAATTATGAGTTAGAGCTTAAATGTACATAATTGACAAGTCCGGGTTCTTTTGTATCTATTTGAGCTATTTATCTCACATTTTATACCAAGTATGTGTAGTTGTTTGCTTCTCAGATGCCAGAGGCTCGGAGCTTAAATTGGATTTGAAGAAGAACTTTGGAATTGAGAGGAAGCTCAAGAACGTGGCAAATATTTAAGAAGAAAGGAGTTGACCAGCAATGGAGAAGCAAGAAAATCAGTCACCTTGAAGATCAAAGCTTGGGGGTAGGGCTGTGAACGAGCCGAGCCGAACCGAATATCTCTTGTTTGGGTTTGGCTCGTTTAACTTGGAGGCTAAACGAGTCGAACACAAATCGAGTCGAACAAAAAAATTTGTTTTAGATCGGCTCGTTTAGGGCTCGAGTTGTTCGTTGTTCGGCTCGTGGCTCGTTTAACTAGCTCGTTTACGGCTCAAATTCGGTTTGACGAACATGTATATCTCTTGAATAAATATGATAATAAGTAATTCTTGAATTTAAATATCACTGTTATTACCTCAAATGAAATGTGTAAAGAATACAGTAACATCAAATGTATTGATATAGATATATGCATTATTTGTGTTAATAATTGACTCAAAGTATGTAGTTTGATTTTTATATAGTAAAATAATAAAATGTAAAGTAAATATTTATGGTATGATAAATTATAGTATTTCTTTAATCAATCCTAATTAAAAGGTGAAACTACTATAAAAGAAGATTCTACACTAATGATCCATAATTTTGGGAACTTAGACATAAAGAAGATAAAAAATAATTTAATCTTTCTTCTAACTACATATACATATATATTAATATAATTTGTTCGCGAACACTAACGAACGAGCCTCTTGTTCGGCTCGTGTTCGGCTCGTTTAGCAAACGAACACATTTTCATGTTTGAGTTTGTTTGATTAATAATTCGAATCAAACACGAACGAGCTTTTACCGAATCGAATGCGAGTTGTTTGAGAACGGCTTGGTTTGTTCACAGCCCTACTTGGGGGTCAAGTACATCATGTGAGTTTCTTAATTATTGCGCACGATGAATAGAGGTGGAGAGAAACTCAACAACCCCTGCCTTCAACCTAGAAAACTCAGCTGAGACCACCATTTTCCGTTACTCCAGACACAAGCAGTCCAAGAAGCAGCTGTTGCGGCCTATTAGAGAAATAAAGACATAACTTCACATGAAACCCTTGTCCAATTTGCAAGAACACGACATAATTTAGAAGTGTTGGAGTAGATGCCTTGAGGCAATCTTTATTTAGTATGAACATTGTTGTCGCTAGAATATTCATTTATTATTTATGAGGGTAAAAGACAAAAACCACCCCTCGAGTATGGGGTATATACAAAAACACCATTCGTTTTCGGGGATAAACAAAAACCACCACTGTCGAGACAAAAACCACCCCTGTCAGTGGATGGACGTTAGACGAAAAGCACCCTTCTGTTACAATCAATTAGTATGGGGGGTGCAATCTGCCCTTTTTATGACTATTTTACCCCTATTTGTGTTTTTTTATTTTTTTGTTTATGTTCTTAATGTTCTTGGTGTTCTTGACCCCCACCAGCCACACCACCACCACCACCACCACCACCACGCCGCCGCCGCAATAACACAACAAAAAAACAACAAATTTTTACAACACGCCACGGCAGCGGAATCTCCTCCACCTCCACTACCACCAAATCTCCACCACCATCACCACAAACCACCATCACCCATTTGCTTAATCTTATTCAATTCATCATCACAGCAAAAAAAATCATTAATACCCAAATTCATTGATATGACTCTAATCAGCCTAGTTTTGCTGTTGTTGTTCATCAATCAATCGAAACCCTAACTACCTAATTACACAAACACTCAGACGAAGATTGAGACTGAGCTTCAGAAACAAAAAATAGATGAAAGCGGAGAAGTATAGAGAGAGAAAAAAATAACCATCAATGGCCACGGAATTGATTCCACTCACAAAACCCCCACCGTGGAACTGCAACATCACCGGCACAACCACGTTCCGATTTCAAACCCACAACGGGACTACCCACAACGGGATTTCAAATCAGAGGGAGCAAGCCTGATTTGTTTCTCCCTGTTCAGATCCGAACCACTTAGTCCTAGCTCTGGACTCCGACTTCGATTCAAGATCCGACGACACGAGACAGGAATCGGGAAGGAAGAATCGAACGGAGAGAGAGGTTAATCGGTCGATGAGGATGTCCTTGGTGGCGCGCCGTCGGGGAATGAAGGGTTGGCGGCGGCGACGGACTCCTCGGGACCGAACGAGTTCTGGGTTTCATCGAGAGAAGGATCTCCCTCTCTGGCGGCTGTCCGGACTCCTCTCTGCAACCTCGTCGTCTGAATCATCAAAAAACAAATTCATCGGAAACTGAGGGAGAAGAATGAAATTGACATAGAGAAAGGGATGATTTGGGGGCGAGAATCAGCAAAGCGAGGGTTTGATTTTATACTACTGAGTGACGGCGTCGGTGGGGTTGCGGTGACAGGGTGCTTTGTTGAGGGATTTGATAGAGTCAGCGACGAGGAGGAGATGTAGAAGGGAACCTGACGAACCAGAACCCATCTGGATCTGGTCATTATCGAGGTGGGTAGCTTGATTTGTTGTTGTGGTGGGGTGAGGGGATGTAGAGGGGAACGAAAGAGTAGAGAGAGAGAGAGAAAAGAGGGCGGTTATGGTTACTTAGAATGAGGGATGAGGGGGAAGAAATGGTTTTATAGTAATGTAATTTTCCTTGAAGGTGAGGGTAAACATGTCTTTTCTCCCCTCCGTTAGTCCCCGTTAGACAGGGGTGGTTTTTGTATATCCCCGAACACGAAGGGTGTTTTTGTATATACCTCATACTCAAAGGGTGGTTTTTGTCTTTTACCCTATTTATGGAGATATTTGATATAATGAAGTCCTTAGATTACAATTGTTGTTTATCTTAAAAATCCCTAGTCCATATATTGATTAAAATGACGATCACTATAGACTAGTATGTAGGTAGATTGATATTGGGATATCAAGTCTAACACATAGGTATGCATTTGGATTAGTGGCATACTGGATTGACCCACCACGAGAAGGCTACATATAAATTATGTTAATGTCGCAAGTGCTTCTCGTAGCGACAATGATGTTGAAATCCTTAGACTTGAAGTCACTAGATACTCTAGTTGTGAAATATCATGTTTTGATATTATCAAACGTTACACCGTAACTGGGTAACTATAAATATGGTAACCGGGCATGATAGGAAGCAAGATGAGAGATGGTAGTGATGTTGAGTGGATTTGTCCCTCCTACATAATGGGAGTAAATATCCACATCCACTCAAGGGGTAGTGCTTATGGAATGTCTGGCCAGTTTCAGGTAAATCAATATAGGATATTGATGTTATCTGTATAGATAAGCCTATTCCCAGGATCGAGAAACTATGGATTGGATACACAAGTGTGACACTTATGTCTCGTGTTAACGCGCCTAAATTACGTTTACTGTGAAAGTATACAGTCAAGTAATATAATGGAGTATTAGGGATTCCGAGTTATCGAACCCAAGGGAAGGTGTTTGCTATTCTAACTCTAGCAATTAAATCTAATATACTAAGTAACCAGTAAAAAGTGTGTGCGATGGAAGGATTGTCACCCTCAATCAAGTGACCAGTGTTCAAACTAATAACGTAAGCGAAATACTAACACGTGTCAAGATGGAGAAAGTTAGGAAATCTATAGATCACCTAGGATAGTTGATTCGAGAATGCACTTGTAAAATCATCCCAACTAGGGTAGTGTTCTTTCACACACTCAGTAGTTAAGTAACAAGATCGGGTCATGAATGCTACCTTTCTAAGAATTAAGTACAACATACAAGTGATTAGCCAAAAAAAATTATCATTTAAGCTAGATTCATGTTATGAACAGAAACAATAACCACTAATCTCAAATCTTAACTCCAACATGTCAAGGAAAGAGTTCAACAAGATTAGCCAAAAAGTTCTTCATTCAAAAGCAAATCCTAAGCGTGAAAGTTCATCTAAATCCGGAAAACCAATCAAAACATAAACCCTAGTCTCTCTATAGATGCCTAGGTATGATTTTAGCTAAGACGTTGTAAAATATTCCATACAAGAAAAGAAGGAAGAAAATAGGTTCAAATGCTAAAAACGGTGTTATGGAGTAGATCCTAGCTCGTATCCTTTCTCCTTGGTGTTCTCCAAGTCTTTTCCTTAGCTATCCAACCTTTTTCTTGCTCTGTTCTACCGTCATTTGTTTCCTAGGTCAAGTAAAGAAGGCCAACTCTTGATAGTTGCAAAATAACCCCAAAATTCTGCACCAACTTCAGCCTTATTTGTGCGAATACCGACCTATTTGTGCAGGGTTTTGATTCATGGATGCTCAATGGAAACACAAACAATCATAACCCATGCAAAACCCTCCAAGGATCACAAGTCAAGAGACATAACGATGCTAAAGGAAGAAATCAATAACACACCTTAGGGTTCTCCTTTGATGACTTCAAACGCGAATTGTGTCACGTTCTCTATAGTTGATCCACGCCTAGAGTTGAATACTAGATCTTCCAATCCTTGTTGCTAGCCCGGAAAGAGAAAGAGGAAGAAGAATCACGCAAAACGAGACGAACAAGGAGGTGTTCGGCCTCCTTGTGGCCGACGGGGACGGGCGGCGAGCAAAGGGGGGAGGCGGCTCCTCGTTGCTTGCTTGCTCTCTCCTTTCTGTTCTCTCCCACTCAAGTTATGATCAATAAGGTCATAAGTGTGGGAAGGAAGGAGTGTCCTTTATATAGTCCAACAAATCCTTGCCAACTACCTAAAGGACCTATTCTAGTCCTACTAGAATTCAGTTTAGTCCCTTCCTTGCAAATTAGTCCCTACTAAGTTTGCAAGGTGTTGCAAAGTGATCCTTCTAATTAATTAATCCAATTAATTAATTCCCAAATTTAGTTCAACTCTATATAGTGTGTGACCCCATAGGTTCTATCTAGTTGGTAGCAACAATTTGCTAATATGGAGCGGTTTCTAGCAGAACATCCATTCTAGCCAACTACTTCCTCTGTTCTCTCTGAATCTTCACCCTTTTGATTTTACACTATTCATTGAATCACTTTAATTTAGTGGGTTCATTAATAAAACAATGCAATAATTTGATAATCTTTGCACGATGTTGTAGAGTAAACTTCACTCTACAACACTATCATAAAATTATTGAAAAGTTGCATCATTTGGCTATCCAAAACATCTGGTCAAAGTGACCCGATTACAGAAGAAAAAGTCAAAATGTGAAGATTCAGAGAGAACGGAGGTAGTAATAGAATAGTCATCTTGACAAACCTTGTACAAGTAATTGTCTCATCCCTTTGTCTCTATATCCGGATTGGACACGAGACATGCAAGTCACACTCGTATATCCAATCTACAGTTTCTCGATCCATGGGAATAGCCTTATTCGTGCAAATAACATCAATATCCCATATTGATTTATTTTAGTCTGGCCAGACATTCTATAAGCACTATCCCTCCAGTGGCCTAGGATATTTACTCCTGTTATGTGGGAGGGACAAATTCTATCTACGTCCACTACGATCTCTAAGCTTTCTTCTTATTGTATCCGGTACACGCCTTTATATCTACCCAGTTACGGTGTAGCGTTTAACGCTACCAAAATCACAATAATCCACAACTAGAATGGGTCAATCCAGTGCGCCATTACCCTTAATGCACACCTATGTGTTGGATCATGATATCTCCATATCAATCCAACCCTATTAGAGTCTATAGATGATTGTCCTATTAATAATTATATTGGACTAGGGATATTTAAGATAAACAACACAATTGTAAATCTAAGGACTTCATTGTATTAAATATCCAATAAATAATAAAATGAATTTTCTAGCCATAAATAAATTCATACTAAACTAGATTGCCTCTAGGGCATCTATTCCAACAGTCTCCCACTTGCACTAGAGCCACTCTGGCGCATCTCGTATGCCCATACTCCTAGTGTGCCCTTCATGCTTCCACTGCGTAAGCGGCTTTGTAAGTGGATCTGACAGATTCTCATTTGTAGGAATATTGCATATCTGAACGTCTCCTCTATCGATAATATCTCGAATCAGATGAAACTTCCTAAGCACGTGCTTGGATTTCTGGTGTGAAATTGGCTCCTTTGATTGCGCGATCTCCCCAGTGTTGTCACAGTACAACTCAACTGGATCCGCAATGCTAGGAACCACACTAAGTTCAGAAGCAAACTTTCTGATCCAAACAGCTTCCTTTGCTGCACCATTTGCAGCAATGTACTCAGCCTCTGTTGTAGAATCATCCACCATCTCTTGCTTGGAACTCTTCCAGCTCACCGCTGCGCCATTCAGGCAAAACACATATCCCGACTGTGATCTAAAGTCATCTATGTCGGTTTGGAAGCTTGCATCAGTGTAACCCCTTACACGCAACTCTTCCTCACCGCCAAATATCAAGAAAGCATCTTTAGTTCTTCTCAAGTACTTTAGGATGTTCTTGACTTCAATCCAATGACTCTCACCCGGATTGGATTGGTATCTGCTTGTCATACTCAAGGCATATGACACATCTGGTCTGGTACATAACATAGCGTACATGATAGATCCTATGGCCGATGCATAGGGAATTCTAATCATGCGTTCCTTCTCAATCTCATTGGAAGGACAACCACTCTTCGAAAGAGTGATTCCATGTGACATGAGCAAGAATCCCTTCTTGGAATCTTGCATGTTGAATCGCTTCAACACCTTGTCAATATATGTACTTTGACTTAGGCCTAGCAGTCTCTTAGATCTATCTCTATAGATATTTATACCGAGTATATAGGCTGCTTCCCCTAAGTCCTTCATTGAGAAACACTTCCTTAGCCAATCTTTAACAGATTCCAGCATGGGAACGTCGTTTCCAATGAGTAGTATGTCATCCACATACAAGACCAGAAAAACTACAGAGCTCCCACTAACCTTCTTGTAGACACAAGACTCATCTTCGTTCCTGATGAAGCCAAACTCTTTGACTACTTCATCAAAACGTCGATTCCAACTCCTAGAAGCTTGCTTCAATCCATAAATGGATCGTTGCAGCTTACAGACTTTGTTGGCTTGCTTTGGATCCTCAAAACCCTCCGGCTGTAACATATACACGTCCTCGAGGAGATTCTCATAAAGAAATGCTGTTTTGACATCCATCTGCCAAATCTCATAGTCATGGTATGCTGCAATCGCAAGTAAGATTCAGACCGATTTGGCCATAGCGACTGGTGAAAAGGTTTTATCATAGTCAATACCATGAATCTGTCTGAATCCTTTAGCCACCAATCGGACCTTATAGGTAATCACATTACCATCCATGTCGATCTTCTTCTCGAAGACCCACTTGCACCCTATGGGCCGCGCCCCTTCGGGTGGTTCCACCAAAGTCCATACTTTGTTGGTATTCATGGATTCCATCTTGGATCTCATTGCTTCTAGCCACTTCTGAGAGTCTAGGACTTTCATGACCTCTTCATAGGTAGTAGGCTCATCATTTATGAGCATCGTGTCACCGAAATTGGTCACGAGAAGGCCATACCTCTCGGGTTCCTGGCGCACTCTACTAGATCTACGAAACTCTTGTGTTACCTGAACAGGCTGCTCCACAACTGTTTGTGGTTCCTTTTCATGTTCCATAATCGGTTCAGTGATTTGTGGTTCTTGAATCTCTTCAAGTTCTACAGTCCTCCCACTTGCTTCGTTGGAGACAAACTCTCTTTCTAGAAACACGCCGGTATGAGCAACAAACACTTTGTTCTCGGTTGGATTGTAGAAGTAGTAACCCTTAGTTTCCTTAGGGTATCCCACAAACTTACACTTATCCGATTTTGGCCCTAGCTTGTCTGATTGTAAACGTTTTACATAGACATCGCAGTCCCAAATCCTCATGAACGACAGTGTGGGACGCTTCCCACTCCACATCTCATATGGTGTCTTCATGACTGATTTAGATGGAACACGATTAATGGTTAAAGCTGCACTTAATAGAGCGTGGCCCCAAAACGATAATGGAAGATCGGTTTGACACATCATAGATCGAACCATATCCAATAGGGTTCGATTCCTCCTCTCAGACACGCCATTCCATTGTGGCGTGCCGGGTGGAGTGAGTTGCGACACGATCCCACACTCTCTAATATAGTCGTCAAACTCTTGGCTCAAGTATTCTCCTCCACGATCCGATCGTAGAGCCTTTATACTTTTGCCAAGTTGCTTCTCTACTTCATTCTTGAATTCTTTGAACACTTCAAAGGATTCGGATTTGGCCCTCATAAGGTACACAAATCCATATCTACTGTAATCATCAGTAAATGTAATGAAGTAGACGTAACCACCCTTGGCAGGCGTGGCAAATGGCCCACACACATCAGTATGTATGAGCGCCAATTGCTCACTAGTCCTCTCACATTTCTTATTTAAAGGGGACTTTGTCATTTTTCCCAAAAAACAAGCCTCACATGTCTCATATGATTCAAAATCAAATGACTCTGGTAGTCCATTCTTATGGAGTCTAGATACACGTTTCTCGTTTATGTGGCATAAACGACAGTGCCATAAATAAGCAGGATTTAAATCATTTATTTTAATCCGCTTGGTATTAATGTTGTAGACAGGATTGCTTAGATCAATGACATACAGTCCATTAAATAATTGCGCACTAAAATAGTGAATATTATTCAAATAAAAGGAACAACAATTGTTCTTTATTGAAATAATAAAACCTTCCTTGTCCAAACAAGAAATAGAAATAATGTTTCTGCTCATAGCAGACACAAAATAGCAATTATTTAATTCTAAAACTAATCCTGAAGGTAGAGATAGCTCACACACGCCCAAGGCCAGCGCAACAACTTTTGCTCCATTCCCAACGCGTAGATCTATCTCCCCTTTAGTCAATCTTCTACTTCTCTTTAGATCCTGCACATTTCGACAAATGTGAGATCCACATCCAGTATCTAATACCCATGATGTAGAGACAGTTAAATTGACATCTACAACAAAAATATCTGGTGGTGGTGGAATCACTATTCCAAGCCTCTTGTCCTGTAGATATTTTGGGCAGTTCCTCCTCCAGTGTCCAGGCTGACTGCAGTAGTGACACTCACCTTTAGTCACACCTTTGGCAATGCCATTAACAGGCTTAAGGGCAGGTTCCTTGGACTTGGCAACTGACTTACTTTTGCCCTTGGAGGATGAGGCAAACCTTTTGCCCTTTCCTTTCTGCACCATCATAATGGCCTTGCCCTTACCCTTGTTGATGCTTTGTTCAGCTTTCCTCAACATATTGAGCAAATCTGGAAGTGGTTTCACGATCTCGTTCATGTTATAGTTCATGATGAACTGTCCATAACTCTCGGGAAACGATTGCAACACGAGATCAGTTGTCAACTCTTGGCCGGCCGGGAACCCCAGTCGGGTGAGATTCTCCAGGTACCCGATCAAACGGAGTACATGGGGTCCCACCGGGTTCCCTTCTGCCAGATGACACTTGAACAATGCCTTGGATACCTCATACCTCTCAACCCTTGCCTGCTCTTGGAAGATCTGCTTCAGATGCTCGATCATATCGACATCATTCATGTTTTCATGTTGCTTCTGAAGCTCAGAAGTCATGGTGCATAGCATAAGGCAGGCCGCATCATTAGCTTCATCAACACGCTTTTGATACGCCTTTAGGGCTGCAGGTGTTTGGTTCTCTGGACCTGCTGGAACATGCTCCTCTATTGCGTACAGTTTCTTCTCTTGCTTGAGAACGATTCTCAAGTTTCTGTACCAATCAAGGAAGTTGGTTCCAGAGAGCTTGTCCTTCTCAAGGACAGATCGTAGGGAATGTTGTGAACTCGATGAGTTGTTTGCCATTTGGAATTCTACAAAAAGGAAAATACACAAGTTTTAGTATTTGTGAATTTTTGACTATATTCAATAATGGCTAGTTTATCAAATAGCTCCCACTATATTTCTACGGATTAATAATTCATCTCCTTATGAGCTTGCTTTGGCAAGTCACGCATAATTTTGACTACTTTAGGTAGGAACAATTCCAATTGCATCCCTTATGCAACTTGGTTCAATTGGGCAAATAACTCCTTATTTATCCATCCATATGGATAATCCCAATTGATTGCCTATAGGTTTCTTAATCATATTAATAGCCTAGTTGTGTTCAACCTCTTATTTAAACAATTGCACATTACTAGCTTGTGCCATCGCATTCCATCATTATGAACCAAGTCGTCATGCTTTGGCACGCACGAACTTGATAAATCATGATGATAATGCGCGTTTAAATAAAGAGAAGGCAAGAACAAAATATTTGAATTTTGAGGGATTTTAAATTCAATTTACTTTTTTTGTTGATCAATATCAACTAATCTATCTTTTTGAGTTTGGGCACAACTCCAAATAATATATCCGGGTTGTCTAATTATCTTATTATCCTAATTGCATGCATCATCCATACACCAACCACAAAATAATAAGACAATAAAATAAACAACCACAACACAAAAATAAACGTGATGTGGATATGGCCTTCTAGACTAAGATAATTAAGCCAATGGAATTATCTATGAACCCTAAAAGCAAACACATCTTCATGCGTCTTGATCTTTTGGTCCATCCTTCATAGTCATGTGGAATGCTTCATGCTCCATGCTCCATCTTTTGTGGATTCCTTTGGCTTTGGGCTTCTTTTCTTCAATCTTGGCTAACAATCTACTCTATCTAGCACTAGATAACAACTATACTAAATAAAATAAATCTCACAAGTTGAGAAAAAAATGGCTCGCAGGCCATAAAACTCTAATTAATTATTATAATTAATTGATCAGCTCGCAGGCCGTAAATCAAACCACAAAAATTAAACATCCACATTAAACCACATCCTAAGGCCATATCCAATCACCATGCGATTTGCACATAAACAGTTAAATCCAATTTTTACGCGCTTGGTCAATTTTAATTGATTTTAAGATATTCTAGGGTTAAAACGGTCCATGGGGCCCAACAATCTAATTGCCCGGGCCCAAAAGAGAACCGCAAAGGCCTTGGGCCGGCCGGCCCCTAGCCCACGCGGCTAGGCCGCGGGCTAGGGGTGCCCCGACCCCTAGGCCGAGCCTTGCTTGGGCGGCAAGCAAGGAGGGGCGGTCCCCTAGGGGGGCCCAACCTCCTTTGGGAGTTGTTTCCAAAATAACTCCCTTGCTTGGTGCCCAAGTTTGGTTGTTTCCTTGTATGGAAAGAACTCATTCTTCCCCAAGGATGCCCAAACCCTAGATCTAAGATCCTAAATTTTCTCAAACTCACTAATTCATGCATCCAATGCAAAAACTAGGTCTTGTTATGATAGATTATTGACAAATTGCATCATATGCTTGATTTGTCTCGTTTTACGCGATAAACAACAATTTTAAGGTGTAAAACTATCAAAACGTAACACATAAACCACGTTTATGCTCTACGACCTGTGGCTCTGATACCACTTTAGGGTTTTGATTCATGGATGCACAACGGAAACACAAACAATCATAACCCATGCAAAACCCTCCAAGGATCACAAGTCAAGAGACATAACGATGGTAAAGGAAGAAATCAATAACACACCTTAGGGTTCTCCTTTGATGACTTCAAACGCAAATTGTGTCACGTTCTCTATAGTTGATCCACGCCTAGAGTTGAATACTAGATCTTCCAATCCTTGGTGCTAGCCCGGAAAGAGGAAGAGGAAGAAGAATCACGCAAAAGGAGACGAACAAGGAGGTGTTCGGCCTCCTTGTGGTCGACGCGGACGGGCGGCGAGCAAAGGGTGGCGGCGGCTCCTCTTTGCTTGCTTGCTCTCTCCTTTTTGTTCTCTCCCACTCAATTTATGATCAATAAGGTCATAAAAGTGGGAAGGAAGGAAGGAAGGAGTTTCCTTTATATAGTCCAACAAATCCTTGCCAACTACCTAAAGGACCTATTCTAGTCCTACTAGAATTCAATTTAGTCCCTTCCTTGCAAATTAGTCCCTACTAAGTTTGCAAGGTGTTGCAAAGTGATCATTCTAATTAAATAATCCAATTAATTAATTCTCAAATCTAGTTCAACTCTATATAGCATGTGACCCCATAGGTTCTATCTAGTTGGTAGCAACAATT
This sequence comes from Linanthus parryae, assembly GCA_023055425.1. Taxonomy (NCBI): domain Eukaryota; kingdom Viridiplantae; phylum Streptophyta; class Magnoliopsida; order Ericales; family Polemoniaceae; genus Linanthus; species Linanthus parryae. The sequence goes on along the minus strand of JALGPY010000002.1, from coordinate 139,110,828 downwards.
TGCTAATATGGAGCGGTTTCTAGCAAAACATCCATTCTAGCCAACTAAAGAATAGTCATCTTGACAAACCTTGTACAAGTAATTGTCTCATTCCTTTGTCTCTATATCCGGATTGGACACGAGACATACAAGTCACACTCGTATATCCAATCCACAGTTTCTCGATCCATGGGAATAGCCTTATTCGTGCAAATAACATCAATATCCCATATTGATTTATTTGAGTTTGGCCAGACATTCTATAAGCACTATCCCTCGAGTGGCCTAGTATATTTACCCCCGTTATGTGGGAGGGACAAATTCTATCTACGTCCACTACGATCTCTAAGCTTGCTTCTTATTGTATCCGGTACACGCCTTTATAACTACCCAGTTACGGTGTAGCGTTTAACGCTACCAAAATCACAATAATCCACAACTAGAATATCTAGCGACTTCAAATCTAAGGATGACAATACCATTGCACCGCGAGAAGCGCTTGTGACTCAACATAACGTGTATGTAGCCTTCTCGGAGATGGGTCAATTCACTGCGCCATTACCCTTAATGCACACCTATGTGTTGGATCATGATATCTCCATATCAATCCAACCCCATACTAGTCTATAGATGATTGTCCTATTAATCATTATATTGAACTAGGGATATTTAAGATAAACAACATAATTGTAAATCTAAGACTTCATTATATGAAATATCCAATAAATAATAAAATGAATTTTCTAGCCATAAATAAATTCATACTAAACTAGATTGCCTCTAGGGCATCTATTCCAACAATTCGGGCCAATAGTATTAGAGTGAATACAAATCCTATTCGTGCGGATAGAGATGCAGAATTGTTATTGTGTCTTCTCTTCTTGGTTCCTGAGCCTCTTTCCTTGCGCTTCATAGCTTCCAAAGCTCAGTTCCCTGATGCAATATCCTCCTTAAGCCTTGTTTCCTATCAAATACAACAAACACTATACAAAGGATTAAATCCATCAATTAAGAATAAAGAAACATAGCAGACGTGCCCGGATTGGAATTAAACACATGAAGCAACAAGTGATAAATATACAATCTTTCATCATTATTAGGCTCCGAACTCTCCAAAAAACCTCTCAATATTGTGGTAAATGCATGAGAAATATAGGCATCACGTGTCCAATCCAGATATGGAGACAACGGGATATATAAAACACGGTAACATTGCACACAGTTTGTCGGATCAGTGACTATTTCTGTTAGTTGAACGGCATAGATGTGTTGCTAGGCACCACTCTATGTTTGTAAATGTTAGTGGAAAAAAGTAGAAACCTACATAGTCACACACCTTATGGATTAAACTAGACATGGATATTAATTAGTTGGACTAATTAATTAAAATGATCAAAACGCAATCACATGCAAAGTTTTAAATGATCAAAACGCAATCACATGCAAAGTTAGTTCGACTAATTTGCAAAGTGGACTAATCTGTGTACGGACATGATTAATATTGAGGCAAGTTTGTAGTTAATAAGGATTTATTAACTATTAAAGGGCAAGCCTATCTAATTATTTCTCATGAGTTTTCATTAAGAGAAATAAGAGAGCAAGGAGAGAGATACCCCAAGCAAGGAGCCACCCCCTTACCCGTCGGTCTCCATAGTTGGTTCGGCCACCTGTGCTCCGTTTTGCACAATTCCTTCGCCTCCCTCTTCGACATAGCTAGCACTAGACGTGAAGGCGATTCCATCTTGCAAGGTGTGGATACCGGTAGATACGTGGACATCATTCTATGTTGTAATCACACAAAAATTAATCAAGGTACACTATTGTTTTCTTTCATCACGTTATGAATGCTTGCCTGCGATCCGTGGAGGGATTTGATCAGAAATTTTATTGTTATTTCCCTGCGTTGCCTGCATCAAAACCTACAAGAAGCACCATCACCTTGCTCAATAAAGATTTAAAAAAAACTAGCAATAGGTGCAACAATGATTTTCATAGAAGTGACCACTATTCGCAAGAACAACTGCCAAAGCACCATGGAATATGGCCGCAATTCCTCTACCAAAACTATGGATTCCGATCAACACCACCAGTACCTCCATCTCCATTAACACCGACCCAAACCACAATCACCAGCCATCACTAACAGAGGCGGAGCAAGGAAACTGAACATACCAGGGCACTATTGCAATTATAATGGGGCATATTCGAAATAATACAATTTTAGATTAACAAATATATTTTTTTATTGTAGAAATGGTATTGAAGCCATAATTCAAAATCAAACAAGGGCACTATTGTAATAGTGGCCAGAGCATTTAGGTATAAATCTAGACAACATAAGGGTAAAATTATAATTTTTCCTAAATCGGGTATAGTATTTGCCTACCCGTGCCTAGGAGAAATTTTTGTTTGCTCTTAGAGAAAATGATGTGGATTTTCTCTGACCATACATCACAAGACACGTCAGGAGGAAAGAGAATGAGTGGAGACAAAAGAAAGTGGATTCCTACATGTTCTTCACGTGTCCTGTGATGTATTGTTTAGAGTACCATGTCATATTTGCTCTTGGAGCAAGCAATAATTACTCCGTGCCTAGGGCTGGCTCGCCCCTGATCACCATCACATCCACCATACAACCTCCATTGCCTATCTTCACGCCTCTGACCCAAACCTAATAGAACCTAAACAACCATACTGCTACTAAAAACCTAATCGCCTTAACCATCCAGAATACCAACCCAAAGCCACCATCGAATCTCTGCACTTCTCACCCAATTCAGAAAATTTATTCTGGCCACAATCCTGACCAAAATCCCCCATAAACCCAATGCTTCTTTCTCTCTGTTTACCCGATGCCATCCACTACTCATAGACAAACCAAGTAGCTGTGTTTCAAGAACCCATCAGCCGCAAGTTAAATGCAATAATTCGCACAAATTTCCTGATGGAATTCGTACAAAAAACTCTGAACAAAATAGAACTAAAATGCGGCAACCAAAGTAAAGAAACGGGGACATGAATTTGCACAAATTAGACAGCAATCCATCAGCAGCAGCAGTAGTAGTTCAAATAAATTAAATGAGCCCCAAAAATAATTTATACGAATATGAGGAACAAGTTGAATTCACACGAATTCGATATACACGCAAGCTGTTCAGCTTAAGAACTTAAACTATTTGCATGCACAGTAAACCTAATTTGAATGAATAGGTTAAGGAGGTGGCACAAAATTTCAAGGAAAATTAATGAAATATTCAATCAATATCATAAGAACTTTGCGCAAAGATTTTATTAGGCCTAAGATCAGTCTGAAGGGAGAAGAATGCATGAAATAAATAGAAGAACACGAGAAGCATCGAATAGGAGTTTGCAGCACCACATGGCTTGGATTTCCTCGTCTGAAATCTCTAAACTCTTTCATTCTTTTTTTTGATTAACTTGTCAAATTTATTTGTCGTAGTCATTATTATGAGTAGCTAGATTATTTTTGTAGGTTCTATGGAGAACATAGAGTTTATGAACTAGAAAAAATTTTCGGATTATGTTAATGATTCATGTTTTGATTCTTATAACTGTGTTATTCTTCTTGTTTTTGTTGTATATCTCGGACTTAAGGCTATTAACATGTCTTAGGGATGAAAATAACAATTATGAGGGGATAACTTAATGGTTTATGTGAATTGTGAGCTTAAAGACTCTTGACTAGTTAGTTGTATTTCTTGTTATGAGGCAATTCATAGCGTGATTGGAGTAGCTGACATGTAATGCTAGCATTCTATGTGGGTGCTCGACATAGACTTAAACTGGGTACAAAAGAAAACAAGAAGCTAGTCCCGAATCATTGAGACCGAGAGGTGAAATGAATATGACTGGAAGTGTGCGGGTAGATTCGACCGTGTAGCATTAGAATTGGGCATTGATTGACCAAGAGAACCCGGTAACCGGAATATCATTAGGCGGTTAGAGCCATACCGATAGACGTGGTTGGACCGCGAGGACTCATAGGTTACGGGTAGGTAGATTTTTGTGATACTGAGAGGAGATCTCAAGAGTATTACTTGACAACTAATTAGATTGTAGCCTGTTTCAATACGACATCTGAAACTATCTATAAACTCTAGGGATCTATAGATCGCATAGTTTTCTCCCATAACTTGATAAAAACCCTATTACAATAGAAAATTCCAATATATGTAGTAGCTAGTCAATATTTCAATTTGCAGTCGCTTGTTTGGGGGCGAAAAATCAACAATTACACTCCTCCTTTTTACTCCATCCGTCCCGAATTGTTTGTCTTGTTTGACTTTTCACACATATTAAGTCAGTGAAAAAATATGTAAAAAAACTACGCATTACCAAAAATTCCCTCATATATTAGTGGTGGTAGTACTTGTGAAACCGCATTGAAAGAACAAAATCAAGTAATTAATGAAGGGTAATATTGGAAAAGGTAGTGGTAAAAAGTGGTTTGTTTTCAACGGAGACACAATTTTGGGACAATCTAAGATGGCAAACAAGACAAATAATTCGGGACAGAGGGAGTACATTAAATATTATATATTAATTCCTAGTTTGATAATCACGAGCTTGTACTTGTTTACTCAACAACCCGGAGTCGGAATAGTACTCCCATCTTACTAGTTGACCATGTACTTGCTCATACGCGTTAGAAATCATGTCAAGTTGTTTGCGATACCCCCACACTCACCATTTGAGCGTCCCGAGAAAACTCTCATCTACGACATTTACCTGTTTACCAGCGCACTCAAGACACAAACGACTCTACATGACTCTTGACACAACAATGCAGCAAGATGATGCAAATGCAAATTCTATAACTCGACCTCAACTCAACATATATTTAACACACAAAACTCTTTCTTTATTTTTTGCCAGATCGAGCAATCTCCCTATCCTTAATCGAAATTATCAAGCTCTTACTTGTTCCTCTTTAAAAGTCCGACACACGTAGTAAGAATTATAAATAAAATGATTATACGCAAAGGTTCACTAAGGCGTCCACATTCCACATTATCTAACCTTAAGACACGCGTATGTTCTACCCTCCAAAGATTCCAATTGGCTCAAGTCCCCTTCGTGATCTTTCTTCTCCAAGTCATCTGAGGTTTTCAGAACCTCTTAGCCTTTATTGTGTTTGAATGAAAATTGTTCTTGTTAAGAGCGACACAACTCCTGTGAAGTAAGGCTTGACTTTATTTTTTCTTCTTAGCTCTATTTGTATTGAATCCAATTTCTCCACGGTAATGGAGGCACATTTGGTTGTCAACCTTTTCTTTTACAATATATTTCTTTTCTTTTTTTAATTTTCTCGTTTGTTTTTCAACCATGTCGTAGAGCCAAGAAGTGTGGACTTTTTAGAATTTTCTCTTGAGACCACCGTAAAGGATAGTGGTGTACGCTCTGGACTTCACTTAGACCATGGAAATGTAACACATAAAACCATTCAACACGAATGCCTACCTACATCTCAAGAGTTCACAAGTTTTCACGCAAAAACAAAATATTCAATCACTAAGAGAACAATTCCAATTAGCACACTAGATGAAACACAAATATACCCTAAACGTGCTTGAAGTCGAATTTCTCGTAACCATATAAACATGAACACATTCATAACTCACCTCTACGCAAAATGCGAAAGATAAAGATACCTACTACGACGCTTCCTACTCGCGAAAGACTCAATCATAAATCTCTCTCCAATTTCAAGTTTCTTCAATAACCCTTTCTCAAACTTTCATTTTTTTGTGAATTTTTATACAACCTAACTCTAAATGCAAGACTTGACACGAAACTATTACACGAAACACGACTCATCTTTGTGTTGGGTGGACTCAATTAAGTAAAAGTGCATACAGTATATAAACTATCACTAAATAATATGACAATATAAATAAATACATGACACAAACCACGACACTTAAACACAATACAAACTAAACACGCACTAAATGTAACTTGCTATGCAACACATAATTGGCTAGCAAATAGCTGGAAAAAAAACCCCGAGACTTGAGTGCACAATCCGATCTTATCTATTGTAGCCACACATTTCTAAAATCTTCCATCACATTAATGTATACTACATCACCTCCATACTTTTCTACTAATGTGGTTACAACATTGAAATCAGCAATAACGCACCATTGTAGATTCACAAGGCCCTTCAAGTTTGCTATTAATTGCTATAAAACTTCCTTTCACTTCTCAATGGACTTCGTAGAAACATGTCAGTTGCCATTCTTCGGCTCCTTGCTTTTCTTTCAGAATGCAATCTATGTGGTGTCTTGAGTATACGCTTACTCTTGCATCTAGATTGTCCTTAAAGATGAAGGTATGTCCACGCTACGCCATGCACAATCTAACAAAGGTTGGTGTTGAACCGTAGCTTGATACTAACACTCTCCATCTCCTTACTTGTTAGTCTAGTTTCCATTGAGAAGACTATGTTGCGACACTTACCCCTTACATGGTTTTGGAGGCTAGAACATTACACGGGTTCTTAAGTCCTCGTATGTTCCGACTTTGATATTATAAAACAACATAATTGACTTTAAAATGTTTTTCAGCTATTAAATCGAATTAATCTCAACCCTTGGATCACACTCTTTCAAGGAAAAGTTTGTAAAATGTAGGTGGAGTAATGCTTTTTTAATATCAAAAGGAGAAAGTTTCATCCAATCATTACTTCATAAAAACAATCTTTTTTTAGAGGATCATAAAGACAATCTAATTAGTAGTGGAAAGAGTTTTGAGAGTTGGAGCATGGGATCACAATTTATGAGTAGCATACTACCTCTGTTTCGCCTGTTTCAGCCTACTTCACTTTTTGTCACTATTCACTGGGTTACTTTCATCCGGTGATTTGATTAGCAAAACGATATAAGAATTTGATAATCTTTGCATGGTGTTATAGAGGAAAGTTTATTCTAAAATACCATGAAAAAATTGTTAAACAATTACATCGTTTTGGTACCCAAATCACCAAGTCAAAGTGACTCAGTTACGGGTTAAAAAGTCAAACGCAGACGAAACAGACGAAACGGAGGTAGTACTCACTAATTTTGGAACCTACAAATGTGGAGAGATCACACACTCATTTTTTACTACTTAAACTACTACTAATTTGGTTGCTTTGTTATACAAAAATTAATGACTTCAAAATATTAAGGTTAATTAGGAATATGTGGTACTAAATTTAATTACGAATGTGCTTTAAACTATTTACATTTCGGAACCTCTAATAAAACTTTAAAGTTCAATATAAAAAACCTCTTGCAATCTTTTTCGAATTCTTTTAAAGTTTAAAATAAATTTAATCGTAATGTCTTTTGTGTTTTAGAACTGTATCGGTCCACACACCATATTTTACAATATTTCAAAAATGGATGATTTCTTACAAAAGAAAATTGCTGAAATCAATTGCTACAACTTATATTACAACTTTTACAGCTTTTTTTTATCTTTCGAAACAAAAAAAAAAAACTTATTTGTTAAAATAACTTGCTTTTAAATTTGAAATTATTGTTTGTTAAACTACTATAATTTTTAAATTTGATGTGCTTTTAAATATTTTACACACAAATAGTGCTGGTATTGCATATTTGTTCGTGGGGCGCCCTGGGGCACGGGCTATCCTCTAGTACAAGACATTTTAATAGCTTGCGGTCACATGAATCTTACCAAATTCTTTTACTATCATTTACTGCACTATGTAATGAATTTACGAATTTAAATCTTCAGATTCCGAAACCTTATGCCTTCTCATGCGGCCTCAACAAAATAGGTGGCTTTTCTTCTATTGCTTTTATGAACCCTGGAATACATGAATGTGCATGACTGACAAAAAAATAAGTGTGCTTGAGAGACGTGAGGAGGAAGCCAAAGCTCAAATGGAATCCTCATAAGAAGAGAACATGAATGTGCATGACTGACAAAAAAAATAAGTGCGCTTGAGAGACATCAAGAGGAAGCCAAAGCTCATATGGAATCCTCATAAGAAGAGAACATGGTCAAAAGATAAATTTCTGCAAAACTTATGTACTTGAAATTCAATTAAATATCACAAACGAAATTCGGTAGCACTATTTTCCTGAATCAGGAGCCAGGACCATTCATATCTTACAATTGGGTTATTCTCCTGAATCAAGACCAAACTCAGGTACCTGAATCACTATGGAAAAATCACATCACAATAATGTGCTTCACAACAACTAACAAGTGCAGTAACTTAATAGCACACCTTTACATCATCTACAAGTTGAGAAATAATCAATCGTGGTTCTCTACAAATACACAGGCTCTGTCAGCTAACCTCATTCCAGGTAGAGATACAGTACCGGAAGAGCATAAATACAAATTGGGGATACCACACGTAACTCATACATAGGAACCAACACAAACAATCTGTCCAAACAATGCATTTGCAAGCCACTAATTGTAGCACTGTGAGATGAATCTTGATTGCTAAAGCTCCACAAGGGAAAGAATGGCTTGGTCGTTGAATAGATATAATGCAAGCAACGAAAGCAGCAAAATAAGAATCGCCATAACAACAGAAATGCGGTTCAGGCCACTACGGTTAGGAGCACCCGTCATTGCAACTCTCTCAGGCTCTGTGTTCATCAGTAAATTGCCTGTACCATTTGTAAAGCCCACTCCAGCATTGCAGACAGTTGCATGTTCCAACGATTCATCTTCCTGAGTGTCAGAAGACAATGGAAAAGCTATTTATTGACTGCATATGATCCAATGAAATTACTCAAGATCAATTTAATCCTGGGACAGTCAATAATATCATTGGCATTCCCCTAAAAATGACTTTTAGTTGTATTTGTAACATAATTCATATTGATTTTCTTAAAAAGAAATAAAAAGTAAAACCGACCTTTTAGCTGATTCTAGACTCTGTTCATACAGTACGCAGGAGATATTATATGGGCCAACCCAACATCAACATAGAAAGTCATAATACTTCTCATATGCATCAACTTTAAGCTTCAAGGTGCAAACAGCTTACATGCTATTTTATATCTTCACAAAACAGAAGTAAGATTTCGACTCCAAAAACTAAACTTGTGAGTTCCTATTGGCTAAATGTAAAAGTTCAAACAATCATTACAACCTATCAAATTTATTGAATGGACAATTACAAGCGAAATCAAATTTCGACATATGCTAGAGAGGAGGGGAGGACAATAGAATATTTTTCCCTGTGAAATACTGAGAATCTGCAACAATTTGGAAATGCTGGCTGTACGGCTCTACTCCTGGGGTATGACATTACTTTACACAACAGATACAGCGCAACATGTAACATAAGCTTTTGGTTTCATAATGATGCTTCATGCCTGTCTCACTAGTAAGCTACAACAAGAACATTAAATCAGGCCCTAATAAGACTTCACCATGTCCCTTTGATGCTAGAAAAAGGAAAAGATACTGGCATGTTTTTATTTAAATCTTAAGCGTACGTCCTGATACATCTAGAGCTGTACATCATGCTTAAATACAAATACGTTCACTCAGAGATATTGAACTTGCCTGGAAGGGTTTTTTTTTTTTTTTTTTTTTTTTTTTTTTTTTTTTTTTTTTTTTTTTTTTGAAGCGTGCAGAATTTCATTAAAAAAACGGAGCGAGCCGCAAAAACAAAAGTGATACAACATCCCAGGAGGTCCAAAGAAACTAGATACCATGTACAAACAACCCCTACAAAATAGCTGCGCAACATATGTACAGAAAAGAATTGCCTGGAAGTTTTTAGAAGATGAATCTCTTACTGCGTCTTCAGAATCGTCTTTGCAAGCGGCACCTTTTCCATCACGCTCACGTGATGGAAAGTCTTCTTTGTCAGTAACACCATTTGGGAATACAGGTGCAAATGCCTTTTTCTCTGATTTCTGCAACTTCCTTATCAGAACTTTATTTTCTTCATGTAAAGTTGATAGCTGCGCCAAAATTTCGTAAAGGATGTATAAAATGTGGGAAATATTCTACGATAGTATGAACGGTAAAGTAAAGGCTGCAGAAGAGGTTGGAATGTGGAGTTAAGAATTAAATACCTGCTTTTGGATGCGCTCCCTTTCCATGGCTAGTTGCACAAGCATGTCCATGATTAGCTTTGTCTTAATGTTAACGTCTTTTGCACTTGACATATTTGTATCTCTAGCTTCCTCTAAAGATGCCTCCAATTGTTCTATTTTTGTTCTCAGGAATCTTACTTCACTGTTCAGTTCGGCGTTAGTTTCAGATACTGTGATGCATTGCTCCTCTGCAGTGTCAGTTTTAATTTCAGCCTTCGAGACCTTTGACTTTAGCTCCTCTATTAAAGTCTCCATATCCCAAATCGCAGAGTACAACATGTTTTGCTGCTCTTGACTCGCTTCAGAGGATGATTTTGCATGCTGGAGTTGAATATCCAAATCCCTTAATTGCTTCTCAAGTAAGGTCACCTTCTTTGTGTTACCATCATTTGTATTTTTAAGAAAATTGACCTCTTCGCTGAGTTCTACATTTGTTTCAGTCAACTGAGTTATCTTAGCCTCGGCACTTTCCGCTCTACTTTCTGCCAAATAAGTGCTCTCTTTTAGAGACTCAATAATACCTTCCATCTCTTGAAGTTGTTCTTCCTTGGTTTCATTGGAGGAATTTGCATCCTTGAGCTGTGATTCAGATATTTTGATCTGCTCTTCAAGGAAAGAAACTTTTTCCTTAGTGAATTCACTTCAGAATTATCTGCAATAAGCTCTGTAATATTGCTCTCGAGCTTTTGAAGAGCAGCTTCTCTAGACTTAAGTTGTTCCACGCAGTCATGAAGTTTCCACTTTGTCTCATCCTCTCGTTGCATTGAACCATTCAAATTGAATTGAACAATTTGAAGCCTACCAACCAATTCCCTTGATGTTCCCATTAGGACCTCCGATGCATTTTCTGCCTCAAGAAACCTTCCCCAAGTTACCTGTGCAGCTTCTTCCATGCAGAGAGCTACTTGCTCTGTCAAATGTAGATTCAATTTCAAATCTTCTTCATTTTGCTTAAACAATGATAACTTTTTTTCAAGATTCATCTCTCTTCCAAGAGACTTTTCAAACATCCTTAAAATATGCCTCCTTTGCTGAACAGTCTGCATTTTCGGTTTTTCAATTATGTTTATGGCTTCCCTATCATATTTCCCTGTTGACATGCATGGGTCAGCAAACAATTAAAACATATTTTAGGAGAAAGTATACTACTTTTATGCTGTGATTGGATCAGAGGCTTAAGAGAGAAAGGCCTATTCATGTCTATGTTTTGGTCAGCCACATTTTCTTTCTCAATTTTCAGCCCAGCACTCTCAAACGTAAATCCTTGATTCAACCACAGCACTATTCAACAAGATGCTAGAACTTACAATCGTTATTTTTGAATGCTAACAGGGTCCTCTGCAACTTGGCTGACTGCTTCCTGATCTCTGAGACTTGATCCTGAGACTGCTTTAACAATTCTTCAGAGTCATGTAATTTGTATTCAAAGACAATAAACAATTCTCTGAAGCTTCCAGAAGCAGATATCTTCTCGCGGGAATCTACAATCACGGTCTGGAGCAAGTGCATGAAACTTTCCAGCTCTTTTACCTCAGAATCCAAGAAACCAGATAAAAGATCAAATACAAATGCTTTCTCAAGAACATCTGGAGAACTACTGTCACCATCCAAGCTCAGTGCTTCAAGGTCATTTTCGCATGCCAATATTTGCATCAAAAGTTTATCCAAATTTACCAGCTTCTCAGAGGAATATGCCAAATCCAAGTCTACTCGAGCTAAGACCTCCACAACATCGTTTAACTCCCCCATGTTCTGGGTATCGACAGCAACATCTTCATGTTTGGAAATCTCAGTCAACTTCTCGGTACCAGAATCAATGGTTGAATCCATCACAAGGTTCGATTTAAAACCTAATAAAATGAAACAGAATGAAGAAGAATTGTGAGACTAAACATCCATGAACTCTATCAAGAAGTTCTTGAGTAGATGAAATAAAATCTAGTAGCAAGTAGAGATTACAGGAGCAAATTAAACCAGTAAAGTCAGCTTGCAATTGGGGATTAACATAACAAATATGCTGAGTCATAAACACTCGACAGGCTAAGACTTGAGTCATGCTTTAACTGCTTATGTATTCTGTGTAAAACTTCCACAACCATTACTACGCGCTGTATATTGTCAGTACTGGAAATGGTTACTTAAAAACACTCATTTAAAGCAGAAATTGCCAGAACCAAAATGCTCTATATAGAAAGGTCATGTGTCCTAGCCTTCTAGGCCCATTTTTATTTTTGAGACATAGGTAGGGCATGGTATTTCCCAGATAGCTATTGATAGATCCGAAAGAAGACAAACAGATTTGGAATTGTGTATTGAACTCTGTATCAAACTCCCGGACCGTGCATCGATTCAAAACTAAGAGTTTGTCTAATGTAATATTAGAATGTTCTCGGTAGGAGTAGTTACCAGTGCCTCCAGCTCTAGGGAAATCGAATACAATTCTAACTTGATAGACTTTTCCATGAAGGCTAATAGTGATCAATCTCAGTTTAAACCAGAAGTGCTTGCAAACATGTTGAAATTCAACAATCCCATGCCACAGGAAAATGAAATGTTTCTGGGCAATTTCATAATGTATCATAGATCTTGAAAGAGAACACATTGGGCATGCTTCCCTCTTCCGGCTCATGTGGTAAGGGCTAGTTTGGGAATGCTTCTGCTAGTAGCACAGCTGCTTTCCGGCAGAAGAAACATTTTTTAGGGCGTTTGCTAAAAAGGAAATTTTTGACTTTTCGAATAGTTGTTGCTGTCTCACAACAGCTTTCTGCAAGCAAGGGGGAGATGCTTTTCCTGAACCTGCTTTCGATCAATTCTATTACAACCGACATTAACCTTACCAATTTTACAAATTTCGATATTCATCTTTATGGAACTGATATATGTCACATATTTTTGCCATTTTACTCTCTCACAACAGGTCCACAGTTGACTTTACCAAACATGAAATTGATGTATCAATACATCACCGTAGTTTTTACTCAATATTTGCCAAACAACATTTTAGCTGAAATTCACCGCAACTTTCCCACAGTAATTGTCACACAGGAGCTTCTTGAACAACATTCCCAAACTGTCCCTAAATTCCCCCAGTTCAGTTCCGCCCTCTCTCCCTCCAACCAAACATTCATAAATCAGTTTCACATAATAAAAAAAAAAAAAAAAAAAAACCCACCTATCTGTGATCCAACTACAAACAATCCTTCTTTCATGGTTCAGTAAAATTAACAAACAGATGGGTTGCAGTTTTGCTTCCACCCAATTAGTGGGTTCAGCTTCAAACCCTTACTCTCACCTTGAGTCTGAACTTGATACAGCTTCATCATCTGTTAGACTACACAAGAACACCTATGCTGAAGTCATGAAATCCAAACTAAGGGAATTGGGAAGTACTGGTTCTGGGGTCAACAGCAGAGAAAATTGACATATTTTCTGGAAAAATAAAGCAGAATTGAAGGAAAGAGTAGTACCTTGAGCGAATTCTTGAAGGTCTGGAGGCGATTGGGAGATCAACTGCCCTGAAACTGCGCGACTTTCCTCGTTACATTACCGTTGATGAGAGATGACGGAGTGGAGAGTTCGTGGTTGGTCGGATGTGATCTGGAAAGAGACGACTCTAATTTGAGCCGCGAATACAGTACGCTCCTGGGTCGTCATCTTTATGGAGCGTACACGTGAATTGCAAGCTTTACAGTTGACACCCCTCTATTGGCTTATACTAACAGAGGCAGCCTCCCATCTTAAGGAAATTACAACAAACATCCTTAAAGTCCTACCGTGTTTGATACTCGAATCGGTGTCAGAAAGTAGACAATGTGTGATGAGTCTTTTTAGAAATTATGTGTTTTGACAAAGGTTTTGGGTTGATTTATGTATCGTCTCGTGTATGGTCAATGTACATAAAATCATTCTTCAAGTGCACTGTTAGAATAACATTTGTGAGGTTACTCTCTTCATATAAAAATCCCCTTCTAAAGTTTTGGTGTCAATCATTCACTCAAAAGGGAAAATGGGACGAAAAGATACGTTGGTATCGCATTCCAAACAATGCACACAATCATATCTGAGTCAATTTCTTATATGTGCCTACCTGATCCATACGTATACAAGAGTATTTAGTTCTCATGATTAGAATAAAAGTATTGTTCTCTTTTGTAATCCTTTCTTAAAATAAATGTCACAAATTTAGTATTTTACTATAAGTAAAGTTGTGTACTTTATCTTCATACTTTCATATTTTCTTCAAATTCGTGGAGGTCACTTCCCATGAAAATGTGACATGTGTACCCTCTAATGTATGTACCACTCCGTTCCACCTCTAACACACCATTTGAACTTTTTCACCCGTAACTGGGTCACTTTGACCCGGTAATTTTGATAGCAAAACGATGTAATTTTTCAATAATTTTTTTGCGGCCTTGTAGAATAAGAGTTACTCTACAGCACTACGAAAAAAATATTTAAAATTTGTAAAGTTTTGCTATCTAAATTATCGGATAAAAGTGATCAAAGAAATAGTGGTAAAAATCCAAATGATGCAAAAGAGATGGGACGGAGTGGTAAGTTCAATTTGTAAAGGAATGGGTGGCGTCAGACACTCATTTACTCCGTTACAAATTGTTACAAGGAGATGTGATTTTATGTTTCTTACAATATGGTTGCTTGATGTGAATATACGTTACACTAGAGGGTAATAATTGTAATTTACCCCACAAGAAAGCGACAGATAATCACTCATCCATACTGGTATTTAATATATTTGAATTATTGCTAGTTTGAAACTTTTTTCGGCTTGCTTCGTTGGATGCCTTTCGGGGACCATTTCTTTCCAGTATGTTATCTGAACTCGGCAAATAAAATCTTTTGTATATTCAATGTGCTCTAATGAGACGAAATCGTGCAAGAATGGCCATGAAAGAATGTTTCTAGTTTAATCAGCTTTGGTCAGCTGTCTGTTCAATTTAATTAGTAATGTGAGATTATGAGCTTTTGCAGTAATTATGTATTCTTTGCTTTCGTGCCTGTCTTCACGTACCATCACAATTTAAGGTCACTTTTTAAAATCTAATTGAAGAACATTTGGCAAATTTCATATATCATTTGTTGGGAATTATTTGTCAATTCAAATTCCCGCTCCAACGGAAGTAAAAAAAAAAAAAGTCACAAGATCACACACTCAACACACGTCATATAGGAGAAGAAAAACGACAACACAATAATTTAACGTGGTTCGGCAGAATCGTCTACATTCACGAGAGGAGGAGAATTTCACTATACCAATGAGGGAATACATCGTAGGGGAGAGACAGCTCAATCCACGGACTACGTCGACGCGGTACTTTCGTCCTCATAGACTACATCTATGAAATCATAACCTCACACATCCGCTCAAAGATATCTCTCACCAATTATCTACTCTACTCGACTCGCTCACTCTAAAACAATAGCTAGCACCTCTATTTATACGAAATAAGAGGAGGTGAAAAACCCACCAAGCCCTAGCTATCACCTCCTCAGAGGGAGTAATCAGACGCTTCGGGTACACCGATTCGTCTTGCAGAATTCGAGACAAACCCAACAAATTCCACCTTGGCAAGAATTTTGCAAGCGCCGACAAATTCCTCAGCCAACTTCATTGTTGATGTCACCTTCGCCGCATCCTCCATGCTCCACCCGCATGGACTGCCATCATATCTCCACAGAGATGCTCTACACCCCCCTCCTAGGGCACCGCCTCGCACCCTCACATGGGCGCGTCCCAAAGTCTACTACTTTGGGGAGTAGTGGGGCTCCATCTCTCCACCAGCTAGCTCATCACCGGAGAGATCACCACCAACCATGTCAAGTGCAAACGAGACTCCCTTCCTCTTCACTACAGCAGTAGTTTTCTTCATCACTGTTCTCGTCACTTGAACTTCTTCTCGAACAACCTGCAATTGCTGCACAAACTGCACCATCTTCATGCTTCAGTTTTCTCACACGTCAACCACGCGTTTCTCCACGCCAGTCCTGAGTGCTTCTCCTTGCGCCGTTGCTTCTCATGTTCGATCATATGCCTTCACCAAGACGTCTTGCAAAGCCACCGCTTTGCGAATCTGCCATGACTTACCTCTCTTCTTACCTCGAGTTGCTCAAGAGTTATCGTCACGAAACACACAGAGATACCATGACGCCACCTCTGCCATGGCCTCGTCAACTACGTCCACTACCTTGATCAATGTCCTGGAGCTTCTTGTGAATTTCCTTGCAATAGCTTCCCACGTCTCTAGCCAGACTCCTGTGCAACTGTTGCGTCTCGTGCTCACAAACACACAAAGCTTATGCTTCTTGCTAATGTCGAACAACAGCTCCACATGTAAACACATTCTCAAGCCTTCATAGGTTGCCAATCGAACTTTCAATTAGGAACACGCCTCTAATTGACCTGACCTGATTGGACTTGAATTGGATTAACCCTGATCGCATCATGTCGTCTTCGATCTTCCTAGCGATATTGATTGATGCTGATCTCCTCAATCTACCCAGACTCTCAAAATTCTGACTATACCGATGAATCTGTAACGTCCAAAAAAATAGGTTTGGACTCCTGACACATCCCAATCCGATCTACAGGCACGCCGTAACAAACCAAACAAGTTTGGACCGTCGATTCAAGTCGATACGCTGCCCAGTCAGCATCCTGCAGATGGAGCCATAATTTTCAGAATCTGACCTTGCCATCGCGTCAGGAATGTCCAAAAACCTACAATTCGCCTCCTGTTCCGAACCCAATCGGACTTACAGGCAGCTCGGAACACCCAAAATAATTTGAACTACTCGATCGCGTGTTGGAACAGTGAACCACCGCCGGATTGCCACCTGCTAATGGCTTCACATGATGCGCAGTAGCAACACTTGATCCATGTGACTCCATGCACAGGTCCATAAAAGCAAAAATCCAATGTTTGGCTATCAAATACAAGGTAAGTAAACATACCCCCTACATATGCATGCGCCGTGTTTTCTTTTCCTCCCAACGCCAGCCAATTGCATATTTTTTCTTTCTTTTTCTTTCAATTTTTTTTGTGATTTCTTTTTAGTCCTTTCACTTGCGTGCTCCACTCGGATCGTGAAATAGCCTCTGATATCACTTGTCGGAATTATTCGTCGACCTGAATTCCCGCTGCAACGGAAGCAAAAATACGCCGCATGATCACACGCTCCACACACGCCATATAGGAGAAGAAAACGACACACAAGAACTTAACGTGGTTCGGTGAAACCGCCTACATCCACGGGAGCAGGAGAATTTCACTATATCAATGAGGGAATACACTATAGGGGAGAGACAACTTAATCCGCGTACTACGTCGACGCTGTACTCTTATACTCATAGAATACATCTATGAAACCCTAACCTCACACATCCACTCAAAGATATCTCTCACAAATTCTCTACTCTACTTGACTCATTCATTCGTAAACAATAGCTAGTACCTCTATCTATACTAAATAAGAGGAGATGAAAAAACCCACAAAGCCCTAGCTATCACCTGCTCAGAGATCAGCTCCTCAAAGGGACTAATCAGACGCATCGGGTACACCGATTCGTCTTGCGGAATTCGAGACAAACCCAACATCATTTACTGTGAAAAACTATATTTTAAATTTTGTGTTTGGTATTAATTGCTTTTCGAAATGTTGTAAGGTTCAAAATAACAATATCATCTCAAAGATAGTAATGTAGGTAGTAAAACATGATCAATACTCTAGAAGGGGGGTGGGTTGGATAGAGTATGTCATCTTTTTACAATTTATGCTAGAAGAGTAGTTTCAAAGAAATTTGTCCAAAGCCTTAAGTATTCCAAGGCCTTGAAATGAGTTTCAAGCCCTTGGAAAGAAAAAGATGACAAATAAAAAGCTGAGAGTTTTTCAAGGCCTTGAAATGTCTTTCAACCTTGAACTGAAACCTGTTTTGTGCAGTTGATTTGGCTAAGTTTAGAACAGCAAAATAAATGCAAGAGACACATAGATTTATAGATTTCAATCCACTCGGACCTACATCTCTATCTCAGGATTTGATTCATGCAGGATTTTCAAACCAATTCTTATTAATCAAAATCTAAGCCCTACATCTCAAGCACAGAGAGTTCCCTTACTCTGTTACAGTTTGTGGTTCTCACTAACCTATCTAGTACCTGCTATAGCTAACTAATTCAAAGATAATTCTCTATTGTTCACTTGAAAAATTGAGGAGAACAAAATGTAACAAGTATTATCTGAATGATATACAAATATAGATCAGAAAGAAGAACAGTGAGAACTGATGAAACAGTTGAATGTGCAGTGATCATCTGTAGAATGGATTGAGTGAAAATGAATCTCCTTCTGTGTTGCTTGTCAATCCTGAGAATGTTTTGAGTTTCTGTGTTCATCTCTCACTTTGAAATCTTCAGTCTTTCCCTCTTATGCAGCCTGTTTGAATAGCAGATCTTCAAGATCTTCTCATAACAAACTTTCCTAAAAATTAGCTGCAAATCTTTTACTTGTCTAACAGCTAGTTGCTCAATATTTTCAAGGATATTTACTTAATATTGTAGTTGAATATGTTAGGAAGGTCAAGACATGCTTGCAAAATCAATCAAACAATCCAGTTTCCTTTTCTGCAAGAACATCATTTAGGCAAGTGACCTTGCAAAATAGGCAATTTATTTTCCCTGCAAAAACTTGTTCAAACAAATGGATTAATAATAGTTTAGAGTAACAAAATGATTTGTCTTTCATCATCAAGGTGCATATAATCAAGCATATGGAAGTGGGAATCAGATTAGAAATATAAGCTCCCCCTAAGTTCAAGTTGTATACTGCTCAGTATGTTTCAAACATTTAAAAATAATTTCAAGGCCTTGAAACAGACAAGCTGTTTCAAGTCTTTGAAACTAGCTGAACTTACAATCTCCCCCTTGATGAAAGACAAAACCTCAATCCCTTTAGAAACCAATTCTATGCAAAAAAATGTTCATTAGAGCATATCAGACTAATCATGAAATATAAACTGTACCACAAAATATCCAAATAATCCAACTTATTATGCAGTAAACTTCAGCAAAATAAATCATACTTATCTAAATCAGATCCATCTAACAAGTACCAAAAAATAACAGATAAACCTAAGATTTTTCCCCCCTTCTTTACTTCCATCAAAAAAGAATGAGAAAATGTTGGATCAATGTTTTGGAAAAGTTTTAAAGCAAAACAGATTTAAAAAGCAGAATTTTCAAGACTTTGAAAAGGAGTTCAATGCCTTGAAAAGGAAAGAAAGAAGATGAAAGAATTAGGGGGTTGGGTCTCCATTTCCCTTTGACTCTGCATCTTCTTCTCCACTGTCTTCTTCATCATCCTCATCATCTTTCTGTTTTTCTTCTTGAGCAGTTTTATCACGAGTATCACCACCTCATCATCAAAGAGTTCAGGTGCAGACACTATCTCGAGAATGACTTGCTTCTTTTTCTCCTATTAAGATCTTTAATCCACATTCCTGAATCTGTACTTTCAGCATCATCTTGGTCCTGGTCTTCATGACCTTGTTCTTGAGCTACTTGTTTCCCTTTTCCACCACCCTTGCAGGCTCATCTTGTGTTGTATGGTCACTGAACAAATCTTTGGTTGAACCAGCTTTATTAGACCCTTCTGCAGCCAGAGAGACTTCTTCCTCCACATGAAGCACATTGATTCTTTTGAAGATGCTTTCAACCATATACCTGACTTGCTTGAACTCAGATCCAAACTCGTGCTGATTTTCCTTCAGTTCTTCAATGTCCTTCTCCAGAACATCAAGTCTTTGGAATATTATAGAAATATCTTGGGAATGAGAGGTTAGGTTTGAAGGAGAGGCCAAGGCCTTGGGTTTAGGAAACTTCTTAGATTGTAACTATTCCTTTGACAATTCAGAGTACAGCTTCCAGTTACCTTCACTGGTTTTCATAATTCCAATTCCTCAAATTCTTTCTCATCAAGCATACCAAAACCAGTAGTAACAAGCTATTCTCTGTCTTTTGGGATCTCAAGGTGCTTAAAGATGGCAGAAATTAGTAACAGTCTATTCTCTCTGCTAACTGTTCAAGGCAAAGTATTGTGTACCATTCTGATGAGGTATGTAGTTCCTAAGGAGAATTCCAAAGAATTGATTACTGACAGGGTGTTGTAGTGCTTGGAGGAGGTAGATACATTTGGTAGAAATAATTCTTCCCTAGCCAGTTTCAGTGCTTCACTCTTGTTTGGATAGTTGTCTTTGTTATACCTCTTGGGACAACCAAAAACATTGGCAAACTCCGAGTGATCAAACTCCATATCAACACCAACCACTTTGGTTTGGATCACTAGGTTTACAGTTCTAATTTGCTTCATGTTCAAATAGAAAAGCCTAGTGAGTCTGGGATATGCAACTTCAGGAGGGTTTATAATTTTCCAAATAGCACTTTTCTTCAACCCCTTAATGCATTCCAGATTCATGGTTTTCAGCATATCAACTCTAACCATGCTACAGAATGCTAGTGGTCTGGAAGCAAATTCATCTAACCATTGTCCTCTAGCAACATTAGAAAGAAATCATTTGCTGTTAATTCCAGATTTCTTACCAGGGGACTGTTGCTTCTCTGAGTAGATCTGCAGTTCTTTTCCAGTGCCTTTGTCTGGTTCTTCCTAAATGGCTTTCCCTTTTCTTTTGTCTTCTTTTGTAGGCTTCTTCTTCTTCTTCACTTTCTTAGGACTACCAATCTGTTCCTCTTGTTGCTTTTCTGGAGCAGACTTATCAGTCTTCTTCTTCTTGCTAGAAGTAGGAGTCTGATCCTTCTTAGTCTTCTTTTTTGGAGGAGAGGGAGCCCTTTCTGCACTTGGGGTTCTGTAACTTGAATCATCACTGAGTGTTTAAAACTCTTCCTCTAAAGTCTTCCTCTTCTTGTCAGTAACTTTCTTTGATCCTCCAGCCATGTTGATTCTATCAGACGTTCTTCTGGTGCTCATTAGGGTTTGATAATTTAGAAGAGAGAGGCGAGATTGATACGTGAAAGAGAGAGAGAGAGAGAGAGAGAGAGAGAGAGAGAGAGGGAGAGAAGAGAGGAGATAAGTACTGAAGAGTTTGAGTTTGAAAAGGAAAAAGAAGTATTTCCAAAAATTTTAAGATTGTGCAGAATCAGTTAAATTCAAATTTGTGTGTGTGTGACGTGGAAAAGGAAATAATATAATACTGATTTAAAAGAAATAAGTTTTTAAAAGGTAAAACCAATATTGAGCAAATATCTACAGAAATAGAACCCACTATTGAAAGATTCAAGTTATTGACTTAAACAACATAAATACTTATTTTCAAGGCTTTGGAAAGGATTTTAAGGCCTTGAAAAGCTATAAAAATGAAACAGATAAAATCAAGGCTTTGAAAATATTTTCAAGGCTTTGAAAATCAGTTCAAAACTTTGAACCACATAATACTTACCTGTATCTTACATGATACTCCTCCTAAACCATTGCATCTTATTTAGCATGTCCAGTTCTAATCTCAGGGCTGAGATCTATCTTCTGGCAGTGGTTTAATGAAGATATCTGCCAATTGCATGTTAGTAGAAAAAATTCAAGAGCAACATCACCTTTTTCAACATAATCTCTGATGAAGTGATGTCTAACATCTATGTGTTAGGTCCTTCAATGCTGAACTGGATTCTTTGTGATAGACATTGCGATGGTGCTGTCACATTTAATAGGTATATCTTTGAAGTTAAATCGATCTCTCATTTGTTGAGCAATCCATAGTAGTTGTGAGCAGCAAGCACCAGCTGCTATGTACTCAACTTCTGCAGTTGATAGGGCTACATAATTTTGTTTCTTTGAATTCCAGCTGTGCACAAGAGATTCCGGCAGGGAGACCTCCGTGTACACCGTACGTAGTGGATCAGGGATCACACAGGAAGAATAGGGGTGTGTGTAGGGAGAGAGTAAGTCAGTAGCAATGTCTGAGAGAGAGACAGAGGTTTGGCAGAGCTTCCGCGTATGGCAGTGTGTCCCCCTTTGTATGGAAAGGTTAACGATATATATGTACTGGAGAACGTGACCGTTGTAGTGTGGTTAATGCGCCCATTAATGGCGGCTTAATTAGCTTAACCATAACGGCACGTTCGTCCGAGTATATAGGAACCGTTAGAGCACGTGGTGCGTGAGTACCGGAACCGTTACGAGGTTGACCGGGTTTGACCGGATTGACCGGGTTTATGGAGCTCGTGCCATAAATCTCTCAAAACAGTTACTAAAGGTCGCGCGCGGGCTTGGCTCGCACGCGACAGGGCTTACTCTAGCCTCCAAACCACAAGTCCCTACAAGTCCCGTGCAGTGGTATGCGAGGGCTCTGTCTCGCAGCCCCCACATGGATCAGCTCGGCTGGTGATCCTGTGTGTGTGGAGCACAATATGGTGTGCTGGATGGTTGCCACGTGGCCTAGATCTGCCATGTCATAAAGCAGTATCTACATTAGCCCCCTTTCTGCGCGTGAAGGCTCATAGCTGTATAGGCTTCCATGCGCGGAAACCAACATGCGCGTCGTCGCCACGCACCAATTCAAATACGGGCAGGTTCAGCCCCCGTGCGTGTCATTATGACCTAAAACCCCTAGAGTCGTGCCGTCTGACCTTTAGGGTTTTAGGCGTGACGTCAGCCCGTCCTGTGATTGCGCGACACGACGGTGACGGTTGCGATTCGACTACTGAAGGGACGCAACCCTTCATTCTTCTGGATAAATACCTTGTATCCCATTATTGCAAAGCATCACTTCTTTCTCTTTAAAGTGAATGGTACCCGGAGATCTTCGAGAGCAGATCCAGATAATAAATCACCAGTTCAGAACTGCAAATCGTATTCTCCAATTGTGTATATCCAAGCAAGCTTCAAGGAAACAAGGTTGGCCTCGTTTACTTTTGATTTAAAATACCAGTGCTTGCCTTGAACCGCGTTGAATCTGTAAATCCATGAAATTTGTGAAGAGGCTTTTGATCTTTGAACCCGCTTCGTTTTAATCTTTCAACAATATCAACTCCCCAATTTCTGAAATCGGTACCGGAACTGTTTGCTTTGGTTTGCATAGATCTCAAGTTCTAAAATTCAAACTGAAGTGTGGTGTGGTATTTCTCCCCCCTTTTTCTTGCCCTTTTCGCAGGAATGGCCAAGACAAGAGTAACCAGACCCGTCAAGGAAGATGAAGAGATGCCGGAGCTTCCGCAGGCTCTGTGGCGTAAAGCCCCCTTTTTGGGTGGGAAGGATTTTTATCATGCGAGGATAAAGGCGAAGAGAATGCCTGATCCTGTTCCTGTTGAGCACTTGCTGACGTTGACTCGCCCAGTTAACTCAGCCCTGCTCGAGTGGGTTGGTTCCGAGGATGTAGTCCGATTGGGGATCGAGAACGGGCACTTCCCGTATACTGCGATTTCTACTCAAGCGTTCGTCCAGAAATTGGACTATATGGATGAGTGGATCGACCACGTGTTGGATCATCACGCCGAGACTCTTGATAAAGCCGGCATTTTCTTTGCTATCCGTGCTATGAAGGGTGCTGCCGTGAAGTTGGATCAGTCCATGCTTCTAGACCTTCTGTCCCGTTACTCGCCCGCGACTCACACGTTTCATTTTGCGGAGTTCGAGGCTGCCCCCACGCTCGAGGACGTTCAGATGCTGTATGAGCTTTCCCCCATGGGTGAGGTGGACCCCTTGAGTCACCTGAGGACATCTGCTGAAATGGCCTTGTACGCGCAGATGGAGGAGTGCCTAGCAGAGGTAAAGAAAATCTCCACTCGGTGGACCACTACAAAGCCTCTTCCGAACTGGCAGCTGGTGGATACGTCTGCGAAGAATACCTGGAACAAGTGGTTGCAGTACTTCTTCCGAGACTATGCGAACAGCAGCATTACTAAGAAGCTTCAGAGTGAGAACCCGGAGGCCGAGAATTACGTAGAGGGCAAGGGTTATCATTTAACCCTTTGTGCCTTTCTCTGTGCTTGGCAGTCGAGGTATCTGATTGATGGTCACCCCCATTACGGGGTCTTCTACCATGTGCTGCCACTTGCCGTGAGGCTCGCTCTTGGCCAGAGAGTCGCACTCGGACCCTTGGTCCTGGGGACGCTATATTACAGGCTGGATCAGCTGGTTCTGGCGATGAGGGAATCGCGTGGCCGCCTCGATGTTCTGACCTTTGTCAATATCAGCTTTTTGACAATGTGGGTTTTCGAGCGCTGGCCGTCTTATGCTCCAACTCCCCTCCCACTTGATAAGTGGTGTCCCCCAGGCGAGACAGAAGCGCGCAACAGCGGAAGGGCTGCGAGATGGTTTGGAGCAAGCAACACCAAGTGTACTTGGAGTTTGATATGCGACAAACGAAAGGAGTTTACTGCCAGGCCCTATGCCACACGTGTTGAGAATGTGCGGTGGTTTCCAAAGCTATACCCTTCCAAAGGTATGGTCTTGTCAGAAGACCTTCTCTTTGAAAAGGGATCGCATTTCCACGAGCGCTATCGTGAGTTCTTTTGTTGGTGTCTGCGAGGTTCCCTTCCTGCCCTTGCAGAGCATATTCGTGAGCTCGCGCCAAGGTATGAAAGGCTTTCAGTGGATGTTGACCCCACTCGGGTCTCTCCTCAGTTTGGTTTTGATGCAGTGGCCCCATCGATCTGGCCCCAGTCTATTATCAGAGGGTGCTACAAGCGTTTGCTGACAAAGGAGTGCAAGACGGTCCTCATGAGCAATCTTCCCTTTGAGCAGCCTGCGGGAACTCGCAAGGGTGGTTGTTCCCAGAACTGGATCGCATACTGGGTTGCCCAGCAAACGAGGATTGAGACGGAGGCGGCGGCGCAGCCAGGAAAGGCCCCCTTGATCAAGAGAAACTCTTTTCCGTTTCGCCCCAATTGCAGTTTGAGCGAGTCCGAGTATGGTTGCTACTCGCTGTGGGACCGCGAGAATCATTTGTGCCCCGATTTTATTCTGAGGGAGCAAGTCGACGCAATCAAGAAGGGTGACGCGCAGGTCATCAAATATAGCAAGGCGTTTGCTGAGGTAAGCAGTTTCCTTATGTGCTTTAAGCTTTTTGGTTTCCTTGCGCTGATGCCTTTTGTTCTGTGCTGTTTCAGTGTCATGTGCGGAGGTTCGCAGCTGGTGATCGCTCCAAATCGCTGGTGGACACCATTGTTGCCACCAGAAGGAAGGGGGAGTCGTACCGGCTAGCATGGAGGATGGATGCCGAGGTCGAAACAAAAGTTCGCGGAGTCATGAACACTTTTGCTGACTCGCTGATAGACAACCCTCCGGCTCCGTCTCCTTCTAGAGATGACCCGTCCCCTCCAGCGACTGCAGCGCCGAGAGTGAAGAGACCTAGGCAGAAAGGAATTACGATTTCTTCCCCTAGGAGTGCTCCAGCTTCTTCCCCAGTGAGGTCCCTTTCCATCAAGGACAAAGGCAAGGGTCGTATGCCCAGCAAAGTGCGAAAAGATCTCGCAGTTGAGACTTTCGTTCCATTCAACCAAGAGGAGGAAGAGAGACAGGAGCCCCAGGCAAGTGATGAAGAAGAAGCAACAGTTGTGATGTGCGAGGAAGAATCAGGAGGTACTTCCGTCGCATCTCCTTGCCCTTTATCTTGACTTCTTTGTAGTTCTTTTCTTTGAACCAAATATGTATTCGCAGATGATGATGATGAAGCCGTCGGTGGCCTTGTGGCCAAGAGGCAAAAGAGAGATGCCCATTCTGGCATTTTAGATGATCCTATAAGCGAGGATGTTCTTGCTGAATCCCGGAAGACAGCCGCGGAGGCTGCTGAAAGAAGAAGGCAGCGAGAGGAAGAGGAGCTCGAGCGTGTGAAACAGCGGAGCCTCGAGGAGCAGCATGTTGACGACTTAGTGCGTCCAGTTGGCGAGGAAGACGAGCTTCCCGAAGAAGTGGCTCCTCATGTGGAGGAGGAAGATGAGGTTCCTGGAGAGGATGCAGCAGAGCTAGAGCAAGTCCAAGCGGACTTCGCAGAGATCGCAGGTGGCGATAAAGGTGAGATCTTCAATCTCGCAGTTACTTATAGAGATGTAATTGTGGGTGCGTTAAAGCACGGTGTGTCAAAGCCTGACATTCGCCGTTGGTTGGTAAGCAAATGCGGAGAACCCTCAGGTAATTATTTTGAGTGATATGCGCATACTAGGCTGTAGCCACTTGAGGCAAAATCATGACTGGTTTACTCGCATCCCAGGTCACGCTTCTCTTAAAGATTTGCTTAGTGAGGATACACTGATAGGGCACGGTTCCACGTCCCTAGTGTATGATGAGGATACCTCAATCCCACCTTCGCGTGGAGGTGCTTATTCTTAGCTTTAGTAAAGATAGCGAAATAACTTATAACACAAGTTACCTCACATTATCGCATTTGGCATCGCAGGTCATGCTGAGGAACCTGAGCTGGAGCAGAGAAGTCAGCCTTCTGCATCCCATGTTCCAATTTCGAGCTCCCATACCGAGAAGCCCGTCGCAGCTGCTGGACACGTAAGTGAGCATCTCGAGGACGTCATCGAACTCTCCGATGATGTCGAAGCTAATGCTGTGCCGATGGACGAAGGTGTCCGTACCGGTGGTGAGGAAGAAAGGACAAGTGATGCTAACATTTTCGCATCTGGGAGTGTCCTCCGCCCAGCGACTTCGGCTGTCCCTTCGCCTCCGGCGATGACTGAGCCAGAAGCACCTATTCCTGCGTGGAGCATTTGGGGCTCGCAGGTTGGGAATGTAGTCGCAGCTGGTGCGGCCTACACTCTTCCTCCTGACTATGAGAGGTTGGAGCTCGCAGCTGATAGGAGAGCTATGGAGCGAGGGCAGTCTTCGAACAACCCAGTGGCTCGCATCCCTTCTCTTCATGAAATTCTGGAAGGCACTGGTAAGTAAAGATTTACCGTTCGCACGTCGCATTATTTGCTTGCGAGTTCTGACATTATAACCATTTTTGATGTCTAAGGTTTGAAGCAAACCGATGTAGACTGGGTGGTTCGAATGCGTCTCAGATACCCCCGATCGTTTGTGAGATCTCTGGAGATCGGACCTTTTGACAGGAGGCTATTCCTTACTGAAGCCATCTGGATACTGGAGCAGCTGTCTGCGGCTACACCTGCGACCATTTCGGCCCAGAGTGCTGAATTGCTGTGTGGCATGTGCCAAAATCTCCTGTTCAAAGTCCAAGGCAGACTTGGTTTCAAATTCCTCAAGGATAGAGTTACACTGATTCGCGCAGCTGTAACTTTGAATCTCGGTCACCAGAATCTCGCAGCTGAGATGCAGAAGGTGGAGCAGCAAAAGCAAAAGGTTGATGAAGCTTTGAAGCTGTATCATGAAATGAATGCCAAGTGCGAGCAACTGAAGCAAGAAGTGAAACAAGTGGAGAAGCTGAGCGAGCAGTTCGAGCCCCAAGACTCCTTGATCAAGAATTTGTTTTGACTTTTCAAATTTTGAAAAGAAAACAGAAAAATGGCTGAAACATTAATGTAATGTTTTGAAACATTAATGTAATATTGCTAGGGTTTCTCCCCCTTTTTTTTAACAACAAACAATGAGTTTGCCCGTTTTGCCCTTTTCGGGATTTGATTGGACATTTCTGTGCATATCCAATTATGACATCAGCAATTGATTTTCTGCTTGATTTTCGCGCTAATTTCTCGGCAGATAAGCACGCTTCCGTTGGGAAGTCCATCCGAATCATGACTATCCGTCATTTATTAGGATACGCAACTGAATCGTCGTAGCCTTTAGTAGGGTAATTGATTGTTACCGCTTTTCAAGGCGTAAGTGATTGAACTTACCCTCTTTTTGAATTTTGCTGACTCATCTTAGGCAACCGAAGAGTCTCCACAGGGTCTATATAAACCCTGTCTTTGCCATTTGGGTTCTTCATCCCAAACATGTGCTTTGCCGTGAGTCCTTACGACTGCTGGCTTCAACGCTTGTTTTTCGTTGATTCATGGCAACTTCAAGTTTTGAATCCTGAGTTTGCGCTTTGTGCTATAGAAATAGTTTCCAAGATCCACTTTATGAGGCTTATTGCTGTTTATAACCATCATAAAGAGGATGCAGATAATACCTCATGTGTGTTCGAAGAAATTTCTTTGTGTATTATGTGTGCAGGTCATGTTTCCGGCCGCCTCGTGGCGAGGTGCAGCGCCGAAGTGACCGTGCTACCGTCTCGTAATGAACGGCGGGATTCTCCTCCAGCATCTCCGGGGAAGAATCCGTTGCCCTCACATTTGTGAGGTCGGGGTGCTCGTCAATGCCCTTGTCCAACATGACGAGGAATCCATCACCAGAGGAATGACTGCTTCGCCTGTTCTGCAGAGTAACATCTGTCGGCACAGGAAGCTCCTCCGGCGCCTATCTTGATTAGACAGAGGCTTTTGTCATTCCTTGGGGTCTTGGGCATATCGCATCTCCGATCTTGCTGCTAGGGATGTAGCGAATGACGAGTTGATCTCTTCGCGGCAGCATCCCTTTTGCTATAGATCTTTGGCCGCAGATCTGCGTGCTGCACTGCCGGTGTTAAGACCGGTGGATTCTCTCTTTTCTTAGCCGAGAGTTCCCTAGTGCATCTCTGGCTTACCAGCCATTTTCGAATGTATTGTAAGCCATGTTGGCTGCTGTAGTTAGATTCGAGCTTTTCGCTTGTAAGCTGTTATCTAGATAGATAAATTATAAGTCATTTGACTCATAATGATATATAGCCTTTGTATTATCTGCTCTTTTTGCAACAAAATACAATTTCGCATGCGTTTCGGCTTGTTTTACCTTGCATAATGCCATGTAATGATTTCACATATGCGACGTCAATGCGCAGATGTTTCACTAGATCATTCGAGATCGTAATTTCGCAGCTGTGCCATCTTGACGGATGGGCTTGCAGGTGGTCGTTGTAAATCGTATGAGATCACGTTCACAACTTTGCTATCGTAACAGATAGTTTTTTTTAACAGATCAATTAAGATCATTGAGCGATGCGAATTGCTATCATAGAAGATAGGCTTTATTAGAGAATTGCTTGAGATAGTTTCTCGCATAAATTGCTATCGCAGCAGATAGACCTTTAGAAGATGGTTCTGCAGTTACGTTGCCATCGTAACAGACGGGCTTGGGTGATCAACTAAAATCACTTTGCGTATAAATTGCTATCGTAACAGATAGGCTTGAGAAGATCATATAAGATCGCATTTGTGTAAACCGCTATCGTGAGAGATAGGATTTTGATGATCGATTGAGGTCGGCTTAAAAAGATCATATAAGATCGCACTTGCGTAAACCGCTATCGTGAGAGATAGGATTTTGATAATCGATTGAGATCGTTTTTGTATTTTGCTGCTATCGTAGGAGATAGGCTTTGGATGATCACTTAAGATCGCATTTGCATTGGCTGCCATCATAAGGGATGGGCTTTAGATGATCAATTAAGATCGTATTTATGTTGACTGCTATCGTGAGAGATAGGCTTTGGATGATCATTTAAGATCGCATTTGCATTGGCTGCCATCGTAAGAGATGGGCTTTAGATGATCAATTAAGATCGTATTTATGTTGACTGCTATCGTGAGAGATAGGCTTTGGATGATCACTTAAGATCGCATTTGCATTGGCCGCCATCGTAAGGGATGGGCTTTAGATGATCAATTAAGATCGTATTTATGTTGACTGCTATCGTGAGAGATAGGCTTTGGATGATCACTTAAGATCGCATTTGCATTGGCTGCTATCGTAAGAGATAGGCTTTAGATGATCAATTAAGATCGCGTTTGCTATCGTAAGAGATAGGCTTTGATGATCAATTAAGATCGCGTTTGCGTTTGCTGCTATCGTAAGAGATAGGCTTTGATGATCGATTAGGATCACGTTTGCGTTTGCTGCTATCGTAAGAGATAGGCTTTGATGATCGATTAGGATCACGTTTGCGTTTGCTGCTATCGTAAGAGATAGGCTTTGATGATCGATTAGGATCGCATTTGCTATCGTAAGAGATAGGCTTTGATGATCAATTAAGATCGTATTTGTATTTGCTGATATTGCAGCAAATAAATCATTGTTAACAGCAACAACAAATAAAATAGAGCGATATAAACAGCTAGAAATATGAACTTCTCATTTGGGAGAATTCTTTTATTATAGCATTCTCATATGGGAGAGATAGGATTACAATCCTCTCATATGGGAGAGGAGATTGCGAATATCATAGCCACATGAGACATTAAGCAACGTTATCATAAAACGTATGAAATAAGAGGAGTCAAGGATAGTACTTCTTGATCCAGCGCATGTTGACTGAGCTTGGAGTTGAGGTTGTGCCGTGCAACCTTCGTATGCTGCAGTAGCCGCTATCGAAGACTTCTGTGACTTCGAAGGGTCCTTCCCAATTAGCTGCGAACTTTGGGTGAGTTGCTTCTCGCATGCAGTGGTCAGATGCGCGCAAGACCAGGTCGCCAACTGCGAAATCCCGTCGCTGGACTGTCTTGTTATAGGCGCGAGCGATTCTTTCTTGGTACCGCTTGTTAGTCCTTTTGGCTTGTTCTCGCTTTTCTTCCAGCAAGACTAAATCATGATCGCGTTGATTTTCATATAGTGCATGGAAGGCCAGCCTTGCCGAATTGACTCTGACCTCCGCAGGTACTACAGCTTCGGCCCCATAACATAGTAGAAATGGCGAGGCCCCTGTAGGTGTCCTTGGAGAAGTTCTGTAGGCCCACAGAGCTATGTTAAGGGAGTCGGCCCACTTCTTGTGGTCATCTGCGACCATCTTGCTCAGAATTCTCAACAGCGTTTTGTTAGTCGCTTCGGCTTGTCCGTTTCCCTTTGGATAATAGGGGGTGGAGCATATCTGCCTGATATTGTACTCCGCGAGTTTCGTAGCTACCTGGCGATTAACAAAAGGAGTACCGTTATCTGAAAGAATGGTATTTGGGATTCCGAACCTGCATACGATGTTTTCCTGGATGAAGTTAACCACAGCCATCGCGTTTGCCGTCTTTAGTGGTATTGCTTCCACCCATTTGGTGAACAGCTCGGTTGCGGTGAGAATGAAATGGTTCCCATGTGACGTTGGTCGGGTGGGTCCGATGAAGTCCAAAGCCCATGTGTGAAATGGCCATGGCGTCCCTAATGCATGTAGATCCACGGCGGGAGCGTGCACTAGGTTCCCTTTGAATTGGCATTCTTGGCAGCGTCGCACCTTGGTGCGGCAATCGACTTCCATCGTGGGCCAGAAGTATCCGATTGAGAGGAGTTGTCTGCATAATTTCGCACCTCCCTGGTGTTCCACCTGATGAGAAAGGTCCATGACTTCTTGTGCTTCCCTGCCGTCTAGGCATCGCAGCAAGTTGCCCTCGTGACCTCTTCGCCAAAGCAGGTTTTCCTGAACCACATATCGAGACGCTTTCCTCTTCAATTTGTCGGCTTCTTTTCTCGATTCGGGTACGGTGCCCTGGGTAAGGAATTCAAACAATGGCTTCCTCCAATCTGTGTCGTCATCGGTTAGAGCGACGAGTAGAGAATCTTTGATTAGTGCGCAACTTTCGCACTTCCCTTGTATCAGGGCTGCAGCTGTTGACATGCTTGGCCAATGAATGCCATATCTCTGAGCTTTCCTGTAGATTGACACCTCGCTTTCTCCGCAAGCGTGTTGGTGAATCTTTTCTAACAGCTGTTGTCCCTCTTGCTCGGAGACACATCGCATGAGTATTCCTCCAGGACCCTTGTAGTAAAGGGTGTTGTCGTGGATGCAGTATCCTTTCGTGAGTACCCAGCTTTCGCTGCTGGTGCCTTTCGCAATAGCTTGCAGGATTGCTTTTCGCCATTCTGCGTCATCCATGTGTTCATCGTCGCACGCATCTTCTGTTAATGCCGACGATGTTCGCACTTCGATGAAAATCCTTGCGGGGCATTTGTCTATGCTGACCTTAGATCCCAGAGTTGCTAAGGCGTCTGCATGCCTGTTGTCCGCTCGGGGCTTGTGCTCGTATTTCACGTCGCAGAATTGCTGCATCAGCTTTTGCACTAGGGTGCGGTATGGCAGGAGGTTGATCTCCTTTAAACCATATTCGCCCGAGGCCTGCTTAACAATCAGTTTGGAATCTCCCATGACTGTTAAGTTGCTCACTTCCAAAGCTTTCGCCGCACGGAGCCCCGCGATGAGAGCCTCATATTCCGCCTCGTTGTTCGTGACTGCGAAGTTGAGTTTTGCGGACATTTGTATGACTTCCCCGTCCGGCTTTGTCAAGACTATCCCAATGCCTCCGCCTTTTCTGGTTGACGAACCGTCGAAGTGGAGGGTCCAATAGGGCACGTCGATCGCGTAGATTTCAGGGCCTTCGAGCTCTTCCTCGATCACAGGTTCGTGACTGTTGTCGGGAAACTGTGCCAACAGATCTGCTACCGCCTGCGACTTGATCGCTCTTGGTTTCACGCATGTGATATCGTATTGAGAGATGGTCATGTACCATTTCGCTAATCTCCCGCCCGGAGTAGTGTGAGTTAGCAGGTATCGTATGGGGTCGCTTTTGGTGACCACCACTACTTTGTGCGATGCAAAATAGTGTCTCAACTTCTCTATTACGAAGAATAAAGCAAGGCAATGACGTTCGATGTCTGTGTACCTTGATTCAGCAGGCTGCACAATGCGAGAGATGTAATAGATGGGCCTCTCTTGGCCTTCATACACCTGAGCCAAGAGTGCTCCTATAGATTTCCTTGTCGATGTAAGGTATAGCAGAAGCGGTGACCCCAGTTGAGGCGCGATCATTATCTTTGGGGATGTGAGTAACTCCTTTAGCTTTTCGAATGCGGCTTCGTGATCAGGAGCCCAGTTGTACGCGGCGTCCTTCTTGAGAAGAGTGCTGAAGCAGCATGTGATTTCGGCGATTGCTGGGATGAATCTCCGCAGATATGACAATTTTCCCAAGAACGTCTTCAAGGTACTTTGGTTATGAGGTGGCGTCATGCTGGTGATGGCTGACACTTTCGCAGGGTCAGGCTCGATCCCTTGGCGATGGACTACGCATCCCAAAAACTTCCCCGAAGTCACGCCGAATGCGCATTTCATGGGGTTCATTTTCAGTTGAAAGCTCCTGCATCTGTTGAACACCTTTCGCAGGTCTGCAAGGTGATCTGCTTCATGCTTGGATTTGACTACCAAGTCATCCACATAGAATTCCACTTCTTTGTGCATCATGTCGTGGAATAGAGCCATCATGGCCCGCTGATAGGTTGCGCCTGCGTTCTTAAGACCGAATGGCATTACCGTATAGTTGAACACCCCCACGGGAGTGATGAATGCAGTTTTCCTTGCATCTTCGGGATCCATCTTGATTTGATTGTACCCGCTGAAGCCGTCCATGAAACTGAACATGCGATGGCCTGCCGTTGAATCAATGAGCAAATCGATGTTAGGCAGTGGGAAATCGTCCTTAGGGCAGAAGCGATTAAGATCTCGGAAGTCCACGCAGATGCGGAGCTGTCCGTTCTTCTTCACCACCGGCACGATGTTGGCCAACCATGTGGGATGGTGATTTGGCTCTATGAACTTGGCGTCTAGGAGTTTAACAATCTCCTGCTTGATCTTCACGTTGAGCTCTGGCCTGAAGCTTCTGGTGCTTTGCTTGACCGGTTTAGATCCTGGGATGATGTCTAAACGGTGCATGGTGATGCTCGTGTCCAGACCTGGCATCTCATCATATTCCCATGCGAATACGTCCCTGTATTCAGTTAGGAGCCGCAGCAGTCCTCGTTCCTCTTCGCTTGTGAGGTCCGCACTTAGGAAGACTGGCCTTTTCTTTTCCTCGTTCGGGCTGAGGAACACTTCTTTTAGCTCTTGCTTTTGTGGTCTTGGCCTGTCTTCCATGCATTCGGGCGCTTCTTTGAGTTTCTCGTCCGGAGTGCCCTGTGTTGGCTCTTCCGTCAGCGCAACTTGCTCGATTTGATTGATTTTCCCAGGGACACCCCCATGCCCGTGTGAGGACGTCCCCGCGCACCTTCATATGCGATAGCATTTCTTCCCGTTGGCGTAGAAGCTCTCTATCTCCTTACCCTCGGGGTCATGCTTTGCGATCCTCTTCAGAGTGTACACATTTTTCCGATGATATGCGATGCGCGGCGCCTCTTCGTGTGTAGGCGGCTTTTCCTTGGCATCTCCCCTTGTCACCATCACGCCTGCAGGTGACTGGTCCTTGATGTCCTCCCAGAGAGGTAAGGGAGTAGGGTTGAATGGTCCGGGTGTTTGCTCGTCCGCCATCTCGGTGAACCACACCGCCTCGCTGAGATGTGCTTCGTCCAAGTTGAACGGGTTAGTTGAGGCCGGTATCTCGACAATCCTGTCGTTCCAGATAGCTTTCATCACCTGATGAGCCGTTGAAGGGATTGCGTCAAAGCGATGAATCCAGGCCCGACCTATGATCATGTGATATGTGGTGTTCGCGTCTATGACATAGAACTTCGCCGAGCACTTGATTTTGCCGATCTGAACGCCCAGGCGGATCCATCCGATCGTCATTCTAGAATCGCTTCCGAATCCCACCAGCGGGGATGGACGCTTGACTACCTTGTGCTCGGGGATCCCTGCTAGCTTCAGTGTGTGGAGTGGAACAACATTGACCGCTGCTCCTCCATCGACGAATGCTCGCTTGAATTCGACGCCGTTGATGATGGCGGTCACGTACAGGGGCCTCTGGTGGCTCGCATCTGTCTTCTTGTCGCTGGCAGAAAAGGTCATAATCTTTTCTGTGAAACGGGACGCCCTGACGACTTTCCCGTTGGAGACCACGAGGTCCTCCTCGTAGTCCTCTGCTACCCTTAAGATTGCTTTTGTCATGTCCGCTCGACATTTTTCGGAGAAGTTCATCTCGTTGAAGAATTTGTCGAAGCCGTGCGACCCTTTCATGCGGTCGGCACGCTCATCTTCCGTGTCCATGCTGTAGTCTTCATCTTCATGGACTTCAGCGATGATGGGCAGACCATCTTCTGCGACCTCTTCCAAGTCCACTATCGAGATCATGGCGACCTCTTTGCCCTTTGAGCCCGAATCTGTATGGGCAGGCAGCGGGTTGTTGCGCACATCCTTCCGGTGGTCGCTGATGATGAGTTCGGCGTTCTTCACCTTCTGATCGAACGCGAATCTGAGCTTCTTGCACTCGGCTGTGGGGTGCATGACCTTGCCGTGGTATTCGCACCACTTAGGGTCCCTCGTCATCTCCTTGGAGGGTGCTTTCTCGAGCGGTGGCAGGACGCCGTCCTTACGCCACTGTCTGCAGAGATCGCTCGCTTCCTCCACCGAGCATGACAGAGGTGGTGCATCGAAGTTTGCAACCTTTGCTTGCTTCTGGGGCGAAACTGTGTTGACCTCAGCTTCGCGTCCCCGCTTGTAGCCAAATCTGCCGATCTTGTAGGTGGTGCCGCTCGCAGGACGTTCTGGAGCGCTCTTCTTTCTCTGTCTCTCGACAATGGGCTCGATGTTCATCGTGCATTCGATGAGCTTTGAAAACGTTGGTGTTTGTAAATTGATCAGCATGCTTTTGTATTCATCTCGCATGCACTGCAGGCATATCTCTACGAGCCGGCTTTCGAGCATTGGATCCTTGCACTCCAAGGATTTCGCTCTGAATTTCTTGATGAAAGTGATTCCATCTTCCTCGCGTTTCTGATACATCCGCGAGAGATGGATCATCGTCACCTTTTCTTCCATCTGGAAGAACTTGGTATAGAACTTCTGGACCATGTCGTCCCAAGTTTTCACAGATCCGGCCTCCAATGTTCGGTACCATTTGTATGCTACATTCCCAAGAGTTTTTTGGGAATTCTCGCATCAGCAGCTTGGGATCAGCTCCGTATGGACCCATGACATCGATGAAACGCATGACATGCTCATGAGCGTTTCCATTGACGTCCTCGAACTTGTCCCATTTGGGAGCCTTGTACCCCGCCGGGTTAGGCATGAGATAGATCTCTCGTGGGATGGGTGGATCGTTGTCTAGCTTCGGGATGATGGTATCCGCGAACGACTGATGAGCCAAGATGGAGTCCACGCGCTTTTGCAAAGACGTCATGCATTCTGGAATGCTTCCTTCGGTAGTTGGCGGAGGGGTTGCCGTAGGCGGTGGCGACACATACGCCGCCGGAGGATTGGGAGTGTATTGACTACCCGCGTTTCCCCAGATTGTCGCTGGTGGAGGCAGAGTGTACTGCAGAGCTGGGTTGGACGCCAAAGCCGGGGGCTGAGAGGCGTGAGCAGCAGGGGGCAGCATTTGTGCCGTTGACCCTTGGACCGAAGGCAGCTGCGTGGCCGACGGTGGAGTTTGCAGATGAGGGTTGGGAGGCGTGGCCGACACTCCCAATCCTGGAGCGGTAGGGGTTCCTCCTCCCTGAGGGATAGCGGTGGCAGGTGGAGGATTTGGCGCAAGAGTGCCCAGAACGGCCAAGATCCGTTCTAACTGCGCGGATTGAGACTTGCGAGCTTTTGCCTGACTTTGGACAGTGGCGTCCAAAGACTCTAAAGTTGGCGCCTCGCCGGGAGTCGTCGGAGTACGGCGAGCCTCGTCTCCCGAGGGAGTTTCGGTGGAAGGAGATCGGTTGCTGACATCGTCCTCCTGAGACATGGTTGCTTTTGCTGGTAAGTTTCACGTCGGGTTCACCAAAATGTGCACAAGAGATTCCGGCAGGGAGACCTCCGTGTACACCGTACGTAGTGGATCAGGGATCGCACAGGAAGAATAGGGGTGTGTGTAGGGAGAGAGTAAGTCAGTAGCAATGTCTGAGAGAGAGACAGAGGTTTGGCAGAGCTTCCGCGTATGGCAGTGTGTCCCCCTTTGTATGGAAAGGTTAACGATATATATGTACTGGAGAACGTGACCGTTGTAGTGTGGTTAATGCGCCCATTAATGGCGGCTTAATTAGCTTAACCATAACGGCACGTTCGTCCGAGTATATAGGAACCGTTAGAGCACGTGGTGCGTGAGTACCGGAACCGTTACGAGGTTGACCGGGTTTGACCGGATTGACCGGGTTTATGGAGCTCGTGCCATAAATCTCTCAAAACAGTTACTAAAGGTCGCGCGCGGGCTTGGCTCGCACGCGACAGGGCTTACTCTAGCCTCCAAACCACAAGTCCCTACAAGTCCCGTGCAGTGGTATGCGAGGGCTCTGTCTCGCAGCCCCCACATGGATCAGCTCGGCTGGTGATCCTGTGTGTGTGGAGCACAATATGGTGTGCTGGATGGTTGCCACGTGGCCTAGATCTGCCATGTCATAAAGCAGTATCTACACCAGCAGATCAGTGATGTTCCAAGAAATTGGCAACACCCTGATGTGCTTTTTCTATCCACTTTGTAGCCTGCAAATTCAGCATATGAATATCCACACAAATAGATATTAGATTGTTTAGGATACCAAATCCCTAAGTCTTTGGTACATGATAACTCCCATTTATGAGTTATCAGTGAGATTATATTAGAAATTAATAAGTTGAGTTTCCATAATATTGAGCACGTTTTAGCAGACAAAGCCTCTATAGTATGAAAAAGATGAGTTTGAGCTTAATTGTGAAATCCGAGCGTTTTCATGCATAATTTGATATTATTTGGGATATATAATCGCTTGGTATAATTGTTCATGTTGTTTTGACAGGAACGGATGCTTAGCGGTTGATTTGAGGCATGAAACGAACTTCGGAAGCAACGGGAGCTAAAGCAATGTAAAGAGACGCAAAGTTGGAGAAGCTAGAATGAACAGTCTCCACTATTTTGACCATATCTTGAGTTATAGAATGAATTTAGGAGTGCGACCGGTGGAAAATGAAAGTAGACTTCAAGAGATTTCCAACGATAGGTCACAGAGCTAAATCGGAGATCGGGCGAAGAAGTTACGATGTTTTGAAGTTGGAGCTGTTGCTGATGTGCGTTCAGACGCACATGTGCGTTCAAACGCAGCCCCGAAGTCCAAAATGTCATGTCTGTATGCTAGATTGGTGGCCAAACGCAAAAACTGAGTCCCAGAGGCCGAGAAAGGGCAAAAATTGGCTAAGCGCAGAAAGTGTAGAAAGTTGGCTAAACGCAGAAAGTGCAGAAAATTGGCTAAGTATGTGCGTTCAGACGTACAACACAGTGCAGCAACAGAAGACTGGGAAAACTGGCCAGAAAATGACTAAGTGTTGTGCGTTCAAACGCACATCGTGCGTTCAGACGCAGGAAACTTCAAATTTCAGAAGGTCAGAAAATCAGGCAGAAATCAACCAGAAGACCAAGGCATGTGCGTTCAAACGCAGCCTATGTGCGTTAAAACACAGGTCAAGATTTCCATAATTTTATGAAGACGGTGGAAAAAGTAAAACTTAGTCAGAAAAGTCAAAGGCGGCCAGAATTGAGGACAGAACAGGAATTTCAGCATAGGACTATGGAAACTTCAGCAATATATAAAGCAGCTCTGCCCAGCAGTTTCAGGATATAACACATGCAACACAGGATAGACAGACAGAGAAACAGAATCAGAGTCAGACACAGCAAATCAGAAGAAGGAGCATCGGAGCAGTCCCGGAAATCGCCAGATTTCCGTCACCTGTTTGATTCTCTTCTCTTCTTTATGTTAGGTTTTATTAGCTAAACAATTTACCAAGGTTCTCGGTGAACCTAGGGTTTATGATTTCAGTACTTCATATTTTGATTTTAGATTCATGACTTGTTAAGTCTTATTACAGTAGAGGTTTTGTTTATTATTCTGTCTTTGCTTTTTAGTGTTTATGCATGAACGGAGTCATGAACCAGAATTGCTACAGACAGGATCTGGTGCGCGAGAGTGGCCAGTGAGAGTTAGGAAGAGAAGACAGGATTTAGTACTCTTCCTTGATGGACCGAGAGGTGAAGAGAATCAGGGCACTAGCCCAGAAGCATTAGACCAACTACTAGACGTTTAGGGGGACACCGAAAGGAGAACCTGTAACCCTAGCAGACTTAGAAAAAACCTGGAGATCTAGGTGAACCAAGGGGATCTGAAAATCTGCAGGAGAGTCATAGATGCATGAGATCGAGAGGAGATTGTATCAATCGTATGCTGGCATAAACAAAACTGCTGTGTGTTTCTGAATCAGAAAAACTGAAAAGCTGAATAGTAACCCTAGGGGATCCTTGAAACCTTGGTACCCGAACCCTAGTTTTTACAGCCATACTTTATTATCATAAAATTACCAAAAAGATTGTTAATTTCTTTTTTACGTTCAGTACTTAGTTTATTATAATTCGACCCAAAATATTCCTCCATTTACTTTTTATGTTTGTACTCTTTAAGCCTAGATTCTGATTAAGCAGTAACACTGTCCTCGTGGGATCGAGAACTCAGGGTTGAAATATCAGCCCTATATTACTGGAACCGTGCACTTGCGGTAACATGTAAGAAATCGTGTCAAGTTTTTGGCGCCGTTGCCGGGGACAGATTTTTATTGTTAATAAGGAATTAGATTAGAGAGTTTCATCAAAACACACACACACACACACACAACTAGGGGTGTTCAAAAACCCGAGCGACCCGCCCAAACCGGCCGGTCCTAGCCGAACCTACCCGAAATGTAAAGACAATGGGGCCAAATGATCGATTTCGGGTATGAATAATTTCAACCCGCCCAACTATCGATTGATCATGGGTTTCGAAATGTTTCGGCCGATTAGCCCCAAACCGCCCCGCCCAACATGAGCACACATTTTTTTATATCATATTAAATATATAATTTTAACATAATATACTTATTCAAATGGCTAATTATAGAATGAGTCGATACATAATTTACTATCTCTTTACCACATATATTAATTTATGCAATTAGCCATTATAAACTTTTTTCCTTCTCCAAATCTCCCATGGAAAAATACTAATATGGACTATGAAGAAAGTTTATAGCACTAGTAGAAATTAATTTGAAGAAATTTTGTGAGAGTAAGATTTCCTGCTAGTTTTTCATCCATCGTATAATTGAGTTTGTGATTCTAACGGATATCCACCTACATTTTATTGGAAAAAAAACCCGCCGAAACCGAGTCGAACCGAGCCGAGCCGAAATGATCGGTTAGGTTTGGGTTCATCGGTTGCTTGGTTAGGTTTGGGTAGAGATTTTTCCAACCCGAGGTAGTTGGGTTGGGGGAGAAATATGGGTTTCACCCGCCCAAACCGCCCCGCGAACACCCCTACACACAACACACACAAAAAAAAGCTGATTTTTTTTCTTTCTCATATTTACTTAGTTACCTCAGAGGTATTTCTGGAGCTTTGTTTTCACAGGAATACAGGTAGAGATGGAAGAAGGCAAATGGGTAATTAGCTTCACAACAGAGCAGTTGCAAGCTCTGGTGACTGCATCCGTAGAAAAAGAACTGGCAGCAACATGTAGACCACACCCGATCTCGATGCGTATAACTGTTCTGGAAGAGCTATAATTCAGTCATTTGAGGCGGATCTAATGGGAATTGAGCCACCAATTGTGGTGCCACCAATTCAGGCAGAAAGCTTCTGCCTCAAGCTGTCCACAATTCAATTCATAAATGATCAGTGCACCTTTGCTGGTACGGATGAGGATGACCCTCATTCATTCATTAGAAGAGTTCAGAGTCAATGTGGGCTAATCCGATATAGTGGGGTCACATCTGAAGCGCTCAAACTGATGCTCTTTCCTTATTGTCTCAAGGGAGCTGCTATGGCTGGACTCTATGCCATCTGGTTCGATCAAAATATGGGAAGAGTGTGTCTCATTGTTCATGAGTAGGTTATATCCTATCTCACGTGTGATTCATCTTCAGAATGAGATTTGGACGTTTAGGCAAATGCATGACGAACCATTTGTTAAAGCATGGGAGCGCTTTAATCGTTTGCTACGAAAATGCCCCAACCATGGTTTTGACAAAGGACAGATAATCAGGGCCTTCTATCATTCACTTGCATAACCCAATAGAGACAAGATGGATAGAGAAGCAGGGGGAAACTTCCTATCTAACTGCGATTCAGAAGGGGCATATGAATTGATGAGATGCTTGGTTAAGCAAGAACATAGCATGATTCAGGACATGGCGCAGTATGAAACACCAAATCAACCAGTTTCATCCCCAGAGATGTCTGGATTAAAGTGCATGCTGAAGGACTCTGGGAAATCAGTTTCAGCACACTTGGACCAAATTTCAGCACGCTTTGACCAGATTTCAGAGATCAGCAGGGGTGAGAGAGCTCAACAGTGACATGTTCCGAGTTGCAAAACAATGTCAGGAAATTTCTCAAACATGGATTTCACCAGATACACAGGAACCAAAAACAGTGTTCATGCCACAAGAAATTGAAGAAGTACAGACTATGATATCATCAGGTTCAGTTAAGCCTGAAATTGATCCAGTACCCGCACCACAGAAAACAGACTCATATATTCCTCACTGGCTTCCAGCAGTGTTGGAGATGGAGAAGGGCTTCTTTGAAAATATGGCGCAGGAACAACAAGAAGCTGCATCACAGGTTGCTATCATGGAAGAAGAGGTGTCCGAGTCAAGAGAAGTGTGCAATATTCAGGAGCTAATTCTGATATTTGATTTTGATGAGGAATCAGACTCAGATTCGGATACAGATTTGGAGGAAACAGTGCCTGCACGGATGGAACCCCTAATAATTTCAATTTCTGGGCATGATTTGAAAAACACTGGTAATGAGCACTCGGGGTGCACTGATGAGGAAACTGTGTTGGAGACTGCATCCATTGGTATGGATGAATTTGAGGGCCATTCTCCTGGTCCTTGTTCTATGGAATGTTCTAGTGACGTTGCAAAGGACATAGAAAAGGGATTGGAAATTACATAGTGTGGGGGTACTGATAAGCTGCCTGCACGGGTTGTTCAACATCAGGAGTCGACTAGGTATGAGCTGAAATTCCTGGGTCCACATCAAGCACCAAGGGATGAAGTTCATCGGCAAGACTTTGTGAAAATATTCACAGACAAGCCGGTGAATGATGAGTGGAAGCTGATGAAGAGGAAAAAGTGCAAAATCAAAGAAATCATCTTCCACAACTTTTCACCTCGTGAGAAGAAAGCACGTGAGATGAGAATCATAGAGAAGAGATGGTGGAAGAAGAAGAAGTGGGTAGATAAAGAAGCCTCCAAATTTCTCAAACGTTGAGGTAACAGGGTCGGGCCGTCGACCTTAAAATACAAGCGCTCGTTGGGAGGCAACCCAACTTAGGAGTAGGATTAAATTGATAATCAATTTATTGTTTAATAAATTTTGAGAGGAGAGATGAGGGTGAGCTAATGTTTAGCTGCAGAAATTTTCAGGAAACAGGTTACAGGGAGCTGAAGTACAGAAACTGGCTCGCTGTCAGCATCCAGATGCAGACTGGCATCCAGTGGCAGCCTGCCAGAAAAAGGCTGATTGGAAAAATCCTGAAGAATTGACCCCGGTGCACAGGATGCACTCGACCTTCACAGGGACTCATACGAGTTGGGGATTCACCAGGAACAAGTTTCAGCAGGAACACAGCAATCGACCCCGGTGTATGAAAATACACTCGACCAT
This sequence comes from Linanthus parryae, assembly GCA_023055425.1. NCBI lineage: Eukaryota > Viridiplantae > Streptophyta > Magnoliopsida > Ericales > Polemoniaceae > Linanthus > Linanthus parryae. Next base: position 139,068,181 of record JALGPY010000002.1, on the reverse strand, counting down.
ATGGGAGCACAATGTTACACACGATGGTGCTTGGGGATTGCACACTTGAAGAATGTAACAGTGCTGCCCGGAAGGTTGACAACTTCCGTCGAGAAAATTTATGGCGACCGGTCAACGGTCCTTCTCTGTCGGAATCTGCAGAAAAGTTAGCACCTCTAAGGACTGACTTCGGGTGCACATGTTCAATTTCTGTCTCTCTCTTTGTTTTTCTGAGTATACTACCAGCTGGTCGACTAACGGTCAGTCTCGAGCCAGCAAGCCAGTGGCTTTATCAGGCCATCAGTCAGTCGGTCAGTCTAGCATTCGTTCGTCCCGATCCCAGTAGATCAGGCATGCCAGCTCATCAAATCCAGATTATATGCTTGATGATTAGTACCATGAGGGCATGGAACCATCCAGTGTGGGGGTGGTGGCGTTGTAACTGCATTAGTTTTATTATACTGACAATTTAAAAAAAAAAATCGAAAAATTGAAAGTTCCAAAATTTTGAGAATGGGCAAATGATTTAGCTTAAAACTGGAGAGAGCTTAATGATAGGAAATTTCCCAGAAATGGACTAGGTTAAGTGAGGAAGAGCTGCGAGAATCTCTCTAGAGGAGTCATGGAGCCAATGCACTTCAGAAAACGCAAGTAGCTGTCTTCCAAACCATGTATCCTACTAGCTTCCAGACCACCGTCACCAGGTATTCGTCAACCCGCCATCACGGTCACCACATCATTTGGTGGAGTGATAGGCCATAGGGGACCTCACGTCCTGTCTCGCACCTTAGGTCCACTAGTGAGCCCAGTTGATCCATTCTCCTTTTTCTTGGCAACCTTTTGACCTAGGAAGCCGTTTTTTGATACTCGCATCATTGTTAGTATTTTTACCTTTCCTACCCATCACATCACGAGGGTGTTGAGTTGAGGGAGATTTTCTGGGATAGAGAAGATTTTTCATATTTGATAGTGGATGAGCTTCATTATTATATATGAGGGTGTGTAAGGGTGAGATAGTGACGGCAGCACACTTTGGTGTGGCTGTGACTCACAACATTACACTGTGAGCACAGGAGGAGCGCCATAGTGCGTGACATTTTTCCGCACGACATGGGGGACTGGGTTTTGACATGGTTATTTGGAGGCTGCGCTGTGCTATTTAGACATCCTTGGAGTGAGGAGGTTCGGTTGAAAAAGCGCGATTATTTTGCATATTGACTACGTGGTTTGGATCAGTGTGGGGGTGGTCGTTTCAGATGTTATTCACTGTATTTTTGTGCTACCCCACAGTTTGGTTTGTCACAAAACTGGCCTAATATATTATTGTTATTTATTGTGTTGTCCCGCATTGAAAAAAAACGAAGAAGAAAGAAAGAAAAAATCGGAAGAAAAAAAAGAAAAAAAAAAAAGAAAAAGAAACAAGGACGTAAATTCAGGGTGCTTAATTGATTTTTATTTCAAAACGCCGGGCCAGGCAAATTTTATAACTACTCCGCATTCTTTCATAGTTGTGGTCGCGAGAACGGCATTTACACCAGGATTGGGGAAATTGAGTGTCTAGAATCTTCGGTGATTTATGCCAGTTTCTGTCTTCTGGGTGAGGGAGTGTGAGATTGGGGTATTTGTGAGTGTGCTGTGACGTTTAGGACTTCGCTTCTAAATGACTTATCTAACCGTCCTAAAGCCGGCATATTTACATTACACCCAGAGTAAAAGCACGGAAGGTGTGCGTTAGGGATATGTTCGGATTGCGTGCAAAATAAGAAGTAATTAGTGTTCGTGCTTGTTCCTAACCTAGGCTAGCCGCGAGTTCTTCCGATCACTGCAGTTTCAGAAGTTTAGGGGAATATGAGAGATTGATGATGTCCAGTTTGATTTGAAGAAATTGCCCAGTCTCACCAAAAACTGTTTTTATAGTATTTGTACTGTTTTTAAATAAATGCAGTTGCAACGCTCTGGATTAATTCAGGATAGTATGCAGTGGTAGTATACAGCTGGAGTTTGCTCGGGGCGAGCAAAATTCAGTGTGGGGTATTTGATAACTCCCGTTTATGAGTTATCTGTGAGATTATATTAAAAATTAATAAGTTGAGTTTCCATAAGATTGAGCACGTTTTAGCAGACAAAGCCTCTGTAGTATGAAAAATATGAGTTTGAGCTTAATTGTGAAATCTGAGCGTTTTAATGCATAATTTGATATTATTTTGGAAATATAATCGCTTGGTATAGTTTTTCATGTTGTTTTGACATGAACGGATGCTTAGCGGTTGATTGGAGGCATGAAATGAACTTCGGAAGCAACGGGAGCTAAAGCAGAGTAAAGAGATGCAAAGTTGGAGAAGCTAGAATGAACAGTCTCCACTATTTTGACCATATCTTGAGTTCTACAATTAATTTTGGAGTGATACTGGTGGAAAATGAAAGTAGACTTCAAGATCTTTCCAACGATAGGTCACGGAGCTAAATCGGAGATTGGACGAAGAAGTTACGACATTTTGAAGTTGGAGCTGTCGCTGATGTGCGTTCAGACGTACATTCTGCGTTCAGACGCACGTTGTGCGTTTAAACGCAGCCCCGAAGTCCAAAATGACTCATGTCCGTATGTTAGATTGGTGGCCAAACGCAAAAACTGAGTCCCGGAGGCCGAGAAAGGGCCAAAATTGGCTAAGCGCAGAAAGTGTAGAAAGTTGGCTAAACGTAGAAAGTGCAGAAAATTGGATAAGTATGTGCGTTCAGACGCACATTGTGCGTTCAGACGTACAACACAGTGCAACAGCAGAAGATAGGGAAAACTGGCCAGAAAATGACTAAGTGTTGTGCGTTCAAACGCACATCCTGCGTTCAGACGCAGGAAACTTCAAATTTCAGAAGGTCAGAAAATCAGGCAGAAATCAACCAGAAGACCGAGGCATGTGCGTTCAAACGCAGCCTATGTGCGTTCAAACGCAGGTCTAGATTTCCATAATTTTCTGAAGACGGTGGAATAAGTCAAACTTCGTCAGAAATGTCAAAGGCGGCCAGAATTGAGGACAGAACAAGAATTTCAGCACAGGACTATGCTTCAGCAGTATATAAAGCAGCTCTGCCCAGCAGTTTCAGGATACAACACATGCAACAAATGATAGACAGACAGAGACACAGAATCAGAGTCAGACACAGCAGAGTAGAGCAGAAGCAGGAGCATCGGAGCAGTCTCGGAAATCGTCAGATTTCCGTCACCTATTTGATTCTCTTATCTTCTTTATGTTAGTTTTTATTAGCTAAACAATTTACCTAGGTTCTCGGTGAACCTAGGGTTTATGATTTCAGTACTTCAGATTTTTATTTTTGATTCATGACTTGTTAATTCTTAATACAGTAGAGGTTTTGTTTATTATTCTGTCTTTGGTTTTTACTGTTTATGCATGAACGGAGTCATGAACCAGAATTGCTACAGACAGGATCTGGTGCGCGAGAGTGGCCAATGAGAGTTAGGAAGAGAAGACAGGATTTAGTACTTTGCCTTGATGGACCGAGAGGTGAAGAGAATCAGGGGACTAGCCCATAAGCATTAGACCAACTGCTAGACGTTTAGGGGGAGACCGAGAGGAGAACCTGTAACCCTAGCAGACTTAGAACAAACCTGGAGATCTAGGTGAACCAAGGGGATCTGAAAATCTGCAGGAGAGTGATAGATTCATGAGATCGAGAGAAGATTGTATCAATGGTATGCTGGCATAAACAAGACTGCTGTGTGTTTCTGAATCGGAAAAACTGAAAAGCTGAATAGTAACCCTAGGGGATCCTGGAAACCTAGGTACCCGAACCCCTAGTTTTTACAGCCATACTTTATTATAAGAAAATTACCAAACAGATTGTTATTTTTGTTTTTACGTTCAGTACTTAGTTTATTATAATTCGACCCAAAATATTCCTCCTTTTACTTTTTACGTTTGTACTCTTTAAGCCTAGTTTCTGATTAAGCAGTAACACTGTCCTCGTGGGATCGATAACTCGCGGTTGAAATATCAGCCCTATATTACTTGAACCGTGCACTTGCGGTAACACGTAAGAAATCGTGTCAGTACCATTGAGATATCTGAATATTGACATCAACCAAGTGTGATTCTCTAGGATTAGCTTAAAGTCTAGCACACATACTAACACTAAACATAATATATGGTGTACTTGTAGTAAAATACAACAATGATCCAATCATACCTCTGTATTCCTTCACATTCACATTTGATTTTTGGTGTCGTAAACCATCAACTATTTTTTTCATGCATTATTCGGT